>OZ017740.1:160677818-161277818 GCA_963969285.1 Odontomyia ornata
ACACTACTCGCAAATACGAACAATTTCTCATAGCTGTGTTGGTAAACACATGCGAAAATCTCAGTGTCGCGCCAAACAGAACAAACGCGTTTTTTGCGGGCGTATGTTTCCCTTAAAAATATTACAAAACATATTCCTTGTATGCTTAAAATTCACCTTGCACTGTCCACTGTACACCTACACTTTTTAGAACAGTTAAATGAAACACACTTTCAACTCCTTCCAAAGCCTCGAGAGGTAAACAAACTCATATTCATATAACTTTCAATCTCAATAAAAAATGAACGGATGTAATATATGAACTGAAACAAAATTCTCTTCATAAGGAGCGCTACGATGCTCTCCGTGTACCGTCTTGCGTTATGGGCTCCTTTAAAAATATAAAACACGGCACTTCAAAACGTTATAAGCTTTATTTAATCCTTTCACAGTTTTCCACTTTGCACACAGAATTTTTTGGCTGTACAAGACTTTTGATTCCTTTTAATATATTTTATGAGAAACCCTTCACAATATTGATATTTATAATATTCTTTACAATAATTGGGAACACTTTTTACTTTGAATGTACAATACTTTTGAATACTTCAACTGAATTTACGATCCTTTTCCAAATCTTACGTTTGAATGTCACTTATTTACTGAGTACAAAATAGAGTTTGCAAAAAGCTTTTATAAGTTAACAAACGACCACGGGAATTACTTTAAAAAAATTATTTATTTGTCCACCACACTGGACGAGATACAAAATAGAACTGACAATAAAATCTTACCTCTAATTGCATCTAAAATTCTTATTACCTAAAATATGCTTACGCTAGGTCTGAATGCAACGTGCATCGCGAGAACATTGCACAATTCGGTGGAAATGCACTGTAAGCATTTATGTTTTCCATTAAGTAGAAAGTAACTAGATCGCAACAATCCACTTCGAATTTTTTAATTATCTGAGTCCGTATTCTACTAGTCATCCAAGTAATATGAAAGAAGAACATGTTTGTCACGGAAGCATCGTAGTTGTTGAGAATGGCCAATGACATGAGTGCATGTGTTCGATCCATTCAAATTTGTCACAAATAATAGCCTCAAATGTTCTTTTTGATTTTTTTCGCCTTTCACGGTATCTCCTTGAGAAGCAAGCATGCCATTTGAAAATAAATTAGCACTTACACGTAATGTGCACTTAGGTGTGTTGCACTTATCCCAACATACATGAAAAATTGTAAAAATATCGTAATACGGTGCACGTACGCGTTTTTCGCACGTGAACGTGTACTTATTCGTGTTCCATTGTTTTATTTTTAGATTCAATTCTTACAGTCTCATTTCATGTTGATTATTACCAAATTTTAAAAAATTAGAAGCAAAATTAAACTTTACTGAAACAATTTTTTGTACACGGCCAGATTTATTTGAATTCAAATAATCAAATGAGCATAGTTGACGTTTTTGATAAAATATCATATATGTAAACTATTCACATCGGATCAGTTATTTTCCAGCGGCTGATAAAGAAAAGCAATAAGAGTTATACAGATATAAATCTAAAGCTGTTAACCTTAACAACTGAGTTTTTCGATCAATTGATTTTTAAAGTATTGTGTTATTCTGAAGAAAACTGCTCATATACTTTGAATTTTTATCAACGTTCTTTGTAAATTTGACGTTCTTTAGGAAGTTACCGCCCTACGCCATGCCGTACTGCTTAATCTGGCTCTGCTTCCAATTTACAGCAGCATTAATAGAATCACTAACATACTATGAGAATAACCACACTTTTTGTAAATCATTGTTAAAGGTAAATTCATCAAACCTGAGACATTGATTATGCCTGATCTCCTTTATTGAATAGTGAATGTTTTTAATTTCAAACTTAGTTACGCTGCATTCTAGTTCACTTGAGAAAAATCATGTTTATCGGGCTTAAACAGCTTAAAAGATTTATTCAACAAAACTGCACAAACGTTAATTACAAGAATATTGAATTGATTGCAATACGTACGGGCTAACACTTCCGGATTAGTACTAGCTCGAGTAATAAGTGACGAAGTTCATGGCTGCATTCGATTGCTAAACTCTATACACATGGCTTTACACGATGCGACACACATGTGTGTGTACTTACTTGATGACGGAGCCAGACGTCGCGACGATATCATGTGGAAAGCGGAGCTGGCCAGCAAGAGAAAACTTGCCGCGGGGCCAGAGTTTACTTGCGCCGTGAGGGATGCGCCGACTTCAGAAAATTCCGAGACGCCACAGATACATCAAGACAGCAGCATCGCTTCATCTCAAAATTCCACCTATTTATTCGATGACCAGGCAAGGAAAAACGTATATGCAAGTATGGAAAGAACATTGGGCAGTTTCATTTGATTATGGCGGGTAAAAAATTATTAGTTATTTGTAGAGTCCTGGTTGTTTTTTAAATTATGTTGCGCTTGATCCGATGCATATTTAAACACCTTACATGGTCTTGACATAAAACCCAGGATATTAGCAAGCATTAAAAGGAAAAAATATTTGCTTTTTTACTTGAAATAATCCGCTGATTACTGGGGCACACCGTCGGCAAATTGCTCAAAGTCAAAGGTAAATGCGCTTTATTTCATCAATCATTATAAAATTTATAGAAACATAAAGCAAGCTTCAAAACCTTAAATTAATAAAAAAAATTGAGCATTCTAAATTTAAATAAAATGGAAGAAGAAGGAAAGCGGTTTAAAATAAAGGAGGAGAGCTCCGAAAATAATGTTTCATGGACATGTAAAAAGCAACCAGGTTGGATATAGACTGTGAGGATCAATAAAGAAATATTAGTGAAACACTAATGCACTCAATGGGAGAAAGGGACAGAAAGTCGCAAGAGTAGGCACCTAAAATCGATCTATGTACTCCAATTAGAACACCACCACTGTTAATGTCAGTGAACTATACTTTCTAATATTCATCATTTTCAATTCATTAAACTCGATGTAATATTTATGATTCTCAACTCTTTGGAATATTTAGCATATCCAATATCATTAAACTCTCTGTAATATTCAGCATTTCCAATATCAGTGAACTTTCTGTAATATTCAGCATTCCCAATATCATTGAACTCCCTGCGATATTCAGCATTTCATCATTTCTAAAATTTCACAACTCCGAATACATTGAACTGTTAAGAAATGCACAAATTGCAATTATCGTAATGTAATTGAACTTATAAACATATCGGAATAGGCTTGTTCATGAGTTATGTACTTGTTAATATTTACATTATAGAATAGCTCTGATTATGAACTATCTATCAACGAATTAATCAATTTTCATTGAATCATCAGATCTAGGCTAAGAAAAATTGTATTTCATAGAATAAGCATGAATAAATTATTATTGCATTCACGTAAGTCTAATTGGTGCAGTGTTAATTTCTAGCCACTGATACAACATCAGACTTACCAAGCTACGAAAAAGATTATAAGAAGGCAAAATTTCATTATCATGAATATCTTTAGTGAGCCAAGTTTCCGTGAAGCAAACAAAGTTATCAAAGGACACAAGAGAGGAAAGTCGAACTTCATTGGTCTTGTCTCGTAAGCCTCGAATATTCTTACAATAAAATAAGAACGAGTTATCTAAATTAGTTTTGAAGCTCTGCTTTGTCGACGAACACTCGAGCGAAAAATTTTCCGGATATCATTGGCGAATTCTTTAACAAACTTACCGTTAGGCCAAAAATCAGGTCTTAGGAGCGCTTTGAGTTCCGTGTTTGTAGTAATACGGAGCGATGAAATCCTCTGCATGGTGAGGTTGTCAGGCGTTAATTTTTCGCAGAGCAGTAAAGAAGGTTCAAATCCCAACTTCGCAATAACAAAGCTATTGATAAGATCACGACTCGTATTTTAGACCAGACGAAATATAAAAATTATCGCAGGTGGAGTAATCACATCCAGTGACGGAAGCTAAGATGGTAGAAGCAGCTAGCAAAGTCTCCGCTGATATCGACGAGTGAAAGTCTATACTATTTTTATCTCTAGAAGATAAAAGGGAAGTGTTGGAATTAACTGCTGTTCTTTTGGGAATGGCCACTGTTTACGATCTGGATCCTTTGCCAAAACGGGTCAGTTTTGTTCAATATCCACAGCATTTGAACCGGGATATTGCGTTGAATTGTGTAATCGTAGACAACGACGGCACTTGAAAACCACGTTATCGTTTGTTGTTTATGCGAGGCAAATTTGTTAATATCAAACTGCACTTGTTACCGCGATATTACCTTGGAGCCCTTTACTTTAGTTAATTATCAACGGCACTTGTTACAATAATAATTTCGTAGAGCTTTCTTTAAGTAAAAACACCGATGAATAGGTTTAAATGACTAACCAATTTATTTTCATTTCAATTCTTTATAAACAAAAAAAAATTTTACTTATTTGCTAGCATAAACATAACCACCAAACAAAATTCCCACGCCGTCAGCAAAATGCATATTCACCTTAACTATCTAGCAGTCTAGGTGTCGCATAGCCAAAAAGCAATCCGAGAAAAGATGGGCACGAGTACAAATAATAGTAAACATGAACTTGATTTACAATTAGTGCATTTTGCTGACGATGCGCGTCTGGTTGCTTGTGGAAAAATTCTTATTTAGAAAAATTCAGTATGTGAATATCAAATTACTCGCATTACTTACGAGTAATTTCGTAAGTATGGAGGATAAATTGGATTGATGACAATGATGTTGAGGGTGATGATGAACAGCCACGATATCGCTCAACATAGCCACAATTGATGTGGTAAGATGCATTGCAGCAGGTTGAATTGCGGCACTGTTCAAATTGGCATCAGCCAACGAATGTTCCATCCGACTCCAATTATCCAGCAGCAGATTGGAATTTTCTTTTAATATTTGAATAGAAGCAGCGATTGTCACACCTTGACAGTGATCACATCGAAAAGTGATGTTTTTTGAATGTTTAGCACGGATATCATAAAAAACAGCTGGAATCGATAAACATTTTAGATGGTACGACTGAGCACAATATCCGTCACATACAATTAGTTTAGCTCTTGCGGACTCAGGCTCTTTATTTTTATTGGCAAAAAATGCTTTCGATCTGTCATAGGCTACGACCTGCTCTTATACAATATGGTAGATATCGTATCGTCTGACAATTGTAGCAAACCTTACAAATGTACAAAAGCTTACATTCAACCAACCTGGCTATTAGGTTCCCTCGACCTAACTATGAATGCAATGTAAATTAACAGTAAATTTAAACATTCCGTTTTTTACAATATGGAACTTGAATAAAAAATGAGAAATCAATTCAATTAAAAATTGTCAAGTTAATTAGCGCTACTGGTAAATCTGAACTGAATACTAGAAAATTTTATAGACATTTATAAGGTACAACGATAAGTGTGGACCACAACTGATCAATTGAACTCATTTGAATTAAAACAAAAAGAAAAATATAATTTGGAAAAAGCAACGCCATTTGTTTGTTTTCCGACAAATATATATATTTCGGGAGTAAATGTTCTCGCTTCTTCAGTGTCTAATTTTTTCCGAAGAGAAATCCTCAAGATGTACAATATATATGCTAAAGCTGATTAGTTATTAACGACTGTACTTAACAAAAGGATAACAGGTCATAAAAGTATATTTTAAATGTGGGTCAAATGAATTTTAGTGGAACTATTAATTTATTTTAAATTATTTTAAAAATTTTGTAACCTGAACTTAATTATTTAAAAGTAATTTTAAAAGAGGTGAATCTCCATTGCCAACATCATCATTTAATCGTTTTTCCATAGGTTGCCGCATAATCCAAAGTGTCTCGTACGCGTCTAGTTTCCTCAAATCTCTTTTTTCTTTGATAACTTCCAACTGCTCCCAATTGACGTTGTGTCCTTCGCAAATGTGACGGGCTACCGATGATCGAACGTCTTTTACTTTATTTTTCGTTAGTGCTGATTGTGCTTCTCGAACATGCTCGTTGAACCGGACTTTCACGCTGCGTTTTGTCTGCCCAATATATACTTTTTCGCATTGCTGGCAGTTAATCTTGTAGATCCCTCGTTTTTCATGTTTGCTCCTCATGTCTTTGATTTGCGCTACGTTGGTTTTTAGCTGAAACTGTGAGCTTTTGGTCACCATTTGGATACCGTTTTTCCTCATCATTCTATTCAGGGCACCGCTAACCTCCCACATGATCATTACTGCTCTTTGCGTTGGTTCGTCCTTGAGTGTACTCAGTTTTGTGAACATGCGTCTTTGTGCTCTTTTTTCCATTTTTTCCCCATCCGTTTCACTAACATGGGGTCGTATCCATTTTTGACAGCTGTGTCCATGATGTAATCTTCCTCTTTTTTTCGGTTTTCTTGGCTTAAAGGGACGGTAATCATTCGATGTAGCCAAGTCTAGAAAGATGCCATTTTTTGCGAAAAGCTGTGATTTGACGTAGCTGGTACCGTTCTCTGTGTGCTGGTGTTTTTTCGGTGTATATCGAATTCCAAACTGCCTGTTGTCCTTGTTATTTTCAGATCTAGAAATGGGATAGTGACATTTGTTTCGACTTCCATTGTGAAGGTCAAGTTTTTATGTACGGAGTTGAGTTTTTTTAGTATGTTTTGGGCTTCATTCCGTTCTATAACGGCAATCACGAAACCCATATAACGATACCAAATCCTGGGCATCCAACCAGACTCTTCAATTTTGCTCTCCACCCATTCTAAAAATAATTCGCTAAGTAAAGGTGACAACGGGTTGCCCATAAGTGCGCCGGTTTTTTGTTTGAAAAACCGACCCCTGAGGGTAAAGGTAAGGTCTGCCATGCGGACTGTTGCTAATTTTGTAATGGTTCTAGCTTTCTTTTTCCCGTTGATTGATGGGTCTTTTCTTGCCAGCGAGTCTTCTAAAAGGGCCAACGCTTGCTTCACAGGAACACTAGGGAAAAGAGACTTCACGTCAAATGACACCAATTGTTCTCCTTCGTTTATCTTCTGACTGTCTGTTAGTCTTCCTACTAAATCTTCTCTATTCCTGATGGAGTACTTGCTCGAAACTACACCTAGTTTTCCACATCCCTCCAGTACCCATCTGGCAATTTTCGTTGTCGGAGCATCTATAGACGTTATTATTTCTCGTAGTTCATTGCCTTCTTTATAGACTTTCGGAAGGCATTTGATTCTCGACAAAACAGGGTTGGGAACTCGTAGCTTACTGACGTCCTCAATTATCATTATTACTGAGTCTGGGAGTGGATCATTCCTTAATTCGAAGAAGTATCCACTCGTGAGTTTTTCGAACACTAAATCATCGTAGCGGTCCATGTCCATGATAACTACTTTATTTCCTTTATCCGCCTTTAAAAAATATACAGGTTATACCTTCAATTCTTTCAGGAGCTTGATTTCGTTTCTGCCGTGGTGGGTCATTTTACTTTCCCTTCCCCCCTCATTTCCATAGCCGTAATCGTCTGGACTCTAGGATTCCTCGGTATGGCAATTGTGTCATTTGAGAGTTCTCAGAATTCCTGACTTCATATCGATCATTTGGTAGCACACGGAGTATTATATATGGACCTCGCTATCTCTCAATAAACTTCTTATCTGTCCTAATAGTGGTATCCATATTTTGGATAACCACGAGATCACCCTCTTGAAATGTTCTCGGTGGTTTGCATTTCTTTCGGACATATTCCTCATTATATGCTTGCTGTTTAAGACAACTCTCAAATGCATCGTTTCTTATTTGTCCTAAGTTAATAATGTAGTTATACATCACCTAGACATTCGGACATAAATCGTACCACGCTGATCCACACCGAAAAGTAAAAATTTTGGCGTATTATTAATAGATTTACAATTTATTGCAAAATTTAGTTCGTATACCACCGTTTTTTGGGGGTTTAACTCTCCTCGCCACGAAGGAACCTGCAGACCCGGTCAACTCGTCCGGAGACGGACGTGGGTGGCGCCACTCGTTTTGTCCTGGTCCCCAATTAGCCGCCAAACGAGAATGCGGCTGCGCAGCGCACTTCCCCAATCTACCAGCGTTTCCTTACTTTTTAAAGAAAAACAAATCTCGCTTCTTTTTTTTTCACTAGAGTTTGTAAATCTCCCCACAACGCTATTCGGGATTCCGCTCTGACCAGCAGGAAGCAGAATCTAGCTCTTATTTCAGCTCGACCTTGCAATTTCGCGTGATTTTCGACACAATTATATTCGGAATTCCGTTCCGACCGAAATAAGCGGAATCCTACCGCGAGCCAAGTTTTACAATCTGCACAGAAAAGACACTCACGATGGAAACAACACTCGTATGATTCTATTATATAATTCACTACTATATTCAAATATATAATTCACTACTACTGTTTATTGCAAAATTTAGTTTCTCATCAAAACTACTGGCCAATATTTACGTTAACTTAAATTTATACCTTAGTTTTGGGGATCCCCGAGACGATTCGTAATTTCGTGCCGTCAGCTGTTCTCGATCTCCTACAACCCTTCTGTTGTCTCCTTTAACCGCCACTTGATTTCGATGAATTCCTCGCGAATAAATCCTCCCAATCGCCAATTCCCACTTCCGTAGCTTGATCTCGCCGTCGCCTTTCTCGCCCGTCGTCCGCCAAAGAAAAGGGGCCCGTTCCTCCATTCTCCCTTCCAGCAAACCTCCTATCCGTAGTCCGCGGCCGTTAAATTCCCAGTTGAGGAAATTGAACCCTCTCGCATGCGAGTGGTTTTACGTGTTCCATGCGAGGAACTTCCTGCACTGCGAGTTACATTGGAACGGGGATAATGCAGTGCGGCGTCCACTTGTCACTGGATGTTGTGGATGTTCCAGCTGACGTGACCTAGTTTCCAGTGATCGTGACCTACATCACTGCGGAGTGACAGATCTTGACATCTGAATCCAATTCAATCTAGTTGTGCTGATAAAATTTAAGTGATTGATTTTGATTTACTCTCTTGCATGAATCTGTATTTATTCTATCCATTATGAGTTTTAAAGTAATCACATCCAATTGTGAAGACGGTTTCACTATCCTCCGCATCACTGTACCCGATTCAGTGAAAAATCTAACAAGCTGTGAAGTGTTTGTTGACGACAATAATTTAGTGTTTTGTTGTGATTTTTGTGTGTACAGGCACTACACAACGAATAAAATAGATGTGAAGGATTTGAACGAATTGCAAATTCGACTGGACGTGGCGAAACTGGATAATACGAGGTATTTTCACATGTATCATGATATTTGGATTTGGGCTTATCATTTATGGAGGCCCATTGGCTCTCATGATCACTATACTCCTCGTTCAAGTAAAATGCTTTGAGGAAATCATTTCCATTGGTTACCAAGTATATAGGATTCATGGATTGCCATGGTTCAGAAGTTTGTCAAGGTATTTCTTCCTTACATCGAGTTATTTTTTCCTATGGTGAAAATTTAGTTGATTATTTTGGAGATGTTATCAACCGAGTTGAATATTTAAAGTTTTTTGTTACATAACATCGCTTTTTATCGTTTTGCCTTTATTGTACTGGCTTTGTGTGGTTTGTTTTATCGCTGGTCAAGAAGTATTACATGAAACAATTCAGTTTGTTTGCGTGGACACATGTTTCACTTCTGATTGTTGTTACGCACAGCGATTTAATTATACAAAACATTTTCGAAGGTTTAATCTGGTTTATTGTTCCTGTTTCAATGATTGTTTGTAATGATGTTATGGCTTATATGTTCGGATTTTTCTTCGGAAAAACGCCTCTAATCAAGTTGAGCTCAAAGAAAACATGGGAAGGATTTATTGGAGGAGGTTTGGCAACAGTTGTTTTTAATGGCAACATTTGTAACGTTTACATCTCCAGTTTTATAAGAACACCATCTCCCTCGAAATTGCTGTCTCAGATTTACAATCTTAAACCAGAACAACAGTTACAATTCAGTGATCATTTTTGGACATGGTCCAGCATCGAGGACATCTTTCACGATCCGACATTGTTTGGATTTCTCGCTGAATACTGCGTCCTTAAAACTAATCCTACTACTTTTACACATTCATTTAAATGATGATGGTTAATTTACGTTAACATATACGTGAGTGTGGTAAAATGTAACTTGGCTCGCAGGTGAAATCTTGGCGGGAGACAAACATTTGGTCAGGGTGAAATCCCGAATGACTACGTAGGAGAATCCTGATACGTAACAAATTGTAATTGTTGATAGCAAGCAAACTCTACTTACGATAATTTTGCGGTCCAATCGCGATGACTCTCGGGCTCCGTTATTTTAGAAAACATTTCTATTAAAACACGATTAATTCTCTCCACTTGTCCGTTTGCCTGCGACGAAGCAGTGGCTACTTTAATGTGAACAATATTATTTTCCTTAAGGAATGATGCCGTAGCGCGGTCAGATATCAATACTCTGGGTGTGCTGAACAGTTCAAAATATTTGCGTAGACGACATATACTTTCTATCGTGCGTACAATTTAACGAACTTTCAGAATGAGTCAACAATAACTAAGAGATGCTTCTTCACGTTCCGTACAGCTGGAAGCGGTCCCAGATAATCTATATGAACAGAATCAAAGAGTACTGTTGACTTCGGAATATTATGCAATTCATAACGGCTTTGATTACGGGAAGCAAAATAATGCATAAAAATTAAACAACTCAGGATAAACGAACGTACTTCTCCAGCAAATGGTGGAAACCAATATGTTTGCTATAATTTCTATACGTACTTGTCGACTTCATGAACGCTTCATATAACTGTATGTCGCGATCTTTACGGTATACCAAACCTTTTTTAAACACAAAAGGCAAATTTAGAATCGCTGTACCACTTACGATTTCTTTTATATTATAATAACAACCTTGGGCTAGTATCAAATAATGTTCCAAGTAACCATCCTTCACAAAACCAAAAATAAGGTATCTACTCAATGAATCAACATATTTCATGGAAAGCGGTGGTGCGTGTACAGTCTCAAAATTATAATTCATAAGCTCAAGTTGACCAGCGAGTTATTCTACAATATTATTCAAAAATTTGTTCTATAATGCATACACTAATAAGTTGCAATCGATCACTACTTTGATCTTAATCCCCACCAAATAAACACGAAAAAACTGGAGCGCGCGAACCATTACTAACGTCTCGAGATCATAACTATGGTAGCGGAATTCACAATGAGTAGTTCTTTTTGAGTAATATTGTATTGGATGCAAAAAGCCGTCATCTTGCTTTTGCATTAAAACAGCACAGAATCTAGAAGAACCAACATCTGCGTATGATTCGGTTTCTCTTGTACGTCTAATAAAAAGCAAGTACTGGTCGCGATGTCAACTTACCTTTCATCAATTCAAAGGGGCTCGGCTGTTCTTTACCTGATGCAAATACGAGTAAGACCTTAGTTTTAGTCAGCTCCTGAAGCGGTACTGCCAATAATGCAAAGTTCTCATGAATTTTCTAAAATAGGAAAATAGCCCAAAGAAATTTCGAAGGTTATGCTCGTTAGTTGGTGCCGGAAACTCAGTAACGGCTTCAATATGACGATCACTTAAACTAATATTATGGGCATAGACGTGATAACCTAAGTAATCAACCACCGTTACCAAAAATCGACGTTTACTCAGATTAAGCTTCAAACAATTTGCTGCCAACAATTCAAAAATGCGAGCCATGGCCTTAATATGTTCATCTACGAGTAAATCGCTTGTAGCTGTCAAAATGTCATACATAAAAATAATCATCTTATGCTCCTGTGCTAAGCCTGCGAAGATCATTGTTGATAAATCTTTGGAAATTGGCTGAAGCATTCTTCAGACCAAACGGCATAGTAACATTCAATGTACCTACTGGTGTGGTAAGCGCAGTGTATTTAATGTAATCCGGCGCAACATAACTAGAATAACTAGGACTAATAACTTTGTATGTCGAAAGCCTATCTAAGACTTTACTAAGTTCAACTTTTTCATCTTCCGTCGAAAACTAATTGGAACGTCAGTAGTCACTTGTATTTTCATAAAGTAATCTACAGCCGTAATGTCATCATTATTTATACTTCTGCGCGACGAATTTTCGCCGTAATCCATTAATCGCGATTATTGATTCATTTATTTCAGCATTGGCTAAATCAGATTGATCGGAATCCAGGTCACTATTATGCAATGTAATCTAATATTTATCATAAGACATCAATAAATCAGAACGTACTGTAGTAACTGAAGAGGTCGAGAATATGTGAAGGTGCATCAAAAAGATCAAAATTTAATAGCTGATGTTTTTTGAAAATGACTCGCTATTTTTAAGTGTATTGAACACAGCATGCGCGAGTGTAGCAAATAAATGATTGCACTGACGAGCGCCGGAGTGTGCGCGCGGCGGCAAAACAACATCGAAAGGTCATTTCATTGAATTGTTGTGCTGTGAAATGCGTAAAATTTGGCATGAATTCATGTATTTTGCATGAGTAATTTCATCCGGCAAGTTCAACTTAATGCAGGGAGTGTACGGGATGTTAGACGAAGGGAAAGAAGAAAGGTGCATTTGAATTTGCCAGGGCGTGAGGGAGATTGACTCTTCCGTCGCGACTGAAGGAAAAGATTGGATGGAGTTAAGTGGAGTGTACCGGGGCAATGAGACTTGCGCGGTGTGTTACACACAAATGTACATTATTCAGTGAAGAAATGAAAATTGTCTCAGGGAATTGATTAGAAACCTGATTTCTAGCGTGATAGTCGAGTTCCAAATATTTTTAAGTGTGAGAGGAAGGTTGGCTAGTCCCAAACAAGTGTGTATGAACGAGCGAGAGAACGGTTTGCAGAGTGTGTTGGTTCGATGGTTTGCCGTTGTTTGATTCTTTGGGCGATGGGGGAACTTGCTCGCGCCGGGAGTCGGTTCACGATCGTCAACCAGTGCGGACGGCGCGAGAAAGAAAAAAAAAAAAAGCAAAATTATCGCGTATACCGACTACGAGTGCGCGAAGTTCTCTTGATTCACACAAGAGTTAGTGGATATGCGAATAAACGCGCGCAGAAGAAAAATCGAAGTGCGAATTTTATCGCGAGGTGTTGACACGCACTTGTACTCCAATTCGATCGAGGTGCTTACGGTTTCGCCGCAGAGTGCGGACGATTAGGAAATAACGGCAGGCAAGCGCTGTTGCCGAGTTTCTCGGAAAACGAGTTCTATGTGTCAGTGAGTGCACACTTGTGTATGAGTGTTAGCTCAAAATCCGAAGCGGGGACGGCGATCGGGACGACGGGAAAAATAAAAGACGCGAAGGGGGAAAAACGAACAGGTGTTTGCGAATGTGGAAAAGCTAGTCGCCGCGCGATATTTAATTATATGTATTTCGTGATTCCGTAAATAATTTATCACCAAGTGACGAAGATTGAAATGTTGAAAGCGTGTTTTAAAAGTGATAAACATCACCTTATTGTGGATACCTATTAGTTCTACCATCAGGAAAACGTTCATAATTGGAACGTTGTTGGGGTCGTGCTCATTCTTTGGAAAGTTGCTTAGTTGCGGGAGGATTAACCGTTTTTTTTCGAATTATTTTCTTTATCAGGGTAGCAACTGTGTAACGGGATTAAGAAGGCATTGACGACGCGGCAGTGCATGTAAATGATACGGCTTTTCGTTTTTTTTCTTAAAACCCCGGAAAACGGTACATCCTGCTGGTGACATTTGAGTGGTCACTAATGTGCGGGCGAAAGAGACGAAATTTCTCAGTCTTGATGTAGAATACCTCACATCGTCGAAAGCGCGTGACGCTCTTAAGAAGTCTCGTTTTGCTGAAGGAGATAATTGCTAATCCCATCCCGAGAGAGTACAATAGATTAGTTGGATTTTATGTTAGACTATAAATCTCTTCATCGAGCAAAGAAAGTTCCGGTTTACTGAGAAGAGCTTAAAGTGATGTTGAAGAAAATCTCGTTTTCAAACTCATGCATTTTTTGTATACTGTCCGTCAGGCGACTTAAAAGTGGGAGTTCCAACTGAAATGCTAAACAGGAATTGATCGATTCAAGTTGTCCTTTGTGCTCTCCTGGCGCCCGGAAATAGTTCAATTTCTTGCAACGTGATTGTGAACTCAACGAATAAGTGATAAAAATAGCACAAAGGCGTATCAAAGTGTTCGCAGAGAGAGTTGGCATGCTGAAGAGAGCTTAAAAATTTGGTAACTGTGTTCCCGGAATCGATCTACGCATTAATAGACGTTCCCCTTGAGCTGCTGCAGGAAATTAAAAGTTTATTGCTACAATTTTCTGGTATTCCGAATAAAAAGGATAATTAGATTCTTGTTGCACTTATCGGATTCTTCTCCATATTTCACGTACCCAGCACATCCTCGCAACAACTGACCTTTCCGAAGAAAAAAAAAAAAAACAAAACACTCAAAAACGATGACTTCCCGGAAATGCTATTTTTAGAGCCAAACTGATTTGTTTACGTTGGCCTTGAAGATCCAGAGGATTACGAAAGTGCCATCGCCGGCGTTATACGATCGCACAAGACGATCCCGAACGCACATTGGCTGCCTCGAACATTTCGTAAGGAGCGTGGCAAAAGCAAAAGGACAAGAACTTCGAAGGTCACTGCAAAAGGATTAGCGAGAAGACTTGAAGGATTCCGGAACCTTGCGGGAGTACGTGAATATTCCTTGGAAGCAGATTTCCTGAACGAAAGTCAAATGCCAGCTTTTAGTGATTCAGGGTGACTCCTGAGGAGGCGATAAGCATTCTATACGAGGTATACAATGTCATATCTGTTTATTTTGCGGGACATAACAAGTTCACTGTTAATCACTGTTAATATATTAAACTTTTAATGGCTCAAACGCAACCCTACCTAAAATTAGATTAAAATTATTATTCGAAACTAAAATATTGCACACTAGTGGTTAAAACAAGGCATGTGTATTAAATCATTTTTATAAAGTGCAAACACTTCAAAAGACGATTCAACATAAACTTAATCTAAGACTATTTGGAACTATAAAATAAAATTATCCGGAGGTGCGAAGAACAAATTACCGGTTTATTTGCGTGCGCGATAGTTTTAAAGATAAGAGAGCGTGTTTACGAACTTATTGGTGAGTCGAAACAGGCAACAATTAAAATTTGCGGGGAATACTCTGTTGAGGTGAACTTTTTTGCTAAGGAATTATTACCAGTCGCCGTGCACCTAGAGCTGACCAAAACTTTCTCAATGCAATCACGGTGTTGATAGTGCAAGGATAAATACGGGTACCCCATGCCCTTTGAATTGAGGACAAGCCGCAATCACTCCATGGCCTGCCGTGATTACAGTGATTGATAACTACTCGTACACATACAACACCCCAGGCCCCATTTCGATAACGATTTCAAATTCGTCCGAAGAACCCGTACTGGAGCAGTACTAATTAGCTGATGCCGCGTTTGATTCGCTTTCAAGGTCTCGGCAACCGTTTGTTCGGATGATCGAACATATGTCGCTTCGTTGCCAATCAACGAGCAAGAACGATTCAAGCGGGAAGAGACGAAAGGATTCGGCGGAAGACAGAAAGAGCACCTCTACAAACGTGGACAAATATCGAAAGAGCTCGTATAGCTCCCGTAACCGATCATATTCATCACTAAGAAACCTCCGCTCAACCATACGTGAATCAGGGAATAATAGTCATAGTCAGCGACAGCTATTCAGTTGGTCGTCTACGAATAATTGTATAGCACCGCAACAACTGAAGGCCGGCTGCAGAGAATGGTGTGGAATTGCTTGAACGTATCATTGAGGTCGGAAATGAAACTAAGCCAAATCAAACCTATCTTTGAGCGTCATGCAGGCAAATTTCTGCACTTTAGGTAACCGGTGATAAGGCCAACGAGAACTATGCAGTCCTTACTCCTTACATGGAATTTCCCAAAATCTTAGTGCAGGAGCAGCATTTATGTCGTGAAAAAATCTCAAAACGCCGCATTAAGTTAGATTTAGATGCGTTGATGAAAAATGTGATATTTATCGTTCTAAGGAGTTAGAAAAGTTAGTCTAGAAAAGAAAAGGGATCAAGTAGCCCACGATATCAAAGGATTGCAGAAATCAAGAGCAGATACGTCGGAGTTGCAGGGACTCCCAACGAATAAAGAAACCGGCAATAACATCAATCATTGGAATCGCAAAGACCTGATCGACTACAGAGATCCAACCCGTTATTATCGTATGGAGGAAGCTGCACGATTTGAATTCGATACACCTATAAATTTTACCGCTAATGCTAGAAGCTGCTGTGATCGACCTAAACCGGATTGGCATCGTTGATGGGGAAGATATTAAAGCGTCAAAAGTCAATTTACTTCATTTAACAGGCGGTGGTTCCATAGCGAGTTTCCTCAGTTTTATTGCTAAACCGACCATTTTTCCGACATTCTTGCCTCTGCGGTTTATTGCCCGCGGACGAGACAATATCTTAACAAGTGAATTTGTTACTCAATTTTGTATGGCATTCGCCCAAAGAACCTCTATAGTGATAAGTGAGACTAATACTAATAGCACGATGATAACAACCTTAAGAATTTACAGGACACCTCCAGCCCCATCGAGCGCTCGACGGAACAGCGGTGAGTCCTTTTGATTAATAAAAATTTATGCTCAAAATTTTATATTCATTATTTATATTATTTATAATAAATTATAAAATTTGTTTTATATATGTACAAAATATGCGGATACATATCTATACAAAATATGCAGATACCTATATTAGATTCGGTTTCAAATTAATTGGAAGCCTAGAAATTTAGTTGACGCATCCTCATTAGCTGAACGTGATTAAAAGTAAACCTTTTTACCTTGCCTGTTGAAAAGCAACTCGGTTATTTCAAAAAACTGGATGAAATCTTAAGTTAAGAAAAAAAAAAGGAAAACTAATTTGAAAAGCATAGTATAAATATGCAACTTTTGGTATTTATATGTTATAAGTAATATGAGCTCATGGTTTTGATTCGGAAAAGAATACTTAACGATCTATTAAGCAATCGATTTTTGGCGGTCCTATGCTTTAATTTATATTTTGTTTATCGCAAATTTTGAAGTCTTTACATTTTGCAGAGAAGCATTTTACAGTAAGTGCTAGGTTAACATTCTTAAAAACCATGCGATTTGTGAATAAAATGAAGAATTAAACGAAAAATTGGTCTTTTCCCTTCCGGTTTTTCTGACCGAGTATAGGACCCGGTACGGTGGCAGGCTTCCACCTCAAAATATGAGCCAGTCACCGGGTACATTTTAATCCTTTTTATTTCAGGTGACTTTATGGGTTGAGTGGCCCAAGCCAAGTGCCTTTTTATGGCATAGAGTTATGCAATTCAATTGTATAATTCTATGACATAAATTGGTCACCGGGGTACTCCCCTTCTGATGGGAAAGTTCATATAATTCAAGTTGTATGAGTTTTCCACTCAGAAGAGGAATACCTGGCCACTTCAACGATTTAACATTGGATTTATTCCGGTTGGGTGGGCATGAAGGGGCTCCACCACCACCCGGTTGCCCCTCTTTCATTTGTGGGCCCTGAATGTATTTGGGTAAAGACGAGGTCAACCCCAAATTAGTCTTTCTTGTCAGGTTGCACTTGTTCTCGCAACAAGTCGTAATTCCTTCGTGGAGGTTATCTACATATTTGCGACTCCGGTCGTCCTCTGTTGATCTTCTGCAAGCAATTCGTGAATGCGAAATGTTTTGTAGTGAGTCCTCGTGCCGGGGAAACGAACCCGTCCCACGACACCGCAATGCTAGCCTGCCAGCGCATTCACGCGTCTCCGGACGAGGGCATTCTCGGCAGGAACCAACACCTTCCTCTGCCGAGGCAGCAGAACATCGCTGCGGTCCTTCACGGACATATTGAAAATCTTTGATTCACTACAGTACATCCTCACTAACACCCAAAGAGAGCCAATGCATTGTCTTGTAATGATTTTTCCTTTGTCGTCGTCGTTCTGCGAGATTCCCCAACGTAAATCTAAACCGACCTCTCATTGGTTAAAAACGTGAAATCTTTAGGCGTATCAATGAACTGTGCCTCCTAAGGAAGACTGCAAGCATACGAACATTTCGGGTTCGTATGCTCGCAGTCTACTCCGAGGTAACTGCTTGTCGGCCAGCTACTTTGGACACGAATTTTGGTCGTGGGTCTTGACGCGAGTAGACTACGTTCGGATACAATCTTCCAGCCAGCGGTTCAAATCGCCTGTTTAAAATGAACTCAAAAAAATGTTTTGAGGAAAAATTCTGCCATTACTTTACCGCACCCCTTGCGAGGTTTACAACTACTCAAAAAGAAAAAAACATCGAACTCGTGCGTTTCCGATATCCATACCGACGCGGTGCCAGACATAAGCTACTCTAATTCTAACTGAAATATTCTTCTACTCGTATTTTGTAAGTTGTCTTTACCTTGCATTACATCAATGCCGCACTGAGAGAATGTGGCGCACTGTGCAATACTTCGTTGATGGCGCCTCAAGAGCTAAAAAAATGGTCATCGATTTTTCAATTTTGTCCCTGTGCATGAACATTCTTTGATACATTTTGTTCCACTCTAGTCTACAACCGCCTGCATAAATAATCTACACCCTTACCTACCTATTATTTTGAAGTCGGCTTCAAACAAACATCGGCAATATTAAAAATTTGTGTGGTGGTGGCCCTGCAAAGGGCCGTTTTTTACTACCTCCTAGGACAAATGAATAGAAAAAACAAATAAATGATTACGCTAAATCGACTTTTCGCAAGGGTTTTGCCGCAACACGTGCTACTATGTCGGCTTGCTAGACATCCGATAAACTGTCGCACTCGCAGGCGATCCTTCGACATATTGCTGCGTAGGTAAGTCTTAATCAATTTCAGCTTGGTGAAGCTTCGTTCTGCAGAAGCTACTCTGATTGGAATTATGCATACTACGCGCAGACCAATCACGGTTTTTGGAAATAACTTCTCGTGATGCTAAGCTATTTAAGAAAGCGAGCAGAACAGCATTCACAAGAGTTCGCTCTCTGCAATTGCCGTATACAATCGCAGTTCGCCGAACAATTCTGCACCATCAATATTCAACTGATTGCTAGCAGGGTCTCTGAGCGTGTTGTGCAACGTATTACACTGCTCGAGTGAAGGCTTGAAGTCTGAATTGGTACACAGTTGCAAAAATCGCATCAAAATTTTTCAAGTGGATTGACGATTGGCTCGTCTTGACTTTCTTATTTGAAATTGCGAGGGCGCCGACGAGTGAGTTATATATTTATCGTTCCCGGTTTAGAGAAAAAGAGTGAATTCAATTATATCAACCTTTTATTTCGAATGTTAAATTATAACTAACTAATTTCGTTCTACTTTATATTCGAAAGATACATTTATTGCATTTTTGCATGGGAAGCAAAAATGCACAATTTAGAAAAGACAAAATGATGAAATGTAAATGAAATTAACTTGATGCGTCAGGTAATCTGATAACACTGTCTGCTTGTGACGGATGTTCCAATGATCGTTCACGTTGCATAGCCACGTGATAGATGTTTTATGTGTTGCTATGCATGTTTGGGGTCATAACACCTCCCCCCATAGACGAAAGTGAGGGCCAGATGAAACGAGGTCCTTGAGGTTCGATGGCCGGAGCTTGCGTGAAGTTTGGTAAGTTGAGTCGGTTTATACTTTGAGATCTCCTTGATACTACCAGAAAGAGGACCAAGATTATGATGACGACTAGCATGCTCATGGTAGCGTAGAACGATCCAGATCTTACTATTTTCAGGTTTTCAAATATGCTGTTTTCCGGAAAGGAATATTTTTCGAGGCTTTCGAAAGCTATGTCCATAGTATAATTGCTCTCTGGGAGGATGAGGTTCGATGGGTATACATTTATTTCGTCCCAGTGAATGTCTTCTAGGGTAGAGTAGTCCAGGTTATTAATTTTGATTTCGCAATTCCTTACGCGAATGAGTTTCACCCCGTTGATGGTTTGGTTGTTTGGTCCACATGATGATGTTATGCGTAGCTCTTTATCGGTGATAATCAGGATGTATCCGGGTTCGGGTTGGGTGATTTCTTCGTTTTTGTTATACGGTCTGAGTTCGCAGCTGGCCGGTGCGTTTTTGAGTAAGTTTCCGACGCAGCTTTCCATTTTTTCATTTCTTTGCAGTGTTGATTGTTTGCAGTAGTGGGTCCTTTCAATTTTAGGACATTTCGTATTGCTAAACTGATTATCGCTTTGAGAGGTGATGAGGAAAGGGAGGGTATCTATAGATTTTGTTCGATTTATTGGGAGGGGAATAATGTGGAAGAGGGAGTAACTAGAATTTGACAGTCGCGGAA
Source organism: Odontomyia ornata (assembly GCA_963969285.1). Lineage (NCBI taxonomy): Eukaryota > Metazoa > Arthropoda > Insecta > Diptera > Stratiomyidae > Odontomyia > Odontomyia ornata. The sequence continues at coordinate 160,698,177 of OZ017740.1, forward strand.
TCTGAACATTAAAAATTATATTGGTACCATTGTAGCATGCCTGTAATTCCAATAGCTCATAAATATGCTCGCTTGATAATAGGTGTGTATTTTGTCCTTCGAAAAAGGAATGGATTTGTGAAAGTTCTTCATGGCTTAAGATTTGCTTGGAAATTATATTCAATTCAGCTAGAATAATGGCTTCTGCTATATTAGTTAGATGATTATTCAGAAGATCTATATTGTAATTGATCTGCGTAATAAATTCGAAATATCTAAAATGATTGTTTTCTACTCTAACTTCATTTTGTATTTGTTTTAGAGTGTGGTTCAAATAATTTCTGATGGCTATCTGTTGAGAATTGATGTGATTTGTGATATTGTCGAAACGTTGTACCATTTTACTATTAATTGCGATTTGTTGATTTAAATTTAATTTCAAGTTTTCTTGATTAGCCATTATAGATTCAATTTCTTTATTCAGCTGGAGTGCATCATTTGCGTCCATGTTTCCGGTTATTCCTTTTATCAGTGTCCCAAGTCCGTTAATTAACCCTCTTTTTGTTTTGAATTTCGGGGTAAGTGAATCGAATTTATATTTTAATTCGTCTAGTTTTAAGTTAGTTATATTTACTGTGTCTTTTAGGGTTTCAATGCCTTCTAGAGCATTCAGTGAGTCCTCAATCTTGTCAATGTTTGTCTTGTATTGTTGATGCCGTACAATGTGCAGAATCTTGTTGTGTCCCTGGATAATCCATGCCTGCCCTAGCTGCAGTGGTAACATTCCGTTGTTGTTCGTGAGGTCGTGGATTTCCATCTTCTGTCCTGTCACCATCACCAGGATTGGAAGCCTGAAACTTAAATTTTCTTTTTATTTTTGATTTATGAAGTTTTTTTGTTTCGTGTGGTAATTAAAGTTACGTCTTTATTTTTCTTAACCTTATGCTTAGTAAACCTAGGAGTGAGTTTATTTCTCCTACATTCTTTCCTAAATATAATCGATCCTTCTTCACGCTGTTCTGGGTCTTTTCTATTTATATTTAGTTTAGCTATATTCTTATTAACATTGTGCTCTAGCCGTTCTTTTATAAGGGGAAATAGCTGGGATTGGAATTCGTTAAGTTTCTGAAGATATTCGTGAGTAGTATTCTGCTGAAGTTCCTCATTGAATTTATATGTGCGTCCGTAAAAGATTTCATAGGGAGTGTGCTTTGTAGCAGAATGGATCGAGTTATTATAAGTTATGATGGCTTCGTTCAGGATATCGTCATGGTCCTTTTCTGTACGTTTATTATGAATTATCCTATAAATCTCGGTGAGGGTCGAATGTAACCTTTCGACGGTAGCATTACTGCTACTTTGCTGATATGAAGTTATATGATGATTAATTCCGTATTGCTTACAGAAATCTTTGAATATAAGAGCAGTGAATTCGGAACCAAGGTCAGATACAATTTGCGTAGGGATTCCGTGTAAGCTGATGAAATGTCGTAGAGATTTGATTATAGTTAGGCTATTAGAGACTGGAAGGCTACATGCTGCAAGGAATTTTGAGAACTTATCCGCTATCGTCAGAATTTTGTGGTTATTTATAGTATAGATGTCGATGTGTAAGACATCGAGTGGTTTGTTGGGTGTAGTAAGTACTTTAAATATTACTTTCTGGGGTTTACGCTCGTATTTCAAGGTATGACAGGTTGTACAGTTATTGATGACCTTTGTAATTTTTTGTTTCATGAAAGGAAAGAAGAATTTGCGTTGAAGATGCAAGGTCGTCTCACTTCTGCCTCGGTGATTATTGTTCGCATGGTAATCATTTATTAATTGGTCTTGCTCGTCGTTGTCTGTGACGTCTTTTACGATATGGGTACATCTTATGAGTTTAAATACTCGTGACTGAGAAAAGTATTTCGAATAGACAGTTTGGACTGTTCTGAATATCTCGTCGTTGCAAAAGATTGCGTTAAGTCGATTAGGTGCAAGAAATTTTCTTAGGATCTCGATAACTTCTGCTTCCGAATTGGACGCTAGTTGGATAGTTCTTCTTTGTTTAGTTTTGAAAAGAATTTTGAGCGAAGATGAATGGTCTCTGCTACCTTGCTCTAGAATCAGTTGTAGGGAAAATCCGTTCAAAGGTCTTTCCGAAATTGGAATACCATCATTTAAATCTTCTTCGGCTGAATGAATAGTGGCTCTGGTTGACAATGGAATTTGCTCGCTACTGGGTTGGCTGGCTGTAGCTTCTTCCGAAGCGTTTATTTCTATTTTGTTGGCATCTATATTCTTTATGCAACTCAACGCGTCTGCATTATTGTTAGGGGCTCCCTTTTTATAAACAATTTCAAAGTCGAATTCCTCCAACTTAAGCCTCCACCTAATAAGTTTTGGGTTTGGATCTTTCAGGCTCATAATCCAAGTTAGAGGTTTATGATCTGTAACAATCTTAAACTTTCTCCCAAAAAGGTATGGGCGAAAGTATTTGGTAGCCCATACGATAGCCCATAATTCCTTTTCGATGGTGGAGTAATTGATTTCACTGCTGGTGAGAGTCCTGCTTGCATAACATATGGGCTTATCACTACCAATAGGCCCTTGTGACAACACCGCACCAATAGCGTAATTACTAGCATCGGTGGTTAATATGAAGGGCTTAGTGAAGTCCGGATATTGGAGGATTGGATCGTTTGTTAATAAATCTCTACAAAGATTGAAAGTTTTAATATAAGTTGCATCTAGAACGATTTGGTTTCCCTTTTTTAGACACGAAGTCAGGGGTTTGGTCAATTTCGCGAAATCCCTGATGAATTTGCGATAATACCCTAGGAGGCCTAGAAATGACTTTATCTCCTTCTGTGATCGTGGGATAGGAAAGTTTCGTATAGCTTTAGTTAATTCTGGGTTTGGTTTCACTCCTTCTGTGGTAACTATGTGTCCCAAGAATGCGACCTCTTTATGTAGAAATTCCGATTTATTGAGTTGGACCTTTAAATTAGCTTCGCGTAATTTTGCGAAGACTTTCTGGAGGCTCTCTTTATGTTCTTGCAGTGAAGTTGAATAAACGATTATATCGTCTAGGTAGACTAGACAGATTGTACCTTGGAGTTCCTTAAGGATATTGTCCATAACCCTCTGGAACGTAGCTGGGGCGTTTTTAAGCCCAAAAGGCATACGAATGTATTCGTAATGTCCTCCATCCAAAGTGAATGCTGTCTTTTGGATGTCGTTCGGATCCATTTCTATTTGGTGGAACCCATTCGCGAGGTCCAGAGTGGAAAAATACATGCATTTTCCTAATTTGTCGAGAATCTCATTGATATTCGGAAGTGGGTACTTGTCACTGACCGTCTTTTCGTTGAGTTTCCTGTAGTCAATCACAAGGCGCCACTTCTGTTTGCCGCTAGCGTCGAGCTTTTTGGGCACTATCCATACAGGTGAGCTCCAAGGGGAGTAGCTAGGGCGGATTATCCCTTGCTCAAGCATAGTTGTAATTTGCTTCCTAACTTCTTCCTTGTGAATGTAAGGATAGCGATAGGATTTCGTATATATAGGCAAATTGTCTACCGTCCTTATTTGATGTTTAATTTCGTTTGTAAAAGATAGCTTATCGCCTTCTTTAAAAAATATGTCTTCATATTCTTTGCAGACCTTGTAAAGAGTTGTTTTTTTCTTCGGAATTCAAATGATCCACTCGTAGATTCTCGACTATATTATAGTTTTTGCTATTTTCTGGCTCTAATTGTTGTTTGTTGAAGTTATTAATTTCTGAAAATTTTGCACAGGAAAATTCTTCAACTTTGAGGGGTTGGTCCAGATAGAGATTCTTTTCATCGTTAGAGTGGTTGATTATTTCAACCAGGCTATACCAGTCCTGAGCAAGGCAAGTTCCTTCCGGAATAATAAGATCAGGTTCAATCTCTGTGCGTTTTACGTAGATGTCTCCATTTTGGATATCCACTGGAAGTTTCGCTATGATTTTAAAGCGAGGGGGAAAAATGTATTTTCCAGAAGTAAGGTTTGGTTTAAAATGTAAAGGAATTACAGAATTCCTTGTTGTAATTACCTTATTCACGAGATCCACGTTAATACCAATTGATGTCATAGCGTCGAGTCCTATGAGACCGTCGAAGTAGTCATGAAATTTGAAGGCAAGGAATCGTGTGGTGCCTGGTGTTCGGAATTCAGGGAAATTCGGAAGTGTGACTTCTTGGCTAATGGCATGTTTGTTTAATATAGTTGTAATGTTTATAGGCTTTATTTCTTTTATATCGTTAGGATGGATAAACTCAGGGTTCAAAAATAAAGAGGAAGAGCCAGTATCAATTAAAAATTTCAGTGGTCGGCCAAAAGGAGAGGATATGTTTATGTATGGTAAAATGAATCCATGCTTGTTAACGTCTAGGTATCCTGTAGATTTTTCGAGGCCGGTAGTGGAAAATTTTCGTCTATTTCGTATTCTCTAGCTTGAGGGGTTTCAGGTTCACTTTGGTAACCATAATAATTATCAAGGTTCAATATTTGTGGGGGTTCTGATAATGTATCGTATACATAATTTTCGTAAGGGTCGACGTAAGGGTTAATCCGTTCCTCATCCTGGCTATTATTTTCACTTAAGTGGAAAAGTTCCTTACTCCTGAAGTTCGGAGGGCCAGTAGACCTGAAAAAGCTATTATTAATGTTGTTATTATGACGAACTTGTGAGTTTGGTTTAAGATGACATGATGAAGTATCCATTGGCTCAGGTTTGGATCTATTATGTTGTTGATTTTGGCTGAAATATGGGATTTGTTGAAAATTATTCCTAAATGGTTGATTCCCAAGAGATGTATTAACCTGTTGACGTTGATTGTTCAACGGTCTAAAATTTTGCTGGAAAGGATTGGGTGGAGAGTTGAATGATCTGAAATTGTGCTGGAAAGGATTTGTCTGAAAATTAAATTGTTGTCGTGGGACAGTGTACTGCATTCCTAATGGTTGCTGTAAAAAATTTAAAGGCCTGGTAACATTTGGTTCCATAAAATCAAAGTTGTTCTTCTGCGAAAAAGGCAAGGTTTTTTGTGTGTTAAGCGTGTTTGAGGGTGGCCGTAGGTTCAAATTCGATGTTAGACTATTCCCCAAGAGTTGCTGAGGTGTTTTATGATTGTCTGTTCTGAAGTAGAACATATTTTGTTCTTTAATGCAAAACGAGAATGCTTCGGCCAATGACGTAGGTTTCATAGCACGGATTGTAGATCCTGAAGGTTCCCTTATGCCTGAAAGAAAAGCATTTAAACACATTTCGGAGTATAGGGACTTTTTTGCAGCTAGCGTCCTTTTCGTGGATACTAACATGATTTGTCAACCCAGCCAGTGTTTCAACAATTTCGCTATAAAACTTTTCAATAGTTTCTGTTGTCTGTCGCATTTTGTGTAAGTCCCGTATAAGTGAAGTCTCGTTCCGTTTGTCTGCGTAATGCAAAATGAGATGTTCCTTAATCGAATCCCAATTAAGTGGCGTTCCGTACATATTAAGGACTTCGTTGGCCGGCCCAACGATTTTATTTCTTACAGCACGTAAAAGTAACTGGCCGTAACCAGTTCCACTTGTCAGAGAAATCATCTTTAATATTTCATCGACGTTATCGATGAAATCGTAAAGAAGGCGAGGATTCCCTTCAAATCTTGGGAGATCCTTTATCGCATCAGGGATACGAAGAGAATTAAAAATGTCGATCGATGTAACGTTATTCGTCCCGTCCGATGTCATTCCGTCTGAATAAATACTCTCTTCAATAACCGTATTCAAAACGTAGCTATTGCTATCTAACCGCAAATCGCAATCACTAATCTTTGGGTCTAACACACTAGCTTCGGCTTCACAATCACTACTTGCACCACTCGTGTGAAATTCAAAAAAAATTTTCCTTAAGTTTTGGCGAATACTGTCGAGCTTTGGATACGGGTTTATTTTTCTTGTGAGTTTTTTTTATAGAGGCATAAGGTTTAACCGGGAAATTATATAAAGGATTTCTAAGGAGGCGATAATGCAACATAAAAGCAATGTATTTGTCCAAAATAACCACTTACATGCAAATCCAAACCATTTTGTTCGTGGTTCTGGCCAATGATCCAGTTGAGACTTTTTGGAACACTTTCGCATAACCGGCGACCACAATGGATAATATCACTACCCGATGATTGTTGCAAAAACTCCGCCGTATCAATATTCCCTTGGCACTTAACGGGATTTATGTGAAAGTATCCACCGATGATTGTTTCAATATTCCGCCGTATCAATATTCCCTTGGCACTTAACGGAATTTTTATAAAAGTAACCGTCTGGATCACTTGCCGCCTACGAGACTGCGCCAGTTATATATTTATCGTTCCCGGTTTAGAGAAAAAGAGTGAATTCAATTATATCAACCTTTTATTTCGAATGTTAAATTATAACTAACTAATTTCGTTCTACTTTATATTCGAAAGATACATTTATTGCATTTTTGCATGGGAAGCAAAAATGCACAATTTAGAAAAGACAAAATGATGAAATGTAAATGAAATTAACTTGATGCGCCAGGTAATCTGATAACACTGTCTGCTTGTGGCGGATGTTCCCATGATCGTTCACGTTGCATAGCCACGTGATAGATGTTTTATGTGTTGCTATGCATGTTTGGGGTCATAACACGCGTAAGCATTTTTGCCCACGTTGCGCTCAATAGGCGATTTTTATTTGCAAACATTTTCTTTTTCGCGCGATTTGCTGCTCTGCTTAGCTCTGGTTTTTTGTGATACATCATAGTGGCGTAGAAATTCGAAAAAAAACGATCAACTATAAACAAACCGAATTACCGAAGCGAAAACGAATGAACGAACGATGTCAAAAATAGACATATGAAATAAAGTTGGAACAGAAAAAAAAATAAATTTACAACCCTAGGCGCAGAGGCACATTGCACTGACTTTAATTCTATTAATTTGAAACTTGAAAACTACTGTAGAGTAAAAAAAATCGAAAACCACAAATTGCAAGCAAGGAACAAATACACAAATCAATTAATTCCGCAGGACTGACCGTTTGCACATTGCTCATTGCCATTTAAAACGCGCTAAAAATCAAAACGCATACACAATAGTGCAAGTTAATAAATTATTCCGGTTTTACTTTAAAAAAATAATTTTATTAACAGACGGGCAGAGTCTCCCCGTCGTACACAAATTCAAAATACAATTGACATGTTACAATGTTCCATTAATCTATTTATGTAATTTTAAAGATGGCGTTGCACTTTCCATGAATGTGGGAAAGTGTTGCTCCAGGTGAATTTTCCTTTGAAATTTGCAGGTGCGGTGTCAGCGTCTGGCGCAAAGTTTCCGTTAATTGGGTTTCTTGTCGTGTGATTTGCTTTGTAAGATGTTCCCAGGGAATCGTTAGCTAACTCTTCCCCGCTTAAATTCGGATGTCCGCATTCGATTAGAAAAATGGCTGGTTGTAGAGTCTTGGAGTTTGATGGGTAGGTGCGTACGGCTGTAGTGGTATTGGGATTGATGCGTGTGACGAAAGGTTTGTATTGGACTGTGCGATTGATTCTTCTCCTGTTGCCGGTTGGTTGATTGAAATTTTAACGTTATCCTTTTTGAAAAATCTGGGAATTATAATTATTAATAATAGCAATAGAGTAGATAGGCTTATCCCATAGTTGGTCCAGCGTTCCAGGATGTTCCTGCCTTGCAGGAGCTCGATTCGCTTTGTGTTGTTGATGTGTAATTCGTTCATGGCTTCCAGGGAAAGGATCTGTCGATATTGCTTCTCATATGGCGTACGCTGAAAGATGCCGGGGAGCGCTTGCCATATCGTAGTTTCCTTCGAGACGAAGATGTGTTCCTTGAACGTCAATGTGGCGTTGTGATATTTTATGATGAACGTGCCATGAAGTTCCCGAGATTCATCATTTATTAGGACTGATTCGTTGAAGTCGTTTATTAAGATCATATCGGTAGTGATTTCTTCTATTCCGGGTACTTGTACGCCGCTGATTATGTTGCAACTAGAGTTAAGGCTTCTTAGGATGTAGGGGAGACATGTAGAGTTGCTAATATCCAATAGATCTGTTTGCTTACAAATTGATAGTTCATTGAATGTTTTACAATTATTTAGCATACCATACATTATATCATGGTTTCTTAAGATTTGATTTTGATAAATTTCGACAACTTTATTATTCTTTTTCACGGGTCTTATGACCAGTTTTTCGAAAGTTTCAAAAGTAGTAATTGGAATCTTTACAATATATAAAAGTGTTTTCTCATTTGTAACAATTTTCACTTCAGCTAATCTAAGAGCATCATCAATTGAGCTGTATGGAAAATTTTCTTTATCTAATATCTCCATAGCTTTGTTTATTTCTTTTCCTGATAGCATTATTGAGTTTACAGTACCAGTTTTTGCAAAGTCTAAAGCATAATTAATTATTGTCAATTCTTCTTTTATTAATCTGAGTTTATATTGTAGGCTGGTAGCTATGTGATGAGTATGATGGTCACTTGATTTAACAAATTTTTCTATCTTATTGGAAATACGTGTAAGATTGTTCATTCGATCTGTCAGTGATTTGTTTATGATGATTTGGTTGTTGTTGTTTTTTAATACATTGTTTATTTTATCTTGAATGATGTTAAAGTCTTCGTGGTCGGGATTCCCTGCGACCCACTTCCAGGCAGTACCGATAAAATCTAAAGATCTCTTTGCAATTTTTGGTCTTAAGTATCTCAGAAGTTGCTGGGTTTGGGTAAGCTCATGATCAAAATAAAGGTATAATGGGTTGCTCTTGTTGATTTCTCGTTTGATCATCTCTGATATCTCAGATGTTACTTCCGCATATTGTGAAATATTCACATCATGTATGATGTTGAAATTTCCTGTTGTTATTTTTGCCTGCCCTGCCTTGATGGTGATTATCTGGGAGTTCGTGTAGTCAAAGACCTTGACTTTGCAGTTGATCATGTGGATGGTGAGTCTAGAAAACGAAATTTAATTTCGTATATTACTTTTATGTATTTTTTTTCCAGATTCCGTGATAACTGTTGTGTTTCTATTTCCCTAACTATTTCCTGCCTGTATCTTGGTGTTAATTTGGAACCTAATCGTTTGTTTCTTTTGACAAAAAAAGTTTCTCCAACATTGTAGTTTTTTAAAGGCTTTCTGGCTTTATTCTGGTAATTTAGGTCCTTTTCTTGTTTGATCTTTAATTGTTCTATATTTTGCTGTCGTGTTTGCTCGAATTCTTCGGGGGTTACTCTTGGTAGGCGACCGAGATAGAGTTCTACGTGTTTCCTGCCTGTGGTGGAATGGATAGTGAAGTTATATTCGTTCACTGCCCTTTGGAGTAATTCTTCGAAGGGACGCTGGGGATCTTCTCTTTTGAGACACCTCATGATCTCAATAAGAGTTGAGTGAGGGCGTTCTATTTGGCCATTTACCTCACTTTTGTATGGAGGTGTTTTATAGACATTTATACGCAAGTCATCCTCCATCATAGAGGATAGAGATACGGAGCGAAGGGCACCTTCGTTATCCATTACAACGTTTTCTGACACGCAGAAGAAGAAAAGAATATCTCTCAGCGGTTGTTTTATGTCTTCAGCGGACTTAGATGGCAGGACCTTCGCTTGAAGAAATTTGGTGAATTTGTCTATGGCTGTCAGAACTAGCCTCTTTTCGGTCAGGAAGATATCAATGTGAACAGAGTGACCAAGATAGTTCGGAATAGGGGTGGCGTTAAGGAATGGTTTGTTTGGGTGTCTTTCATACTTGTTTTCTTTGCACGTTATGCATCGGGACACAAGTCTTTTAATTTTTGTGGACATACTCGTATGTGGGAAATAAAAATGCTCTAATATCTGTAGCCTATTTTCTTCTGCGTTTCTGTGGGCTCTACGATGGGTGTTAAGGATTCTTTCGTCTTGTTCTACTTCGCCCTGTAAGTCTTCGACAATTTTACGTGTAAACCGGATTTTATAGTTTTGAAAATGTTGTTGGTAAATTTCCTGGATAAGTCGCAATGTTTTTTCATCTACGAGTCCGTTAACAGTGTTAGGGTTCAAATATCGTTTGAATATTTGGATAATGTCATGTCCAGTGTAGTCTTGTTGTATTAAGTTATGTCTAGTGTAGTTGTCGAAGGGATTGGTTATCTGGCAACTACTCTCGTTGCCCTTCTTCAGAACAAGTTGGTTACGAAAAACATTGATTGGGGTCTCGACTATGGGAATTAGGTTTTGGGAAGAACTTGTAGTGAATAAAAGTTTTCAATAAAGTCCGTGAAGGACTGCAGCGATGTTCTGCTGCCTCGGCAGAGAAAGGTGTCGGTTTCTGCCGAGAATGCCCTCGTCTGGAGACGCGCGAATGCGCTGGCAGGCTAGCATTGCGGTGTCGTGGGGCGGGTTCGTTTCCCCAGCACGAGGACCCACTACGAAAAAATTTCGCATTCACGAATTTCATACATAGATCAAAAGAAAACGACCGAAGTCGCAACATTGTAGATAACCTCACCGAAGGAGACGTACTTGTTACTAGAACAAGTGAAACCTGAGAAGAAAGGCGAACTTGGGGTTGACATCGTCATTACCCAACGAAGTTCATGGCCCACAAATGAAAGAGGGGCAACCGGGTGGTGGTGGAGCCCCTTCATACCCACCGAACCGGAATAAATCCAATGATAGCTTGTTGAAGTGGCCAGGTATTCCTCTTCTGAGTGGAAAACTCATACAATTTGAATTGTATGAACCTTCCCATCAGAAGGGGAGTACCCCGGTTTTTAAAGAGATTTAAGCCGAAAACAAGGAAGAATTCTAATTTTTCCACAAGTTACTTCCCAACTGATAAACAACTAAACAACCCTCCTAACTCCACGAAATGCCGAGGTTGTCGCAACGCGTCGTCGTCGCTGCCCATAATCACGTTAGCATTTCCCTCCTTGCTGGTTGCTGCGAACACTTTTTGCCTTATGCGTGAACATCATTTTGACCGTAGAAATTTATTTTTCCCGTCCGTCTGGTAGTGGAAAATCGGCGAAAAGTTTCGTTCAATAGTGACATCTATGTGTGGAAATGAATTAAAATTGCGATTTTTAGTAGTTCTTTTTAAATTAAGCGATGTTAATACCCAAATTTAGTTACTGTATATTTTGAATAAAATAAATAAAAAAATTAAAATTGCTCCTACTTTAGTCGTTCTATGAAAACATAGATGTACACTGCCAACGAATATACGAACATCACACAATTTATACACATGTTAATTATTGGTTTAGCGATTCCAAGTGTATCAGACACTGATTGATAGTGGCACTCAATTACTACAAACTTTGATCGCTATGTTCAGTAGGTGTTAGTGAATTAACTTCAGGTGGGTTTGGCGGTCTTGATAGAGAATCTGCAACAACGTTTGCTTTTCCTGGCTTGTACAGAAGTTCGTAATTGTACTCCTCTAGGGCCGCCTTCCAGCGCTTCATCTTTGTGTTTGTGTTTTTGTTGCTTAGTGCATACGTAAGCGGCTGGTGGACAGTGTAGATTTTGACCTTGCGTGATCCATAAAGAAAATTTCTGAAATTTTTCAGTGCCCATATGATAGCCAGCATCTCCTTCTCGTTAGCTGCATAGTTTTCCTCGGTTTTATTCAAGGTGCCTGATAGGAAGGAGATTGGTTTGTTCTCTTGGGAAAGAACTGCACCAATGGCATAGTTAGACGCGTCTGTTGTTAATTCGAATTCCTTGTCAAAATTAGGATGCGACAGAACGACATCCTTGGATACAAGAGTTTTCCTCAATTTCAAAAATGCATCCATTGCTGCTCTGTTGAGAGTGATCGTTGCATTTTTTGAAATATGCTTGCACACTCGTTCATCCTCCCCTCTTAGTAGGGATATCAGGGGCTTGGCGAGCTTTGCGTAGTCGCGTATAAAACATCGATAATACCCTGACATTCCAAGGAAAGATCTCAGATCTTTCAATGTTTTTGGTGTTGGGAACGTAGCAATCGCTTCGACCTTTTTGGGGTTTGTTTTTATACCGTCGGCACTAACAATGAATCCCAGAAACTCAACTTCCTGTTTTAGGAATTCGCACTTATCTGGTTGTACCTTCATATTCGCATTTTCCAATGTTTTGAGAACAATTTCTAGGTTCTCAAAGTGCTCCGCCTCGTCTCTTCCAAAGATGATAATATCATCGATATAGACGTAGCATCGCAATCCAATATGTTCCCGTAAGATATAATCGAACGCACGTTGAAATATGGAGGGTGCGTTTTTGAGCCCAAAGGGCAATCTAAGGAATTCAAATTTACCATTATTTATCGAGAAGGCAGTTTTCTCGACATCTTTACTCTCTAGAGGGATTTGGTGAAATCCACTCTTTAAGTCGACGATGGAGAAAAATTTGTTTTTCCCGACGTTGGAGAGTAGTTCGTTTATCTCAGGAATGGGATATTTGTCGGGGATCGTGACCAAATTCAATTTACGATAATCGATAACCATTCGAAACTTCTTTTCTCCGGAGGAGTCCATTTTTTTGGGACGATCCATACTGGTGAATTATATGGTGATCTGGATGGTCTAATAATACCGTCTTCCAAAAGGTGAGTAACCTTCTTTTCTACTTCGGATTTTAATGCGACCGGGTAGGGTTAGATTTGCTGTAGATGGGGTCGTTCGTTTTTGTACGAATTTCTCCTTGCACTGTTATAATGTATGTCAGCTTTTTGTTTGGTTCGGAGAATAGGTCGGGAAATTTATCCAGGATGGTTTTGAGTTGTCTCTTTTGTGCTAATGTTAGATGGTTTGTGTTTATGTCTAGCTTATTCACAGATTCAGATGCGTGTTGTTTTAGCGGGAGGATTATGCCAGGGCTAATTGTCATGAAGCTCCCCTTTGTGTGAATAACTGCATTCATTGCTTTTAAGGAATCGTTTCCAATTATTCCTGTAAAGGTTTTCAGGCTAGGTAAAATGAAGAATTTTAGTTTTCCAATATTCGGGTGGAATAGATCCACAAATACGTGGTGTTATGTCAACTTTTCCACCAACAGAATTCACGCGAAACGGCTCGTCATCTTTAAGAGGATTTCTTATGTAGCGAGGCTGAATATAATTCTTATTCGAGCCTGTGTCTATAAGGAATCTTAATGTCTCGCCGCTCCTCGCTTTCCTTTCGATGTATGGCAGCGAAGAGCTGTTTAATCTAAAAAATGAATATCATTCTGGTTTTCGTTAATTTCGGGGGTTTCTAAATCGTTATCATATAAGTCTGTAGGGAAAGGCTCAGTATCCTCTTCGGCAAGAAAATCAATGAGCTCTTGTCTTTCCATTTCCTGTTGGAGTTGTTCCATCGATTCGTTTGCCATTTCCGGCGGTATATTTTCTGTCAAGTATATGCGTTATTGTTTATGTCCGTGTGTATGGTCAAGATGTTGAAGTCTCTTTGGGGCATATGGAGGTCTCGGTCCAGGTCTATTTCGGTAGTTAATTGCATGAGTTTTAAGAGACTGATCGACATCCATGGGTTCTATTCCTCGTGGCTTAGGTGGCAGTGGCAACTTATTAGCATATTGCTGAGGGAATCTTGGCTGATAGAATCGCGGAGGCTGAGGGACACTTGGATCATTGACGAGTTCGGGGTAGAAGGCTCGTCTTAGCATTGGTTGTATTTGTGGTCGCGTTTGATTCGCATAATTTTTCTTCGGAGGAAGTGGTGGTGGAGTCGAAATAAGGGGTTTCCGTGCACCAGGCTGAGCATTATTGGCGTGTTGCGCACGGTAGTTCATGTTTTCCAATTTGAGACATAGATGCAAAGCCTGTGGTAGGTCAGCTGGCTCACGGATGCTTAATAGTTTAGGAAGATCGCCTGATAAGCCTGTAATGAAAGTATCGAGAGCCTTGTCTCGATAACACTGAGTCATATTGTTTAGTGATTCTTGACACATACTGATTGAGGATAATTTATTTAATATGAGTGAAAGATGGTGATATACAGCCTGGTAAAACTCATGTATACTACTGTTCCCTTGGACAAGAGTGGTCATTTGGTACTCGAGTGTACCCAAGTCCCTCTTGTCGGCGTAATGTAGTGTCAGGCATTTCGAGATTTTTTCCCAATTTAGTGGGGTATTGTATGACTACTTTATTCCTGATGACGGACAGGATTCCATAGTACTTGGGGGTGCCTTTAAGATGTTCGTAGATTTTGAGTATTCTTTCAACACTCTTTCTCCACGAGCTTAATTCACCTGGGTTGCCTAAGAAATCTCTTAAACTTTTCACGACGTCAGGGATTCTATCCATATCAGATAGATTCCTGTCGTGACCAGCGTTTATACTTACATCCGATTCATTATTTATATCGGATGCTGGGTTCATCAAACTGTTGAAAATGTGCGGCCCCTGTTCCTGGACAGATTGCAACACGATTCGACTAATAAGCTCAGTTAGTTCGTTTAAAGAAAGGTTTTCGTTTCTTGCACCTGCGGGTGGAATCTGTTGGGCATCGGCAGGTAAGTTATTTTGGGCATCGGTAGGTGGATTATTTTGAAATTCGTCCCTGTTATTATTCGGGGCAGGAAGCCGTGCTGGGCGAATGAGATTTATTGGGTTCGACATTTTAACCGAGTATCAAAAATTTTTTAAAGATATAAAATCGCACTTTTTCTTGATCAAAAATTGCAAAAAATTCTTGCACTTTCAGAATTTAACTCGTCTGTTGACGATTTTACGAATGACGAAAGAAATGGTTTAACAACAAGAACCAAAAAAAAAATGAACCAAAAACACCCAAAAGCAATTTCAAAGCGGAAATTTGTGACGAATATAAACAATTTTCAAAGCGGAAATTCGTGACGAATATTCAAATATTCACGCATAACACTTTTCACTAATTTGCACCAAAAACATTTTTTTTTTATTATTGCACAAAACACTGTTAATAATGATTGGAAAAACCTGTTTTCGCCTAGATAAAGAGGAGAAATATTTCTGTTTTTCATATATTTGACATATAATGTTGGTTTTATAATACTGATTCCATATATATTTTCTTTTTAAATTGTTAATAGAATGAACGATTTAAATTAAATGATCAAATTTAATGAACGACTTGGATAAAGATTCTCAACTAATTTGTAATTAATTATAAATTTGTATATGATGCATTCAATATTTCGTTAATTTAATGCAAACCATTGGATCTATGGATATTAACTTACGCAGAGAGTACAATATTCCAAATGCTCCTCATGTTCTGTTGTTGGTATTGTATTTATCCTTATGTGGGTTGTTCTCGTGGGCTGGTGAGCTTAATCCTTCGGCTTTTTCCTTTTTGCTGGTTTTGGTTATTCCCGCTACTAAGGGGCCTACCGGGATATGCGTGTGGTCTTCGGAGCTTGGTTGTCGTTCCGGATGTCTTCACTGTGCGTTGTGTTCGGGACTTGGTTTTTGTCCCAGGTTTTCACTATATTACACTGTTCGCGGATAAACCTGTTCGATTTAATTCCGTACACGCACAAAAGTGGACCACACGCCAGTCTCAGCAGTGTGTTAGGATCTTAGAATACTTATTTGTAAAATAAATTGTACAAATTGATCTATCCACTTTTAATTTTCACACGCAAGTTCACAGCCCCACATGTTGGGCGCCAGTTAATAAATTATTCCGGTTTTACTTAAAAAAAATAATTTTATTAACAGACGGGCAGAGTCTCCCCGTCGTACACAAATTCAAAATACAATTGACATGTTACAATGTTCTATTAATCTATTTATGTAATTTTAAAGATGGCGTTGCACTTTCCATGAATTTGGGAAAGTGTTGCTCCAGGTGAATTTTCCTTTGAAATTTGCAGGTGCGGTGTCAGCGTCTGGCGCAAAGTTTCCGTGAATTGGGTTTCTTGTCGTGTGATTTGCTTTGTAAGATGTTCCCAGGGAATCATTAGTTGACTTGCATAGCGGAGAAAGGCCGATAAATGCGTAGCGAAAAAATGAGATCATACTTTACACAATAATAAGAGATTATAGACAATACACTATACACAATAAACGCAGTACGCACGATGGCACTCTTCGCTTTCGCTCATGACGCGAAGAAACAACAGACAAGAGAAAAATAACAAATAAATACAATACATTCGTGTTGCGTTTTTTGTGTTTGCGCATATCACATTTCGTTTGTTTAAAAGTTGTTTAATTGGAAAGTGGCGTTCGCTCCACTCGCGGCCCTCTTTATTCTATTCCTCAGCACTCTGTGTAGCACGCCCAGATGCACATACCGCCGGCGCGGCACTGCATAACAATTGGCTTAATATTTATCTAAATAGGTTTTTTTCTTATTGTTTAAATAAAAATAACATAAGAAATTCTAATGTTATACTGTATTACGTAAATATTTTATTCACCTCTTTCGTAGAGTTTCTTTCCTTTCTAGCTTAACTGAAAGTACATTATTTTATTCAAAAACACTATGGTGGAAACCCAAAAGGATACATATGTCCATATATCATCTCTTACACACTACTAATTGTTTACAGTTTGTTTCTAACATAACGTAACCTCGTGTTTCAACTTTGTACGTTTCACCTTTCTACTTCCCATCACAAAAGAGGAAATTCAAATTTTATGATAAAAATATTCAATATAAATCTAAGTACCATATATCTACAATAAATTGTGGTTTATTTATTCTACATAGAACATATTGCCGCGTGTTATGGTTCGTGGCCGATAATTTTAATGTTCCAGGAAAGTAAATTCGCAATGCCTTTAAATCAAGTTAAAAGAGTTTATTTACTAAGAATCCACAATAATTGATTTCACTATTTTACAATGTTACTTTTCACTTGTCTTTCAATTTTTATTTCAATTGTCGATTCTAAAATCACTTCACAATCAATCAATATCGCCTTTAATTCACACTCCACACTATCGCAGTTTCTACTATCGCGGTTTTTCTATATCCCCCATTGAGCACAAAAATTTTGAACACAACCATTTTTATTGACAATATTTCATGAAGCACATACTCGTATTAAATTAAATTCTTAAAGGTAGCACTTAGCAGATACACTATATCTAAGTTCTTTATTCATAAGTAAATACAAAGTACATAAAATTGATGTTGAACCTGAAAGTAAATTAAGAGAAAAGCCGATAAAACCCCTCAATCGTTGAAAAAGTAAAGAAAGCAACGCTATTTACAAATCAAAAATAACAGAAATTTATATAACACGTGGAGGTAGGAGTGGCGCATTTGGTTTTATATGTGGCGCATTTGGTTTTATATAGTCGACGGGGGTTCCTGACAGAGTTGAAGTAGATTATGATTTGTTCATCGTCGATAAGTTTGTTTTGCTCATATAGGATGAGGAAAAGTTGAGGGAGCTGATGTTTGTTAGCGGTGTTAGTGATAGTCAGTGGGTTGATTGAGGTAAGGTCGCTTACCAGTGGGTTGGGGTGGTGCTTACGCTTGTAAAGGGTTTTCATGAGGTGAGTAACTAGGTAGTGACCAATAATTGAGTTGACGTTAAGTTCAATTATTTTGAGTTCTATTGTAGGAGGACAAAAAGGAAAGCATTAAAATCTGTTTTTCGACGGTATTGGTTGTGCTGTTGAATTTGGGGAGGAACTCACTGAATTGGCTAGAGAGTTGTTTGAGGTTCGTGTTGAATAGAGTTTGCACTTCTTTTTCTAGGGAGAAGTTAGGTGGTGTAAGCTTCATAGCAGAAGCGGAGGAGGTAACGGGCAAAACCCGAGATTTTGGTGATGGAATATGTTGGAAAATAGTTTGAACTGATGGTTTAGTTGCGATCGCGACACGTTTTTTCACGAAATGATCTGAAAGTGTCACAGTTCCTGAAGTTAGCCTCATTTTCGGTTTTTTTGCAGTTGCCTGGACCATGTGGTAGACTGCATTTAAGGCGCCGATATTGTAGTGTAGTGATGTCATAACAGCAAACTACTCAAACTTGAATTACATTCCAATCATTCTAATTGGAATGCAATTTCCTACGATAAAATTCCACATGAATCACATGTGCATACTCGACCATGCGACCAACCGTAAACAATCATGTTTATTACTTCATGGTCACGGTCAAGTATCATGTTGCACATTTGTACAAATGTTCTTGCCGGTATTTCACACCTCGTAAAATATAGAGCAGTGCATTCATAAATTATAAACGAAAGTTGAGTGCATCATATGACAATGAAGAACAAGTGCATATGATGACTCGTGTGTGGCCATACGATGAGGTGTTGAATGGCTAAGACAACATATGAGCAAATATGGAATGCAGGATAAGTGGATGAGTAATAAATATTAGTATTTATTGATCTAGATTTTCGGGTGACATAATTACCACTTGAAAGGGTCAGTCATGTTCTCACAAGATTTTTAAAGTAGAACATAAATCAAAATGAATAATGTATTTAGTAGGTTAAGAAATAGCATTTAAGGAAAAGTTCTATGGAAATAAAATCAGACTTGATTTAGAAGTCAACTGCCGACATTGGCGTTGTTTCGTTTCTTCAAACACTAAAACATATAGGCGCCCATAGGCTGCCACTGGCTTTATCGTTTATACGCTGATACCACGGTATTATAATTCACATCACCAAGTAATAACGTAACATACAATAGTAGGTTACAATTAGTGGCGGTATGGCCAATTCTTTGGTAGTTTTTGCATTGTACCTCAGTATGGCTTTTGATGCTTTTAAAAGAAACAATATTGTGCAGGATGGCTTTTATATTTTTAAGGGCTGCAAACTGAATCGGGTTCGAAAGTTATTAAGAAAATATTGAGTTTCTGTAGGTTTTTTTTGAATGAGGGGTGTCGTATAGACGAACAGATTTTATTTCACCAATTCCTTGGTTTATCAAATCTGAAATGATTTCGGCTGGAGGGTACGTGTAGTGTAGTCCACGAATTATTAGAGAACGAAATTTATCCTCAGGAAGTGTGTATGTGTAGAAATCAGTATTTTGGCGCTTTAAGTGAAGTTTTTGTTGCTTCAAAATCGGCTTCATGATTTAGAAGGATTTGAGTTTTCGCGGGGCCACTTCTTTTTAGAAGGTATTTATCTGGTAAGTTATTTAATATGGTGTTTTGGATATTACAGATTTTAGTATGGTCTTCATTTGAAATAACAATCGGGGGAATTTTTTGGCTTATCTTATGTGTTGTTTGTTGCCGAGCATCTAGATTCGCTTAATTGCCGTCTGCAGCTTGTTGTTGATCGTTGCTTGCCTTTTGCTGCCTTGTTGCACCACGTGAGCTTGATCTGCCTAGTTCGGGATAGAGAACTCCGTATTTGTTCGTCACCGTTGTTTGAGTCGGTGTTGAATCGACTGTCGCTGTTGTTGGTTTTGCTGTTGCCGCTGATAGAAGTCTCGGTAAATTTTCTCCCTGGTGGGCTAGGAGAAATTGCACCTATTTTTGTAGTCTTGTGTTCTCAGCTTTCAACTTTTTGAAAAGTGCGCTGAGCTCCTTACCGTCAGTTGTATTGGTTGCTGCCTCGCTTGTTTCCGTGATGGTGCTGACCATTGATTCACAGTCGGATGCCGCCGTGCTTTCGTCTGATGTTTCACTCATCATTGCATCGTCTATTGCTGCCGCACTTGCTGTTGCTTCACTTTGCGCTGCCACGCTTCGCTCCTCTTTTCGCCTTCTATCTCCCGCCTCTAGATCGCTAGAGTCAGGAGTTTTTGATCTCGTCCCATTTTCGGCATTGCCGTTCACTAGATCTCGAAATTACTTGCTCGATCTCAATGTCGCTCGCTCGATTTATTTTTGCTCCGCACTTGATGAATGTCAAACGAAGACTGTATGTGACTTGACTGATTGGTGATATCCCCCATTCATTCAGCTCGTCTTTATATAGGGTGTCTAGTCATTTAATCCCTTTCTCGTATATTGCCGAATGTTCTGGCGATAACTACCTAGCAGCAATTCTGAATACCCCGCAGTTACGTCACTTTCAGATATTGACCATGATGTTCTTAATAGTTGCGATAACAGTTGCGACCGTAGTTCACAGAAATGTTTGGACATAAAACAATATTTTTATTTAATTCTTTTAGAAATCAAAACCTGTTTCGATTTAAATATTCATACATAGAGTTTTATTAATTCTCAATTTGATTTATTTTAGATAAGTAAGCAATAGTGTTCAATTTTATTGCTATTATAATTTAATTTTATGACTGTGTTTCTAACTAACTAACCTTTGTGTTTATTTTATGCTGTATTTTGGTTAGGGGTTTTTAATATTATGTAAATACTTTGAATCAAAATTAGTGATTAAAAAGAAAGCAGAATCGCTTAAAATATTGTCCATGTTATTTCCGAAACAAAATAAAAATGTTCTCGTGTGCTTAAAAAAAAATATATTCGAAGTTTTACCAATTTGACCCCGATTTCGTTGTGCGTAAAAGAATTTTGATTCTGAAGAGTTTCGGTTACAAAGAATTTTCACCAAAAATATAGGATATACGAGTATAATTGAGTTCATTTATTGCTTTGAGTTAATCAATAGTTTTATGTATTATCAAATCAATAGGGAAATTCCCGGCTGAACTTTTTCTTACGTTTTTCTTTTTCCACAAAAAAAATATATTCCTTCATTAATAATTCATTCCAATAATGTTTTTCTGCTTTGTACCTATTCAGATTTTCAGTAATAAAATAATAAGTAAGATTTCTTCTCTGTGAATTCACTTTATTTCACTGATTTTGTATTTAATGTACACACGGTGACATGTTCTAAGCAACTGAACTGATTCTGTTTTCTGTTCTGAAAGTACAAGTACTGGCAATTACACATACAATCATTAAATCAACTTCAATGCTCCCACTAAATTTTATAAGGGAAACTTTAAAGTTTGCCTGTTAAAAAAGAAATTATGTAATGAAAACATTCAGTTATATATCTACTATATGAACAAATTTATGAAAAGATAGAGCCTTAGTAAAAATATCCGTAAGTTACCGACAGCTTTGCACATATTTAATGTTAATTAATTTTTGTTGTACCTTCTCTCTAATAAAATTGTATTTGACATCAATGTGCTTTGTCTTCTTGTGGAAAACTGGATTATTTATAAGTTTAATCGTATACTGATTATCAATACATAAGGTTGTACAGTTCTGATTAATATCAATATCTTTGAAAAATTGTCTTAACAATAACAAATTCTTATTAGCCTCGCAGCTAGCCATAAACTCAGCTTCAGTTGTTGATAAGGCGATACTAGATTGTTTTGGACTAGCCCATGATATAGGACCAGGATTTAATATTAAAACATAGCCACTAGTGGACTTTCTTGTATCCAAATCCAATCATAAATAAAGAAGTTTTTGTATTTTTTTTCCAACCGAATATTGTATTTTGTATAAGTTCGCTGACCAATTGTCACTTAGCCTTTCTTTCAAAGTTCATAAAAAAATATAGAACCTAATACTTTCGGCTGTTTCCAATATCTCGCAACTCGTATGGCCCATAGAGTGCAAACGTCTTGCTTGAAATAGTCAAACTTCGCACTATCTTTCGACACCACGGCATAACATGAAACTGAAGAGTTCTGTATGGCCTCATAAGCTTTCTGCCAGGACATCTTTTCCAACCAATCTTTCGTCTTTTTTAGTGTTTCTCAGGTAATCAACAACAAACTCTTCTTAGCACACAACTCCCTTCCAAGAAACCATTACAACATCCATGTGGAATCACTTTTCCTTACCCTTATTTTTTTGTTTTTTGTAATAAAATGCATCCCCTGGTTACATTTATCTTCAGCCAAAAGGCAACGATCGTCGGCATCGGTCGCTAACACGCAACACGTGGGACCAGAAACGGTTCGATGTCCGCACAAATAATAGTAGATTACACCTGGTATCTATACCCGTTTCCCCTCATGCAAAGAAAAGAATAAACGCGCTAAATGGTAAATGAAAGAATTTCACATGAAACAGCCACACTCGGACGATGTTCTGATGACCCCATTCACTTTGTTGGCCGAAGTTCTTTTGCCGACTGCCACATGACAAGATCTCGCGAAGAGATCTGTCATTCAGAACGCGCCGGCGCTAATTGATGTCTTACCATAAGGTCAGCGGCTGAATGGCAGACCCCTTCCCAAGATCACGCCATCATCGTATTACAACCTCGTCTGAGGTATACGAATCAACATTATCCTCGTAATTATAATTCAGCGTCTCATAATTACTTCCGCTCTTATCACGATCAATTGGAGTGCATATCGGCTCGCTCTATTCAGTATCACGGCAACAATAATGCCACAATTAACGGTGCATGTGTTCTGTTATTGAAATGATTGTCATACCTAAGTTTAAATGGTGCTAAAACTAAATTGAGTGTCGTTCCGGGTTGTTTGCAATAATAATTAACCAAACGGTACCCTCGTATACTATCAGGCGTACCTTGATTTTGGTCATATGTATTGCGTTCAAGCAAAGTAACTCCCCTAGCCGGTCGAAAATTATCAATATCCAATACAAAAATCGTTAATAATACATAACGTGATGGCTGCACGCATATTAAATAATTCAGTGCTGCCATGTGTTCTTGTTGGGTGCTGCCCAACGCCAAAGAAAAACCTCCTCCCATCGATGAGTTATTAACAGCTCCTATTCGGTATTGTCTCTGTAATCCTTGTACATATGCCCTAGCTAACCGCACTTGAAACAAGAACTCGCCTGTCGTTTCGGCTGCGGACACTCGTAAGAGTAGTGCCCGATTTTACGGCAATCGAAGCAACGAATCTCAGTGTTTCTCGAAAACTTCACGGAATCAACAACACTTTTCATGCGGTCGTACAATATGTTGTACAATATGGCGATCGCATACACTACTTCGGTGTGACAGTATCAGGCATGTGTTATAAATATGCAACGAGAATTAAAAACAATTTAATTATGTGAAAGGTTGAATATATTGTAAAGACACATATATATATATTTGGTACAGTGAATTCTGTAATCCAAGGCACACAGGATTTATTTTGTGAACTTCTAATAAAACACACAGATTTAACTTGTTGTTCCGACACATTTGAGCTTTAACGCAAGAAGGGCCTTGAATCCATTCGCGATTAGCTTTTATCAAATTAAACTGATGAGTAAGCAAAAACGAATTCGATCAATTCACGTTGCAGAGCAAGCGTTACAATGTCTGCACTTTTGGATTCTTTAGAGTTGACGATGCAGAATGTCTCGTCGCATGTGTGGTAATTTGATACGTTTAAAGAAATTAGATTATCGCGAACGGTGAAGCAAATTATTTTGTTGATTAATTTGAACGAACGGAAATAAGTATGCAATTTGAATTCATTCATGACTTCATCATTAAAATTTTACATAACACATGCCATTAACTAGATATTATTCGAGACCACTCTCTGACAAAATCAGACCCGGGCTAGTTCACTAGCTCGCAATAAGTATTGCACAAACAATTCTGTGGCCGACATCTTTACTTAAGACAACTTTCAATTCAATTAATTTATTTCTCATACATGTTCAATACAATACTTATTTGAGAATATGAAAGTTATTGGGGGTCAGACTTACATAAATTAAGCTTTTCATCTCTATTCTTATATGTACTATCCAATGATATACAGCTTATGATGTCGATACTTCATTTTTGGAGAAGAATCTAGTTACATATGTGAAAACCTCTTGATTGAGGTTCAGATAAAACTTATATCTATGCTTAAACTAACTTATCTTAATTTAACATGGAAATTTGGCTCACTGAAGAATTTTATCTTCCGTCCGATGACGAACTATATAATAGTTAAAGATATTCCGCCTTTAGTAGAACTTTCAAATATAAAAAATGAAAGAAAGTATATACCCTTTAATTCTACTATTTATTTTAAATTTAGTATACAATTGTTTCGTTCTCTACTTCAGAACTTCCTCAGTGCTACTATCTCCAGCTTCTTTAGGTCTTTTTCCAAACTTTCTGTGATCATTTTAGGATCTTCATGTGAGGTATAAAGTGCTGTGTCATAAGCATCAAGAGCAAGCTCACACTGTAAGACACTGGGCATATCACTAGTGTAAATATTATAGAGTGTTGGGCTTAGTACAGATCCTTGTGGTACACCTGCTGTCGAAGAGTATCGCGACGAGAATTCCTGATTAATAGTTGCAAAGGAGATCCTGTTTGATAAGAACCTTTGTATAGTTTTTATTGTTACCATAGGATAATTATATTTGTACATTTTGTGTAGTAAGCCATCATGCTAGATGATATGGACAGCCTTCTTGATATCCAGCATAATTGTGCCCGTTGATTTTTTGTTTGAGAAACCATTTTTGACATTATTGTGGATCCTCTTTAGCTGCTGGGTCGTATCATGCCCTAGATGAAAACCAAACTGAAGATGAGGAATTATATTATTATCGGAAGTGAAACGAATTAACTCCTCGTGTACAAGCTTTTCGAAAATTGTGGCCAAGCAGTTTAGTAGACTTATTGGTCTATAGCTTTCTGTTTTCGCTGAGTCTTTGTTGGGTTTTAGCACAGGTGAAACTTTGGCAACTTTGCAAGCAACAGGAAAGTATGAAAGATTCATACGAGTACATGCATTATAAATATGTGTTAGAAAAACTTACATTTGCGAGACAGACTTCCAATTGCGACCGGTTTAATTCCATCAATACCTGGTGATTTATTGGATTTCAAATTTTCGATTACATTTGTAGCGTTTTCAATGCAAAAATAGACTTTTCGTTCCAAAGAGAAAGCATTTATGGTTTGAAGACTTGTTTCTACGGCTTCTTCAATTTCACTCTGTAGCCTGTTAGGTGAGATTTGGTGAAATTTCGCAAATGTGTTAGCCCGTAGATCCGCTTTTTCTTTGGGAGGGATGGCCTGGAGTCGAAACATTTTGCTAAGGCTCCGAAAAAGGTTTGACGATTTTTTCAAAGAACGGATTTTTAAGTTCCAGCTAATATTTCTAAAATGCTTTATTTGAAATTAGGTTTTGCACAAATAGCGTTATAGATAATGTGGCTCACCTCAGTCCATCGTTATCATTGTCGTCTTGCATCATTTTAGCGCTTAATCAAATTTGTTAATTTCGGTGGAAACTTGTCGTCTTTGTAATTTTTATTCATTACAGGGACTGAAATATTAATAACTGCTTTGATTTTGGAAATGAAGTGGGTTATCTATGCATTCACTTGAGCTTAGTTTTTCTAACGAGACCTCTTGAGATTCACTTTACTATCCATGAATTTACGGAAAAGTCCCCAATTTGCCAGGTTGTAGTTAAACATAGCAGTCTCTCGTGATTGCACTGTGCAATTGTGAATTACACATAGTACCGGGGTATGGTTTCCATTAAGAGAATCATACGTTTCTATCTGTGTGACTAGCGAAGGCTTATTGGTTAATATCAGATCAATTGTTGAAGGTGACATATTCTCATTTGTTGGATAGAAGGTTGGAGTTTTTGGGAATAAGACTGCAAAATTTCTTGTTGTATATGAGGAATGAAGCATTCGTCCCCATATGTTTTCCCTCTGACATTCCCACATAGTATTTCTGGAATTAAAACCACCTGCAATTACACCAAAAAGAGGAACGTTTTATTACATCATCTTTAAATCCCAGCTTTTTATCCGGGTTGGAGTTTCCTCCTTGGAAAAAAGCAACTATAAAAGTGATGTTAGGTTTGTCATGTTGTAACGAAATTTCATTTGGACTTAAAGGTCCCATTTTAACAAGTCAACTAGCCTCGACGGCTGGCTAGTGACAGTCGCCGCCGGTGCGACTTAAAATGGACGTGAAGTCCAGCGGGCGAGAAACTGAACATCCAGGCGACGAAGCGCGTCAGTTTCCGCTACTCGATCTTATCATTCGTGGCTGCTGGCTGGCTAGCTAGGCTCGGCGAGGGTTGCGGTCGTGGGGTCTTTAATATAAGATCGAGTGCCCATCGTTAATCCTCAGCCACTTCCATGCCCTTTACAAGAGAACTGAACAAATTCAACCGTCATCTCGACGTTACTCTACTCTACACATTTACAGGGGAAGACCGACTCTAACGCGAGGTCGCGGAGACCACCGAAAGTACTCTACTTTACAGAATAAAAGTTCACGGAACCGATATACTATTGTGATAAAATTTTCCAACAAACGCGACGCGATCAATCAAACAAACGTGGCCTCTGAACCGGACCGGACCCGAAACAGGCAAAGTTAGCTCCTCACATCCTGAAAAAAGAATAGCATTAGGTGTCACTTACCTTCCTGTGACCTGAAAATGAAAGTGCCTGTGAAATGAAAGAGTCTATTTGCTGCTGGACCTCATTGTTCTATATTTTTTTTTACCAGATTTTATAAAATTAATTTCTTCTATTGTTAATGTGGTGGAGTAGAATGAAATGAATGGCAAACAATTAACATTTAATGCTCAACAAAAATGATATTTTGAATTCAATTATTTTATATTGTTATAAGTAAATATATGAAATGGGCTTTAAATGTTTAATTTACAATAAGGCTTCAGTCCTTCCTTACTATCATTTTTTTTTTTTTATAAACTCTATTAAAAATAACATTTGTATTTGAATTTCATATTGCAAAATATAGTTTTTAATACATTTTAAGCATAATATTAGAATTAAGACCCTTTGCAGGAATTTATATGCTAACTTCCCGTTACAATTAAAATATTCGAACGTTGAATGTGTGAGAGTAACAACTCATGAGATGAAAAGAGCTCAATATATCCATTTAGTTCACTAATTTATATAAACTGAAGCACTTAACATCTATCCATACGTGCTAAGTAAAACATTACTTATAAAAGGAAGAACATTGATTTGTTTTTTGTAAAACATAAGTTGCAAAACCTAAATAAGCGAGTGGTATTCTTAGCGTCCATGGAAAGGGAAGCTGATTGGAAAGTTGCAAATGGATTAAACCAGGTTGCATATTTTCATGGAAAATATGTGAGAAATATTCAATGCTATTTTATTGTTCGAATGTATGATTTATGTATTACAACTTTTTGTTTATTGCCCTTCTTTGATGCAGGCTTGAGCTGGTGATATTTGAGGAGTTGGGATAGTAGGAAGTAATTTTTACGTATATTCAAATAACTGCATTGGTTTTATTACTTTCCTTTCCTTCCATACATTCGTCATGAAATGGCACCCGTTTCTTTTCTTTTGTATTTGGTTTTTTTCAGAGGTGAAGCTCTTTAGTGTTTGATCCTTCTTTTTATTTTGATTCACATTCTCACTTATGTAAAACGATTTACTTTAATATAATTAATAATGAAAATTGTTTAATCAAAGATATATAAGAGTCCGTGCTTAACGTATTATAATTATTTTATTTCAATGACTTCTCTAGTTGTGATTTGAGAAAATTGATATATCTCGATAAAATGTTAACATTCATATAAGTTAAACGGATACCGGGGGTCATATTCTAAAGGATATTGGATGGGATTTATCAATGTTAGTCATACCTTTTATAACAAAAAAAAAAGTTAGTCATCGAACCTGCTATAAATGTCTCAGTATGAAAGCAACGAACTAATTTTTAAGTACATTTGTGTCGGAGGAATGTTGTCAGTTCACAAATATAAGGGGTACTTTGTCCTGCGCAATGTGTTCTCAAAAAAAAAGTACGGAAATAACTTAAAATCATTGTGTCCAAGTGAACTCTGGCCTATTCTTTTTTAATGGACAATGAACTAATTTACCCCGGAACAATTAATTAACTTTCGCCAGAGACAAGCTTAATTTTTAAATCTTTTAATAATTTCGACAAACGCAAAGGAAAATAAACGAATGTATTCGAAGTAAAAGAAACGAATGTTGTATCGATTGGAGCTAGAGCAAAAAAAAATGATTGGAAAAAAAATAATATTGGCAACACATTATCCCCCTCAAGTTGAAAGAAAATTTTGTAAGTTAATAGTATCAAGAGGCCTGTAGAATTACCTCAAGCGAATCAGAAATATTAAATTCAATCATACTGTTGCCTACACGTGGTCAAGGATAGGAGAAATTATGACGTGCTCATGAGGTAAATTAAATTTAAAGCTATGTGAGACTAACTTAACATTTGTTCAACTACATAATCAAACAGACATTCCAAGAAATGCAGGCTTATCATTTAAACCAAACTACCAGTAAAGTATGGATTTAAAACCAATAAGAAGTTGCGGAGTCATGAAAGAAAAACTGAAGAAAATTTAAAACTATAATTGAGTACTTTCATAAATTTTCTTTTCAAGCAACTATTATGACGAGTGTTGTGCTTGATTCATTTTATCCATATAAATGTTTACGATGCATTTTGACGAAAACATACTCAAACTAGAACTGCCACTCGGACCCTCACTTGTGTGCTCAAAATGTTTATTTGAATCCGATTTGTAGTTTTCATAATTTTCACTATCACTAGTGCCGTTAACGTGATTTGTTGAGGAAGATGGAGGGGTTGGCGCAGCAATTAATTCTTCTTTGGCACCAGTCTGGTAATTTTCTCGATCTTTGTTTGATCGTGATGGGCGCAGCGGCGATGGAGATTTCGAGTTTGAATGGCTTTTACGATGGTGTCGACTTTTCGAAGATGTGTGCCTCGAGGACTGATACTTGTGACGAGGAGAGCGTGACCTACTAGAACGGTACCGTCCCTTACTTGTGCTACGCCGGTAGCTTTTACTCCGACTTTTACTTCGGTTCCGATCGACTCTCCACAGGTGCTGTGGAGGGAAAAATGTGCTGTCAGCCTCATTAAATTAGCGACATTTGCCACTCGCGTGCACTTGGACATTCAGTTTTGTTTTACTACTAAATTTACTTACTCTGACACCCGGTTGGCTTGCCATTTTCATGCGGATGGATTTGACTACGAAAGTCTCGGCTTTCACGCTACTTGGCCCCGTGACAGATCCCGAAGTCTGCTTTCACCCGTACACAATTAAAACACCTCCGCGTAAGGCAAAACTCTACGTCTCCGCACGTTCCACTCAAAACCAAACGACATTCATCACTTCTGTGACGAAATCAGATTTAAATTGAGACGATTATCACGAGTCCGACAAGTTGTTCGATTTTAATTACTCGCCGTTTGCAGTCATCACCACCTTTCGTTTCGCGCCCAAACTTCTGACGCCTCTAACTGAGTCAGATGAACATCCAGTTAGAGTTTCATTTGTGGCGTTTGGTGCTGCCAGGTGCGCATTTCGCGCTTGGGACATTTCAACCTCGGATCGTGGTGAGTTCGAATTAATTATTCGATTTAATTTTAATTGATATAGAATTAAATTGAATAATTAATTCGCGTCTCGAACGAACGGAGCTTGAAATATTCCAAGGCGAAATGATGGTTTATAACAATGTAGATTAATATTTATAGAGACATTTTGGATGTACTTACTTTTGATTTGTTTGTTAAGTTCATGCTCAATATTATTTTTTTATAATTATTGCAACGCCTCCTCCTCTAGTGGTGGATCTATCAAATCGATAGGTTATATAATTTGGGCAATAATACCTATTTTCGGGCTTGAGCCAAGTTTCCGTAATCATCATTACATCTATATTATTTTCTATAATGAAGTTATTTATTTCTGTAAACTTATTTCTAACGCTACCTGCATTCCAGTTCCATATTGCAAGTTGAGATGCCAGCTTAGTTGTAAATAAATTTAATTGCTAAAGAAGCAATTACATTTTGAGATTGGTTATTAATTCGGTTGTTTTGGTGAGCAACTCATTTGCCGTAAAAAGGTTCGTCTGTCCAAGTGGTTGATGTTGACGGACCCAGACATTCGTTGATATTTATGCAGTCGTATGCTGGCGCAGCAGTGCAGTAGAGTTTTGCGCATCAATCGCCAAGCTTGTTCGTTGATTCTAGCAGTTGTTGCGTTTTTACGTGCTAGTGCAAGGAAATTACGTTCGTTGAATTCTGGTTCTGCTAGCGAAGTATTTTTTGTTGTTGTTTTGTGTCTATGTAGTTTTTCTGCCAGTCGACGTTTGATTTCCATATAATCTGCGCGCTTCACGCAATTTATGTCTGAAGCCGTGTGATTCCCACTGCAGTTGCAGCATTTAGTCTTTGCGATGGAACAGTTTAATGTCTCGTCATCTCCTGCACAAGTTTTGCCTTTATACTTTCTACTGCAGTACGATTGTCAATGCCCAAAAATCTGGCATCTGTTGCATTGGGTGGGTTCGTTCGGTCTTTTTTACAGTGCTCGCACATAATAACTGTATGGAATAGTGCTTTTGCTTTTCGGAGATCTTGCAGTTTGATCGATTCTCGCTTAAAATATAAGACGTATATTGTCTCATCATTTTTATATCTTCCCTGTTATACCATTCGATTTTATTTCATCGTATAGCTCCATAACACCTACTTGGGAAAGTCCTTTCAATAGAAACCTTGACGGAAGTTATAAATCGTGATAGATGGGTGTAGAATTCGCATTTTTCTTGTTTAAGCAATTCCGTTACCTTGCGTTTGTCACTTTCATTTTCAAGAAAGAGTTTGCTTCCTATCAACATATACTTAATGCTATAAGAGACGATAGCATATTTTTTAAGTGGGTGTTATTCTAATTTTTTTTGGGGGATTTGCTCACTAGGTTCTGGGGTGCTCTGGTCACCACAATCAATGTCTGCAAGTGGCCCAAAGTTATTGCTTGAGTGCGCCATCATTGCATCGCATTTTTGCTTCACGAGGCTATAATTTTTAGTGTTTAGTGCAAGTTTTGTGCGAGCTGCACTATCATAACCATCGCTTTCTTGCAAAGATATTTTCCTCTTGAGCCCACTACTCACTTTCGGTATTAAAAGATAAAACCATTTCTTAACGGAAGTAAAGTTTAAAAAAAGAAGATTATCGATTTAAACTGAACATAGAGATGTTTTCCCAGTTATCCAAATTCACGTCCGAACGCGTCAAGGTGACCAACTCGAACTTAATGTGAACACTGGCATTATTGACCGCCTGACCAAATTTTGTGCGTAGTGTTCCACTTAAAGTCTCTCAACCTCTGACAGTAATTGTACGTAAAAGTATAGCGGCAGATCCGCATAATAAGCGACGACAAAATACGAATTTACGCTGGACGTCAATGTTGAATAATTCACATACTTCCTTTAAATCGTTTAAAAATTTGGTGACGTCGTAGCCATCATCGCCACTGAATTTTCCCACAGTCGCTTTTATATAGGCAAAATTAACGTCGTTGCGCACAACAGGAAACAAATTTGCATGGGCTTCTATCTGGATTTCTGACTGGGCTACTTCCTGCCGGTTACGACGACGAAGTATCACTTCTATTTTATTGCAAACAAACTGCATAATCTTGCAGGTGAAGAGGAACTTCGCAGTATTTTTCTAGTACGTACTCTTGATCAACACATACTTGAGGTGCAGAAGCACAACAGTCGCCATGCACTTTGTCATCAATTAAACCTCCCACAACTGGATTCTTATTGTCCTCTTGTGTGACAAGCGGATCATGTGTTGCTGTCATGTGCTCAATCAACAATCGCTGCAATTCGGCCACGGTTTGAACACCGTCAAAATTCAAACCAGCTTGGTTTTGCTCAACTTCCAATTGCAGACAAGCCAGACGATTATTTGTCAATAGACTCATTTTCTTCACTAAAACAATTCACTCACTTCCAGGACTGTAGTAGATTCTATTCTACACCTGGATTTTGTTAGGCTTGCTAGTGATAAAATCTAAGGCAACATTTCTAGCTTTAAAAAATTTCTACTTATCTCGATTCTTAGCTTTTATGCTGCAATGTCAATTCACCCACTGTACTTTAGCATAACAGCTGTTCACGAATTGATGTTTCCTTCATTGAAAATTCCCTAAAAATACAGCTAAACGTTTGACCTTACTGACAGTCGATGACAAATTGAGTTCGCCATTCAATTCAAACCGACAAATACACAAGGCAATACGTGATGCAGCGACGAAAGTAATTAACAAGATGACTAAGCAGGAGAGTGCTCTTACCAGAAGGACTTCGTAACCATCTTAGGGTTCAAAGCAAATTTTTTAGTAGTGTGAATCAATTATTTGAATTATTCATCCAATACTTGGATAAAAAATCGTTCCAATTTATGCAAAATATGCAAAAATTCCCTCATAAGCACATTGCAGCCGCCATTTTGATACAGCTTAAATAATTTTTCTGAATGCTCAGCCGGTTGAACATATTTAAATTGACACTTTTTCTTAAATATTCATGAAAATTGGAAGAAAATAAGACTGCCCAGGTCAATTTGAAATATGTATCAATCATACACATGTGTTATTGTTGTTGTAATTCTATTCAACTGAAATGGCTCTAACTCACTCAATTATGATTCGATTTTCATGAAATTTTGTGAGCATTAAGATCTTATACCGGTTTGTATAACTACAAATTTCAAGAAGCTTAAGAATACTGTTTTGATTTTATGGGCAAAAATATAAAATCTACAAATCATACTATTATTGACAAAGTTGAGTTGAGATAGTTCCTCAAGGAATTCAGAGACCATATGATCGCCAACATCTCCTTTTCGTTAGTAGCATAATGCTCTTCAGTTTTCGAGAGCGTCCTGGAAAAGAAAAGCTATTAGTTTGTCGTTTTGTGCCAAAACTGCCCCAATCGCATTGTTTGACGCACCAGTTATTAGTTCAAATTCTCTGTCGAAGTCTGGATGAGCCAAAACAACCTCTTAAGACGTCAATGCTTTCTTTAATTTATCAAAGGCATCGAGAGTATCTTTATTCATTTCCCCTTAAAAGGGACGTCAGGGGTTTGGCTAATTTAGCGTAATCCCGGAAGAAGCGACGGTAGTACCCTGACATACCAAGGAAAGACCGTAGATCTTTAAGAGTTCTCGGAGCAGGAAAGTTTACTATCGCCGAAACTTTCTTTTTATTAGTTTTAATACCATGAATACCTACAACATTCTCCAAAAACTCAATCTCCTGCTGCATGAACTCGCATTTGTCGAGCTGAATTTTCATATGCGCAGAGTCCAAGATCCCAAAAACTCTCTCAAGATTTTGAAAATGCTCACTTTAACTCCTCCCGAAAATTATTATGTCGTCCATATAGTCGTAGTAACTTTTGCCGATCTCCTCCCTAAGAATGTCGTCCAATGCCCTCTGAAATATTAGTGGAGCATTTTTGAGGCCACAAGGTAGACGAGTAAACTCAAACTTCCCGTTATTGGCTGTAAAGGCGGTTTTTGCGATGTCCGATTCTCGTAATGGTATTTGATGGAATCCAGTTTTGAGGTCGATTTTCGAGAATCATTTGTTCCTACCCAAGTTTAGCGACGACTTCGTTTATTACCGGGATAGGATATCTATCCGAAACAGTCACTGAATTAAGTTTTCGGTAGTCGATTACTAACCAAAACTTCCTTTCCCCAAAAGTGTCTTCCTTCGTTGGCACTACCCGAACAGGAGAGCTATATGGGGATCGAGATGGCCTAATTATGCCATCTTTGAGCAACTTGTTGATTTGCTTGTTGACCTCGGCTCTTGGCGCCATAGGGTAAGGGTATGTCTTGGAATATACAGAATCCTGTGTTGTGGTCCGGATTACACCCTTAACCTTGGTGGTAAATGTCAATTTTTTATCGGAATCAGAAAGAAGATTTGGATGATTTCTAGTTATTTGGTGCAATTTGCTGGATTGATCTCGCGTTAAGTGAGATGTCCTGATGGTTATATTGCTGACATTTTCAGTTTTAGGTTGTTTGAGAGGAATCAGTATATCCGGATGGATAACCATGTAATTCTTCCTGGTGTAGATTACTGCGTTGAGGGCTTTCAATGTGTCATTTCCAATTATCCCGTCAAAAGCGATTAATGTTGGAAGGATAAAAAATTTAAGTTTTTGTATATTAGGGCCGAACAGGTAGACGTAAGCATTGTGTGTAGAATCTACGCAGAAGTTTTTTTGATTTGCTAAAGCATGTTTAATGTGCTTGGGTTGTATGTAGTTTTTATTTAAGCCCATATCTATTAAACATTTTAATACCTCCGCTCGTTAGGGTGTATTCAAAACATGGAAGCGAAGAGACCCTCGTCCTAAAAAATATATATCATCCAGTTCTTCGGAGTGGTTGAGACTAGGGCTGTCAATGGATTCGATGTAATCCGTCAGTATTTCGTCATGATTTGTGTTTTCAGCGGCTATGTTTTCTTCATATTCCTCCGGGGTTTCTTTGCTTTTCTGTGTTTTGGAATAATTTTAGGTCTGCATATTAAATAGCCTCTAAGCTTTGTTGAGCTAATGGAATTGAGCTGACTGATTTCTCTTAATAGGGAAACTTTGATTTCGGGGTCTATTTGCATAGTTAATGGCCCGTGACCTAATGGGCACAGGAGGTGAGTGGCGATACTGCTGTTGCTGGGTTGCTGGAAAAGCAGACTGGTAATTTCGATTAAATGCCTGGAAGGGATTATAGTTTCGGGGACTGTAAAGTAATTCCGGGTAGAAATTGCAAGGGCGTAAGCATGGTTTTCATGGGTGGAACAGGAGGTGGAGCCGGTCGGTATAGTTTTGGTGTTGCTCCTTGCATGTTGTTGGCATGCTGTAATCGGTAAGCCATGTTCTGCAGCTTCAAGTACAAATAAAGGGCTTGAGGTAAGTCTGCAGGCTCTCGTATGCTTAATAACCTAGGAAGGTTTCCTTTAAGGCCTCTTATGAATATGTCCAAGGCCTTTGCACGATACGATTGTGTCATCGTGCCCTAGTCCCTTAGACGACAATTTATTAAAGATTAGAGAAAGATGATAATAAACATCTGTAATCATTTTCAGTCTACGTGCGAACGCGGAACCGACCTCTCATCGGTTCTAGACGTTAAGTCTGAGTAGTGCCAACGGATGGTACCAACCGGTCAACCAATCCGTGCACCGTAACCCATTCACAAGTGGTTGCTTGTCGGCCAGCTAGATCGGAGAAAATTTCGGTCACGGGTCTCCGAATGGGTTACGCTCATTTACAATATTCAGCCACCAATACATGCCCGTTTTCAAACGCGTCACAAAACAAAACCATACGGAGAGGAAACCTACTTGACGTTACTCCGTATTTCTTCATTTACTCAATCAAGGACAAAAATTTAATTTTTACTTCGCGTTCCCGAATTTCCGACGCGGTACCGAACGGCAAAACAACAAAGGTACCGCGTACCGCGCGCGACGCGAAACCGACCTCAGCGGATTTTCTCAAACCCTACCCTCGCGACGGCATACCTACCCTGCACCTCATTTCCCGCTGAAAAGAAGAACCACTGGAAAGGAAAGTCGTTGTTAAGGTTAGCAATACATAGTTTTAATCATTTCACCGATTAAGAGGCATAAAATATATAATAATTGCGTGTTTTTCGTTTTTCTTTTTTTTTCAAAAAAATAAGATTAAAGGCAATTCGTTATGTATTTTCATTTGCTTTTCGCTTCGGAAGCCAAATTAACTTTAGATCAAAAAAAAATTTTAAGATTTGTTTGTTTGCGGGTTTTTTTTTGTAATTTTAAATACTCAAAAAAATTATCAATTCTATCAAACCATGGTTCTGTTAGAAGAGTTCATATCCAAATCGAAATTATAAAATGATTAGGAAGGAAAATATTAAATGTAAATTATTGTTTTTCCTTTTACAGCTGAGAGCTTAAATGACTGGTTTTCTAGTATATTAGACGTCTTCAATTAGTGACTTACGTTTTTAAGTTGTTTAAAAAAAACATTAAAATATCTTAACACGATTACAAAAATTTTGAGCGTTCGATTGTTTTCTTACGTATCGTTTGGTTGTTTTGATGTTCTCAAGTTTTTCTATTTTTTTTGTTTTTTGACTTTCATTAAGAAATAGTGACTGTGCTGTTCCTACCGACTGACTTCTCGCCAAAAACATTATAACAGAGCATGACAATTTCTGAATATAATAAATTTTTCTTACTAACCGTGCATTAAAATATCTTAAGCCTCGAATCTCAGTTGAAACTTAACCTAAACAAATAAAATTATCGAATTCAATAATATATCCATCGAGTACTTGACCGTACATTAAAATACTTTGAGCTTTTCATTCAAAAATTTTAGCTAAAATATGGGTTGTTATCCAAGGTCTACCCACGAAGACTTGTTTAAAAAAATTACAAAATAAGACATAAATCTCTTTCGAAACTTAAATATTTGCTACTTTACACCACAAATATGCTATTATGCTTTATATTTTGTCCTATATACATACTTATTGGAAAACACTATTATTATTTTGAAGCTTTATAAAAACGATCAACGACACCTTGAGAAATTTATCGCGTTCAAATAAAAATATAAATAACAACGTGCCCGCACATTATGAAAATTCGTTAATATTGATCTTGCACTTGTTAGCTGATCGCGGATTTGCATAAAAACAAAAGAACGCTTATAATTATTTACTGAAAATCATAATCTATTCCTAATAATCAACGCGGGGATACTTTCGTATTATAAAAACGTTGGGATCATCTGATATGATTCTGTATCATTTCCTTTCAGTTCATCATTTGGTTTTTTCTTTCATAGCTATGACTAT
This sequence comes from Odontomyia ornata, assembly GCA_963969285.1. NCBI lineage: Eukaryota > Metazoa > Arthropoda > Insecta > Diptera > Stratiomyidae > Odontomyia > Odontomyia ornata. The sequence continues at coordinate 160,734,790 of OZ017740.1, forward strand.
ACGAAAACTATCATTAAATATAATAAATCGGAATTTTTTGTTCACAATATTGTGTGATTTGAATTCAATCCTTCCACAATTTCCAATTGTGATAAGAGATATTTTAAAAGTCTTGGTACAAAGATATTATCTTCTTCTTATTTGCTATTTTAAAAGATTTATCATTTCTATGATCTTTTCCCGATTGGCATGCATGTATGCTTTCGCTTGCCACATCATAATGAAATTTCTGATCATTCCTCTCGTCCATAGCAATATCTTCCGTTAGTTGTGGATTGAATCGGATTCAGCTTAATGCAACATACTCACTGTAATATGTCTTTGCAGATACGGGACTCACAAGCAAGCACTTTAATCTAGGCAAACACGGACATCCATCACGTTTGCGTAGATCATAGTCAGAGAAGTCTATGGTATCGAATTGGTCCAGTGCAGCTCCCAAACTCTCCACTTGCGGCGTTTTGCATCCTCGTAGATCTGGCTCCGCTCTCTGCATGGATTGATTGATGATATCCGCGGCCAGTCTAAACATTACAAAACGTTATTTCAACTCGAAGCGGAAAAACGAACTTTGCATTCGCCGACTTACCAATTCCAATTTCTGATACATTTACTACTACTTTAAAATAGTCGATGGATATCTGTGATGACCAATTTGTAGGAAAGTTCTTTTTCCTGTTAACCTTAAACCTTTTTTATGCTTGTTGGCACCCTCCGGGACTTCTTCCTGGGTGACGGCCACTACGTCCACACTTTCCTACCATGTGGCTGTCAAATCTTCTTGACATCCCACGACAAAATTGACGTGGGATGTGCGCTCGTCGCAACCAACTTGAAATGACAAGCCACCTAGCAGCAAAGTGTGTTAGCAGTGGTCGCCAGCGGCGTCGCATGATTCATTACACATCCTGATAAAATTGGGGAATGCTCTTAGGATCCTGGACCAAAGTCGTCATTTGATACTCCAGGGTGCTGGGACCCCTTTATCTGCGTAGTGAAACGTCAGACACTTCGATATCTTCTCCCAATTCAAAGGCTTGTTGTAGGATTCAAGTGCTACATCTGCTTGGCCTTTAAGTACAACCTTGTTTCTGATAACTGAAAGGATCCCGTAATATTTTGGGGTTCCTTCGAGGTTTTCATACAATTTCAGGATCCTATCAACACTTTTCCGCCACGAACTGAACTCGCCGGAAAAGCTTCTCAAGCTCTTGACGACATCGGGAATTTTGTCGAGTTAAGACAGGTTCACATCATCGCCGAGGTTTATAGGGATATCTATGTCGTTATTAATATCATTATTGAGTTTAATAATTGCCTGACTTGTGTATTGAATGCCTCAGCTATCAATCTGGAGATGAGATTGGCTAACTTTGGATTATTTGGTTAGATATTCTAACTTGCAGGGAGAGCCGCAGGTGGCATCTGTGGTGGAGCCGCAGGTGGCCCCGGGGGGGAGGGGTTCCCACAAGTGGCATTATTTTAGTATCTATCGCTCCAAGCCTTGCGGGGCGAAGAAGATTATTCGGGTTCGACATTTTTGAGAGTATCGAGCAAAAGATGAAGTGAAATTTATATTACCCAACAATAACGACAAATATACAAAACCACAGCAAAAATTAATCGATGAAGACCAATGGTGATTCGATTTAAAACAACAATATTTGCAAAAATACCTTTTTCCTTTTGCTTAAATGGTCAATTTATTAAATATTCTTGCAAAAAACCACAAAAATTCCTATTCGGAACCACCAAAAATAATTGCTTCGTAAATTTCCGCGAAAACAAACACTTTTGAAAAATTTTAAAACAGTCACTTCAGGTTAGAGCAATTATTTCTACGGTAACACTTAATTTCTGTAATAACTTCAAGGACCACAGAATAAAAAAATGTTCAATAGTCGCTCTCATATAAAATTTTCCTGAAATAAAAAACAATGTTAAAATTCAAAGCCCCAAGAGGAACAAATTTTCGAAAATCGCAAATAAAATAATATTTTCCTGAAAACACAACTCGTTTGGATAGAAAAAATTTATGGTAATATGTCGGATGATGTTGTGCGTAAATTTATAACGTTAAGAATGAGACGTGATACTAACGCACAAAAGTAAATGAGATTAACCATAAAACACATAAGAAATGATATTAATCGAAGGTTTCCGTCACAGCTCTTTAAAATATTCCGCGAAGTGGAATTGAAATAATCAAATAATTATGGTTCAACTTTATTAAAATGTTAAACTTGAGCTTTTTCAAAATATTCCACTTTCACATATTTCGAAATCACTACTTTTAGTTATAAATTAGATTTTAATTTTCAATAATGACTTTTAATCACTTTCAATAATTGTATTCGTATTTTGTTAATAATTTGAAAAACTTAATTCTATCCTTACAGTATTGTCAGGATCAGGAATAAAGCTTCCACTTGGTTCGGTGCCATTGCATTTATCGATTGGGTGCTTTCTCCTTTTCGTTATTTCACTACTAAGGTGCCTGCTTTGAAATCCGTTACGTTTAGTCCTGATATGGGGTAGACAGGAAAGTGCGCACGAAACCGTTTACGAAATATCCTTCGTAGACCTTGGTTTCCGGACCGATATTTGACTTTCGAATTTGTATCGATTATCCGCTTGGTTATCGCGAATTAGAAGCGCGCTTTATTGAATTTTTCCTTAAGATTCGATTGATTGCCAGCCTCAGGGACGAAATTAAGGGAATTTAGGCTTGCCCTCCAAGGATAGTTCAATTACTCGTAACGTAACGTTTGCAAAGGCCCCACGTTGGGCGTCAGTTAATTAAAACGCGTAGCGATTCCCTTAAAAAAAAAATCTTGTTTATTCACAATTAGATGACAAAATACTGAAACTTATTCTAATTTCCAATTGCAATTTATAACTAATGAAAAGTGCTTGCATTACATTTCCCATGAGCATTCCGCGATTCGCATGAATTTCGGTCACATTGCATTCTACTCGAGACTGTAATTTTAAGCGAGTAATCATTTAAAGTGTTAATTTTCGTTAACTTACGTAAGTGCCTTTATCAATTTCCATTGTGTAAATATTATTTTTAATTGATTTTTTTACAAATTGTGACTTTCCTTTAATTTCGTTCCAAAATATTTGTTGACATTCTAATGAGTAAAATTCTGTATCGTGTTTTGAAAATTTTGTATTGTAATTATTATTGCAATAATTTTAATTTGATTCTGAACCCTGTTCTTGTAATAAATGCATGTCATGCTCATTTTTCTTTTGAAAATGTTGTATGTTATTATTGTAATTAGATGCAGAATTTTTTCCATGTTTTTTAATGCAAACTTTTTCTAGGTGCCCTTGCCTAGTACAAAATTTGCAAATCGTGCTAGATCTGAATTCACAATCTTTAGTTAAGTGATTCTTTAATCCACAACAATAACAATAAATCTGATTCGGGTTTGAATTATTACCGTATTTTCTTTGTTGTTGATACCTGCTGTTGCTTGAAGACTGCTGCGTTGCGTTGTTCGGTTTCAGCCTTCTGAAACCTAGCTGCTGCTGTTGTTGTTGTTGCCGTATGCCCATGTATTGTATGTGTGTGTTAATCTGCTTCTTTATGAGCGCGTTTTTGACTGCTATTTCACGTGTCATGGTGATGTCAACTGCTTTTGCGAAAGTTAAATCTTTCTCTGTAAAAAGACCTACACGAGTGTCATGATCTGCGATTCCGTAAACCAATCTGTCGCACAGTGCATCGTCTGACTTCTGGAAGTTGTAGTTTAGCGATAAGTCTTTCAATCTAGCCACAAAATCACTGATCGATTCATTTTGTTTCTGTTCTGCTTTACCGAAATTGTATCGTTCCATTTTTTCATCTTTTTTCGCGCTAAAATGTTCTTGAATAAGCTTCGTCAGCTCTGCAAAACTTTTTTCCGCTGGCTTGCCGGGAAAAATTTTTGATCCGGATTTTGTTAGAAATAATGATGTTTGACGTTCAGCGGGAGTGGGGTGACCAACGAAATATAATTCCCATTTCATAACAAATTCTTCCCAAGTTTATACGTTTTTATTAAATTCCATATCTACATTGTAATCCTTGTTTACGTCTTCTATGTGGACTATGAGCTCGTCACTCGGTGTATAATTGTCTTTTGAGTCTGTGTGTGTAGGTGTAATTTTGTCCTTCTGTTTGTCTACTCCTGCGAAAGTAGTCGATGATGTTCCAATGTTTTCTTTAGCGCCCTGCTTCTCCTTTACTGCTGATTCTGCTTTCGCTGTAGTTTGAGATTCCCTTAATTTGCGTAGAATTTTCCTTAAATTCTCTACGGATAATGTATTGAAGATGTCGTCGATGGAAAATTGGCTTAATAAATGCTGTAACTCCTCTTTGTTCAACGGATGAAGCTGAGTCGTCGTCAGATCGATTGTTGATATGTATAACTGCTGATATAATATTGTCGAGTGACTCTGTATATGCTAGAGACAGATGATTACACAACGAGTTTGATGCGGCTATGTGTTAGACATAGAGAGCACTATCCGATATCGTATGTTATAGTGTGTATATGTGTATACTGTATATGATATGCCGCACCCGTGAATTATGTTCTTTCTCACTTCTGCACAATTTGTTGATTTCGGACACGTTTGCACTTTATTGTCTCGTAGAAGAAAAAAAAAGTGCCTTTGTTTTTTGATGTAACTGCGAAGCTCTCCGCCCGCTGTATCGAAACTGGCGTTGTATACCGTATAACTATATTGCGTATTCTTCCTTTGCTATTGTCGTCAGTGTGATATGGTGGTGAACATTTTTCTACTACCTCGTCGACAGTTGAACTGAACTTGCTTTATCCTCGTCTCCAAATGTAAAGTAGCCGAAGTTGGAGTAGGGAAAATTAGGTTAATGCAATGAATGTAGTCATTTATACTTTTAAATCAATAAAATATATTTAAACAACCAATAATGAATGTACATCTGTGGAGCGTGGTGTATGGCTCCGCTGTCAGGCAGCTGCTGCTGCGCGTCGTGCTGATTTGTGGCACTCATACATATGTCTATATGAGCGTTTACTAATACACTGCTCGCACGGACTTGCTTGTATCAATATATTACAAAAAGAATAATATGCACCACAGATCGATTGATCTTTTGCATATGAACCGAGAGGGTTTTCTATACAAAGATTATCGAAAAATAAAATGAAAGGTATTGTTAATTTATTTTTAAAATTCTTTGTCTTTTCCTTCCAAAGCCGTTGTATATATCAGGTGTATCATGTTTGTATTCTCAAGTGTTTCATGCAAAACATTTTTAGATTGAAAAAAACTTTGGATTTGAAATTTTAGAGGCATAATTACTCTAGTTATCTTATTAGAATCTAATGTCGGAACGTTATTAACAACAACTTCACATACGTCTTCATTTATAGTGTAATACAGAGGTTTCATAAGCAACCCATTTGTTTCTAATTGTTTCATCAAATGATATTCTGTACTGATGACTTACAAGGAAGCAAAAGCTGATCCAATGAATAAATAGCAAAGGTCCTATTTGTTTCGCTTTCAATAAGTGGAACGTATTTCGTAAGAACAGCTTTCAAAATGGGGTTAATTACATTGTTTTGAACTTCTTCGATAATATTTGAAACGTTTTTTCTATTGAAGTCATTAATATTGTGTCGAAATAAGGCAAATATTAATCCAGCTAATTCCATTAAAAATCATTGGTACCTCGAATACATTCAAATGAATTCGGAGGCAAATTTTGTGGACGAGATTCCAAAATATTGGGAGGATAAGGATTTATTGTATTTGGAACACTTTTGAAAGGATCTAAAATGCTTTATACTGTTTCCCTAGGAAGAGTATATGTTTTTAAATTATAAATTTTATTTTCATGTACCCATTGCAATTGACGTTTAAATGAGTAAATATTTTGAAATTTTGGAAAGCAGTTTTTTTCTGAATATAAAAAAAACTCCAAACCTTCTAAAATGTGATCGGATTTCCAATGATTAATTAAGCTTTTAGTCGAGAAATTATTTTCCGATTGAACACACAAAAAGCATTTCATTTCGACTGAGGGTATTTGCATTAAAAGTTACAAATTTGGATAAGATAACAATCTTTATCTTCTATTAGTATTGGGAGAATATAAATTTGTTTCCTTGAAAACGGATTTGTTTTTGAAATTTAATGGAAACAGCCGAAAGATAAAAGGTGCGTTAAACTACTTTGCTCGGAAATATTATGTTTTTGGTTTATTAATTAAAAATGTTTAAAGGTTGTTCTATTGTACATATAAACATATTGTAATGATTTATCGTCTCGAACGTTCGAGATAGCCCGAAGGAAATTTAAATCGACCTCTCATCGGTTCTAGGCGTGAACTCTTGGATCGTGACAACGGACTGTACCCATCAGGTTGACAAGTCCGGACAGTCTTAGTCTACTCTGAGGTGGCTGCTGGCTACCTAGTTAATTATCTTGCTTATCGCACGATTAAAAAAAAAGAAAAACACAAAGTTCTGATATTACCTCACTTTAACTGTTCATTTATTTAAACTTTTCGTTTTTAAACAAAGTTCTGATATTACTACACTTTAAATTTTCATTTATTCAAACTTTTCGTTAATGCATTTGCAAAATTTATTTTTACACGTCCTAACGCCGCGGGAACTAATTAAAGACTCCTCAAGTCACGTATACTTTAAACCAACGAGATGAGTAGATTTTGCAATTTAGCATCTTGCTTAGAATTTCAATTTGGCGTAAACTGCTGACTGCATGTCTACGACGTATTTCAGAATTGTGTGAAAAACAAAAGTTTTGCGTTACTGATTCGTCTGCAGGTGTCGTTTTGCATCCTGCATTAATTTATAGAATTGTTGATTTAACGTTTACGTAACTAGCTAGCTAGTTAGGAGTGGAGTTTCGGCCACAGGTCTTACCCGAGTAGACTAAGTCCGAATTACAACACTCAGCCACCGGTTAAAATGACCGATTTGAAACGCGTTGAACAACTTCCATCGAATCTACTTTAAATAACATCTCTTCATCCCAGGGAAAAGGGATAAAAAACACCCAAAACTAATGCGTGCTCCCAAATATAACCGACGCAGTGCCCGAAATACGCTACTCGAATGCAAAACCGAAAAGAACCTTCTCTAATAAAAACGCAAACACAAACTATGGCACCGCGTACCGACGGCACGCGAAATCGACCATTCGCAGATTACTGGAACCCTACTCTCTCGGCGGCATACCCAGCGTTCGCCGACATTAGGGAAGGGTTTGCTGGAAAGGAAAGACTGGGTTAGCAGTTCAGCAATTCATATGATTCTTCAAGTAAATTATAAAATAACATCATTGTAAATTGTAATTATACTCAAGAACGGCCACACCAGCCGTTGTTGATAGTTACTTTCACCTAGTGCAAAACTAACACAGATAAAAAACGCGTTCACTTTGTTCGCGTATGAAGGAAATGAATTTAATATTATTTACACATGAACTTAAGTACAAAATATATTTGATGCCAAAAAATGCTTACAATAATCGATGTCAATGTCCTTTAAAAGAAAATTGCATTCTATAAAATAATACTTTTCGTATGCCAATAATTGAAGTCAATAAAACATAAATGAAAATGCAAACTATACAATAACTTTTTATGCTGTAGTTAATGTCCATTCAGAGTGCAACCATTTTTTGCTTACAAATGGTAATTCTGCATGACTTCAGCTGTGCATCGTCCAATTCGAAATACGTTAGTTGATTGAAGTTAACCGCCAAGGTTGGAGTTTTTACGATAGGAACCAGATATTGATACACACCTGATTCGAAAAGAATTGCAGTGACATGAATTAGCTCTTATCTATCCTTTTCGATTTTATGCAAGTGGCCATAGATGATGATATTTTCATCTGTGCGTGCAATCGTCGTTGCTTCCACTTGAGTGTGCAGAATCTCAAAATGAGGGCCAATCTTTGATGATACCTTTTTGATTGTATTCGTCATTGTTTCAATTGAAACGAAATGTGAAAAGCTTTCGGATCCATAGATGGTGCTTACTAGTTTTTAGTACCTCACCTGGAGCTCCTCAAAATAGTTAATCGCCATGAGATAAGTGGATACGACTTGTAAGCCAATTTTGTTGCTATCAATCTTTGCAAACCATTTTTGCATTTCATTGATCGAATCTACCACTTGATTTAATTTCATCGTAACTTGTGCAAACTGGGCGTCAGTGCGATGGTTGACGCTTGTTATACGTGCGTTCAATTCTACGCTTTGTTAATTTAAGACTTGTAATATTGTGTGTTAGTTTTTATCGAGGGCGTCAATATCAGTGTAGACCTTATCATTAACACCAAATCTGTGGTAAGGAGGTCTCCAACCAAGCCCCTCTTGTTTCTGGAGCCTGTTATCGGTCGTGACTTTTCCGTTTGTTGAAGGAGCTCCACTTGTTTAATCTGTAGATGATTCAGAAGGCCATTGCAGTGAGTGTGGTCGGTTAAATTATTTTGTGCGTTGACACATATCTTGTATCTGTTTACCTATGGATAACATATTTTTCTCATCCTTAATCATTTGTGCAATCGAAAAATTTGCCTCAAGTCTTAGTTCGCCAAGAATTCTCTGCATATGCCCAGGTTTTCGATATAAAAACCTGATTTTGGCCTGAAGATGTTATATTATGCTGGTTGGAGCTGTTTTTAGCGTTCTAAGCTTCTGATGGTATCATAACAGACAGGAATATTGTTGTACTCAGCAGAGCCCTCGCCCATATACATGGTGCAATTCTTAGTTTTTTTTTTGCTTTGTTAGGTTTGTCTAAAGGTGCAATCCGTCTTCGTCGTGCCATAATTTTCTTCTTCATACTGTTAGATATAGAGGTTTCAGGTATTGAGCGTTCTTCGCATTAGTCAGGAGATGATTTTGGTTTTGTCAATTCGATATTTGCAGCGGTTTTCTCTGCTGGTGTTGTTGCTGTTGAATTGCTGGTAGAGCCCTCGGGTATTCCTACCGGTAGTTTACACAAATTGAAGATCGCTACTTGCTTCAGCATATTTCCATGATGCCTCACTGTAACTGTTCGTACGATTCCATCTCTGCCTGGTTGCATGCTATGTATTTTTGCCATTGGCCACTTCGTTAGTGGCGTGTCGCTTTCTTTAACGAGAACAAGCTGACCAATTCTGGGATTTTCGCTTAATCTGGTCCACTTCGTACGTTTTTGCAGATGTTGCAGGTACTCTGTCACCCATCGTTCCCAAAATACTTGATGCGTGTCATTTAATATTTTCCAGCGCTGGTGTAGTGTTCTACACGAGGTATCAGGTTCTGGAATAGCCAAGAGAGTTCATCCAATGAGGAAGTGCCTTAGAGTTTGGGCTTCAAGATCATTTGGGTCGCTTGATATAGGAGCTATTGGCCTAGAATTTAAGCATGCTTCAATTTGGCACAGTATCGTTGTGAATTCCTCAAATGTTGGGACAATATTTTGCTCGTTGAAAATGCACTTAATGTGATTCTTGACCGATTTCACACCAGCTTCCCAAAGCCCACCGAAATGAAGTGTGGACACTGGTATGAATTTCCAGGTGATTCCGTCTTTTGCAGTTATTCGTGCTAACTCGCTGCTTGATCTCTTAATGGCTTCTTCTAGATCCTTGTCTAGTGGAATACTCGCCCCGACAAAGTTGGTGCCGTGGTCGCTAAGGATCTCCCGGCAAAGTACTCTTCGGCTTGTGAACCGTTTGAATGCAGCTAACAATGCTTCTGTTGACATGTCGCTCACAAGCTCGAGATGTATGGCTTTTGTTACCATGCATACAAATAAAACAATGTAGGCCTTTTCGACCGCTGCTCCTTTTCTCTTGGACATTCGTATGGTGAAATGACCTGCGTAGTCTACTCCCCAATGAGTGAAATCTTTTTCTGGTGTTACGCGTATGGCAGGCAAATTGTCCATTAATTGATGATTTTTAGCGGTCGAGTATTTACAGCAGGTCATGCATCGATGAATTTCGTACCGAATTACTTTCTGATCATTTATGATCCAGTATCGCATTGTCAAGTAGTTGCGCACCAGTTGTGCGCCTCCGTGCATTGTTTTCAAGTGGGCTTGCCTCACAATTAGATATGTCACATGATGGCACTGGGATAGCAAAATCGGATGCTTTGTTTCTTCAGGAATGCTTGCATTTCGGAGCCTACCGCCAACTCGTAGAATACCATGGGCATCTAGGAAGGGATTTAGAGTCCTGCGTCTTTTCTTCAACTCGTTGTCTGAAAACTATATTTTCTGAATCATTATAATGATTTTTCGATGTGCTATTTCGAGTTCCTCTGCTTTTAGCCGTCCGGTCTTGCGGTTTGATTTTGGTGTCGTACAGTTGCGATGAAACCTGAGACATGTCGCAGACTTCGGGTACTATTTTTGATACCAATGAACTAGATATCTTGAAAAGGTAATGAAGGCTTTCAAAGCTGTCTCCCGAAGCCAAGAACCTCAATGTTATTGCCAGATGAATTTTCGCTGAGATTGCCTCTCTTAGCTGAGTATCTTTTTTTGATATGATGGGTTTCACTTTTTCCAATATGTAATCAAAATCCGTTGATGACAACCTTGTGAATTTTCTAAATTCATCTGAAGATTCCGCTACTAATTCTGCCAGTTGGCTTTGCATCGTAGCTCTGTGAAAATAAAACAGAATGAAAGATGTTATAAAAAAGTAAATCAATTAAAATCATTGCTTACCGTGATCTATTTTAATGCATAGTGAGCATCCACTATCTCCGTTTACGCCATTTTTTTAAACTGTTCTTGCATGATAGATTTGCACATAGTTAAAATAGCTAATAGCACATAAACTTACTGCTGCCGTGACCTCTAACGCATCCATTCTTCTCGACGATTGCAAACGTAATGAATAAACGAGAATGTACAGGGTTGCTCTCGTCACTCGACCTCTCGCGCGAGAGCCCTCAGCGAAGGATGGCGAGAGCACTCGCGCGAGAGTGTACAGCCGCCATAACACCAAACCTAACCATTCATCTCTAAAGGAGATTGACCGTTTATGGGATCGAATGCACAACACTTTATATGTCCTAATTAAACTTAGCTGATCACGTTGTATAATAGCCATAATAAAAATGATGAATAAATTGTTTACTATTCCTTACAATGCTAAGCTAGCACCCGGCGACCTCAAACATGAGCCGGGGACAGGGAGATGCTGGGTTTTCAAGGAGGCCCTAACTAAAGCCAAATCGATACTCAAATGATCCGTATCCTGCAGGTCAATTTGCACCGAAGCACAAACGCCCAGGACCTACTTGAGCAGTTTGCGAGGGATAAGAAAGCTGACCTCCTGTTGCTGAGCGAGCAACATCATAACAAGGACTCGCAAGCGTGGTACCCTAACGAATCTGGTACCTCGGCCATCTGGGTTCGAGACAGCGCCCGCCTTCAGGTGCAGGGCCATGGACGCGGGGATGGTTTTGTGTGGGTGCGGTGTTCAGGGATAACATATTTCAGTGTTTATCTGACGCCTAACGAGGCAATGCGATCCTTTCGAACCAAACTCGATGCCCTGGAGGACGCTGTCTCGATCACAGAGGGCCACATGCTGGTCGGGGGAGACTTCAACGCTAGAGCCATCGAATGGGGTATGCCACAATCCGACCCAAGGGGAAAGCAAATCTTGGACATGGCGGCCAGAACAGCGCTTTTTGTCCTAAATACTGGTAACACCCCTACTTTCCGCCGCTGGGGTTGCGTAGGAACCATACCCGATGTGACACTCGCTTCGGAGTCCCTGGTACCTAGAGTACACAACTGGCGAGTACTAGAGGACTACTCGGCTAGTGATCACCAGTATATAGCTGTTGAGATTCACGACGGTGCCACTCTGCGTGCATATGCCCAAACTTCAATCCTCGGATGGAGGACTGGGAGGATGGACGTCGAGAAGTTCACTGACGCGCTTACGGCAGGCGCACCGTTGCTGGGAGCTCCGCCAGGGAGTGGAGGGCCTACAGCCAAGGACTTGGTGAACTCAACTATGAGTACCATCATAGCTGCTTGCGAGTCTTCAAGTAAGTAAGCATGCAATACAAATTAACCAACTCGGTTTTCCATTTAAAATTAATCTTCTTTTTACCACTTCAAAAAAGATGTTGGTTGTATGCATCAATAAATAACTGAATGGAAAAATTTATCTTACTTGCGTCGAATTCCTTTATTTGAACTAATGACTCTTTGCCTTTAAGTTTCCGTTGCAAAATGGGCAAAACTTTCCGACTAAACTCAGGCCAAAGTTGGAACAGCTGCCATTTATTATGTGGCTTAAGAATTTCGAAGCTGATTTCTATCTGAAAATTTAAGTTTAAAACAGTTAAAATTAATTAATACTTAAAAAATGTTCAATGCAAAGCATAATATTTTTAAAAATACTTTCAACTTATACAAGGTGTAATGCATATAATGCAGAAAACTTACTAATGTGTGCCCGAGAGAATGCCTGAATAGTGGCCATTTTGTGAGGATATTTAAACCTTCTGTATGAATATCTAGCTGCCGCTCTTTGAGCCCTTCAATCCATTTAGTCTGAACTTCAGGCCATGGTTCGTTGCTGTGTGTAAGCCAAATTAGGGTTTGCTCAGCTTCTGCAGAATTTGTGGAACCTGCCTCACATACTGCAGAACTAGTGACTATGAACAATCAAAATTACTCAAGGGTTAAGTTAAGTCTGATTTAGTTTTTTACCTTGATCTTTGTTTTCAATTATCAGCTGCCGTTCCAAGCCTCTAAGTTTTATTCTGGCATTAAGGCCCTATCGTGTAGCTTCCGGTTGGATTAAGGTGACGATCTCTTTTATGGAAGTAATAATCCTGTAAAAAATATAAAAAATCTGAGAAGAAAGTAAAGATCGTTTCACACTGATATGTTATTTTGACTATAAAGTCATTGGGATTCGTTAAGCAGCTCAGTTTTAAATTAATTGAAAATACACTCTAGCATCGATCATTGGGTTTAGAAAATAGACTTGTTTGCTTTTTTTTACCTATTCTCGAGGGCAGCAATGCTATTGAAATTGAAATGTTTTTTCAAAATATGCAATGCTTTCCAAGAATTAACAAACTTTAACTTTAAAAAAAATAATCATGCATGCAATCCAGTGACAAAAAACCGTTTTTATATTTTTAAAGACCTATCGAATGACACCCCATATGACGTCATTAGCGAAAGAAAATTGTTGTCTCCCAGCTTAACGTACTGTTAACTACTTATATTTAAATCTTATCATTTATCTTTAACTATCTTTGCTGCGGCTCACACGAAGCATATTCCTACCAAATTTCAGCCGAATCAACGTTAAAAATGCCAGAGTTTTAAGCTTTGGACCGATGGACATGACGAGGTTTTACCCTCATCCCAAAAAAACGAACACAGTATATTGATTTAATTTATTTTGTATTCAGATTTATTAATGCATATAAAAATCCTAAAGAAACTTACTTTACTTTTTGATGGAAAAACACATTGAATAGGATTTGAGGCTGACCCGATATCTGTCATTTTCATCCCCGTATTGTAGCTGTCAACAATAATGATATTAATGTCTTTTTATTTGTTCCATTTAAACTGCCTTTTTTGCGTAATGCTCTAATACGCCTCGCCCGTTCTCTGTTTGATAAATATTTAAGAGTAATATCATTTAAAATTCTTGGCTCATCATCGTAAGAAGGGCATGAAGGCATGGGAGAACTCAAGTTACTCAGAGATTCATTGGAGATCGGAGCACTTGTTGAACAAGTACACTCAATCCATTCCCTGCAAGCATCTGAAACGTTTGTCGCCGGCTTATGGTGTAAAAGAGAACAAATTAAATTAATATTAAAATGTTCAAGCGATTGAACTTAAATAACCTACTTGTTTCCTCCAAACGTTCAAATGAAATTAAAATTTTGCCCTTGTACCTAAAAGGAGAGCAGGAAATAATTCATTTATATCGGACTCACTCGCAACCAGCAGGCTCTCAATGTCAAACCTATTATCTGAAAATATATTTTAGAATAATATATTAGATTTAAAGGTAATTTGATGTGCATAAATAACTTCATACCAATTAAATGTTTATAAACCATTTCCTCAAATCCGAATCTTTTGCAAATTAAATCTCTGAAGCCATTTTGCTCTTCAAAGGTTGCAAGTAACCCTGGCAAAACTTCGTTTTGGGAGGTAGTGTTAGCAACATTCTCTTCGATGGTGACATTCTCATCAAGGTGAATAGTCCCTCCATACATTACTTTTGAAACAGAAACAAAAATTGCAAAAAATATTCATGTTATTCCCTAACGTGCTTGCAATTTCTATCGAGTGTGGTATATCATGACATTTATTGAATTTGATCGTATAAGAAAATAGCAGTAAATTTATAGAATGGATCAGACGCACTAAGAAACAAAGATGTAGTTCGGATATTTTTTCCGTCATCCCTTGCCACATTCTGTCTGTCAAAGAGCCAATTGTGACAAATAACGAGAGAAAAACGTTCATCATCAAACCCTGTTGGAAAACTAGGACACTATCAAGAAGTAGAAGAATACAAAGAGTGGATACAAACACAACATTACAAGGTGGAGTGCTGGTGTTAAATAGAAAAATTCTTATTATTATTATATTAAAGTTTGCAGGGCAGATTCACCTTAAAATATCAACTAAATTCTGTCCGGTTGGGTTCTTTATTTTTAATGAATACGTCGCAAGTAAAAACGATTACATATATATATATATATACATATATATATATATATATATATATATATATATATATATATATATATATATATATATATGTCTAAATGAATGTATATTTATTTTTATGAATATATATAAATATACATTGAATTATGTATGCATATATATTGTTGCATGTCCAAACAATTCTGGTAGCTACTGTCGCAGTTGTTGTCGCAACTATTAACACTTTATATGCAAGTACTTTTTCCGCCAAACAATGAAGTAACGCGGGTGCTTTTTGACTCTCA
Organism: Odontomyia ornata; assembly: GCA_963969285.1. NCBI lineage: Eukaryota > Metazoa > Arthropoda > Insecta > Diptera > Stratiomyidae > Odontomyia > Odontomyia ornata. The sequence continues at coordinate 160,749,832 of OZ017740.1, forward strand.
AACTAATTGGTATTTTTTCATGAAACTTTTTGTATCTTACTAAGAAAAGAACTTTTTAAATCTTCATTATAAAATATATGGGTTGTTCTATTTTTTATTTACACAAAATTACTACATTCTAGGTAAATATAGAAAAAAACATTCTCTTACCATCAAAATTACTTTATACACATAAAATTGCAATATAATCAAGAAATTTTGAATAGATCTTATAAAAAAATTGTAGCCTAATAGTGCTTCACCGTGTGATAGCGTTCAAAACACTTGCCCTTGTGAAGAGGTACATTACAAAACTTGCACATGTATCGTGTTTCACTGCGCAGTTTATGAGCGGCACATACATGACATCGACGTAAAATATTTTGGTTTTTGGCCGTTCCGACAAGAGGTTCTAAAGTGTGTCTTCTCATATTCATTGACAACCTTCCCGGTGAATCCCATTTACTACTTTGGGCCCTGGATGTTGAAGGCACAGGATCAGCAGGCTCTTCTCCTGGAAGTTCGTCGGTTAACCAATGGACCGCTATATTCTTAAAAAATATTTGGTTTTTTTATCTCTCGAATGCGCCGAATTGTACACAACAAATGAATTAATTAATGCGCAATTTATGAGGTACATGGCCATTCTCTTGGTCCATTTCGTCGTTTTCCGTAGCATGGAATAATATGAGAGATATTGATTCGCCCGGTCTACGCCTTTCATGTATCGATTGTGATCAATCAAGGCATTTGGTTTTATAATTTTTTGTTTGGTTCTTCGATCAATATTGTGGCTTTCTCTCATCTCAGCAGAGTGGATACTGGATATGAGAAACACTGTCTTTTTGGATTGCCACACTTGAACTAAAATGTCCTTCTTTCTTCTAAACGTCGTTTCGCCTTTTGCCAAAGAAGTCGTTTTTAAATCATTTGGCAGTCCTCTATTTTTTCGTATGGTACCGCAAATTCTAATTTTTTTCTCCAAAAGTATCTCTCCGTTTTGTACGCTATTGTAATAATTGTCCATATAAACATGGTGCCATAAATCTGTATACGGAGATATAACTGAAGTAATGGTTTCAATTAATCTTTTCCCTTCACCGCAATATATTTCAAGATTGCATATGTAGCCAGTATTGCTCTCGCACACCATACACACCATTATCCCATACTTTATAATTTTTCCTGCATTATAAACCCTGAAGAACAATCTCCCTCTCCATGGTACCATGCCTTCGTCTAGAGACAACTGCTGAATAGGCTTATAAATTTCTCGAAATTTCGGAAAAAAGAAATGTTGTCTTCCACGTTTTCGTTATTATTGAAGTGCCAAGTTCTCCATATTTGGCGAAATCTATCTCTGCTCATCATTTTAGCAAAAAAAGGTGTCTCTATTGACTCTTCAGTGGTCCAATAGTCACCTCGTCGATCCTTGCGTACCTGCCCCATAAGTATTATTAGCCCCAAAAACTTCTTCATTTCTTTTACGGTAATGTCTTTCCATTTCAGAGATTTTCTAGAAGTTTTGAAAGCGTCTTCATTTTGGTGATAATACATATTTGACTCCTCTACAAGAAACGCAAAAAAATCGTCGTCAATGAACAAAGTCACGGCATCTGCTACACTATCGGGGACATTTTCAGTATTGATTCCCGGTCGCACTTCAAACTCCTCCAAGACTGGTGGATTATCTCTCGATGACCATTCTTCGCCTTCATCCAAATCAGAACTGGATGAGCTAGATATTTGTCTTTTGGAAAAAGTTGATGGTAGAGGAATAATATCTTCTTCACTATAATCGTCATTCTCGGGTTCGGAAAAATCTTCGAAGTCGCTTTGGCGGGAATAATTAGATACATTGTCAGCGAACAATTTATCATCACTCTCGTATGTATCCTGATCCATGTTCAGAGATAGTAAAATAACTTTTAAAAATTGTTTATCACAAAAAAAAGTAAAAATAACTTTTATAAATAGTTTATCACAAAAAAAAAACTAGTGGCAGTTCAAAGTAAAATAGTTTTTGTATCAATATACAACGATAGTTAGGTATACGATGATTCAAAATAATATGAAATAAAAGCAGAATTAACTCAGAAACACGATACTAAGACGTCCGAACGAAAGCAGTATAACGGAGTGACTAGAGAAAGGATGTATCGGCAGGTAGATGCGTAGGGTAAACCTCACAATATATAACGCGCAGTCCCCACCTTACTCAGCGGACATGCTTACAAGTTTCCCGCATACTACCGCTTAGCAACAAAAAACGAGTAAACTCGTCTCCCGCGCTCTACCATAAATCGGTATAGAACGAGTTTACTCGTTTCCCGCATACAATGTGTTAATAACATCATGAAAAGTAAACGATTTTACTCGAAAGCACAAAAATGGGCCAAGTAGTTGTGTTGTTAAACTTCACCTTCATTTTTCTTTCACAAAGGTATGATGCCAGTGTTTTAATTAATACTGCAGGGAATTGAAGTTTTACCGTTTTATGCAAAAGACCGCTCCATACTGAATGAAAAGCCTCTTGCAAGTCAATGGCACAAGCGAGTGTTGTTGCATGTTTCCGATAACCTTGCATTATATCTTCAGCAACTGGCATTAATGCGTGACTAGTTTATCTTATTTTTTACAAATCCAAATTGGTTTCCTTTGATAATCCCGAGTTGATCGCATGTCGCGAGGAGCTTATCTTTGAGAATATATTCATATATTTTTCTGTCACAAGGTAGTAGTGATATAGGTCTATATAGATTGTGACTGGCGTCGTAGTTTTGGGAACAGGAATAACAGTTGCTTGCTTCAATGTAGTCGGAAAATATGACAGATTGATACAGTTATTTATTAGTCTTGTGAAGCTTGTAATGTATATTTGATATGTTGTTATATCCATATGATCTTTTTGCCTTGATGAATTTGATTATCTCTTCTATATTGGATAGTGTAATGAAGTCTTCGTAACCAGGAGTTGTTTCTTTTGAGTCTCCATCTGATGTTTGCATGCTGTCGAATTTGAAGCACACTCGAGATTTCGTAATCAGGCTTTGGATCCTGTCATAAACATTTTTGTTTTCTTACACAGACTGAGCCTTAGCTGCTGTTAACTCATTGTGAATTTCCGCAAAGTACTCGGCACACATATTTGCACTGTCTGTAGAATTATCCAATAATGGCGTTAGCTTCCTCCTCCATTGACCTGTCAGAGATTTAATTTCTTTAAAGAATGTTGGGCCTTCCCGTATGTTATCAACTTGTTCTTGGAAACGCTTTCAGTATAAATTACGAAGTCTAAAATCTATTTCATCTTTAAGCTTATTTATTTCTTGATGTAGGCGAGTATCTCTTCTTCCCGTTGCATGAAAGCGCCTTCTCAGTTTCTTTTTTGTATTTATTAGGTTTAGAGTTTCATCATCTAATATTCTTATTTAGTAATGTGTGTATTGATTCCTTTTTGAATGATTTGGTTTGTCCTGTCTATGTAATTGTTGATTTCAGCGATTGATAAATTTCTATCTCCTGGTGGTAAATTTTCTTCAAGTTCTGCTTTTATGTATGTGCTCAGTTCCTTCCTGTTTGCTCTCCTATAATCAAAAATATATGTAAGCGGTTTGAAATGTAATGTGCCTATCTTAATGAGAATTTCAATTGCCCTGTGATCAGATTCAAAGTCATAGCTATTTAAGAATGGCTGTATTAATAAACTAGGGGCTGTTATTGCTTCAGAGATGAGAAAGAAATCTATATAGAAGAAGGATTTGCTATCCTGGCTTCTTGGGTATTCGGAGGTAAACTGTTTTTTGTTAAACATCTGTTGCGAACTATCTAGCCATTCATGCTATTGGGTTCCATTCTTGTTTTTCGCATAGTTTCTCCGTTTGTCGTGTTTGGCATTGAAATCACCTCCAATGACAATGCCTATATATGATGCCATGCTGTTGCAGATTATATCTAATTCATTTAGGTCTAGTTCATCTTTTCTAATATATATTGAAGCAATCGCTAGCCGTCCCAACCCAACTTTAATTTCAACCGCAGTTATATCTGTCATCCTTAGACCTGTTTTATCTTTATTCTTGTGTATTAGGTTATTTACGATCAGTATAGCTGTCCCATTCCCAAAGAAGTCATTCCTAATAATATCGTAATTGCAGAAGAACACTTTGTTTCTCGCTTTTAACTTGGTCTTTTGAAGAAGTATCACATCTGGTTTATGCTTTTTCAAGAACACATCAAGGTTTTGCCTCTTTCTATGGGTTCAAGGTTTAGAGTGAAATTCAAAATTGCCTTTCTTCTGTCTTCAATATCAGCCAGGTATTTTACCGCAAATTTTTTAATTCTCGCTATTTGCGAGTCAAAGTCTGATCCAAAACATTCTCGACTTGCTTGATCCAGGAAGTTTTTAATTGTATTTGATGTAGATGCAGGGACTTTTTTGGTTAAGGAGCCATTGTCCTTAGTAGCGTTGGCAAAGGAAAAATTTTCCGTGACTGCTCTGCTAGTTGGCTGTAAATTAGGGGTATCTTCTATATTTTTGCGTTTTTGGTTAAGGATTTCCTGGCATCTCGGGCATCCTCTAAAGTTTGCGGTGTGGCCATTTCCTTCATACAATACACAAGCTAAGTTGGCTTACTCCGTCACATCGCTTATTGAGCATTTGTCGTTTTCATGTGTTACAAGGCACTTAACACATCTCATGACCATAGAGCAGTTTACAGGAACGTGGCCCACTCGCTGGCAATTAAAACACTGAATGGCATCAGGACTGCCCAGTTTCTCAATTTTAATTCTCTGGTTTAAAAGGTATTTAAGATTTAGAAGTTCACCAATTTTTGCCCTCGGGCCGAGCTTGAACACAAAGTAGTTTAGCTCGACTTTGTTTCTAAAATTAAATGGTACAACCTTCGTTACATCTTTAAAATCTTTTTCATGGACTTCTTTAAGGATTTCATCTGGGGTATACCCTTCACACAAATTTTTTAATAGTAAGTTAACACCTTTTTCAGTTTTTGGTGTATAGGTCAAATAATTGATCTCATTTTTTTCAAAATTTTTATTTCATTACGGCTTTCTAGATCAAAGCAATGCATCATAGATCCGTTTTTATTGTATCCTATGGAATATTAAACGACTTTTGATTTACATTATTTGCAATTATTTCACCTCTTACGACTTTTATATTAATATTATATGCGATTATCGGTGGAAAACTTAACATTTTTCATCAGCTACTTCTCATTCGCTACGTTCATTGATTTCATAGGTTTTCGTTTCAAAGGGTTTGCCACTATCTGCACACGTTGTTTGCTTGATGTTGGTTCCGGTTTTGTGGTTGATTTCCTCCTTAGTTCCTGTCATTCCATTTCGACGTCGCTGCTATGTTCTACTTGTAGCGTTTAGTTATCATCGATAAGGCAGTCGTCGTCATCACGTTTTGATACCGTTGACGAGTCTTCCCCAACAGCGCAGTCGCTTTCAATGTCTATATCTTTTTGCATGTTTTTCTCGTTGCTGCCTTGAACTGATTTATTTGGTTTCACTTTCTTCCTTCTCAGTTTATTTTTAGCGTCTTCAGATGTTAAGGGCTTGTTTTGTTCACTAGCTTAGTATTGTTATCTACCAGCTTCAAATTGCCACATTTTATAATTTTTATTTCCTCTGCAAGTCTTTTTAGCTCATTATTGAATTTTAACATCTCAGTGTTCAGATAAATACGTTCATTATTCAATTGAAATCTTTCACTATTTACTTCACTAAGTTTTCGGCATTTTTCGCTAAGGCTGTCTTTCAGAAATTGGACTTCACTATTAAATTCTTTATTGATACGAAAAGCTCATTTCCATCCATTAGTTTCACTTTTATTCAACTATTTTAGTGTTACCAATTTTGGGCCTATATATTCCTACCACTTTATTTATATGTGTACACTAGTGTCACTTCTTTTTAATTAATTTTCCTTTCTCCCTCTCTTACGAACTTTTACTCTAATATAGAGTCCTGACTCTTTCTCACTTTAACACGTGACTACGCGCACTCTTTTTCTTTCTTTATCACTTTTACTAAGTCCTATCTCTCACTATTAGTCGCGTCGATTAGCTTCGCGCTTATTCACTCGCACATTAACGCACCGGGCAACTCGTGTGCATAATTAAGCCATTTTACTTTTTGGAATTTATTGGTCATTTTACTCTTTGGTGCACTACGTGTTGCCTGGTCCACGTCTTACGACTGAGTGCCCCAGAATAAATTAGAATTCGCAAGTCTCTTTTATACAATAAATTTGTTTATATTAACTTATAAATATGCAAGCTCCCTATCCCTATGAAGATCGTTTGTTTCTCCATAGCAAATTTCATCTTAAGTGGTTTAAGCATTTGTCATAGATTTTGGTTATTGTTTACTGTTAGAAATTCTGTCTCGAGTATTTTAATTTGCCATGCGAATTTAGTTTAATATTTTAGTTCAATTATTTACGTTTGGAAATTGAAAATTTAGAACTGTTTATATTGATATCGCATTTTGGGGTATCATGTTTACTTGATTTACAATTATATATATATATATATATATATATATATATATATATATATATATATATATATATATATATATATATATATATATATATATATTATATTTATATATGTAATATTGGATAGTCTTTATTCATTTAAACTGATATAAAATAGATAAATTGATATTATGTAAGTATTCGCGTAGCGGCTGTAGCAACAACTGAGTGACGACCGATGGGTTGAACGGCTTACTGTACAACGGCTTGCACACGACGGACGACGGCTGAGACACGACCTTTCGACTGCTCCGTAGAACGGGTGAAACACGACTCCTATCGACTGACACGACTAACTCGTAGAGCGGCTGACTGACGACGACTACTCACACACACATAATAGCTACATACTTTACATATATAAAGATGAACAATAAAACTAATATAATTGGTATTTTAAGCTTTGATTAAAATTTCACCAATGTGTTCTTCTTGTTTAATTTGTTTTATATATACATAAATCGTTTAATTTCACTCCCGGAACTGTCATATTTTCTTTGATTTTCTTTATAAGATTTGGAAGGATGATTTTATCAAAGACTCTTTAATTTTGTATTTGTTTAGGCTTTATTTTCAATTTTGACATCACAATTTTCGAATTTTATAATTAAATTTCATTTTATTCTTTTTGTAAGTTTATGGTTATGTTACAAACCAGTATACCCTATGTATACTGGTAAGAACTGGGAGCTCAACTTGATGCGTATCCTATATACAACATCAAGGCTCCCGGGGAAAGAACTCACTGTAACACCACTTACCTGCTACTCTGTCCATTTTCACTAAATCAACCAAGGCAAAAGTTCACTTGAAAGCATGACTTTCTTGTATTATTGTTATTTTCTAAAAACATTCACATTACATTAGAATTTCCAACTTATTTTGAAACTCTAAATATCAGCCAGCCTGAAGAGGGAACCAACTTGTCGTATTAATGGTTCGGGGTGGCCACACGGCGTGAAGCGCCAAAGGGCCGGTTGAGGATCGCGGCGCAAGCCAACACCTCACCCCTCACCATTTTGTAGGAGACTGGACAGCACTTTCAACTTAAACTTAAACGCGAATACTTGCATCGATGTAGATAAAGAATGGGTAGCAGCACGCTCCCTTTTGGATTTGAATACACACTCACTGGTATAAGACTGCCCAAGAACATTCTTTCGTGAGCTTTCAACCTAAATTCTCTTTAAAGGTGCCGAGTAGCTGAACACGTGCGCTCTCGTTCCACGAAAGTTTTTCCTCCCCGCTTCGTCTCGCTTGCTCGGCTGGTGAATATGCGAAACTGGGGAAATTGAGCGAAAGAGTGTTTATGCCGGAAATTTCGGTTTTCCTTTCCGCTTACCTCTCATCGAAGCACCCCGTTCGTTCATGATGTAAATATCATTGCGGGTTGAACTTTCTCGTTTACTTAACTGCTCGCTTATTTACTTGCGCATGTGTTTCTATGGCTAATTTTCATTGGCGAAGTGCAAGTACATAGGTGTTGTTTGCTCGCTACTATTGCAGTTATGAAGCGGGAATATATCCGAGCATGTTGTATGTGTTCACTCGCAACAGTTACAATTATACTCGATTTGTGAATTAAAATTGCGAAGTACTAGAATTACTTGTGATATTTCTTTAATTTCCTGGAAGTTTAAAATTTTGACTTAAAATTCTGCTTCGCCAAATTTTACACTGTTTTTATGCAATCATCTTTGATTTCGATTAAATTTCGCATAAGGTTATCTTTTACATATGTTTGGTATACTTTTTCATTAGAATTATCATAGTTAAGGTATAATGATTTGTTATATACATTTGGAATTGGTTCGAGAATAACTTTGTTAAATATGTTTTTAGAGTATTGTGACATATAAAGAATAATAATGAGGTTGTTTGTGTGGAACATTACTGTTAAATAATAATGAATATTACATGGAAAATGAAACGCATCGTTAAGTGAACGTCTAATTTATTATGTGGTCACATCTAAAAAACTAAAGTATAATAAATACCAAAAATGCATGTCATAGTATGTGTGACATAGCATGTTATTCGCATTATTCTGTTCCAAGAACTAAATTTTTCATAATTTAATATTGGTTTCTTGGATCCGCGGTCTTGAGCGAGATGGTACTAATCGTAAATAGCGTTAACGAATTGATTATATTGCAATCATTTCTTGGCACATTGTTACAATTCGATTCCGCCGCCAATATAACCATCCACTACAACCTACAAGATGTAGGCGCTGCGTTCCTCCGAGGGGGCCTGCGGTTCCGGCAAGCTCGTCCGGAGACGGGCGTAGGGAGCGCCACTCGTTTGTCCTGGGCCCCCAAGAAGCCGTCAAACGAGAAAACGGCTCGGAGGATCCACTTACGATCGGCTGGTGGGGACACGTACGTTTGACTGGATTGCGCGCGTAGTTTTTCGCTAAATGCGCTCCTAACACACTACCTCAACCTTGGGAATAGGGCCAAATCTTCACTCACCTTCCTCTATTCTTGGTTTGCACTGATACGATCGCAGGGCTAATCATCTGGTTCTCCACCACAACCACGGGCGCTGGCGATCTGGAAAGAACTACTAATTCCCGCATTAACTTTCCCGCGCGTCCCACCGCCTGAGCCGCGCACACAATAGTTACTACGCTACTACAATTATCACTCGAGTATTTAGTGTAAAATCCGTTTTAATTCACAATCTTACAACAATTACAGCAATCTTACAACACTTTTCCCTTTACGTGAATAATGCAATTCAAATATACAATAAAAGAGGTACCTTTTCTTCTGAATTACTTAATGGGTTAACCTGCGATTGGGGCCCCGTTGCATCCGCCAGAAGTAAGTACAAAGCCTTGAAGCAGTAAGTACAAAGCCTTGTAATTACAAAGCCTTGAAGCAACCAAAGCAACGGTTAGTTCCAAACGCGCTACTCTTCGCTTTTTTTTCCGTAGCAGTACAGCCACTTTCGGGGTTTCGCTTAGAGATAGTTTGAGTATCTCATTATCATGATCGAATGTATCGGCACTCCACAAGGTGATATGATCATCATCACGCTTTGGCCGTCTATCCGTCCACCCAGTTGCGATACGTTCTGATTTTAAACCAGCACTAATCATAACTGAACAGACTTGTAGTCCGTCCGAAGAATCACTCGAACTGAATCTCGTTGACGCCAACGAAACTCGAACCAAAGACCTTCAGCTTACGGGCTTAGTGCTCTACCCACTACACCACGCGGACTACCTTTTGTTGTTTTATTGAATTAGCATTATTAGATTCCGAAGAGTTCGTCTTTATTTCCTTCAATGGGGCGAGTCGACCTTTGCGCACATTAATTGAACATCAATGTGCTGATTACACTCGCTTCGAATATACGCTACTGCACCAAAAGCTTTCGAGCTAGCGTTGGCAAATATATGAAGCTGCTTGTTAGTCACCTTTGCTATTCTGCCAGGCAAGATAGACCGTTAAAGCATTAAACCCATTCTTTCAGCATAGTTTCGGTCAAATTGACATCCCAATCCAGCTTTTCGCTCCATGCTTTCTGGAAAATAAGCTTTAAGCGGACAATAATCAGGCTTAATATTCCAAAAGGATCGAAAATTCGAGATAGCAGCTGTAAGACACTTCGTTTAGTTGGCTGTGATGATGTCTTGATAAACTCGTTGGCAGACTTTAAGCAAACAGAGATTTCATCGGTGGAAGCATGCCAAATAATCCCCAAAACCTTTTGTTGGCTGGTAGTTATTTCTTCATTAAATGTATCTTGCAATTTCCTAGCATTGGTAGTCCACTTACGAAGTTTCATTCCAGCATTCGCTAGAATCTTCTTTGAATCGTTGTAGATTTGTTGGGTGCTCAAAATACAGTTAACACTTATGATAAAATCATCCATGTAACGAGAATTTTCACTGTTTCAGGATATGTTGACATCCCGTCATTCGAATGCTTCCTAATTGTCGCGGGCAATAGAAATGGGCTGCAGGTTACTCCAAAGGTTACTCGAGTAATGCGATAAACCTTAATACGCTCGAGATGAATCTCATTCGGGCTATCTTTTGATTCGAACCAAAAGAATGTGTGGCTGTCTCTGTCTCTTTCTGCAAGTAGAATCTGAAGAAAGGCCTTTTCTTTATCTGCGCTAAGCCCTATACTGCCTACACGAAATCACAATAGTATTTTCAAAATGTCTGGTAACAAGTTTCTGTATGCAATAGGCCGTTAAGAGACGGCATACCTATTGCATGAGCCGACGCATCGAATAACACTCGAATTTTTGTGGTTTCTTTATGCGGACGATAGACTGGACGATGAGGTAGATAAAATTGATTGAAACCTTGACCTTCAATTTCAACACGCTCAGCAAACACTGCGTTAATAAACTCCTTGACTGCTTTATTATACTGGAGAATTTTGTTTGGATTCCTTGATAAGCAATAAGCCTTCGAAGCCTTTTTATGCACCTTCTTGATTAGAGTTCAGTGCTTGCCCCGTGGTTTTCTAGGGCAAATTGGCAACCAACCTTCGTAATGCAGCTTTCTTCCAAAAGATCTGTGACAAACTATTAAATCTTGTCGGATGCTTCAATGAACTAGCTAACCAAAAATATAAACAAAGTTATTACTTCCCTGTTTTATTCGTTGTACTATTTATTTGACCATACGCCAACGTTTTGAAGCAAACACTTGCTTCTTCTTCAGTCGTAATGAACTGTTCGTTTTTGTAATGTTGGTTTCTGTAATAACGTTACTTTCTGGTACGATATAGGCCAGTCTGGTTAAGTTGCAGGATTCAGAGTCTCTGTAAACGTCGTCAACGCGAAGTTTTGTCATTAAGTTGTACTTCATTGCCCCTAGGTTGCTGACACTTTTCTTCACAAAAGCAGCTCAAACTTTTCATTTTAAGTTTGGCAGTTTGCGGCAATCCCAAAGGACCCTTTATTTGATTTTTTTTGAGGGCACTATTAAAACTTTTCAAATTAGCGGCCTCTTTCTGAATATCGTTAGTCATATTATTGATTGCCTCGTTGTCGATCGTAAACAATGTAATTGCAGGACATCTTTGTTGCACAGAGTCTATAAGAGATTCCAAACTATCAATATCACCTCCTGCAGCAACCGTGGCACTGCAGTTCTTTTGCAAGTAGCGCCAACTCCATCTGCATCACTTTTGCCATGGCCACTCTCTGAAAAGTTCCAGGAAAACTTTCCTACACTTGGGACTGTCACGCGCAAGCGATATGTAAGAAAAAATAAAAAATAAGATCAAAACACTTATAAACTTTTGTACAACAACTTATTTTTATAATTAATATATATTTACACATCTATTAATTGCTTGTCCGATGCGAGTCACGGAATCTATAGAACTGTCCAAGAAGCGCACGAAAATCTAATTTGCTGCTAAAAACGAGATTCAGACTGCTGACAATGCAGTCTGCAGAAATTTACCTTTTCATGTGAAAATTTTCGTTCCCATGAAAATTTTCACATGACGACTAAAAATTTGCAAGTTCATGTAGACGCTTACGTTGCACTCACGTTGAACTCGCGTTACATGAACTTACCTGAAATTCAATGAATTTAGAATGCTCCACGTGGACTTGCATGCGCTTAACACCTTCCCCCTAAGTATAAAGTTGTCCTCAACTTTTCACAAGTAACGTGTCCTTATACGTTTGTTTTCGTTTTCTGAATTAGGATTTTCAAAAATCGTAACCTTTTCATCTTCTTTTCTATTCTTGAATTTTTTGGAACTTTTACAAAGATTAACTTTATTTTTTCGATTGAAACATTCTTTAAAAAATATTACACATAAGTTGCCGTTAGCACATTTATAAATTGAAAATCCTATGATGAAAAAGAGAAGTACTACAATAACAGTAGATACAACGGAATTTCGCCTAACAATCCTAGGAATCGGTTGAACGGCTTTATCCCAAAAAGTAGCCAGTTCAATCGTTTCTGAAGTTAAATCTTTCAATTCGTGTATATTATTACTAGTGAATTTTGAGATACGCATTTCATTTTCTTTGATTTCCGTTATATTAAAACCATTGCAGCAATCATCAATCTCTATCAATTTATCCTTTTTCATTAAAATTTCTTCACCTTTCTTTATAGGGAAGTAATCATGCGCTACGCTATGTAATGTACAATCATCGGTTATTGTTAGAATATTTATTCCTAATATTTTCAAATTTTCTGTTTGGTTCCAACGACATTCAAAATTTGTTTCAATTGAATTGACTGCTAAAAGTTGTAAATTGCTGATCCTATGCAAAATATCTACTTCTGAATTTATACCTTTAAATTCACTTCCTTTATCTGTTTGTTTGAAAAATAGGTTTATAATACAGGAACTAGAATAAACGCTTTTAAGTGGTAATGGCTTACAAATTCTAAAGTTGCTTATAGTTTTACAATTTATGTCATCGAATGTTACATATAACTCTTTATTTTTATTAATCACTAAATATTTCTTTAAGCCATTTATTTGAATTACACATTTTCTATTTATATAAGGAAACCCAATTACTTCATATTGTTCAAATTCATCATCTGTTACTATATCGAGTGAAATTTTTACGTATATGGTTTTGCTTTTTACAAATGCGGTCAACTGCAAATCCTTAGCTAAATTTGGATAATTCGATATGATTGGCGTTAAGGCCAATGCTTCAACTCTTTTAACTTTGCTTAGTTCTTCGATAAGTTGGTTAGGTTCAAGTATGTAGGGATGCAGGACTCCTGATTGAATAAAGAGTAAACTGTCGCGAAGGACTTCAATTTCCAAATCGATTACTTCTACTTTATGATTTATTTTTGTGTGTAGTTCTTCAAAATAAAGCTGTAAGGTTAATTTCTTTTCATGTTCATTAGTAACATTGTTTATTCTTTTAAGTTCGTCGACAATTTCATCAATCTTCAATCGGATAGAGCCTTGCTTATTCATCTCGTTCATAAGGTAAGTATTTTTGATCATCCCTTTGCTTATGTTGAACTCATTTCTTTCAATGGAATCGACATCGGCTTTGATTTGATCAAAGTCATTGGAATCCATCGTACCAAAAAGTACTTTAACAGAACTTCCTTCCCAATTAGCTAAGCCTCTTCGAAGCCAGATATTAGGTGAATATCCCAATAAACTATATAACGTATTTAAATTATGACTCAACCGTTTGGCTTGCAGTTCGCCATTCAATTTCAAATTTTTACAAGCTACGAGCTCATTAACGCATATATCATTTATATTATTAGTAAACTTTTTTATATTTTCTATCTTGAATTCTAGTTCTGTTAGATCTATAATCTTAATCAAATGGATTTGCTCACTCGCGAATTTGATGTCCGAAACATGATTGAAATAGACGCCTGGATAACGGATTTCCTTAACTGTTACGTCTCCCAAAGCTATTGTTGCGAATCCTGCGATGAGGATGCTTGCCCATGTGGTCCTGGAGTATATAGTTTTACGTCACAAACGTTAAACCAACTTTTTAACCTATTATTAATCTGTAAAGACTTTTTTGAAACTTTTAAAATTTTAAAAGGACCAACCCATTGATTCATAACATCTTTGGATTTCTTCTGGCGGATTAACACTTCGTCATCCACTTTATAGTCATAAACATTTTCTCTTTTATCTAATTACTGTCATATCGCTCTTTTGTTTTCTTCTTTATATTCCAATTGTATTCTATAGCTTGTTCTCTTATTTTCTTAAGTGCATCCATTCGTTTTTCAAGCATCGAATTAGATGATCCGTTCCCCTCTTCCGTCGTGACCTGATCGATTGGTTGGGTTTTCCTTCCAAAAAGTAACTCTTCCGCTGATTGACCTGTTCCCTGGCTAACACACTGATTAAAACACAAGCTTGCCATGCCTTATGCTTCCTGTGTCCCTAGGTCTGTTTCGTTGATAACACTACGCAAAAATTCTTTCAGCCTTGCGTGTGATCTTTCTACAGCACCATTTGATTGCGGATGTCTTGAGCAGATTGGAATCATTTCTATTCCGAGTCTTTTACTGAGGTCAGTAACGATTTTTCCCGGGAGAACATTGCTATTGTCTGATAAAATTTCCTTTGGAATGCCGAAATATGAGATTCATTCATTGATGACGGCATTTGCAACATGCTTACTTTCTTCTCTCTTGATGTAAATGAACTTTAAATACTTGGATAAATTATCTTGGATTGCCAAATTTTTAAAATCTTTATCATCCTTCCATTTGAAGGATACAACATCCAAGGATATTCGGTCGAAAGGTTGTTGCTTCAGTTTTTCGATTGTCATTGGAGTTTTGAGGTTTCGCCGAACAATTTTCTGACTCTGACATTGATCACAACTTTTAACGTAGTTTCTGATGTCTTTCCGCACTCCTTTCCAATGATAACTTCTTCTCAAAAACTCTTCAAGATTATTTACACCTCTATGACCTCCTACAACGCCTTTGTGCTATTTTTCTATAAGCCTTGATTTCTCTTTTGAATCAGTTATCTCAACAATTCCATCGGTTCGAGTTTGATCAATATTTGCATTATTGCTTTCCTCCCCCTCTATGTCTTCAATATCGTCCTCGATGTCTTCTCTGTTGCTCAGATTATCTATTTCATCAAGAGATATTTCTTCGATTTTGCCATTTTTGAAATGTCGAATGATTTTACTTCCTTGTTTGCATATCAAATCTCCATGTTTGTTAATAGTGTAATCGTTTATTACCTACATTGGTTTACAGACCAAACTATAGCGAGACATTCTTTTTCTGTAAAAGAATAATTTCGCTCAGCACTGTTAAGTGTCCTACTAAGAAACATGGCTGGGCTTTCGTATCCCGAATCATTTTCTTGCGATAAGACTGCTCCTATCCCGTTGTTGCTTGCATCAGTAGTGAGAATAAATTTTTTATTAAAATCCGGATACATCAGAGTAACATTTTTCTTAAAAATTTCTTTAATTTTTTCAAAGGAAAGTTGACATTCTCTAGACCAAATAAATTCAGTGTCTTTCCGGAGTAATTTGTTCAAAGGTTCCACAGTTTTCGCATAATTAAGCACAAATCTGCGATAGTATCCAGTTAGTCCCAGAAATGATTTTATTTCCTTTTAATTTTGAGGCGCTTTCAATTTATCTATAGCTTCGAGTTTCTTAGGGTCCATGCTGACACCATTGTCAGATATTACGTGTCCTAGATACGCTACTTCTTTGCGTAAGAACTCACATTTGTCCGGCTGAATTCTAAGATTATTCAGCTTCAGACGTTCAAATACCAATTTAAGCTTTTCATTATGATCCTCAAGTGATTCACCATAGATCACAATATCGTCTAGGTATACGAAGCATTTTGATCCTTGCAATCCCGAAAGTACATTATTCATCATTCGTTGAAAACATGCCGGCGCATTTTTCAAATCGAATGGCATACGTGTGTACTCGTAGTGTCCATAGGGAGTGCTGAATGCAGTTTTGCATTGATCCTCACGTTTCACAGTTATTTGATGAAACCCGCTAGTCAGATCTATTGTTGAGAAATATTTCGCCTTTCCCAACTGATCCAGTATTTCTGAAATGTTTGGTAAAGGATAATTATCAGTTACCGTAACTTCATTAAGCTTGCTATAGTCTATAACTATGCGCCATTTCATTATACCGCTTGCGTCAACCTTCTTTGGCACCACCCAAAGAGGTGAGTTCCATGGACTATTACTTTCGTTAATAGGTCCGTTTTCTAGAAGTTTATGGACTTGCATTTTAACTGCCTCCTCATGGATCTTAGGAAATCTATATATTTTTGTATAAATTGGTTTTATGCCGGAAATGGTATCTATTGAGCGTTCTGCTGATTTTGTGAGGTGATTAGGATCAATATCCCTAAATAAACATTTATACTTGTTAATAATTTCCCAAATACTGTCTTTTTCCCCTTGATTCATGTGATTATCTCTAATACATATTTCGGAGGGGTTTTCTAGAAATTCTTCCGTAGAAATCTTACATATAAGTATTTCTTCAGAATTTATTTGCAATTCCTGTTCACTTTCATTCAATATTGCTACAGAAACTCCTCTATTTGAATTCACTTCAACTAGTGAATCCGCAATTTTAAGTTTACCCTGTTGAATTCCCACAACCAACAAATTTTCTCCCGAATTTTCGTCAACATGTAAATAAAACATTGTTTCAGTACGCGGTTTGGCAATGAAATGTTTCTTCGATAGACGCAATTTATTATTGCCAATAATTAATGTTTGATGACTCAAATTAAGCAGTGCTTTCCGCTCGACTAAAAATGGAGAACCTAATACCCCGTCAAATTTATCAAAGAGGCGATTTGCTGCTACCTGAAAAGGAATATCGTATTTTGCGCTACCATAATGCAGAGTCAGTGATGATAGACCGAAAGTATTACCATCTACTGCATTTATGCAACGATATTTTATACTTTTTGATTTATCCATTTCCTTTTCGAAAACGTACTTCGCTGCTATTAAGTTCAGTGAACTCCCAGTATCAACAAGGAATTTCAAATATTTATTTTCTAGCCTAAGAAAAAGAAAAGGACTATCTTCTATATCAAATTTATTCGATATTCATTGTTTACATTTTGACTTAGATTTTGTTTATTAGAGTTATTTGATGCACTTTCATTCTTCGATGTAGATGAAAATTTCTTCTGCGATCTCTTGAAATTCTTTTCTTCAGCATCATCAGATTTATTAGTTCCTTTACTCCTGCAATCTCGTTGAATATGTCCCATTTTCCCACACTTGAAACATTTCTTGTCTGAGTGCAATTTATGAACTCTTGGCAAAACATTCCGATCTGTAAAGTCCTTCTTAGTTGAAACTTTAACAAGTCCAAGCCGCTGCTCTTCCCCCTGAGCCAAACGACTAGCTTCCTCCAGAGTTTTTGGTTTCTGCGTGATCACGTACATTGTCAAAGCATCCTTTAATCCATTGATGAATACGTTCCGCGTCTGTTCCTCTATGAACATATTTTCTCCTATACTTGACTGAAGTGATCGAGCAGTCAATATTCGTCGAGGAAGTCCTAATAATCGTTGATGATATTGAATCACAGTTTCACTCGTGTTCTGCTTGAAGGAAAACAATTCTCTTTGCAATTGCAACATTGAGTGCGGTTCGGCATAAACTTGTTTCAGTTTAGCCTTCAATGCACTCCAACTACCAAATGCATATGTATTTGAAGCGGATGACCTTAACTGGACCTTTTGCCAGTTGCATCGCTTCTTCACACGCATGCATAAAATTAAAAGCATCTTCTGCTTTCCCCTCAAACACCGGAATGAAACTGTCTAAATCACAGAAACTCACACAAATTTCACTTTCACCGTTATTTGCACTTTCACTTTGACTTTTAGCATTTTCTGCCGAAACAGTTGATGCGTAATTGCTACTTGTTGCCATTACTTCCGCGAAAAACTCTTTGTCGATTACAGATCCTGATAGCGTACAATTCCTCTCTTCTAAGTCACTTTCGTCTTCTGAAGAGGATTCACTGCTAACAGGAAATCTTTTACCGTCACGATATTTAGCCAAGTATTCCCGAAATGTGGCAAAATCAATATAATCACCGCCAAGTTTTATCTTAACACTTTCGCGATTAGGAAGCGTAAAAATTTCCTCTACGGATAATTTCGATTTTTGTATCCCTTGTTTCACACGATACATTAAGAAAATGAAGTAATTGGTTTCCTTTCACAATTATATCTATATCCTATTTACTTAGCACAGGACATTTTTTTTATGCTAAGGGCCCTATGATTCCGCGACGGTTCCGTGAATTGAAAAATATTACGATTAAATGTTAAATTAATAGTAATATTATAATATATATATATATATATATATATATATATATATATATATATATATATATATATATATATATATATATATATATATATAATAGACAGCTCGATGATCAAAATTCAATAACACATGTGAACTTACTTTGCCATTTCCTTTCGCCAAACGAGATCCTTGACCAAACACGTTTTCCTTGCCAACCAAGTTTTCGTCACTTAATACCTCCCACGATGGGTCAACCTACTTCCCGCAGGCTACAGTTGTTTGACCACCGTTGGTAGTTCTCGTTCAGAGAGAAACTACTTGAAAACCTTAATTTTCAAATCCCTCGATGGGCCAACCTACTTCCCGCAGGCTATAGTTGTTTAGCCACCGTTGGTAGTTCTCGTTAAGAGAGAAACTACTTTTATTTTATTTTTCCCTCGTTGTCCCACGTTGAGCAGCGTTTGACTATCTCCTTTGCACAGGATACACAAACTTGGATATGTACTATTCACACTGTTCTAGTTCTTCCCTTTACTTTTTCTCACTTTAGTGTCTATTAGATAACTCACAAAACTTTTTTATTATTATAAAGTCACAAAATTTTGTTTTTATTATAAAGGCACAAACTTTGTTTTTCTTTAAAAATTCACGAAACTGTTCGTATCCAAGGATAGCCTGTAATTTATTTGGCTATCCCACCGCTGCCACCAGATTTTTGTCACATGCAAGCGATGTGTAAAAAAAAATAAAAAATAAGAACAAAAGTATTTTACACTTAGTATATTTTAAAACACTTATAAACTTTCGTACAACAACTTATTTTTATAATTAATATATATTTACACATCTATTAATTGCTTGTCCGACGCGAGTCACGGAATCTATAGAACTGTCCAAGAAGCGCACGAAAATCTAATTTGCTGCTAAAAACGAGATTCAGACTGCTGACAATGCAGTCTGCAGAAATTTACCTTTTCATGTGAAAATTTTCGTTCCCATGAAAATTTTCACATGACGACTAAAAATTTGCAAGTTCATGTAGACGGTTACGTTGCACTCGCGTTACATGAACTTACCTGAAATTCAATGAATTTAGAATGCTCCACGTGGACTTGCATGCGCTTAACAGGACCTTTACATGAAGCCTTGTGGCCAAAATATAAAAAATAGTTTTATTCCGGTATTGTGTGACGGGTCCGTCACTCACAAAATGAATGAATTTAGAATTTGGCTTCAAATGTACCCATATAGCAGCATTTTGTAAAGCCTCTGGTGTAAACAACAACAGTGTGAAGACTCCGCTGAAGTCTAGACCTCCCAAAATGATATGCCTGTATCTCTTCATTGAACTTGGTACAGTAATTTTCTAAAAAGTTCATAAGTATTACAACTTCGTACTCGTTAAGAATTTCTTTTAAGTTTTTGAGGGCTTTGTACTGATGGATGTTACTTTCGTGGCTATAATACCCATCTAAGTCATCTTTTAGTTCTTGTATAAGTTCAGTTGGACGAACTATTAAAATTGTTTTTATATATTTTATTACAGATCGTACTTTATTCAATTTAGGATCCCTATAATCTTGTTTTCGGTCACCCATTTATAAACTGTATAGGCTTGCTATCATCATAAACTTTACAATCGAGAATCATGTTGACTCAGCGCTGGCATTCCCGTGACAAACATTGCTCATCATAACGATTACAACAAGTGTTTTCCAGTAATTTATTGTGATTATCGTAACGCAATATTTTTCGAATGTACAGAGCTGACAATTTCAAACCAAGATTAGCACGCTTAATGCAAAGGCATGTATCTCGTTCGTTTATCCTTAGAGTAACCACCCGAAAAGGACGTAAGTGACAAAATGTCTGGTAACTGATTACATCAGAGTTGTTTCTCTAAAATTTATTGTGTAAATTTCAGATTGAATCCAACAAGTAGCTTTTTTGTTTTTTTGACTCCTTTTCTGGTCACACATTCCCGTTTTCTTGCACCGATTCTGCTATTATAATTTTCATAAAAATTTTGCACTGCCTTCATAAGATCGGATGAAATGCTACCTACACGAGCCCATGTTGTGGTTAATAACGTTAACTGACTTTTCGAATTCTGAAGTCTCTTATACGATACAGCACTGTCTTTGCTCCTCCATAGTTTGTATTTTTTACTATTTTACCAGATATAACTTTCCTAAAAAAAATTGTTTTATGTGTTTTTGACGTTGCGAAGTTCTTTTTAAATTGTTCATTCAATACTTCCCCAAACAGAGCCTTTTTAACAGCTTCTCTGCGAGTTGATGATGTATCACAGATTCTTGTTAATTTTGTGTTTATTGTCTCGGTATTATTGCTGTTATTTTCTAACTTATTTTCTAACCTCTTCTTATACTTTTCCATCTTCTGTTTGTATTGCTGAATCTTTTCTCTCATTATTTTTTCGCGCTTCTTTTTGGCCTGTTTCTTTTTTGCAATGACTAATGCATTTTCTGGTTTTAAAGGTGGCGGAGGTTCTGATGCAGAACTCTCCGAATCAGGCGTATTTTCCCTAATAAAAGTGTTTATTATTGCTTTCGTACCTTTTTGTTTTGCGCGATACGTAGAACAATGCTCCCTCCAAGTTTTTTTCGTAGCCTTGTGCTCACGGCGACTCATATTCTTAACTAATTTTTTTGTGCCTTTTTCTTCCTTCATTTGATATTTCCGCCTTTCATTTTCTTACATTTCTTCCTATTTTGAGGGTTGTTGATACCTTAAACGTTCTGCTATACGTTTTCTTCCAATTTTCTTCTTGGGTGGCATTTTGGGATAGTATGCTGCAAAAAAGACGATATTTTTAATGTTAATGTCCATTAATACGCAGTCTGGCAACTTAGACATGACGACACCTAAAGGAAATAGTCCCATGTGGTATAGAACAGTCCACTGTATTATAAAATGACAGGGGACTATCATTTTTACATATAAATGTAAATACCATAAAATCATTTCAAATATATCACGTTTAAGGAACAGACGCGGCTACATACTTGCTATGTTATTAATTTTATACAATCAACGTAATTAAACCTCCTAAAACAGTACGAAAAAGACTTACCAGTAGACTGGTTCAACTAGCGGCCAAGACACATGATTCACTGACAACCGAAGCGGAGACACTAAATAAAATGGCAACTTCCCGCTTAGCTCTATAACTGAATGAATTTCATACCGGTTGCCTTCAGTTTCGCGATCTTAACGTCTGCGCCAATTCAAAATGTGATTTCTGCAAAATTTGATTTAAAAATTTAAGGACAACATTCATTTACTGATTTTTCAATTAATTATTTATTTTCAAAGTATGATTGTTTTTCTTTTTCGTAAATTTTTACTGTATTTTAGTATTATTTATATATTATTTACATATTTAACAATTATAAAGAAAATAAATATTTGTCAGAAGATTTTTAATTCTGGAGATGCCACACTCCAGGGGACTGTGTTTTGAGGTGTTTAAAGATCATTTAAATAGCGATTACAATAATAAATTACTAAATTAGCTATGGTGTACTAAGAATATCAAATAAATTGTCGTATTAATACAGAAACAATGAAAAATATTAAGATCTCCTTATGAAACTTGCTTGGGGCAACGATTTTCCAATTAGTGGAGAAGTGTCCATATATTTCATCATGATGAGGACTGAACCTGAAATACGAGATTAATTTGTTTTAATTTTCAGTTTTGTTGTCGGATTCGTTTTGTCTTGATATTTCTTATTCTTCCTTACATGTGTCTTATAGTATTTTAAGTCTGTCTTCGCATCTACTAGATGTTCGTCATCTAATTTAGTTGAATTAATTTTCCTGTACTTTTTATAATTTTTGCCACCTCTAATTTTTTTAATCAAGTTAGGTCCGTCTTCAATCTATATGTCTGTTCTAGTCGCGTTCAGTTTGTTTATTGTCTTTTCCTTTTTCTTTAAAATTGTATCTCGAATTTCTTCGTATTCGTTCTCTGTTATAGTACCGTTCACAAAATCGATGGGTCTCTTATAAAATATGGCGTGGAATCTTTAATTCCATTAACGCCATGGTTACTAAATTTTAAACTTTAACTAGCTACAATTAGCACTAAAGTAAATAGTTTATATTCGCTACAAACTCGCAGCGATTCGTTTAAAGAAACTCCTTTTAACGCGTATGATCAATAATTGATATATTTTTCATAACTCCTTTGGTTTATATACAATTTCGTTTCTTACAAGCTAAACAAAAATATGCAATTTATTGGTCATACATTATTACTAAGATGACCCAATTCTTAATTTATTACTCAGAACGACGACACGTTCGAGTATACAAAATATCATGCATATGAACTCACATGATTCATTATTACTTGACCATAAACTCAAGTGTCGTGTGTCAAAGGGAACACCACTTCAGTTCACACCTCAAGCAATGTACGTGAATCATCTTTACTAGCCCATACGTTCAATCGTCGCGTGCCAAAGGGAACACGAGATTTCATTTACACGTTATCAGTGAATGTATTTCTATGGTGAGATCCATGTTACATTCGTTACATTTTAATGTTTATGTTCACTTGATACTTTTCGAAGTCAAGTGAAATTTATTGCATTAGGTCAAGTGAAATGTGGGTGATATTCATCACATTGATTTAGTATTAATGTGATGAATATCATTTTAATATATGAATGAATTGTTACCTTGTGTTGATATCATTACGTGTGTTTCTATTTAGTTCTGGGTGATACTCATTACATTGATCGGGTATCAATGTAATGAATATCACTCTAATGAATGAATGATTGTCGGATATCATTACACCCTTAACCTCAGGATGAGTGTTAATATATTGAGCTTAGTTCTATATCTTAATACGAATCTAAAAAAAAAA
Organism: Odontomyia ornata; assembly: GCA_963969285.1. Taxonomy (NCBI): domain Eukaryota; kingdom Metazoa; phylum Arthropoda; class Insecta; order Diptera; family Stratiomyidae; genus Odontomyia; species Odontomyia ornata. The sequence continues at coordinate 160,773,089 of OZ017740.1, forward strand.
ATTTTTATTATTCACATATTATTCAATGTTTATATATATTCTTATATTATTTTTAATTTATTCTATATATATATATATATATATTCTCTTTCTTATATCTTTAATTTATTCTATATATATATTTTATTTTACATATTTTTCTTTAGCTTTAAAAAAAAAAAAAAATTTGGTAATTCTTTATAATTAAATGTTCTAATTATCCTTGTAAGTCTTATAATGTTTTTATTATGATACAACGTTATATGATTTTATTCTATCTTTATGTATTGCTTTATGGAGTCCATTAATATCAACTATTATATTACTATTTTCAATGTTTATGACTTTGAAAGGACCTTTGTAAGGAGGTTGATGTTTCTTTCTATTCTCATTTCTGATTAATACTAAATCTCCGATGTTTATGTGTATTGGGTTTGTATAAATTTGATTTTGAACTCTTTTGGATTTGACATTCTGTATTATGTTCCTAGCTTTTGTTATGGATGTTCTTAATCTAACCTTTAGCTCTTTTGAATAATCATCAAGATTGTAGACTTTATCCCTGTTCTCAATTAAATCATTTGGAAGGTAAGAGAGTTTTCCAAAAATTAGCTCATATGGTATATAATTTGTGTCTACATGTGGTGTAGTATTATATGCAAAGGTGTAGTACGGAATCCATGTGTCCCATTGCTGGTCATCAGCAAAAGAGTACATATACTCGTTAAGTACGCGATGGTTTCTTTCAACCGAACCCAATGTTTGGTGATGGTATGGAGTAGAAAAAATTTGCTTTATTTTTAGCAATTCACATATATCGCCCATTAGTTTATTTGTAAACTCGGTCCCTAAATCAGATTTGAGTATTTTAAAATGTCCATATTTTAATATGAATTCTTCTACTAGTCCTTTAGCTATTGTTTGTGACTCCTTATTTTCTATAGGGAAAGCAACTACAAATTTCGTCAATTCGCATTGTAACGTTAATATATATCGGTAGTTATTTGAGATTCTTAATGGACCTACGGTGTCTATTTGTACCGTTTCAAAGCTTGTTGATGGAGTGTCAGTTTTGACCATCCTTTCTTTTGTATGTCTTACTTGTTTATTAGTCTGACATGCTGCACAATTTCTTATGTGAACCTTAACCATATTGTTCATATTTTTCCAACAATATCGCTGTTTTAATTTTAGCAATGTCTTGCGAACCCCAAGATGTCCTCCGTGCGGTGAGTTGTGATACTCTTCTATTAGCTTCTTTTGGTTTGTTTTATCTGTTAATTTAGTTGGTGGTTTGTATATCATGATTGGAAGTTTCTTTTGCGTACTTGTTTTATGTTGCAACATATTAAATATTCTTTTAAACATTACTTTGTCTATAGACTCAAAAATAATGTCTTTACAAGATAATGAGAGTTTATTTATACATTCTTGATTCGCGAATCTCATTAGCTTCTCCAAAATCGAAACGAGTTTCGGATATGGATTATCGCCAATTGTCTCATTATTTTTATCTCTTGTGGTAGCATTCTTGATGGAAACGGATTTCGCATCAGTTATATCGCTACAGTGCACTTCTATAATATCTTTTGTACGTATCATGGAAACTTTATTTTCTCTGTTATTTTCTCTGCGCAGAATAAATTTTAATTTCATGATACCGGTGATGTCTGACAAACTCGTGCAATCCCAACAATAGAGTTGATCAAGTTCTATCGGTGTCTGGGTGCCCTCGTCGCCGACTATCTTCTTTTCATTTTCAGAGGCCATTTGCCTGGTAATAGCTAATATTTTCTTCTTCGCAGTTTCATCATTTTCTGGAGGTATCATTGCTTTTAAGGTATCAGAGTCTAGCTCGATCCTTGATAATGCATCAGCATTGGTATTCATACTACCTTGTTTATATACAATCGAAAAATCATAATCGGACAGATCAACACGAATTCTAGTAAGTTTCGATGAAGGATTTTTATGTGTAAACAAAGATACCAGTGGTCTGTGATCGGTCACAACCACAAACTTCCTCCCGTAGAGGTAGGGTCTAAAGAAGTTTATGCCCCAATGTATGGCTAAGAGTTCTTTTTCGATGGTAGGTTTATTAATATCGTGTTTAGCCAAAGATTTACTTGCATAAGAAATTGGTAAATCTTTTCCAATTTCTCCTTGAGATAGGACTGCGCCCAACGCGTAGTTAGAAGCATCAGTCGTTAATATGAAAGGTTTGTCAAAATTTGGATATTGAAGGATTGGAGGTTCTATCAATTTTCTCTTCAAAGTATCGTATGCATTCTGACATTCTTCAGTCCAGCTAAATGTTGCATTCTTCTTTAGTAAAGCATTCAAACACTTCGCCGTCTCAGCAAATTTAGGAATAAAACGCCTGTAATAATTGCAGAAAGCCACAAATCTGCGGACTTCGTCTGCATTTTTCGGGACAGGGTAGTTTTTGATAGTATCATTTTTAGCTGGATCAGTCCTGATTCCTTCATTGGTTATCAAATGACCCAGGTATACTACCTCTGATCTCAAAAATTGGCATTTTTCCGGATTTAATTTTAAATTGTGCTGACGCAGTCTTTGTAATACTTTACGAAGGTTGTCATTATGATGTTTGATGCTGCAACCGAATACTATAATGTCGACCAACATACAGGAATGCTTCGTGACTTAGGCCACTAAGAGCTATAGTCAACATCCTTTGAAAGCTATTTGATGAAATTTTCAATCCGAATGGTAATCTTTTAAATTGATAGTGTCCATCGCTGGTGGAGAATGCCGTCAATGGTATAGACTCTTTCTCAAGTTCAATTTGATGAAAAGAGCTAGTCATATCCAGCGTAGAGAAGTATTTTGCTCTACCCAACTTGTCTAAGACGTCTTCAAGTCTCGTCAAAGGAAACTTGTCACTGACAATTTTGTCGTTAAGTCGTCTAAAATCCACAACCAGTCGCCATTTAGCCTTTCCATCTGCACTCTTTTTTGGTACTACCAAAAGAGGTGAGTTGTATGGGCTTATCGATGGTTCAATGATGCCATTTGTTTCAACGTCCTTAACTTGTTGTAGGATCTCTTCATTTTGGGATTGTGGCAATCTATAATTTTTAATATAAACCGGATTTTTATCTACGGTCTGTAACCTCTGTTTGTAAAAATTATTTGTTTCTAATTTTTCTCCATCCAAATGAAACACATCTTGAAAATTCTCTATTATCTCAAGTAAATTATGCATCGCGGGTCTGTCGAGAATGTCTTTGTTCATAACCTCTATAATTTTCTTGAATCTGTCTTTGGTATATCTTTGTTTTTCCCACTTAAAAATGTTATAGTGTTTTAAAGGTTCTACTTCAACATTAAAGTTCCTTATGACGATGTCTTCGTCATTAGTGTTCAATATTTTTACGTGTCGAACCCCTTTTGCAGGTATGATAGTATTTCCTACAAAAACACCCTTTTCTTTTTCTGTGTTAAGGATAATACTATCCTCAGAAACTTCTATATTAACAGGGACAATCATCTCAGTTCTTGCTGAAATATTTAGCTGTGAATGTTCCTGTTTTCGTGTGTCCATAGGTAGTATGATATCTTCATCGTTCACGTTGAAGGTTATTGTAAACGTTTCGTAATCGATTTTACATAAATAATGGACCATTAAGTCTCTACCGATGATTCCATCCGTGCTTATTGGAAAATTGCTTTGCACAACGTGGAATGGTTCTTTTAATTTATAATTCCTAATCATTAAGTCAAGATTAGTTGTACCCAGAGATGTAGTTATCTCTTTGGTAATGCCGGTTAACTTAATTTTATTATTAGTATCTAACGTGTTCTCTAAGCTAAAATGAATATTTTCTTCACAAATTGACACATCTGCTCCGGTGTCGATTAAAAATAAGAGATATCTACCTGAATTACAATTATAGATTCTTACAAAATTTGTACAGTTTTCAGTGATTCTAAATATTTTTCTCTCTAGTTTTGAACTTACTGATCCGGGAGGTTCTGAAAATCCTCTCCGGAGCCTTGCACGTTTCCCTGATCGGTAACAACGTGTACAGTTCTTCGTTCATTATTGTAATTATTCCTATAATTGTTCCTTCTATTACGACCACGACCTCTATAATTACTATTGTTTTGGTTACTTTGGTAACGAGTGTTCGTTTCATTACCATTACCACCATTGTTGTTGCTTCTATTATAATTGCGATTGCTATTCGCATCATTATTATCTGAATTATATCTTCGACCTCTGTTTTTCTTATAGCGGTTGCCTTGCTTTTTACCTTTTCTATCTGAGCCGTTAGTAAAATGCATCACGCTATTGGTAGCTTGCGTCTCTGCATTTTCCAGTTCTTGCGCAAGAGACACGGCTTCAGCAAAGCTTTTTGGTCTTGCCGAGAAAATAGTGCTTCTTAGCTGATCACCTAGTCCGTTTTTGAAAACAGTCAATGCGTAGGTGTCATTCATTTGCGTTATTATTTTCTTCTCGTTAGCGGAAACTTGACTACCTATTTCCTGAATTTGTAGCTGATTAAGTTCATCAACTAAATTCAGAATCTTGTCTTTGTAAGCGCTCACGGAAGATTTTTTTTGGTAAGTGCCGCTCAAAAGTGTGTGGATTTGTGGAACTGTTTTGTTACTTTTGTAACGATTCCGTAATTCTAATTTCAAAGAGTCAAAAGTGGAAACCGAAGTGTTGGCCAAAGAAAGTCTGACGGTGGCACTCAATTTTACATTTACAACAAAGTCTATTAAGCTAGTTTTTGCATTAGCTGATAAAGTTGCGTGTAAAATTTCCAGAATTTTAAGGAAAGGATCTAATTCCTTATATTTGCCATCAAAGACAGGGATCAACTTCATAGCCGTTTCTAGATTAAAATCAGCCATCGTAAAGTCTTCCTCGAGAAATGGTAAACTCAATTCTAAATCCTCGCTAATGGATTTTTCTTTAGTGTCTGTCTCTATAGAGTATCCTTGTTTACTCAGCTGTAGCCAGATTTCTCCTTCTAAGATTGACGATTGAGCCCTGAATTTTACTTTTAGATCTAATATTCTAGAGTCTTCCTCACTACAAACTTTAAGGGTATTATTGAACCTTTCTCTCCTAGCTTTCAATTCTTCTAATTTTGCGTGAAGAGTCTCAAATGTATACAAACTTTTTGCACATTTCTTCAAGTTGCTAAGGATCCTTTCATTTTCAAGCACAATCAGTTCTAACTGCTCCATAAATCAATAATAAGATGCCAAAATTAAAAAAAAAATAAGGATAACTATCAATTTAATTTTATGGTCATTTCTATATGCATTTAATTACACATTTATATTCCTATTCAATCTTTTAACAACGTAATTCTTATTATGTTTGTTGTAGAAGTAAAATATAATTAATCCTATAGTGAATGCACCCGTCGTCACCAACGATTGTTGATACTGCTCCACGAACGTACTTTGCACAGAACAGCTATTCCCCATATTGCTTCCAGTACCTTCGTTCCGGCTTTAGCTCTAACAGTTTCTGCTGTAACCGCTGCTTCTGCTCCCCAACTGATATCCGGATTATTCTGTGAAGCTCTGCTCGTTCACGCTTTAATTTCGTTCTTCTACCTCCTCTCAGTCGACGCTTCTTCGGAATCGTTGCTTCAATATCCTGTTCTTTGTTGATTTTCTTCTGCTGATAACGCTCAATACTGCGAGGCTTAGGTCCTCTGTAGTCAGGTGTACCTATCTTTGTAGGTACATAAGGTGGTGCTGGCTGCTCAATCTTCTTCACGGACATCGGTTTGTATTCCTCCGCTTGTTTCACTAATTTCTCAAACACTTCATTAATAACGCGCTTATCCTCTTCTGATAGTCCTTCATTAATCGCATCCTCTTCTTCAAAGTTCGGTAGGGCAGGATCGCCATAAAATATGTCTGGTTTTATCGGATATATTTTATCTCGTTCCTCTCTAGAACAAGATATAAATTTCTAATATAAAATCCAGAACTGGTAGGGTACCTACTTATCCAAGCGGCTAGGCCGCAGAGATTTCTGGCGTGGAATCTTTAATTCCATTAACGCCATGGTTACTAAATTTTAAACTTTAACTTGCTACAATTAGCACTAAAGTAAATAGTTTATATTCGCTACAAACTCGCAGCGATTCGTTTAAAGAAACTCCTTTTAACGCGTATGATCAATAATTGATATATTTTTCATAACTCCTTTGGTTTATATACAATTTCGTTTCTTACAAGCTAAACAAAAATATGCAATTTATTGGTCATACATTATTACTAAGATGACCCAATTCTTAATTTATTACTCAGAACGACGACACGTTCGAGTATACAAAATATCATGCATATGAACTCACATGATTCATTATTACTTGACCATAAACTCAAGTGTCGTGTGTCAAAGGGAACACCACTTCAGTTCACACCTCAAGCAATGTACGTGAATCATCTTTACTAGCCCATACGTTCAATCGTCGCGTGCCAAAGGGAACACGAGATTTCATTTACACGTTATCAGTGAATGTATTTCTATGGTGAGATCCATGTTACATTCGTTACATTTTAATGTTTATGTTCACTTGATACTTTTCGAAGTCAAGTGAAATTTATTGCATTAGGTCAAGTGAAATGTGGGTGATATTCATCACATTGATTTAGTATTAATGTGATGAATATCATTTTAATATATGAATGAATTGTTACCTTGTGTTGATATCATTACGTGTGTTTCTATTTAGTTCTGGGTGATACTCATTACATTGATCGGGTATCAATGTAATGAATATCACTCTAATGAATGAATGATTGTCGGATATCATTACATTACATTACTATGTATAGTATTGATGTAGTAACGGATAATTCTAAAAATGTTCTTTTCGACAGTATCGTCCTTTTTATTTTCGCTATGTCTTAGTAATCGTAAGTGTTCGTTCAGCGTATTGTACAGCCGTTCAACGTCTGCATTTGGAAGTGTGGGTGCTATTCGAAAAAAGTGAATATCGATGACTTCCTGTTGAAGGAATCCAGTTAGTGGCAAGGCTTTAAAACCTAATTCGTTGTCCTATGTGTCGCATAAGCTTCGTTTTAAATTCTGTCCAGGTGCGTCCGTTTATTTTAAAGGCTTGTTTGAACTTTGAGAATTTATCGATTGTTTTCATAAATAATGTCTTTTGTAGGCTATAAAATACATTCAAGTGAATTATTTCATTTAGTTTCTGGGGTCTCAGTAATTTTAAATAGGATTTTTGATGGGTTTTGCTCATGCTTTCCAGTGCAACGAATTTCGCAATTATTAATGAACTGGGTTATTCTAATTTTAAGATGGTAAATAACAAGTTTCAATTCCTGAAAAACGGCTTCGGTTCCACGATGATTTCTACTTTTGTGTTTTTCTTCTATTAATTTAACCAATTTTTCCTGATCTTCAACATCTTCTACCAATTTCTTGCATCAAATGATTCTAAATTTAGAATTAGCTATAATTATGCTCGTAAACGCTTCATTTAGTTGGTCATAAAACTCATCTTCTATAATAATTGCATTAAGCTGTTGGTGGTTGAAGTGGTTCTTGAGTAATATGGCAGCGCATTCCCGATCTAATTCCTTTGTGTAAATTATTGTACAATTATTATTGAAAACTTTTATGTTCCGAATGTTCATTGAGTCTGGAGCTGATTTCTTGATAATTATTAAATATATTAATAAGAGATTCTGTTGCTAAAACTGAATTTGGCGTTTCAGAAGTTGATGGATTGTTTAGAATAGAATTGTTTGTCTCAATTCGAAATAAAGCATCAGCATTTCCATTTAGAGTTCCTTTTTTGTATTTTATTGTATAGTCGAATTCGGATAAATTAAATGTCCAACGCAAGATTTTAGTATTTGGCTCTTTGTGATTCGTTTCGATCAAAAATTTTCTTCCAAATAGATAGGGTCTAAAATATTTTGTAACTCAAATAATCGCTAATAATTTCTTCTGAATTGTGCTGTAGTTTGTTTCAGTTTGGTTGAGGTGTAATGATTTTGAACACTCGTCTCGAAGGTCGGGCTTTCCCGAAGGAAATCTAAGCCGATATCTCATCGGTTCAAGACGTAAAGTCTCGGAACGTGACAACGGACTGTACCATTCAGTTCAACAAGTCCGGACACTCTTAGTCTACTCCGAGGTGGCTGCTGGCTAGGTAGCTAGTTCAAAGAAGAGTTCAGTCGCGAGTCTTACACGAGCAGACTAAGTCCGAAATAAAAAAAACTCAGCCACCGGTTCACATGCCCGATTTAACAACGCTGTCAAACAACTTCCATCGACTCTACTTTACATTCCATACTTCATTCCGGGGGAAATGAACAAACCAACCGCGAAAAAAATACGCGCTCCCAAATATCACCGACGCGGTGCCGGAAATACCCAAATCGAATCGGATACCATACCCTCTCGGCGGCATACCCTTTTTTTTTTTTTTGGCATCACTTATTTATACTTGATTTTACCTCTATTCAATTTTGTTACGTTTCTCTTTATGTATTAAAAAGTCAATGGAGACTCACATCTGTATTCTGAATATATCATACCTAGGCAAAAATCTAAGAAATAGCAGAAAAAATTTGATGATTGTGTCAAGAAAATAATTTTTCTTTCTTCTATTTTTTTTACTATCCAGTGATGCCAATAGAATATAGCTGAACAATCGCAGATGAAAAGAAATTTGCTACCAATCGATGTTGTACTGTTACACTAATTATAAGGTGCAAATGAAAAAAAAAACATTTTTTTTTTTAAGTTCTAATTCTTTAACTTGAAATTCATAGAGACGAATAAACAAAAATATTCTTTTAGTATACGAGTATTTAGCATCCTACTCAATACAAAGAAAGTTTGCTGTTTGATAGCATGCGCGGGCAAAATCAACCATTGTTCTTACATAAGATAGAAAAAGGAAATAAAAGTTAAATGAAGAGTAAAAGTGTTGGTAACATATCAACAGATCAGACTATATGATAGGAATAAGAGGGATCATTGTGAGAATCTTATTTTGCGGCTCTTTTTATCTATTTTTACTAGACTCTCATTTTGATAAAAAAAGTACCAACTTTTAACTTTTTTGGACCTTACGAAACAAAATTCGTAAATTTAACATAAAATATGAGCTTAAAACAGATTGTTTTATCATTATATACAAAAATAGCAACAAAATCGGTCACTAATAATAGGTTCAGGAGAAATAAATAATGAGAGCTTTATTAATTAAGGTGTTTATTATAAATCAGATATGGCTTGATACAAATAGCTGCGCGATGCTCACGCTTCACTTTGCCAGCTCGAACTGAGCTCTTATCTGAACACGAGCGACAGTTAAAATAATATACAATAAGTGTGGTGGCGCTGCGTGCAATTAAAAATACACTTATGTCAAACAATTCGCAACATCCTCCCCCTTTTATGAAAACAAATTTAATATAAAATCGCTTAAATACATAAACTATCGTATGAGATACAATAGAACATAGTTATATATGAAATCACACAATTCTTTCATGAGAAAAACGATAATCAAATGGTACATTTATTTTATCTAATTTATTCCAAATCTTACAGGTTTTTTAACTTCGTGCCCACTTCTCGTGGTTACAATTTTCGATTGAACATTTTCCGTTAAAAGATTTTTCTCAGCGGATTGTTTACATTTCATTTTAGATTTATTAGCGTCACAAATACGCGATTTCATAACTTTAGCCTTTTGATTTAAGGATTCATTAACTTCTAGGTGCTCTTGTGCAATTTCGAGAGGGTGAATTCGTTGTATAGGAGGTTTAAGCAAACCATTCTGCATTTTCACTATGACAACTCTAACGTCACCGTCTTTACCTATGATTAAATCAACGATTCGAGCAAGAGGCCAATCTTTGCGTTTATGATTATCATCCCCAATTAAAACTACATCGCCGACATTTTTTTTCCTAGTTTCGTTTTTAGAATATTTCGAAATTAATTGTCCTAGATATTCCTTTCAAAATCTTTTACGAAGCTCGTCAAGAGTCTTCTGAATATGTTTGAATTTTTTATTAAGTTTTTCATGATAAAACATATCAATGTCGGGAGTACCAACCTCCTGTATTTCTTGAAGGAAACACGAAGGAGAAAGTGGCTTAAGATCATCAGAGTTTACAATAGCTTCTAGATCACATAAAATGGTATTTAGTGTCTCGTAAGACAGACTCATTTTACCGAGGGTTTTGCGTAAAATTGATTTTAAAACCCCTATCAGCCGCTCCAACCAGCCGCCCCACCAGGGTGCCGAAGGAGGATTGAAGTGCCATTCTATCTGAGCCACAGAACTATGCTTCGTGATTTTATCCCAATCTAATGCTTCGAAGGAATTGTTTGCGCCAGAAAAATTGGTGCCATTATCTGTGTAGACTGTGCTAGGCCTACCTCTCCTATCTATAAATCTGCGTAATCCTTCCAAAAAGGTCTCAGTCGATAAGGTTGATAATAGTTCTAAATGAACAGCCCGATATACAGCACACGTGGACAAGCAGACCCAACCCTTCACTCCCCCATGGAAGAAAACAGGGCCGGCCAGATCGATACCGGTCTCTTCAAAGACTTTCGCATCTCGGACACGATCCAAAGACAAAGGTGGAGTTTCACATTGCAAATTTTTCGATTTTTGCTTTTTGCAAATTACACATTTAGCCACAACCTGCTTTGCAACATTACGAAGCCTGATGATCCAAACTTTCTGGCGTATATTATTCATAATTATTTGCGTTCCTACATGGCCTAATTTTTCGTGAGTCTCTCTCATTAGCAAAAAGACTATTTCATGTTTCCCATCCATTATAATTGGACACAAAAAATTGATGTCATCCTTTCTATTAAGAATCCTAGTTTTTACAACTTTGAGCCAATCGGGATTTATCATGACTTTCAATGATGATAATTTATTTGCATTTTCAAACATTTGTTGCTGTAAAAAAAAAGCAAAAATTTTGTCTCAGCAGTTCGAAGCTCTTTGAAAGTTATCCCTAACTTTAAATCCCTAGGTGTACAAAGCTCATTCTTTGTAATTTTTCTGTGAGATTGCCGACATCCATCAAAAAATCGTTGCATCAAGACTAAAAAACGAATGATTGGAGTGCTCGAGAAAAATATAGCTGCACTGAAGTTACTATCAGCGTTGATCATTTGTGTCAAAGTCGATCGTTTTATCTCAGCTGATATTTTTTCTGCGTCAACATCACCCTGCTCTAATGGCCAAGTTGACTGAGGCTCATATAACCCTTGCGGACCAAGCCACCACCGAGACTCTACTTATTGCTTTGGACTGCAGCCTCGTGAAGGGAGGTCTGCAGGATTCGTTTTACTAGGAACAAATTTCCATGAATTCTTTTCGCTCAAAGATCTTATTTCTTCAACGCGAATATGTATGAATGTTCCCCACTGCAAATCTCGATTAATCCACGCTAGTACTGTGCTCGAGTCGGACCAATAGGTAATACGATTGATTTTACGCGTTAATGAGCTTGTAACCGCACTCAAAAGCTGTATATTTACCAAACCTCCGCCCTGAACTACACGCACAAAAACAGCTGCTGCATAGGCAATGCCACTTGCAGTCGAAAAAGCATGTATTTCAAGTTCTCCTGAGCCTAGTTTATGAGGGATTTCTATGCTTTTCAAATAGACTAACTATAATATCCATTGTCTAAAGATCTCGTTATTCTTGCGATCAATCGCAGCATCCCAAGCCTTTTTATCATCCCACAGCTTCCTTAACATTAATTTAGGCACCAAAGTTACTGGGCACGATACACCTATGGGATCATAAATACGATTTGCAATTGAAAATATAACTCGTTTTGTAATGATTTCTGTGAAATCATGTTCAACCCTCAAAACATCAGGGTTTATTGAAAATCTGTCGTTATCCGTATCCCCCAAAATACCAAGAACAAGAGTTCTTCTACTGTCTAAGCCATCACCAGAGTATTCCGAGCCACGTAAATCGAAGCCTCCACTGGTCATAATCGACTTAGCCTCACTCATAAATTTTTTCATTTTATTCAACGAACTTACACTTACTCTCTACGTAAAGAGCCTCTTCTAGTTTTGCAATAGTTTCCTTCAACCATTTGCAATTACTGCTTTCTTCTGCTACTCTAAGCTTGGTACAGTAAAATTGAAATCATCCCTGCTAAAAGGAAAGGACTGCATATCAAACCAAACACTAGTCGACAATGTATAAAAACTACGAGTTTTCTATTCTCGTACCAAAGAAAACGTAGAAAATCTCTGTGCTCCTTAGCTATCGATATTTACCCATAAATCATTTTACCCATAAATCATTCTCAATACTAGATACTATGTCACAGATTATATCCTTATTAATCACATCAAAAGTGCATGCATACGAGTCATCCATACTTCTCATACAAAGCTTAGAGACGTCATTTTTTCACTCTTGAGTTTTACGCCACCGAATAGCGAGTGCGTAATTTCTTATTTACCTTTCGAAAAGTAGTCAAGTTTGTGTGCGAGATCAGTTCGTATGTAAGATCTTTCAGATCCAGTGTCTATTAAAACTCTTGCAGTCATTTCATTAGTTTTGGAGTACAATTTTACCTTTAAAGTTTGTAAATAAACAGTAGGCGCAGCAACGAAGGAAGCCAAATCGTCAACGACGATATTTGTAGTCGGAGGTTTCGATGTTTGCTCGTTTACATCATCAATTTTCTTTCTCGAAAATTCACGGCACATTAATAACACGCGATGCTTTGAGCACATATAACTCGCACTCTACATTAAGTCTTAATATGTCCGCGATTCAAGCAATTTAAACACGCACCGGCTTTTTTGACTAATGCTTCACGTTCCTCCAAATTGATTTTACGCACACACTCATAGCTCTCACTCGCATGTTGTAACTCATAGAAAATACAATTCGTCCGCATTCCGCCTTTTGCAACAAATAGCGCACTCGCGGTAGCTACATCTTTTGGTTTCGAAGTTTTACCTTTTGTGTGTCTTCTGCTTGCTCGCCTGCACCGACTCCGTCTATAATGAATTTTCCTGCCATGCCAATTCATTCCTTCCTTCGTTTTCAACTTCACGCTCCAAAAATGCAAGAAGAGCATGGAGTCGCTCCTTCGCTTTGTCTCTTTCTGCTCCGTTTTCTTCTTCGCCTGATGTGTCGCGTGTACTTTGACTGCTACGTTGCGAAACCTGAAGTATTTCTCCAGGTAACGATGACTCAACGAGTGGGCACAACATTGCAGCAAACTTCTCAGAAGTCATTCCGAGCGTTTCCGGTGATCGTATATACGTTCCAATTTTATCGTGAACGTCTGGCAATGACTTCTTCGAATCTTTTTCCGAGACAAGGTTTATCAACTCGCGCATGTAACATTCAATGACCAAATCGTCCCGCCCAAACCGAGATTTCAGACTAGCTATTACATTGTCGTTACGTGCAGCTGTTGGCGGGAAGCTAGAAACAAGGGCATTTGCTCTCGAATCAGAAACAGTACATTGGATTAAGTATTGGAATTTATCTTCCTTGCTTATACCCATATTTTCATGAATCTTTTTATATTGGCTCCAAAGGAGAACCCACTCCTTGACGTTTCCATGAAACTTTGGCAAGTCGATTGGTGGTAGATTTGTCTGCTGAGGATTATTTAATCCCACGCGTGCGTTATCTGTATGCACTGTAGTTGTATTTATACTAACCATACTCATTTTTGCTGCTTGAGTCTAATATACATCACATGCGTCGAGTTTTGACTGTGTCTCTGTCTCGTCTTTATCTGATTCGTAGAGTGCTTCGTTTTACGCATCGTGCACGGCATCAAGCTCCGCCATTTTGGACTCTAGTAACGAAAACGCCTCAGCCTTTTCTGTTGTTGTTGCGGTAACCGAGTCTCTCGAAGTCATTAACACATTCAACTGCTTTGAAAAAGCCGCACATTTGGCTGTACGCTTTTTCTTCAAAGCATCCATGTTGACAATAACTAAACTTGATTTTATTACAGATTCGCGCACGATCACTCTCACATTCCTAATTATCAAAATTAGCTCTATATTTAACTAGATCCTGTCACGGTCGCCAAATGTCACTAATATCAGGTTTAGAAGAAATAAATACTGAGTGCTTTATAAAGTAAGATCTTTATTGTAAATCAGATATGACTTGATACAAATAGCTGCGCGATGCTCACGCTTCGCTTTGCCAGCTCGAACTGAGCTCTCATCTGAACCCGAGCGATAGTTAAAATAATATAAGTGTGGTGGCGCTGCGTGCAAATACAAAAACACTTGTGTCAAACAATTCGCCACAAAATCATTAGCATTGACTGATAATGCAATCAAAGTTAATACGAATCAAGTTCCTCTTTGATTTTTAAGATTTATCAAACAAGTAGCACCAACGATACCCACGTACGTATGTTTACGGTTACAAAACGATTTATGCCTTTTTCGAACAATTGGCTCAATAATCTACCTATGATTGATTAATTTAACTTGTTAAAATTAATGGAGGATTGGCCAAAAAAACCCTTAATCTTTGAATCATGAAAATATTTTCAACAGGTTCTCTCCGTACTAATCTTTGAATAGAATAGCAGAACGCTGCTAAATTATTCTCATTGGAAAATTTCAGCTTTCCATATACATATATACATGTTGATTAGCAATTGTTACATAACTACAAATATATACCAAACAACAAAAGCTTATTTTACGCGCAATGAAATTAACACTTAAGGAGAACGACCGTTTCGTTTATGGAAAGTTGTTATCTGATCTTAGCATATAAATGCTTCGCTGGGTGTTTAATCGCTTCTTTATACGGAAACCACGATTGACTTAAAAATTATCAAACCTGGTACCGCCTCTACTGCTTCAAAACTGGCGAAGGTACTGTCGGGACAACAACTGCCAGTCACTGGTGGATTTGATTCCTTGACAGAATACGCAAGGATGCAGGTATATTGGCTATTTAGTAGAAGATTAATAGCAGAAATGAACACAGTTGATGGACTTACAATCGGGAATGATTGATTTTATTTTAACTTGACGAATTTATGCAAATACAGATTATGTTTATTCTAATCAAAAAATCATAACATCGCTTATTCATGGTAAAATATGATAACATTGCTTATTCATAGGTCGTTGCATTAAATATTGGACAATGAGAATTTGCGTATATTGCAATTGAATGCAATGGCCTATGAATGCTTGTAATTTGGTTCACACGTGCATGCATATGCAATTCATAGTCAATGAATTGTATGGAATGTGCATATGCGTGCACGCGTCGAATATAAAAATTATTATTAGTTTGAACATATTCCCGGCCTTTTAAATGACCTGTTTCAGCAAGATCTGCTTCGTCGTGGACGCAATTGAAAATTTCCTGGTGGTGTAATGACATTTTTTGGAGAAGGCTTGCATCGGTTTCGGTAGCAGCAAAAGATTCCCATGCTTATGGAAATTATGAGGGATGTAAGTCCTGCAGTGTTGGCTATTACTTGATGTGATGTTGAGTACTACAGATTTTGTTGGTGTTCTATATCATGCAGGTCGCTTTTCAGGCGACGTAAGTCATTTGTGTTGTTTATTGCCAGTATACGTTGTAGTTCAGGTCGGGTGTGATGGTGGAGTCTTCGATGTTGGTTATGTTCAGAGCAATTGATAGGTCGTAGCTGGACTTTATCCTGTGTTGATAATGATGGTGTGCGACAATGGTGAAGGAGCCATCCTTTAAAGTATACTCATTCAAGAACGTCCAGCAATCCCATTTGTAGCAATTTGATTTCCTATATTTGGTTTCCACAGACAATGGTGACATGAGTGCTGTTTTGATGTGCGTATATCCAAGAATTGAGGCTATGCAATTGTGTCCATGGTTTCAAAGAGGCTACGATTTCCAATTTGCAGCGCTTTGGTAGTGTCGTAGGCTGTTCCAGTAATTTTAGTTTTTTTGGTCACAGATTCAATCATGATTCAATGTTTACGTTTGGGGACAAATGAACTATTGCGGTTTTTATCAATGTCGCAATTTAGCGAATTGTGTTAATTAGATTTAACCCTAGAAAGGTAAAGTTAACTGTGTGGTGCTTAAAGTAGGTACAGATGAGTAAATTTTACCCAATCGTAGATTTTCATGTTCCAAGGTGATAAGAGAGTCGTTTAATATTTATAAATATACGATTAGTATTTGAAAAACTTTATTATATAAATTAATAAAAACAAAACAAACATTTTTCAATAGTAAATACAAGTAAAAAATTTGTTAATTCATGAATTAAGTTAAATTTGAAGAGTTAAGACACAATTTTTTTATATTATTTTATTAAGATTCGCAGTTTGGGCACCTTTTAACTGCATGTTCTCTGAAAATTGATGAACCCATATGCAGTAGGTAGTAGTGTATCTATTTTTTTGTAGTTGCAAAAGTTGCACTACTTTCTAGGCCCCCCTTGATTTTCTGTATTCTGATATTTTGGCTTTCACCTATAACCCTTTTTATGGACATTTTTAAATTCTGATTCATTTTTAGACTATTTGCTATTCTTTTCCTTTGAAACGGCTCAGTCAATCCCTTATATAAAGTCAAAATGAGTCTTGACGTTGTGTTTTAGCCACGACTGCAAAGGTTATGATTGTATACTACAAACGAATTTATTGTGGCTGTATTTAACATGTTGCAAAAAAAAGTAAGAGGCCACCTTATTGTTTTTCTCATATGGTTAGTGTTCTGACACATCTGATCAAAACGGTCCTTCCTTTCTTTTGTTGTATATATGCACTATATCTGATTTGGCTGTGTCTTCGTAAAAACCACCTAAGTCAATAAGTTTTTTACTAGTGGGTTTGTATGAAACTAATGTAAAATGAAAAAATGTAGTAGGTGCGCTTCGGTTTTCAAATTTTATATCCGTAGCTTGAGTAGGTAACTGTCGTTTATTCTTTTTTATTGTGCCAACAATAGTTATGTGTCAGTCATAAAGAAGACGTTGAACAAGCGGAATACTTGTAAACCAATTATCTAACGTGACGTTTCTGTTAGTGCCTTTCACATTTTGTAAAAGTTGAAATACATAATATTCACCAGCGCGTATGTTTGGAGGCACACTTCCTTTACCAAGATAAACAATGGCATCTAGTATGTACTTTGTTCCGGCATCGCAAGACATAATTATTTTAATCCCAGGCTTATTGGGTTTAGAGGGAATGTACATTCTGAAGGGACATCTTTCTCTAAACCAACAAGTTGTTCATCAATTGTTATATAACTACCAGGTTTATAATTGCTTCCACAATTTTCCTAAATAGAAGAAACTGGAGCTAGTTTAGTTAGTTCTCTTCTAACTTGACTAGTTGTCATCCAGCCTAGTTGTCATCAAATCTTAGACAATTTAAGATGAATTTGAATTTCCTCTCAGTCATGGTTGCTATATATCTATTCCCACTGTAGCTAGTATCAAACATTATACAAGTTGACAAATGATTACCTTTGAGTGCAGCGGATAACACTAACAGGCCAAGAAATGCTTTGAGTTCGCTTATTTCTAAATCTGACTAGCTCGCATGAGATTCTTGATTATACTTCTCTCTTTGAGTTTGTATTTCTTTATTTGTGCTGACCGAAATCTCGTCGAACATATCTATCATAAAAAAGCTTTTGAAGCAACTGATTGGACACAAAGAATTTTTAGCTTCTCTTTTTGGCCAGGGCATATATGTACAACAGTTTTGGCGGCTGTTTTTTCGACTGCAGCTATAACAGACACTTTACACCAAATGATATTTCCGTCTGTTCCAATTAAATTAATTTCAGTCGCTGTGATCACTCACGAAAATATTTCATCAGTTTTTTCATAATCAGGAGTTGTTTTGTTTGTATTTTCCTTCTTGAAACTTTTTTTTAGTTATTTTACGCTTTATCGTTTGCTTACTGCTCCTTGGCTATTCCTTACTCCTTTTCTCTTCAGCTTCTTCCATAATTACACTGATCTGAAGTTTTTCCAGAATTACACTGATCTGAAACAATAAAAAATTGAGATAATAATATTTTATAGAAAAAAATTATAATATTCAGGACATGAATAATTGCCTTAACTAATTGTTCAGTGAATAAGATTATATTCATTTAATGCATGTAAAATAAGCAACAGTCATAATTTGATAATAAATTCATATATTTGAAAAATAAATAATTACGCATAAAGGTATCAATGAGTAAAAGTTACTCGCCAATTACGAGACGCTGTTGGTATCGATGCCTAAAATATACTCACACCTTTTTTTTCAACACTTGGAGACAGAACAAAACTAAACACATTCACATGCGATCACCACCGCAGATAACTTGTAGCTAAATGAATAAAGCACTGCTAGCAGCTCATGACTGAAGGTTGCCTACCTGCTGATCTACCAACAAAAATATCCCTAGTGTGAGTAAGGCGACCCATTCACGTTCAATAATATTGCGCAATATTTATGATTGCACAATATTATTGAACGTCTAGGGATAGTATTGACGGTTTTGAAATGATTGAACAAAATATTGAGCAAGCTTAAATTTTATTGCACAATATTTTTTATTGCACCGTGTATGTATGATATTGCGCAATATTTTTCAGATTTCTTTTGGACCAGAATACTAACCCGAATGCCTTGTCAATTTTATTGACTCAATATTATTGAACGTGTGTCGTGCAAGAACGTGTTCAATAATATTGTACAATAAAAATATTGCGCAATATTATTGAACGTGAATGGGGCGCCTAAAAATTACTCACAGTACCTTTCTAGGGTTAAAGTAGATATTGAAAGAATCTCAACTATCAAATCTGACGGGATCACATTCTTAGGTGAGTACGGAGCATCTTTGGCTTACAGGGCTTGCATGGTGGGTGAGCGAAGGGACATATGATCCATAATAATTCCTTGCCAGAGATGCAATGGCACTTCCACTATGTCCACCTTGAAATACATGTGCCCGATCTGGTGTATGTGAACTTCGGTAATTGCAACGCTTCTATATTTTATTCCTTAACAGCTTATTTACTTCATTCAAAGTTAATTTCAAAACCACAACTTGACATTATAATTTGTAGCAACCACGGAAGTCACCGCAGTTGCAGACATTAAATATTGGCAGATGGGTGTGTAGCCCGGGGTGGCATACTGAGGCCGGCTAGCGCTCAGTCGTGTCGTGGGTCCTCCGGGACACCCTCTGCTCGTGCTGAGCCACCTTACATAAAAACTAGCACAAAGGGAAAAGGATGGGAAAGGGAGAGGTCATTTTGAGAAATGAAAATAAGGTTTTTAATGTGCCATGGCCGTTTTATTTACAAAAATCCAAAAATTATATAACAAAACCATTCACAAATTTTACAAAAAAAGAGAAAAAAAACTAATTTCAATCAAATCCGCCCCTTTAAAATTGGATTTAAGCCAATAAAGAGTAAATCGAGGTTAATTTAAATATACAAAACTATATAAAATCAAATAATTTAAAACCAGGGAAAAAGTAAGAAAATAAATTTAAACTCACTTACTTTCCTGCAAAACTCCGAGCGCTCGGGGAAAGGCCAAGAAAGAAGCGGGGGCTCTGAAAACCAAAAGGAGAAATCTCTGGAATGTACCAAAAAAAACAATAAAAATTCAAGCGGGATGGTAAAACGGCCACCTTTGGCAATTTTCACACTGGCTTATTTGCACTGTTTGACTTTTCACTTTTATCCTCTGGCACTATATTGTTATTTCTTTCCACTTTAAAATAGAATTTGTTTAAATTCAAAGTCTTTTCGTTCTTCCTGTTTTTCTTTTCACTTCTTCTTAATTCTTTCGATTATCTTTGACTCTCAGTTAATTGACAACACACTTTGAAGTAGTTTGTGTCTTCGTTAAAGTTACACTTTGTCATTTAAGCTTTCTACTTTCTGTACTACCATACAAATTAAACTATTTTCCCCCAAAATTCACCCAACACCAACACTGGAAATCCCAACCCCACATTAAAATCTCCAAAACGCAATTTAAGATTCACTTTTAATTCACTAAAAACTCTTCTTCCTCCGGACAAAGAACTTCCACTTTTTAACTTCCAACAGACTCGCAAATTCACTCCCCAAAGCGTTCACCCTTCTTTTTCCACGTCCAATACTGACTGCCCCAATCCTCACCACCTCATTTCACTTTTCACCTTTATCCCATCCGATCCCGCAATCCAAATTCTTCTCCAATTACCGCTGTCGCATCTGGGTAACGTAATCGAAGTTCATTACACATATCGACAAACTCAATAATATCCATTGTTTTACATATGGCAATTTGAACACTCCAAGAAGCGCTTGGTTGAATTCAAAGTGTCACATGTACACATTTCGGAAGCTATTGGTTTTGCTGATACCCCGAAAAGAGTGCTTCCGTGCGCCCGGGGGAACTTGAACTCAGGGTTCCAGCAGTCCCACGGTCGAGAACTCGCGACGTAACCAATGGAGCTATGCCTTATCGATCTCCCATTCATCAGATTAGCAACTTCAACGATGTATCTGGGCATGAGATTAAATTTTGTTAGTAGGGAAACGTGAATTAATTTTCGTTAGTAAGAAAAATAAAATTTGTTAATGGGAACTAGTGAATAGAATTTGTTAGTATGAAGGAAGGAATTAGGTTTTGTTAGTAAGAATGAATAGAATGAAATTTTGTTAGTGGGAATTAATGTAGGGAGTGTTGTTAGTGGGAAGATTAAACTTCTTATTATATTACTAGGGGGTTCTAATTGGAAATCAGGGAAAGGGTAGGATGGTGATGATGTGGACATAAAAATTAAAGGGAAATAGGAAAAATGTTAATAAAAATAAATAAATACACAGAGGAAAAGGTAGGTGTGCCCAAAGGAAAGTGACAATGTTAGGGCCGCAATTTGAAGTTGCGAATGGGAGGAAGTTGGTACGCCGGAATTCGCAACAAATTTTACATTGAAATTCGTGAACTATTAAATTAACCACGGCTTGGGTGATCCTTGAATACTTAGCTCGATTCAAAAAAAAAGTCAAAACGATTGCAGGTATTCTGTTCAAGAAGTTTCCACTCTAACAAAGATAAGCAGAAACCGTCGCTTACAAAACAAGTATTTTATGCCACGAAAATTAAAAGTAAGTCTGTTCGGAGCTACCTGAAATCAAAAAAGAAAAAATTAAACTATGAACTAGCAAATCTAATGTTTATTTACAAACCATCACCATCATCTGAATGTCAAGTGATTGTCATTATTTCCAGTCGTTCCAGTCGATTTAACGAAGTCACATCAGCTGATATTTTGCATTATTAATAGTGTTTTCCATTTTTTTAAATTGTAAACAACTTAATAGTAGACCAAACTAAACGGAAAAAGTACCGAAATTTTCATGTTGCATAAAAACCGTACAATTTGCTTTATCATGATTTTGATTCGTTGTTTGAAATTCGCTACGTTTGATCGTTGTGTCGCTTTATACGCTTTTTTCGCAAGTTTTCGCCTAAGTTTATTCAGTTAATTTTACTTCAATAAAGTATGAAATCGAAATCATAGTGTTTTCTTTTATTGTGGTAAAATGCAAAGTGAACGCATTAAACATTTGGTCCGTCGAGCTGAATTCGTGTAATAAATCAGTGAAGTGCAGTGCTAAACACAAATCTTAATTCGTGGTGCGGTTCGGTTGTAACTTGTGTAATAATATAAATTGCATGCAGTTTGCCGGGACAAGTCCCTTTCCTCTGTAAATATATCCTTTGTTATATATGCATCCTTAGATTCTTTATTGTTGTTATTTTATTTGCCTTTTATATTGCCTTTCTTCATCAATACACATTTTGATGGTTTCTCATAACTAACGGGGAAATCAGAACAATTGAATTACAAACGGCTGGTTAGATACTTGTATATTCGGATGTGCGTGAATGAATCAACGATAAGATTGAAATCGTTATTCATTGAATCCAACAACTAATTCGTCAAATTAAATTCGTTTTGTTGGGATATTTTGAATTTAAAAGCCAAACTCAAAGTGTTGTGTGAATTTTTCATTTTGAATTGCCACCTCCATATAAACTTGAGGAACTACAGCTGGACTTGGTAGTTTCTGATTATAATCAAGAAAATGGAGACTATTATTGTGCAACAAAAGTTGTTCTTACAGCAATGAATAGACTTCGGTCTAATTTTAAAAAGACTTCAATAAGTCGTAGAACGTTGTCGTATTGCGGAATGGTTAGAGAATGTTTGCATAATTTACATGCTGACTTCGAAGAAAACCATAGGAGAATTTTGGCATTATTAACAGGTGATGAGGCGGAGTTAAATAAAGAATATTTCGCGAGTGAATTGTTCATGCAGTTTGATGAGCTTCAGTTAGAGTTCATGGCTGAGGTAGATGATAATTTGAAAGAAGCATCGGATAAGCAGCAGGCAGCAGAGCAGTCAGAGGAGAATTCAACAAGCAACGATAAACGGATTTCAGAAAATTCAGATGCAGTGAAAACGACAAAGGATGAAGAACAGAAATCAGTGGAGGTCGGATTGCAAGGATTCCAATCAAATTTGGAGGATATCAAGTTACCTCGCATTTCAATACCGAAGTTTCATGGGAATTACGAGCAATGGATTTCATTCTGGGACTTATTCACGTCGCTTATCCATAAACGAACGAATCTTTCGAAAGTGCAAAAGTTGCACTACTTAAAGTGTAGTTTGTCAGGGGAAGCTGAAGGACTGTTACGCCAATATGCAGTAACTGAAGCAAATTACGACATCGCTTGGCAAATCTTAAATAATAGATACGACAATCTGAATATCTTATTGAATACTCAATTTAAGCGGTTGTTTTCGCTATCCAACGCCACTGAGTCATCTTCTTCTATAAAGACTCTTCTTGACACTACAATGGAGTGTGTACAAGCTGTCAAAAATATGGGAGTTGAAAATCTGTGGCATGCAATGTTAGTTTTTATCGTTACACAGAGGTTGCCTCTTGCTTCAAGGCAACTTTGGGAGCAAGAGCACGCTCAAAGAACTAAATGACTTGTCTGAATTCATGCAGCGTAGATTCAGAGCGTTAGAGGCTGCAGGAATTGAACGTATTAAAGTATCTAGAAACCCAAATACATATCAAGCCCACAATGTGCAAATGCATACTAGTCAAGCAGTTCAGCCTTGTGTTGTTTGCAAAGCTGAGCATCATATTCGCCAATGTGCAACTTTCAGCCAAATGAGCCATGAATCCAAGTTTGATATAGTGAAACGTAATAAACTATGCATAAATTGTTTGACGAAAGGACACATGTTAGCACGATGTCCTAGTGGCAATAGATGTGCAAAATGCCAAAAAGCGCATCACACGCTGTTGCATAGGAATCAACCAATCCATACTAACCCCCTTAATGTTACTGCAACAGGATTCGAGCCTGTACATGTACCGACAACCAGTTCCAATCAGAACGAATTGCATATGCAAACATTGAGTGCGGTTACATCGAAAAGAGTACTTCTGGCTACAGCTCTAATTAATGTACAAACCTTAAGTGGCTGCATGGGTTTCAGAGCATTATTGGATCAAGGATCGCAAGCGTCATTTATAAGCTAGAATGCAATTAAACAACTTAACTTGGAAAGAAAGCGCACAAACACAAGTGTGAGTGGTATTGGGAAGACACATCACACTCCAACTAAGGGACTTGTAAATTTGAAAGTAAAATTGCGCAATGAACAATCTCTGAATGTCGACGCATATATTTTGAACCAATTAACTAATTCGTTACCGACATGGAATGTAGCTGCAGACTTGAAAACTCAACTTAAAAATTTCGATTTAGCTGATCCAAATTTTGACAAACCTGGAAGAATTGATTTGCTATTCGGTGCTGATGTTTATGCACAAATAATAACAGGCGACATTTACAGATTACCGATGGGCCCAATTGTTCAGAGAACGAGTTTAGGATGGATAGTTTCCGGAGGAGTTAATGTGCAACCAGAGGTGAATCTCCATAGTTTTAAAATAGAACTGATCGAATGTAATGATTTAAATGCGCAATTAAGGAAATTTTGGGAGTTGGAAGAAGTTGCAGTAACCCGGCAGCCGACAGTCGAAGAACAAATTTGTGAGGAATTCTACTTGCAGAATACCTATCGTAACATAGATGGAAGATATGTTACTTGTCTTCCATTTAAAAAGGATGCTGACAGACAGTCGTTAGGTGAATCAAGGAACATCGCCCTTGCCAGCTTAATGTCGTTAGAACGAAAGTTTTCTAAAAATTCGGATTTATGTATGGAATATTCAAAATGCATTCGAGAATATTTAGAATTGAATCACATGCATGAAGTCAGCGACAATAAAGATACACAGTTTGAAACAAATAGCACGTCTAAATGCAAGGGTAATTACCTCCCACATCATGTGGTATACAAGGAAAGCA
Organism: Odontomyia ornata; assembly: GCA_963969285.1. Taxonomy (NCBI): domain Eukaryota; kingdom Metazoa; phylum Arthropoda; class Insecta; order Diptera; family Stratiomyidae; genus Odontomyia; species Odontomyia ornata. Next base: position 160,797,543 of record OZ017740.1, read on the forward strand.
GCAGTACAAGGGCTCGCGTTGTTTTCGATGCATCACGGAAAACTAGTTCAGGAATGTCTTTGAACGATGTGTTGTATGCTGGGCCTTCTCTGCAAAATAGTCTTGATCAAATTTTATTAAAATGGAGATGTTTGCAATTTGTTTTTGTAGCAGATATTGAAAAGATGTATCGTCAAATACGTATACATTCCGAAGATGCGGATCTCCAACGCATTGTTTGGCGTCCGGGATTACCTTTTAGATACAGTGACCTTCGGAGTGACCTCAGCACCATTTCTAGCAATTAGAACGCTCCGAAAACTTGCTGAGGATCATCAATCATCATTTAGCATGGCACATCCATCAATTCTCAATGAATTCTATGTGGACGATCTTCTTTCAGGTGGTGTAAGCATAGATTCGGCATAAGCTAAAAGAGATGAATTGAGAATGTTATTAAGCTCTGCAGGTTTTAAACTTAAAAAATGGGCAGCCAGTCACGAACAACTTTTGTGTGGTATTCCTATGGAAGACCGGGAAACGCTTACAACTTTCGATATGAATCTCGATCAGGGTCTTAAAACACTTGGCATTATATGGCATCCACTATCGGATGAATTCGCATACAAGATTCATATTAACATGGATGACGTTAAGTATACAAAACGCAAAATATTATCAGACATAGCAAGATTGTTCGATCCACTTGGATGGATATCTCCAGTTGTTGTAGTAGCCAAAATATTAATGCAATCATTATGGTTAGATGGCATAACTTTGGATGAAAGAGTTCCCATTGACATAGCAAATAAATGGCACAATTTTAAATCAGATCTGAAAACAATTCAGAATGTGAGAATACCTAGATGGTTAAAAAATAATACTAACGACACTATTGAATTACATGGTTTCAGTGATGCTTCTCAGAAAGCGTATGCAGCAGTCGTTTATCTCGTTTCTCGTAGTCCAAATAACAATGAATCTTCTTTGCTATTAGCTAAAACGAAGGTAGCACCGGTGAAAGCTATTTCAATCCCACGTTTGGAACTATGTGGAGCACTTATGTTGGCTAAAATCGTAAATCAAATTACAAAAGCGTTAGAATTACCCGTATCTCGAATATATGTATGGACTGACTCGACAATTGTTTTAGCTTGGTTGGCAAAACATCTGAAATGAAATAAATAGGCTTTTCTATTTATTATTTTATTTTACTAAAGGTTTTAATCCACACGGATTTTAGGTTACAAGTTTTAGTCGGCGAGTCCGACCTTCCTTCCTCGAATCATAAAACAAACTGCACGCTGTCATGTTTATATTTTTGTAGACTAAGTGAAGTTACAGGGTGCGGCAGCATAACTTCCTTTTTTGAAATGCCCGCCCTTAAAGTGCTAACTGTTATAGCGCGGCGCTAGTAGTCTCATTCGAGAGAGGTGATTTTAAAGTTTTGCTCATCCCTTGGTTAGTCGCTATCATGCGTTGGAACAGTGTGAAGCGTGCATTTACCGTTGAAAAATTGAAAATTTGTTTTGTTGAATTTTGAAAAAAGGAAGTTATGCTGCCGCACCCTATATACGCTAATTGTAAAATATAATTAGTACAGCTTGAATCGCGCATTTATTGGCGCGAACGAATTCAAAATAATGTCCATTGGAGTGCATAGCTTAGTTAGTTTTACAAATAATAATTGATGTTTCATAATTATATTGGATTCTGATCCAACATTCCGCCAACCTTGAACGGCTACTGCCTTCAATTCTCCAGGTCGCTACTTGGTAAAGGACATACCTTGGCGATTGGCCGACGCAGAGTTCCCAACTTGGTTTTAAGGGAAACCACTCTGACTAGCTCGTCCGCACCTGGGTGGAGTTCAATTATACGACCTAGTAGCCATCGTTGTGGTGGTAGACTGGAATTGACGACGACGACTAATCGACCCAATTGGATGTTTTTCGTTTCTGTATGCCATTTGCCTCTTTGTTGCAGTTGTAAGAGATATTCTTTGGACCAACGTAACCAAAACTGCTGTTGTAACCAGGATAATTGCTGCCAACGAGATAGACGAGAAATGTTAACGTTGGTAACATCGGGTTCGGCTGGCGAGTTCAACGGTTCGCCAATTAAAAAATGTGCTGGCGTTAGTGGGTTCAGATCATTCGGATCTGACGAAAGTGGAGTTAACGGCCGAGAATTTAGGATCGCTTCGATTTGAGTTACTGCCGTCGACAATTCTTCATAGGTCAGAGAGGCAAGTCCAAAAGTACGATATAAATGCGTCTTAGCCATCTTAACCGCCGCCTCCCAGAGTCCGCCGAAATGTGGTGCTCGAGGAGGTATGTGATGAAACTCGATTCCGTCATCGGCACACAGCTGGATAATCGAATCTTGAGTTTGCTGACTGTTGAAACGTTGATGAAGCTCTCTCATCTCTCTCTTTGCTCCAACGAAATTGGTTCCATTATCGCAGTACAGATGACGGCAGTGACCTCTTCGAGCGATAAATCTTTTTAGAGCCGCAATGAAGGCTTACTGCAGTTGCTAAAATTACGTGGTTTATTTCATTGTCGCAACTCACATAAAATTCCGATGACGACGACGACGATATGATCAACGATGAATTATTTGCATGACTTGTGCTAACGTCGTGCTCTGAAGGCACAACCTTGACGTCCGAATTAACGTTTACCACTTGCTTCGATTGATCCCGATGTAATAAGGTATGGTGAGCACCTGCACAAATTCGACATTTCAACCTTGTGCAGTTTTTGGTCGTATGACCCTTTGTTAAGCAGTTAATGCAAAGCGATCGTCGTTTTACCTCCCAATACCGTTCGACGGGTGATTTCGCTGTGAACTGTGGGCATTTTTGAATGTAATGGTCTGTTGCACTACAAATGATACACGAACTCCGCGCCGATATGAGTACTGTGCGATTTTTTGCGTTAGAACGAGACGGCCGCGGTGCCGAAGCCGAATCATTTTGATGATTACTGCCATCCATCGCGCGAGCTTCAAGAATTTGACAGCGATTGTTTAAAAATTCCGAAAATTCATCCCATTCAGGAAAACGGTTTAAATCACGAATCTCGTCCCATTTTAGTCGCGTCTCCGAGTCGACTTTTTGTAATGCCAGATGCAATAATAAACCGTGATATATTTGCTCGGGCTTAGCTAATGACGACATTGACTGAATATGGGCCATAACACTATCAGATAATTGTCGTAGCTGAGACGCTGCTGTCGAATTTACTGCAGGAAGGTCGAATAACTGTCGAACATGACCCGTCAGTATTAATGCGGGATTATTGAACCGTTTGTCCAATAACGTTTTCGCACGAGTGTAATTTTCATGAGTCGCTTCTAAATGTTCGATAATTTTTCGCACCTTCTCGCCTAAGCAACTGATTAAATGCTGGAATTTTTCGAAATCCTCTAACTCGTCATCATTATCAACCAATGACTTAAACTTGTTCCAAAATTCTAAGTATGACGTAGGCTCACCATTAAAAAGTGGCAATTTGAGACGCGGAAGATTTTTAGACCGCGATCGAGGTGTTAAAAATGTGCCTGTCGTATTAGAAACATCCTTACTTGGTCTTGATCGATTTAAGTACCCAAGAATGGCTGCCTTAGTTCCACAATATAAATCTTCCAGTTCCGCGAGTTTAGTTGCGTTTTGGGCCGCATCGTCATCAAGATCTTCGATTTCAAGATGGGTCTCCATAGCCGTCGTAAACGAACTCTCCAAGAGCTCTAGCCTCGTGTTAAGCTCATGAATATTTAATTTCTCACCCTTTGAATCAATGATCCGTTTAACGCGTGTGATGCTTCCTTGCGCAGCGGCCCGCTTTCTTTTCTGTTTATTTACTGATTCGAGAACTTTCCGATCATCTCCATTGTCTTCAGACTCACTAGTCATCTTCACACAATCAAACTGTTTAATGTCACGATTTGACCTCTAAAATTCACTAGGGCACGTTCGATCACGTACAGTTTGAGTTTTTATACAAATGTCCACGAAAAATAACTTTTCTTTCGGATTCCGACCGATTACCGAAATCTACTAGTAGTTTTAATTGAACTGTTCACGACGAAAAAACTGTTCTTTTCAGATTCCGATCGATTACCGAAATCGTACTGTTAGGTTTTTAGTGAACTATTCCCGACGAAAAAATGTCTTTTTTGATCCCGATCGATTATCGAAATCGAACTACAAACGAAACTGCCGTATCCGGCTCGACGGACCAAAAATGACTTGAAATAAATAGGCTTTTCTATTTATTATTTAATTTTACTAAAGGTTTTAATTTACACGGATTTTAGGTTACAAGTTTTAGTCGGCGAGTCCGACCTTCCTTCCTTGAATCACAAAACGAACTGCATGCTGTCATGTTTATATTTTCGTAGACTAAGTGAAGTAATAAGCTAATTGTAAAATATAATTAGTACAGCTTGGATTGCGCATTTATTGGCGCGAACGAATTCAAAATAATGTCCATTGGAGTGCATAGCTTAGTTAGTTTTACAAATAATAATTGATGTTTCATAATTATATTGGATTCTGATCCAACAACATCCATCACACTGGACTACTTTTGTTGCAAATCGAACAACCCAAATCCATGAAGCAGTGAAGAATATTCCCTGGAACCTCGTACCTTCAGAACATAATCCTGCAGACTTCGCATCACACGGTATGTTTCCAAAACAACTCATTGATTGTAATCTGTAGTGGAATGGCCCTTCTTGGTTGAGAAAACCAAAGGAATACTGGCCTGAAAATGAATTATTGCCGGTATGCACCTTGGAACAAAGGAAAACACCACATTATTAGAATCTGAATCCGAACCAAGTTTTTTGGATTTATGGTTTGGCAGATACTCTACATTGACTCGTCTCTTAAGAGTAACAGCATACTGTTTTAGATTTATTACCGCAGCAAAAGCTACCCGCTACGCCCAATCATATTTGAATACATCAGAACTCGATTCAGCTTTGCAGTTTTGGATTAAACATACACAAGAAATGGGTTATAGGGAAGAAATTGAATGTTTGAAACAAGGCAAACAAATCGATAGAAAAAGCAATCTGGTAAATTTAGACACTTTCTTGGATATAAATGGGATACTGCGAATTGGCGGTCGACTGAAAAATGCTAATCTTCCATATGACACCAAGCACCCAATGATTATATCGAAAAAGAGTAAGCTGGTGCCTCTTATATTCCTGAAATATCATACACTTACATTGCATGGAGTATTCCTCCATGCTTATGTTGAATATCATCAGACAAAAATTTTGGATCATCAACGCCAGAAATTTAGCCCGCCAGTTCATACAAAAATGCATCACATGTTACAAAATGAAGGCTCAATCTAGAAAACAACTAATGGGTAATCTGCCTGAGCCAAGGGTAACACCATCCCGACCATTTTCGCATTGTGGCATCGACTATTGTGGTCCAGTAGACTTGAAAATTTGCAAAGGAAGAGGATCGAAAACCTCTAAAGGATATATTGCCATTTTTGTATGTCTTTCCGTGAAGGCGATACATTTAGAGTTAGTAGGCGATCTTTCAACCCCATCATTTTTAGCAGCTTTTCGACGCTTCGTTAGTAGAAGGGGACTATGCAGCCACGTGTATAGCGACTGTGGCACCAATTTTGTAGGTGCCTATAAAGAGCTGATGCAAACGATAAAACGAAATGAAACTTTAACACAGGAATTGGCTAACGATGGAATCACGTGGCATTTTAACCCTCCGTCCTCTCCACATTTTGGCGGACTTTGGGAAGCCGGTGTGAAATCCACAAAATATCATTTGAGGAGAATCATCGGAAATGCAACCTTGACGTACGAAGAATTCAATACAGTACTGACCAAAATAGAAGCATGTTTGAACTCAAGGCCTCTCTGCCCTTTGACAAACGACCCAAATGATTTGAATGCCTTAACACCAGGACATTTTCTTGTAGCAGACACTTTATTAGCAGTCCCAGAAGATGACCTCGTGAACATACAGCTTAACCGGTTGAGCCGCTGGCAATTCACACAACGATTAACCCAAGATTTTTGGAAAAGGTGGTCAATGGAATACATAACGAGATTACAAGAAAGACCTAAATGGAATCGTCGTCAGCCCAATCTCGAAGTAAATGACTTAGTGCTCATTAAAGATGAGCGTCTGCCATCATACAAATGGCCAATGGGTCGAATTACAAAGACACATTCTGGAAATGATGGATCAATTCGAGTTGTAACTGTTCGCACTTCTAACAAGGAATCAGATCGACCCATTACAAAAATTGCATTATTACCAGTTGAGAAACCCCGAGAAATGGAAAAACATTCTGTTGAATTATTGAACATAAACAATTGATTCTATCTTTAATGTGAATTTGAGAATTTGAAGGCAATGAATACTATACTCCTACTCTAAAATTTGTAACGCAAACTGAAATTATCCTTTAGTATTATTATCCTTATCCTATTATTATCCTTTTTCCCGGCAATTATTAAATGGACGTTCCAGAATGGCGAGTCGGGGCGCCATATAAATAACCCCTTGTCGCAGCATATGTTGTTTACTTGTAAGGAGGAAATGCCACAAGTAATACAAACATAACTAGTTCCTGGTCAGCTGAACTTATGTATCAATTGGAATGTTAGCGATAAGACTTCGATAAGAAGCCTAGGATTGGTATCTTATTATAAATAAAAAAGGTTACTTAACCTCTATTTATAGGTATTAATTCTGATCCTGGCGGACCATCGGGGGGAGAATGTTCGGAGCTACCTGAAATCAAAAAAGAAAAAAATTAAACTATGAACTAGCAAATCTAATGTTTATTTACAAACCATCATCTGAATGTCAAGTGATTGTCATTTTTTCCAGTCGTTCCAGTCGATTTAACGAAGTCACATCAGCTGATATTTTGCATTATTAATAGTGTTTTCCATTTTTTTAAATTGTAAACAACTTAATAGTAGACCAAACTAAACGGAAAAAGTACCGAAATTTTCATGTTGTATAAAAACCGTACAATTTGCTTTGTCATGATTTTGGTTCGTTGTTTGAAATTCGCTACGTTTGATCGTTGTGTCGCTTTATACGCTTTTTTCGCAAGTTTTCGCAAGTTTTCGCCTAAATTTATTCAGTTAATTTTACTTCAATAAAGTATGAAATCGAAATCATAGTGTTTTCTTTTATTGTGGTAAAATACAAAGTGAACGCATTAAACAAAGTCTGTAAAAAGTAGAAGAAACAAACCGCTATAGAATTGTTTTTTTTTTGTGACACACATCTATACTTACATGCTTTTCGTGTCAAACAAAAACAAATTCTATTGTGTTTTATTTCTTTCTTTCCTGCACCAAAAAATTGAAGCAATCAACGAACTAAAAGTAAGGCAAATCGTCAATGCAAACTCTTTGGTACTGACGAATCTAGAGCTCGTTTTGGCGTTTTATGTGCTGCTGTCAAAAAAAGAATTTAATTTCTGATGAAAACGTTCACGGCGAATTAAACGAAATTCTTCTGGTCTTACATTAAATTGATCACCCTCTAAAATCGAGCGTGCTCCGGATGGGGCCCGTGTTCCCAGTAGATCGTCGAAGAACGGGCATAGGCGCCAGTCTTTTTGTCAGAAGGGCCCCTGAAGAACTTCCAAGCGACATCGCGTTTCGCCAAATTGCACTTTCCCTGCACTTCAACCACAAACAAATCTGTACACACAAAACAGTGCTTCTGCCCAGCGAAATCGACTGGAAAATTGGTCCCCAAACTAATTAATTTTCGTTCTATGAATTGGTGGAAGACTTGGAGATAATAGTCTCCCGCTATCCCAAATTAAATTGCATTACTTTCCCCCTTGTTCCACTTAAGCTCATAATTCAGCATAGACGACAACCGCGGTGAAAGCAAATCACAATGGATTCCAGCAAACTTTGGTGTTGTAAAATTGTCATTGACTGACAGTAGTTAGTTAATTTTGATTCGGCATCGTCGTGATTGTTTGTGTATTTTGCTGAAGTCGTTTACGTATTGAATCGAAGTGGATTAAGTGGATAGTGATCATCGCGATCTGTGGTGTAATTTTACAAGTTGAGGAGTTTGTTGCCCGATTTGATGTTGCCGATAAGGAATAAGTTCCCATCAGATACGAGATGGACGGCCAATCAAAGAAACATTTTGAATGCTGACGGGGTAGGCTATGCAGTTATAGAAGTTGAACCAGTGAACGCGGATGAAGAGATCATCAAACTTTTGGTCACAATTCTAGTTCGCGATAGCAATTGCGGAAGGTGAATGTGGTGAGTGATATTTACTGTAGTATATTACCTTGAAGTTGATTGGTTGGTCAAGGTTTCGAGTAGGTAGACCTTTCAGAGCTGTTTCTTTTTGTTTCGATGGTCTCCTAAATGATAACGGCATTAATGCTTCTGTTGCCACAACGAACCTAATGTTAGACATTAGTATTACCCCGATTCTACTATGTCGATGGTACCTTATACAGTTTCAGTTGCCAGCTTTGAATTTGTGGTGTCCTCCGGTTAAAGCTGGCAGTTTTATGTTTTAAATAAACTCGTCGTATTATTAGATTTCCTTGGGCGCTGCCATATCATGAAGGGAGAAAAAATGTGGGGCTACCTGATGTGCGAATTTTGAATTGTGATGCTTGGCGGCACTGAGCTCCACTTCCTTAATATCATTTAAGCTATTACTCTACATGCAAAATCTTATCTCAAACATTTTCTTTAATTGACTTATTATGCAACAATTCATGAAAGTCAGGCTCGGAAAGGTTATCTCCTTTATAATTTTTCGATGAATGCTTGCACCAGGAAGTGTTTGGGGATGGCTTCTACTAATATCAGAGGAGAATTGAAGTCTACCCGTGACAGATCCTTCAAGCTCTCTTCTTCCATTCCTCCTTCTGTTTGCTAGAATAATGAATATTCTTCATTCGAGGTTATTCTGGTTGAAGGTTCTGCGGGCTCTGGTCCTTATAAACTATTGACTTTACTACAGCATTTTGCAACCTTAGGAGCCGACTACTCATTTGTTTAGTTCTCGTTGTTGTCGCCGCCGCCGCTTTATCACGCGTAGCTACGCTTTGTTATTCGGACAAGTGTGATAACCATCCATACATTCGTTACTTCACAAGGGCTCAAACAGCAACCCAGCCAGCATCCTAGCAAAGATATAATAAATCCTGACATATACGCGGCAAGTCCTGGCCCTGCACGTGTGGATGTTCCAATTTCTGCGTAGCAACTTCTAGAAAGCGGAGCGCAAGAGGAAAGCCTTCATATGACAGAACCGTCCTACAGCTTCCGACAAAGTGAAACCCAAGATTGCGTCTGAGAACAACTGTCGCATGAGGGATGGATTCCTTGCGTAGCTGATGATCAGGGAACCGAATACTGTTTTGATGCTAGCACCAGAACCAGCGACTCCTACTATGGGGGCACCAGCACCGATGAATTTGGCTGCTGGGTTGGAAATAAATTGGCATACATTGCCCCAAAATATTCCAATATGTACCTTCCTGGGTTTCCGAACAATCTACCACCAGTGGTGAATACAACCTGGCCGAAGATGTTAAATATTGCGCCTTTCCCGAAAGCCATTCCTTTATGCCATGCATAATTTGGACACAGAATGCAGACTGCCGAATTTAGCGCTCGACTAAATTTGCGTCTCGTGTTCCACGCAGCCAAACGCCTTTCACACAGAAGTACGTTCACAAAGAAAACAAAAAAATAGAAAAAGAAAATATCAACTGAAAACACGCACAATCCGTTGCCATCGGTTGAGGAAAGACTAGCGACCAGCGGCCTTTTTCCTCACTTTTCCTTGTGCTGTCTTTTTGACGTCCCTCCACTACTTCCGACTTTTAGTACACCGGTTCAGCGTACCCCATCAACGTTCCTACACTGCTAAATTTATGTGGCGGATTTAAATTGTACTAGATGAACTAAATAGAACGAAGTTAAGAAAAATGAATAGCATTTTTTAAAATAGTAATAAAAATTAAATATCATGAAATATAAAATTAAAGGAAAACGTTTAAATTTAATAAAAAATTACATTTAACAATAATAATGAAAAAGAAAACTATTTCCCAAATGAAGACTATGAACGGAATTGATGAATTACTTTCCTAAATCTGCCACATAAAATTACAAGTAGAGGATAGGGAGGTTTTCGAGCAGTTGGCTTGAGAAACTGCTCGATTAATACACCCCTTTCAAATAATTAAATTCACAGTTTCAATTTTATTATACTAATATACAGTAAATTAAAAGCAAATCAATTAGCCATAGGATATTTTACACGTAAATTATTACTAGAACTTCTATGCAAAAATGCTAGTTTTCAAAATTTGCTTGCTGAGATTTTCATGATTTTAAACAAAAATAATAATGAAAATAATCACAGGCGACTAATTTAAAATGCCTAAATGCTCGCAGGTACAAAATTGTGTAATTTATTTTCTTCATCGTAGACCATACATTATGTGTATTGTGGTCGCAGTCATAGTTATATCATAGAAACTAATGCTGCCCTCATAAATGTAAAAGCTGTGACTGCAAATTTTGTGCTCTGTTCTGAGCAAGAAATCGCAATCACTGCGATCGCAGTCACAACACAACTCAGTTGAAATCGCTATCAAAGCACCACTCAGCAAGGATTCTAGGCTCTGGTTTTTAAAAAGTGTCTGATCACAGGAATGTAATCGCCTGAAAGCGTCCAATGAAAAAAATATTTGCTATCCGTATGTCCTTTAATGTGAAAATATGGCCAGAGCGTTTAACGTGATTAAAGAAGTCAGAGTTAATCAAAAAATTAAAGTTTTCTTGTCAATTATTTTCACTTGAAAGGCTTTTCAAGAAAAAAAATTGGCCTGCGAATATCAAATGCTCACTTAAATACACAATCCCGACGGCTTTTCGAGAAAAAATACAATAACCAGTCTCTCTATTCTGACATTGTGCAAATTAAAAGAATATGGGAGAATAATCAGTCTTCTATGACATTCTAGAAAATAAGGAAACATTGTAGAGAAATAGGTAAACTAATGTCCGTACAGGGCTGTAGCGATGGTCTACTGCCTCGGCGAAAGAGGATGGTAAGATCCGCCGAGATTGGCCTTTTCTGGGGACGCGTGAATGCGCTGACAGGCTAGCATTGTGGCGTCGTGGGGCGGGTTCTTTCCCCTAGCACCAGGACCCATTACAAAAGAATTTCGCATTCACGAATTTCTGGGTCACAAAAAAGTCGATCGAATCCAAAAAACGAGGTAGCCAACTAACGGTTGGCGATTGCGGACGAAAAGGACAAACTGGACCTGGGGAAGACAGACGGACTTCAGAGGACTTCGTCGTTACCGACGATTCTTATGGCCCACAAATAAGAGTGGGGTACCAGATGGAAGCCCCTCACACCCGCCAAAACGAATCACGATCCAAGCGTAGACGTGGCCATGTATTTCCCATTTGAGTAAAAAACTCATACGTAGTATGACTTTTTCCCTCAGATGAGACAAACGTAACCGATTTATGCCATAGCGTTATGTAATTAAATCACATAACCCTATATCATAAATGCCACACGAGCGGAAGGCCACTCTACCCGGCAAGATCCCCTGTTAAACAAAGAAGCCGGCCGGCACTTTGACGACCGTTTTGCGATCGTGTCCACTTATGGGACTAGTGTTGGTAAGTAAAATTCAGTGACTCAGGACTGATACTACTGTCCCTCAGGGGAAGATTAGTTGTGGAAATACTTCAAAGGATTATTATAAGGAAGGTACTCCAGGACCCTCTTTGAGATTAGATGATTTACAAGAATCAAAATATTAATACTACTGGCCATCATATAGATGGGGTGATTATGTTTTAAATCTTAATTATATTTTATTTTAAAAAAGTTTATGATAGAGTATCAAATCGGTAGATACTTTCAGCTCAAAAGGCTTAAAATACGTAAATGCAGCTAATGTCGTAAAAGAGCAACCTTTTTACATTTGTGATTGGTGCAATTTCGTGGTTTTTGTAGTTTTATTATTTTAATGGTAAACAAGAAAACTAGAATATTATCACGTCACTGCTCTAGACGTGCTCGATTACGGTTCTTTCGCAGCCTTTTCTTGTCTTTGTTGTTCTATCCTAATAAAGTACTAGGGTAGTTTCACTAGTAGATTCATATCTTTTTCTTGGAAGTCCTGAATTACTAATAACGTGAGGTTTTTTTGTAGTGTGTGAACTATTTTCTCGATTTCTGATGCCTTGAGTGGGTTGTTGGCTATAGGCTTGCCGTAGTTCATTGTTTTTCACAGTAGGGAACACGATTCGCTTAGTGTGGTTGATTGTTTTGTTGATTTTTTCCCGCGATGCCACCACTTGAGCATATGAATGTTTCATTAGAACCTTCCGGACATCACCGACCGTGTTCCTTTCATTAGTGAACTTGTCTTTTTTCAATTGTGGAAAATGAATTTGAGCTTCTCTGTTGTATACGTTTCGAATGTAACTAATGGCTACCTCATGTTTATACTTCACCCATTTGGGGCGTGATTGGTCAGTAGCTATATGTTCTTTACCATTGCATAGTAGACATTTTATGTCCTTGCAAGATCCCTTGCATTCAGTTGAGCTGCATTTAAGGCATCTCAGCGTCTTGTTCTTGCGGATAGCAGTGGCATGTCCTAATCTGCCGCAGTTTCTGCATTGTATGGGTATGTATGTATACAATTTTTAGAAAATCTAGGAGAATGTTGCCTGAGATCGTTACTCATATCTTAACTGATTTGGTCGGAATAAAGTTGTCGGCCTTTTCAGGATCTCTCCTTTTCGGTTTTGTGGCGTTGATTAGTTTAATATTTTCTAGAAGTAGCCCCATCTTGTTGTAGAGTCTAGCAATCTTCCGCACTCTGTTCCATTTTGGGACATGTGTTCTTTTTGTTTTTCCACCAAAAACGTTCACCCATTTAACTGCACCAAATTCACAAAATGAAAGAGGGTAATCACCTATATCTCTTCGTGCTTGATGGCAAGCACTTTAGAAGTACTGATGCTAATCCTAAAACACCGATGCCCGCGGATTTAGCTTCCTCGAGTTAATCTGCTTGCTTATGCAAAGTGGCATATGTAGGGATGTGACCTCTAGGGCGTCTAGGGTAGGAATGTGAACGAAACTATTAGCCCGATTTGGCTGAAATTTTAAAAATAGTCATCTAGAAGAATGTACTACATGATAGTGAATTTCCCTTGCCCAAGTCGTGTCATCGAGCGGTGAGGCTAAATACTTATCGGATCGCCGTCTAACAATAGAGTACAAACGACAAAATATTAAAAGATAATAAAAAATCCATTGATAAGGCAAACGTAACGTAAACAATTCCTCTCGATCAGTTTCCGTTCACACCTAGCAGGACTGTACAAGATTTCTGCCCTATGTTATTCCCAAAAATTTACTAGAAACCTAATTGAAATGAATTCATCTATTTGTTTACATTAGTTTTATGTTTGCATAGAATTTTTCGACCAAAAGATGGTGGATTAAGGAAGGAAGGTATAGAGCACACGATGCAAATGAAAAATAACAATGTTACAGCATTTGTGTTTTCACTTTTGGTGATTTAAATAATTAACTTTATTTTCACCATAACTCGCATAGTTTTGATGCTAGGGACAAAAATAGAAGTCTTTTAAAGCACTTTAATAAAAGTTCTCTAAGTTTTCCTGCAAAATTGGTTCGATTATTTCAGAATGAAGCTTCCAATTTTAGCGTTTGACGAATAAGAAACAACCTTCAACAAGCTATACTCCAATTATGATGAGTCTACAGACATCATAGTCCCAGCATTTTTTTTTATAGGCTTTATTTTAATTCTGTATAATCTTTTCGATAGAATAATTACTTTTTGAAACTGTCTCAAAACGTGAAGTTTTTGCTCCAAAAACTGTTACTATCACTGGCGAAGAAGTCGAAAAGTATTAACTTTACAAAAAAAAATTGCTTGGAATTAATCAATCTATCTATTCCGGGATCTATTTTCAATGAAAAAGGGCAAAAGCAACCACCGCCACGTGATCTAATTTGAAATAGAAGATAAGTAGAACCTGAATCCAATTTTTTTTGTGGATTGGTGCTGCTCGGCAGAAATGTACGGGAAAACGACGATTGCCTGAACTAATAATATAATGTTTGATTTTTGTTTTGCTAGTTTCTTTACGCTGAATTTAGTTCTTTGAGAAGACCATTTAATTTTTTCAAATGCAAATAAGGGTTTGGCCGGCTTCCAAATGAAGAAGACATCAGTTTCTACGTTTTTTGCTTTTTTAGGGTTGCATACTGTAGTAATCGAGCAGTCACATAAGCAAATTGCTCGAAAACCTTCCTATCTCCTATCCAGATTTAGAAAAAATATTTAATTACTTCCATTCATAATCGTCATTTATAAAATAGTTTTCTTTCTTATTATTATTACTAAATGTTAATTTTATATCAATTTTCCTTTATAATAAATTTAACCGTCGTTGCGTGTGGACGTGTTTTTCATTCACTCCGTTAAAATCGTGCTCACGTTATCAAGACCTTATGAAGTACTTAGCCATTACATGTATACAAGGTGTTTTTACAACCAAAGCGCGCGTTTTGTTTTTATTCTCGACCTACTTACTAAAGTGCTTTAAGTGTCTTACTCATAACCTACTTACTAAAGCACTGTACTTATTTTATTCTTTGAAATTAAAAATTACTTCAGTGTGTGAACTCTTATAAAAACGTAGAACTCATATAAAATGATTTACATTTTTTTAGCGGGAAGGAATTTTTTGTTTTAGAATAAGCCCACAATGTGTTTACCTCGTTCTTCTCTTGACCTACTTACTAAATTGCTGCAAGTGGATTTTATTCACCGACATTAAAAATAACCTCAGTGCGCGAACTAACATAAAAACGACTTGCAGATCCCATATAAAAATGACTTGCATTCTTATTTGATGAACGAAATTTTTTGCTAAGTTCACGATCTGTTTATTTCGTTCTTATTCACGACCTTCCTACTAAACTGCTGTAAATGTGTTTTTGTCCACTGATACTAAAATAGCCTCTTTGCGCGTACTCAAATTAAAACAATTTGTTGAACTGATAAAAACGATTTAAAACGGTTGTATTACAATGAGTATAAAATGCAGCCTCCCGAATTGCTTCGCATTCGACAATTCTTTCAAATTTGTCACCTGCAGGGCCTTCTGTAATAGAAAGCTTCACAGAGCATGCATGGATGCGCCTAGAGCTTGGTACCATCCGTACATGGACAACCACTTTATATGCTCGGATTGCCAAGGGTTCGATGTTACCCTACAAAATATGTTCGAAAGACTGATAGGCTACATTGATAAACTCAACGATGAAAAAGATCGCCTAATTTCACCACAGCAAACGCAGTCTCGAGCTAATGACGACAGTTTTGTAGAAATGGCTTCCAGTTTCGACGAACGATCTGCCAGAATTATGGAAAGCAACAAAAAAGTGTGTAGATCGCTCGATTTGCTTGGTTCATAGCTCGCTTCAATCAAAGAGACTTTCTCGTGCTATTCCCCGAAGGAAAGTGATTGCTGCAAAGATTCTTTGTCTCTACAAAATATAGTTGAGAAAGTGCTAGAAAAACATCATAATAGCCTCGAAAAAATGACTTCATCACTAATCAAACCTAAAGACTAAGAAGATTTGTCTCAGCTGCTATCGAAACTAAATAATGTTGAAAAGATGCGCAGCAATCTCCTGCAAGATCAACAAAAAAGTCTCACTAGGCCAACGATCTCTCACCCATTGGTTACACACTATAGTAACACAAGACCCTCTACTCCATGTAATCCACGGCGCATCTACAAATTTGGCACACATCGATGAAGAGTGGGACAGCAGAATACAGAAACTTTCAGACTAAACCCAGCAAGCTGACTACAACGTCTTTTTTGTTAAGGGATCAAGAAAATTCAACAACGCAATCTCAGTTCAGAAGTTGTTAGTAGATGTCCTCCTTATCAATGGATGCAAGGTTGCGGAGCTTCCTTTCGGGCATCAGCGACGACGTGAGTTTAAGGTATATATTCCCACAAGATACGCCTGTCTTTTTAAGAACTTAAAGAAGAAAAATGGTGTCTGTCCTTGGGATGGCTTGCTTTTCAAACAATGAAACGAATACAATCACGACTCCAAAGATAGTGATAATGTAAGAAGCCTTAAGCATAATTATAAAATCTTAGGTAGTAACTACAACCCATCAATCAATAATCACATCAATCCCAGCTCTAAAACCACTTCTCCCTCGCCCAAACAATCGAATGTTAATCGTACTTCTTCGGCCGACTCAACATTGCACTCCGTTTGTGTACGTGCTGGTGAATCTGAAATAGCTTCAGATTCTCTGGCATCTTGTGCACAAGAGTTGAATGCTGGCCCCTGCTTGGTACCTAAATCCACTGATAAGGGTAGATACAGGAATTTTATCCGGGGAGAGGACTTGATTCCTGTTTTGTCTGGGTCTATTACTCAACCGTTAAGTTGTTTAAGGCACGTGATGCCTTAAACGACTTAACCCAGCCATTCTTAGATCCTCTTCTGCCTCCTTCAGTCAAGGCCACTATGGTATCAGGAGCAGACCTGGAAAAAAGATATGTTCGTTCGTCTTTACCTTTCTTATATGCACAAGGCCCCAGACCCAACCTGCATAGACGGTAAAACAAAAACCAGCCTGAAAATTATCATTCAAAGGGAAGGTCTTCCAATCGATCTTGAGGCTCTTAGGCTCGTTTATTTCTCATTCCATAAGGAGTTAGGTGTAACTCTAAATCAGGCTAAAAAAGATCTTGAAATATATGCATCTCAGGTAAGCTCCAACCATATTTCTTCACTACAAAGATCAGCAAATCATCATCAGCGAAGCCTCAAATTATTTTACCACAACTGCGTAGTAAATTAAATAAGTTTTTCCTTGGCGTAAAATTGTGCCATTTTAATGCTATCACCCTTCCTGAAACATGGTTGACGGATTCTCACATTAAAGAACAAATTCTGTATAGTAACTGGAGGATTTACAGAGATAACAGAGATCCAATCAGCACTGGCCAGTCGCGAGGAGGCGGTGTATTGATTGCCATTCATAACTCCTTCATGAGCGAGCCAGTTAACTGCACGCCGCATAATTTATTCCAGCATAAAGTGCTCAAAATAAAAATGCAAAAATCTAATTTGTTTATTGGCGTATTTTATGTCCCCCCTAAATCGAACGATACTGTCTACGACAATGTCTGTAAAATTATAAGTGATATCACTGCAACGACAAATGAAGACGATAAAATTATTGCAACGATTTCAATTTAATGAGCACCTTCTATAGTAACGATTTGCAGCAGATAGCTCCTGCCCCCAACCAGAACGGTATATGGCTAGACTTTATTTTTTCTAATGCATAGGACGAAGCAGTGGCCAATTTAACTAATGACAATGAGAATCTGTTTTCTAACACGAGTCATCACTCAGCTTTTTCTGTTTATTTGTCCACTCCTGATACTCTCAATTCTATATCGTACAGTAGAACTATTGTATATGAATTCCGCAATGGCGATTATGGAAACATTAATAGTCTTCTATCCAATGTCGACTGAACCGGTACTCTGTCATCGTTAGATTTGGATACGGCTCTATCCACCTTTTATCGTATAGTCTTTGACACCGTTGAATCTTTCGTACCGAAAATCAAGAAAAAATATAAGATTTCAGAACCATAGCTGGGGAATGATCTAAGACATTTACGTAACCAGAGAAACAAACTATACAAGTTCTTCAGAAAAGATAAATATGTAAGCGATGAGACTCGGAGTAAGTATAATGAACTTGCACTCGAATTCAAAATTAAATCGCAAGAGGCCTATCAAACTTACGTTAACGTCATAGCAGAGGAAACTATTTCCAATCCCAAAAAACTCTTCGGCTTTGTTAACGTTAAGCGTAAAACATCTGGTTATCCTTCTTTAATGCCATACAATTATTCGGTCTATCCAGTACCGAGCAGACCTCTAAATTCTTTGCTGATCATTTTCAGCATGTTTACTCTAATTCAGTCACTTTGCCTCATTTAGACTCGTTGGAAATAGTCACAAAGACCTTAATTGGAAACATTACCATTTCTGAAGATGAAATTCTTCAGGCTATTGGAGATCTTGATCCACTTCAAGGGCCTGGCCTTGACCTTATTCCTCCTTGCTTTCTGTCTCTCTGCAAGGATCCTTCCTTATTTTTAATAAATCATTAACATCTGGTATATTCCCAAAACTTTGGAAACTATCATTTATAACACCAATTCACAAAAAAGGCGATAAGCGGCACGTGGAGAACTATAGGGCTATTGCTATCTATTCTACTATGCCAAAACTTGTCGAAAAAATTATCTGCAGTGAAATTTCCCCCATTATCGAACCGTATATGAATGAACAGCAACATGGCTAACGTAAAAATAGGTCTACCACCACTAATCTAATTACCTTGACGTGAGTATGGAGCAAAGCTACCAGATAGATGCTATATACACACATTTCAGTAAAGCATTCGATCGAGCGAACCATGAAATATTAGTGAATAAAGTTCGCATTTTTGGCATCTACGGTTCGCTGCTCAACTGGATTCAGTCATATTTGAAAGACCTCACACAATGCGTTAAGTTTCAAGGTCGGTTGTCTCGTGAGTTCAGTGTCACCTCTGGAGTACCTCAAGGCAGTCATCTTAGTCCAATCCTCTTTAATATTTTCATCGCTGATCTTTCTACAGTACTGTCTGATATTCCACACCTGTTTTACGCCGACGACCTCAAATTTATCACTGCATACAATCCTTATCCAATGTATCTTTTCTCCAATCCAAATTAGCTGCTCCCCTTCAGTGGTGCGATAGAAACCTGCTTGCCCTCAGTATAGAAAAATGCCAGCTAATAAGTTTTGCAAGAAAAAAGAATGTCATCGTACATGATTATGACATTAACAACACGCAACTAAGAAGAGTCGAGAGAGTTGTCGACCTTGGCGTAGTCTTAGACACGAAACTCCGCTTTAATCTCCCGCTTTAACCTCTCGCTTTAACCTCCATTATGATGAAATCCTGAGCAAAGCTTACTAAATGCTAGGTTTCATGAAACGTAGAGCAAAAAAGATCAGAAATATCTGGGCTAGTAAATCTGTGTATACCTCGCTTGTCCGTCCACTTCTTGAATACGGCTGAACAGTCTGGGACCCCATATTCGACATTCATAGCTGTAGAATAGAGTCAGTACAAAAACAGTTTTTGCTCTTCGCCCTCAAATTTTTGTATGATCCTACCTCTTTCCACAATCTTCATTCTTATGAAGTTCGACTTCAACTAATCAACCTGACTACACTGGCTTCCAGGAGAGTTGCATTGTCCGCCTGTGTGCCTATTAATGTTTTAAGAGGAAACATTCAAACTTCATCCTTGTCAGACAAGATTCCTAAAAGAAAAAAGTGCTAAAATTGCAGACATGTGTATTATCGTTCAGTAGAACATCAGAAAGTTGTTGCTATGAATATTGGATAGAAAATATAAACAAAAGTAAAGCTTAGTAGAATATGTGAAATATGTGAATAAGGGGAAAATTGCTTCATTAGGAAATTTAGTTTCAATGGAATACCAGTATCCAAAGAGGTGTCCTTCGAGTTGAAATTGTCATTTTTATCATGCCTCCACGCACACTAAACTCCCACCGATGTAACGTTTGCATTATCGAAAAAAACTTCTGTAAAAACTAATTACATCTTTGTTCGGGGTGTAAATTGATACGCTACTGAGGTCAAGACCATCAACGTGTGGATTGGGGCATTCACAAAACCTTGTATACAGCGCAAAACATTTTCCAATTGCCCAAGTTCCGAAGCTGTGTCATACTGCAAGCAGGAGCATCAAAAGAAAGACTTGAACAATCATTCCAAATGGTGTTGATATTTGAAATATTATTGTGAATTTTATGAGTTAAATGCTAGAAGCATTGAGTTTAATTTTGGAAGCAGCTCCAATTTTGGATTCCAATAGTTTGCCCGAAGATTTATTTAGTTAATTGAACTGAGATTTCAGGAATTTACAGATTTTCATGTCTTTTTGACGCTTAGAGTCAAAAAGACATGAAAATCTGCAAATTCCTGAAATCTTAAAATGAATTCCAGAGTTACGTAGCGATCAGTGACTTTTCTTCTGTAACAAAAATACTACATACAAAATGCCGTACACGTGCATTGGTGGACGAAAATGATAGTTTAACAATATATTTTATCGGTGCCCGCCATGAACCATTTTTACAAGAACCCCAGTGTGCATTTTTACCCTCTCAACTTCCATCGATAAAAGTATTCAACTTTTACCTTATTGGGCCATAAAAAGAAAGAATTTCTCAATCATTAACTTATGAAGTAACTACTCACAGTCGAGAGACTGCTAAATCTTCATGTCGAATAAGAACGTTTTGAATTTAAAGAAAATGCCACGCTTAATGGCGGCATTCAATTGTGGATTTCATGAGTTTGCCGATACGCAAAAAGATACGTGGAAGCGTGGAATAGAAACCTTATTTGAATTTAACACATTCCGATTATTTTAACTTTATATACAAAATTAGAATAACGTTTCGACTTACGCCAATTTAGTGCATGCGGAATTTCGGTGGCACGACAATATCAGATAGTTGTTCACGGAGAAGAGAATTCCTTTAAGGATTTTAAACCATTCAGAAATATGGAGTTACATGATCGGGCCAGTGTGCAGGTTTCGAATTGGTTCAACAATCGGAAATTTAGACAATTGGTCCAGGACCACGACAGCTCCCGTGTATCCCAAAGTCGAGCGAGGGTACGGACCGATGAGATCTATATACAGGCGCTGGAACACCCGCTCCGGTAGCTCGAATTTTACCATCGGGGGCCGAAGAACAGAATTAGGCGCTTTAGTGCATTTGCACAGCTCACAGGCGGCTACGTACTTTTTCACTTGCTGCGCCATCTTAGGCCAAAAGAAGTAAGTCTTCAATCGCTGAAGCGTACGACTATAACCGCCGTGTGCACTCAATGGGTGGTCATGAGCCCGTTTAATCAATTCGAAGGTCAGTTCTTCGGGCACCCATAACTTCCACTGTTCCTCTTCTTGGATGGGGTCTCCGGCGGCGTGTCCCATCCGCTTGTATATAAATTTCTCCGTCACCCGTAGTTCTGGCAGCTGTGGTAACTGGTTCCGAATCGCATTCATCAGCTGGGTATAACATACTGACTTGAAGGCGGGATGGTCCAAGTCGATCCATAGGGGGCTGTCGTCCTCCTGGGCCAACTCGGCTCCTTCAGGGGCGAACATCCTTGACAATGTGTCCGGTACCACGTGCTGACTTGCGGTGCCTTATCGTTAAGTCAAACGCCTGTAATTTCAAGGCCCATCTGGCCAAACGCCCGTGGAGATCAGTTTGGCTCATCAGCCATTTCAGAGACGCATGATCAGTGACGATTTCAAAGGGATGTCCCTCTACATATGCTCGAAAGCGTTTCACTGCCAGCACAGCCGCCAGGCATTCCTGCTCCGAGACCGTGTAGTTCCGCTGGGCCGGGCTCAGCTTGTGGGACATAAAGGCTATAGGCCTCTCCTCGCCGTCTTGTGCAACCTGTACTAAGACTGCTCCCATCCCATGTTGACTTGCATCACAATGGATTGAGAACGGTTTGCCAAAGTCCGGGCTGTGCAGTACGGGGGCTGTTGTTAGACTCTTCTTTAGCTCTTCGAAGGCTCGCAAGCTGGGCCCTTCCCAGACGAACTTACGTCCCTTACGCAGCATGTCGGTCAAAGGTGTGGTAATGGTGGCATAGTCACGTACAAAATGCTGGTACAATCCGCATAAGCCTAGGAATCGGCGTAACTACTTGGTGGTCTTGGGTAATGGAAAAGCGTCAATCGCTTGAGTCTTGTCCGGGTCGGTCTTGATGTTGCCATGCCCACTGATGTGGCCCAAATACTTCACCTCCGTCATCACGAACTGACTCTTCTGTATGTTGATGGTTAACCCTGCCCTCTGGATGTGCAAAGCCACTTCCTGAAGCAGGTCGGTGTGTTCGTTAAAGGTCTCGGTTATAAGCAGCAGATCGTCCAAGTATGCGAAAACTTGGTGCCGTAAATACGGTGGTATCACCTTACCCATAAGGCGCATCATTGTCTGAGGGGCATTGCACAATCCGAATGGCATGGTCACGAATTGATACAGTGGCCGGCCTGGGACTGTGAAGGCTGTTTTCTCCTTTGAGCCAGGGTCTAAAGGAATTTGCCAGAAAGCGTCCTTGTGGTCTAAACTCGTGATGAAGTGGGCTTTAGGCAACCGACTCAAAATGCCTTCAATCAACGGTAGAGGGTATGCGTCCTTGACAGTGACGGCGTTCAAGCGTCTGGCCTCTAAGCATAGCCGGACCTTGTTCGGCTTGACAACTAACGTGACCGGGGAAGCCCGCGCGCTCTGCGATTCTTCGGTCACGCCTAATGCTAGCATTCGATCAACTTCGGCATATAACAGCTTTTCCTTCGCCGGAGATATTGCAAAATGTCTCTGTTTTATGGGTCTAGCATCTCCCACATCTATTGTGTGTAACACCAGAGCCGTCCGACCGAGACCTTCCTTCTCATGCGATGGAAAAGCCGATATAGCCGACTCAAGTCGCAGTTGTTGATTCACATCCAGTGCATGTCGTAATGAGTGGGTGGTTGGAGTTTCGTCAGGAACATTGGTGACGGAAACCAGTTTCGTGCCGGAAAACAGTGCTGGGGCCAAGTTAAATTTTCGAACGAAATCCACCCCTAGGTAAAGATTCTGGGTTAATTGGCGGGTAATGTAAAATTCCAGAGGGTTAGTTACTCCTTTAAAGGTGACGTCCGTCGTAATTTTTCCCACTACAGAGTGACGAGTTCCGTCCGCCGTGCTTAACCAGGTGGTAAAATGATGGATTTGGTCCGCGTGCATTGCCAGCACCTCCCCTGTAAAATCGGCTGATATGCAATTCACATTGGCTCCCGTATCGACTAAACCTGACAATCGCTTTTGCAGGAGGTGTACTGACGCATATGGTCGAACGTCATCCCTCAATAATTCGTCTAAGTGTATTTCCCTCAGCACTTTCCTCAACTGCCTGACCCTTCTCCAAAAGCTCCGCATCCGACGCGTGGCTCGCTTCCTTCGCGGTGGGACCGTTGTAACCATCTCCTCATGGAAGATGCGCTGGCGAGTAGTCAAATAATTCCGCAGTCTGACGTGGAAGGGCTTAACATGCCAAGGAACCTTCGCCTTGCTACCATTCTCCTGCGCGTCCGCCTCGACAGGAGAACTGTGTTTGGCGGTGCGAGTCAGCAAAATTGGGGTCATGTCTAGGGCTTGGTCGTAGCTAGTGATGGGGTCAGTATTGGTTCTTTCGGGTTCTAGGAGTGCCAGCAGGTGGTCGCGGCACTCGCTGGCAAGTTTTTTCGTAACTTGCAATCTGCGCAATCGGGTGCATAAGTGTCTGCCTTCCCGCACCGGTAACAGAAAATCGTCGGTTCCGCTGGACATGCATAGAAACGATGCCCGTTTGCCGGCAGTTCCAACAGACCGTCGAACTTGTAACTGCTTCTACGAATGGTCGGTCAATCATTGTTTGGAACTCGTGCTCCAGGGGTGCTCCGCTCCTCGGTACTGGGTCAGCCAGTATGTGGTCCGCTGCCACTAACTCCGCGGTATTATTTTTTCGTGGATCAGGTCCCATTATGGGAGGTTGTGGACGGAAGGTACCTCGCCGCTCATCTAGCCGTTCTTGCCTACGGGCATGGAGGCGTAATCCTTGTATGGTGTTGATGGGAACATGAAGAAGACTGTTTTGAAGCTCCCAACGCATATTCTCCCTGATAATTTCCACCAGTTCGTCTTCGGGCATGGGTGTTCATAACCGAGTGCTTAATCGCAATATACTTGTGTAATACTGGTCGAATGGTTCGTGGGCGCCCTGTTTACGTTTCTTTAGTTGTTCCCGTAGTTCTCTTTCAGTAAAACCGTCGTCAAATCGGTTGCGGAAGGCTGCCAAGAAAGAATCCTAATTAGAACGTGGCATCGATTCTTTAAAACTCCAGTACCAGTCGGCAGCATCTCCGCTGAACAGCAGGTGTGCATGCCGGAGGAAAGCCTAGAAGTCCCCTCCCAGGGTGCTGGAGACTAGCGCCTGAATCCTAAACAGGAACCGGTCCACCGATGGCATCGAGTTGAAACTAGTGAAGCTAAGGCGCCAACTCTCCATGATACGAGGCGTAGGGCCTCGGGCAGGTGTCAATACGTTCATGGGGTGAATCGCATCCTCGATCGGCCTGCTGTAAGGGACTGACTCGGGGACTGTGGGTATCAATGGAGGGGTGGTGCTGTGTCGTGGTCGATACTCGGAAGCTCTGGGATCCATTCCCGAGTTCCTTGGAGGGAGTGGGGCATAGCCACACTGAAATTGGGCTCCCAGCCAGGTGGAGCTCTCACGCGGCTGGGGGGTTGGCTAATCTGGAGGTTCTGGAGTCTTCCCTCCAATTTTCCGATCCTCTCGGACATCACTTGCATTAAGGCCAAGAGTGTGTCGATGGAGTTGGTGGAAGGCGCGGTTGGAACCTCGGCCGCGACAACTGTAGCAAGAATCTCTCCGCCTACGGCTCCTTGCAGGTCCACCAGTGGTTGGGGCGGTTCAACATCTTGGGACCCTTTCACCACTGCTCCACGCGTCGGGACGTGTGTTCCGAGGGGAGCGTCTACGGCAGTCCGCTCTATAGGGCGTCGGCATAGTGGACAGAGTTTGGAAGGCGCGATGGAACAGGTGTCCACACTCCAATCGCACGCTGTTTACACCCTCCACTACGTCCTCGAAACAAATCCCGCAGTTAGCGGGTTGTACCGTTTTGGATCGGTGTTACGGATAAAACCGAAGGGCACCAGGATTACCTCACCCCGAACACTATCGTAACATTCGCGTGACTTTGTATAGTCAGAAAGCTAAGCCGCACTCGACTAGGGTTTGTTTGCCAGTCCAAATTGTAATCATATTAGTAGTTTAAAAACGATTATTGGTAGTCTTAAGCAAACATAATTGTCATCGAGCGAAGGTCAGAATCACCGCATGTTCGAAGTTGGAATGTTCCCCAGATATTTCGGTAAAATCCAAACCTAACAAGATCGAGCCAGATGTTGCCAAGGAGGATTCAGATGATGAGAATTCACTGTCTTGAAAATGTCGATAAAACGCTACAGTTTCTCCGGGAGCAACGAGTCCATTTAGAAAACATCGGTTCACATGATATTGTCGATGGTAACGCATCTCTAAATTTAGAATAATTGTCCGGTTTACGAATCGTTCCAGAGTTACATTGCTACAGAAATGCTGGATGGTGACAACAAATACGTTGCTGGTGAAGAGTACAGTCTTCAGGAAGCTGAGAAAGGGGTGATTTTTATTTCGTAGTCCATTCAGGAGACAATCAAAACGGACACTACGTCGCTTACATAAATCCGCTGTTGGAGGGAAATTGGTGTAAGTTCGATGATGCCGTCGTTTCATGCTGTACGAAATTCGAAGCCATTGAGCATAATTACGGTGGTTCAGATAATGAAATAACCTTAAATGATAAGCAGAATAGCAAGGCCTACATGCTCGTGTATGTCAGATTGTCGGAAATCCCTAGGGTACTTCAGACAATAGTTGAAGCAGATATACCGTCAGAATTAATAGAACGATTGGAAGAGGAGACCAGGATCGAGATGATCCATAAAGCTGAGAAACAAAGGCGGACGTGATGCACGATAGTGGTGATCGGTGCCCAGTTGTTAAATTTTCGAAGTAAATTTCGTCGCAGCTGTTGCTGAATATTTGTGAATCTTTAGTTTCAGCTTAGAACGGAAGATTATTGTTCAATTGAGAAGTGAAATAACAAGGAATTTTGTGAAACCTCGGTCCACGTCAACGCAAACAAAGGGCGGCAAGAAATCGGACGTGACTCGGGAGAAACGCCATTTCAGTTTTTTTTGTTTCGCGTAAATGCGCAAATTTCCATAACGGGTGAAATTATTTATTGCGTGGAGTGTGGTTTTGGTAAAACGAGTTAAATACATGGTTAAATTAGAAACGAAGGGTAACAAGACAGAGAATCGCGTATTGGTTTTCACACCCGTTCGAATCTACCTCCTTATTGCCAAAGTACCCACAAAGATCGAAAGCCATTTTCATTACTTAGATATTCAGGCTGTTGAAAGCAAGCGACACACTTTTCAATTATAACAAATGATAGGACGTATACGTTTGCAACGACTGGTGATGCCGGAAATTTCAGCTCAAATGCCGATGTTATCCTTACAGACTTGGCATCCGCAATCAAACAAATATTTCCTAGAGTTCCACTTAAGTACATAATAAGAAAGATTGATATTCAACCAGCAGAACGTGAACCGATATTCTCGGATGAATTGAGACCAGCCGATCCGCGAAATGTGGGCCCGTGCGGTGGTTTCAGTACACAATATGTCTGCATGTGTGATTATCATGGAGTTCCATATAGAGAAGAAGTCGCCTGGGATATCGATACAAGATACCTTTCACATGATACCCGCCTATTAAGTTTAAGGGATTTCGATCACTTGGAACCTAAGGATTTAATGGCAATTGTGTCAGCACTTGAATATAATACATTTTTTTCGTGGACTCAAAGCAACACATATGCGTCTATCACATGAAACACTAGAACGAATAATAACCCCGCGCTTCGTACTATCGATTTAAGTCATAATTTAATTGAAGACAAAGGCGCAATACATCTTGCAGGTCCCATCGCAAAAGTTTCCAAGGGCCTATGCAAATTGGCTTTATCGCATTGTGGCCTGATTGAATTAGAAGGCATCGGCCGAAGTTGCGGAATGTGTCGATTTTCTGTGGCATTAATTTGAAGCTAGCAACTTAAGTAAACCTTCTAGTGAAAATAAACTTTTGCTTTCCATATATTCTCTAAACTTATCAGTGCATCAATATGACGACAACACCTCCACGATCTGGAGAGGATTTATTGGGTGAATCATGGATTGAATTGAATCCAAACAGCACTGGTGTTAAAAGCCCAGACAGAATCACTCCACTTCCGTTTTCATCAGGTGAAGAGTACTTAAGACTGCTGCGCGAAGCGCAAAGAGAATCAAATCAATCAAGTAGAGTAGTTTCACTAGCTAGCTCGCGGCGGGATACGCCCGGGGACAGTCCTAAATCTCCACCAAACAGTCCAAACACAGAACTATGCCCAGATGATGAACTGAAAAATGTATATATAAATTATTGGAGCAAAGATGGTGAAGCGCAAAAAGATACGGACTGGATTTGGGAAGGGAGTAGCCGACCCGATCAGCAACCACCAAAAGATTCAAATGGACATAAACAAACATCACTGACAGGCCAAACTGTCAGTGAATTACGTTCAGCTGATTCAGCCGAATTTGGAGTGCTCGCCACCAGAGGGGAGCGGCGACCAAGTGGCGGCAGGAAGGAATTACCCCGCTGAAGAGGTGGATGACCGACGAGCGGAACCATAGCCGTTAGGAGGAGGCTATATAAGCACGCGAAGAATGACGCGCCTCCTCTTTTTGATCTTTTTTATCGTGGGCGACCAGGCAGCGGAACAAGAGCAACCAGGGAGATCATAATTCGAAGCGCAGCGGCAATCTTCAAGTGGAGGACAGCGGAATCAGCAAAGTGAAATCCAAGCGAAGGAAAAATTCATATCAAAGCGACGAGCAAGCTTCGACATTGGAGGAAAGGCTACAGAATACATCCGCGAATACGATCGTCGAAGGGGCCCCTTTGTAGGTATCTAATAGAAGTAAGTTTTTTTTATGATATAGTGTATCATATGTTAAAATTATAAATTATTTCGATTTGGAGTACAAGTGTTGTAAAATCTTAAATGATTGAAGTTTCTCTGTGATCAAATAATGCTTGGAGGAAGAAATATTTGTCTTTAGGACAAGATTAGAGAAATCTTTGTTTCAGATCACGGGTTGTGACGAGTGCGGCTTGGACGGACAAGTCGAAGTGGAAGTGTCGTGGAGTTAAATGAAGCCCGTGATATCGGGAGTCAGAGTGTTCGGGGGTGGTATTGTGGCCCACGCGAAGGATAGAGTGATTAAGAAGTAGAGGTGTACAGTGGTGTAGGTGAAGTATTGAAGTGAAGATCATAGGGTGGTTAGTGAAGTGGTGTAGGTGAAGTATTGAAGTGAAGATCATAGGGTGGTTAGTAGCTAGGGTATCGGCCGAATAACGTCGCGTTTAATCCGGTTAGTCGCATTCTCGCTTGGCGGCTAGTTGGGGCTTTGAGGGAAAAGCGAGTGGCGCCCCACGCCCATCTTCGGACGAGCTAACCGGGTCCATAAGCCCCGCCGGAGCACCCCAGTTTCCCCGAGGGCCATAGTGGCTCTCTCGAGGCAAAAAGGGGGGGGGGGGGGGGGTAGCATCGGGTCCAACGTTTGTCGGGTGTTCTTTTCGTTGCCATGATGGGTTTCGTTGAAGGTTTGTAGCTGATATGTATTACTGTAGAAAAAAATATAAGTTACTCCTAACTATTAATCTATATATATATATATATATATATATATATATATATATATATATATATATATATATATATATATATATATATTATATATATATATATATATATATATATATATATATATATATATATATATTTAAAACTCAGTAGCAAATTTAGTGGCCGATAGTGGCGAGCTATTTGTTAAATATAATCAAAAAAAAACTATTTGATACACACTTTCCCTTCCAGCAGCGCCGACTCCTCCAAAGGGAAATGAGAGTGAATGGTAGTCTGCCGAGAAAAGGGTGCTTTCGGCCGATTTACTAGAATTTATCCCCAAACCCACATACATTACAAAAACCATCTCTAAACTACGTTAATTGACTCGACGAGACAAGTGGTAGAGCTACCGTAACAGCTATGTACGCGGTCAAAATTCCCGACACGTGGAAGCATTCCGGACTCCGCAACTCCAGCATACGCCACCGAACGTTGAACCGAAACCACTCGTCTATCACGGATAAAAAATGAGTAGAATCCTTCCGCGACATAAAGGCAAGGTAGCCTTCTATTTTCTTGAGAGCCCAAACCGATAGGAGAAACCCATCTGGCTGACAGTTCCATCAAGAAAATAGAAGGACCTTACAGGGGTCAACCTGGGACAACTCATCGGAAGGATTCTGTCGCAAAAAAAATCAAACAAAGGAGAGCGGAAGCTACAACTCACGTGAAGCGACTGCTAGTGTGTATCACACAACTCCACTGCTCCTGTTTGTGAGGCTCGAGTACCAAGGTACCTTACATCCTCCGTAAAGGACCAACTCGTCAGAAGACGCGAATCTCTTATCCCCTTAGGATGTTTGGCCCCACGTTGGACGCCATTTATAATGATTTTTCTATCTAAACTCATTTCCTTGTTCTATTCACGAGCGCGTGAAACAGGAACTTCGCTTCTGTCCATTTGATTTAACACCCTCTTTTGTTTCCCAGGCACTTCGCCAACTAACCTCTCTCTGACGACTCCTACTCACACACACCCGCCATGTGGCTGTCACTTGACTTTGACATCCCACGACAAAACTGACGTGGGATGGGAAGCCGTCTCAACGAACATGAGATGGAAAGCCACATGGCAGCAAGATGTATTGGTAGTGGTCGCCAGCGGCGTCGAATGATTCATTACATTCGCTACTTACGTCAACATGAATTATAGGACTTTCCGCAGTCCTTTCAATGGTTATAATTAAAACAACTGGTTTATATTGATATGGTATTTTCCGTATTATAAATTATAATGTAACCGGGCTTAACTGTTATATACTCTTATTGTGTAGAGCTGACTGATCTTCTAAGCTTTCAGATTTTTTGATTACCTTGCACTTTACAATATTAGTCAGCCGAGATGTTCACATTCTAACATGATCATCACATTCTATCACTATCATTACATCTGCGAAAATGAAAGCATTGATTTTCTTTAATGATCCATCTAGCAAAGCTAAAATTTTCCCAGGTGTTATTTCGTGCCTATGTTTAGGATATTATAACTCGCATGCGCAAGATTGGTAAGCTTAGGAGACAGTCTCTTCTCCATACAGCTTGCCGCTGCCTAAATAAGTAATCGAAAGCTCAACTGTCAATAAGAACTAAAGTATACGAAAGTGGAGTGCATAGAAACATGAGAAGGCAGGAAAACTCCATGTTCGAAGTATTTCTGGGATTTGGCTTTACTTTAATACTATGTAATATGCTATGCAATACGGTTATCAAAAACGAAAATGAGTGCAGAAGAATTTTCTTGATGGGTTTTTTTTGGAATGTTTATCACTACACATAAATCTGTGCATACAGACATATGTATGTACATATGTACAGCATTGGTTATCTCCTCTTTACTTATTCGCTCAATGGTTCGGATAAAGCGATCGGTTAAGCAACGTTCCGATTAATCGACCTTTGAATAGTCGACGCTCTACTGTGTATCTTAAGCTGTTTGTAAACAGTTTGCTTGTTCAGTTAGAACTGAATCTTTATCACAATTTGTTATACATATTGTAGATAGATGCATTACGCCGTGAAAGCATATCTTTCCTAATTAGCATTATTTTACAACATACATATTATACGTTTAGAAAACACTTTATACGATTACAGTGTTTCTAACATTAATCGATTGCGTGTTTTTGTTTTTTTTTCACATTAATAACTGAAAAACTCACTAAATAAAAGCATTCTCAATTGATAGGGATAGTTAAATAACAGCCATTTCATTTATATTACTCATTCATAGGCTTGTAAGAAAACAAAATTCAAAAATTAAATTTTTCAGCATTTAGGTCTTTCAAATGTCTCAAAATAACTTGCCATCCAGTCACATTCCCTAGGATAATCTTCGTCTCATCTCGATCAACGTCAACTCCATTGCTACTCCACACCGACGTAACTATCACCTTGAATTCATTGTTAAGCAAAAGGCTGACATCAGGCTTCTGACTGAAACCCATTTCAATTCACTACACTACACAACATTTTAGAATTTAGAATTCGTAAGAAACGATAGAGTAAACGGCGATGGGGGAGGTAGCATCGAGGTAATGGTTGGACAACCCTTTTGCTCCCAAAATATTGATTAAAAGCGAATTCAAAAAGTATGAATTTCTTGAAGTGTCCGTTATTAAAATTTCACTGCAAGGTGGGGATAACCTCTTCATTATCTCTACCTGTGCAACTGATCGAAACGTTCTCAACTTCAAGGAGGAGCTCAATTCCTTGGTTAAAATACTCGGCTGCGTCGTTATTATATTCTTGCCGGTAACCTAAATGCCTAGCATGCATAATGGCTGATCGTCAACAATAATCCAAGAAGTGTATTCATGAAATCGTGGATAATAGAGAACTAAATTCAATTCAGGTGCAATCAATATGGGTTGGAGTTCTTTAATGATTTTACTAGCTTTCGTCCGAACGTTCGTGATTTCCCAAACGAAATCTAAACCGACTTCTCATCGGTTATAGACGTGAAGCCTTGGTATGGGCCAACGGACTGTACCCAAAAGGACAATTAGTCCGAGCACCCTTAGTCTACTTCATCGACTAGCTAGTTCGGAGAGGAATTTCGGTCGCAGGCCTTCCACGAGCAGACTAAATCCGAG
Organism: Odontomyia ornata; assembly: GCA_963969285.1. Lineage (NCBI taxonomy): Eukaryota > Metazoa > Arthropoda > Insecta > Diptera > Stratiomyidae > Odontomyia > Odontomyia ornata. The sequence continues at coordinate 160,829,337 of OZ017740.1, forward strand.
TACAAATTTTCAGCCATTGATTCAGATGCCCGATTAAAACGCGTTCCAATGGTTTCCCGAAGAAAGACTTTTCGATATTACTGTGCATTTTTCCTTTACGAGGCTGAGGCTACCGATCAATCAACCACGGATTCGCACGCTCCCGATCTCCAACCCGACGCGGTGCCAGACGTAATCTACTCCAATTCCTTGGAGTTGAGGTGCTAAATTGGTGAGGTTTTGGGATCACGATAAACTTCTTGAAAATGGTTAGTAAAAAGTTGACAGATCTGCTCTGAAAAAGTTGAAACAGAACCCTTGTATGTCATTGATGAACTATAACCATGGGTTCTACGTTTGACGTTCACAAAATCAATGTACTTTTTTGGATCGTGGATAATCTTTTGACCAATAACGGACACGTAGAAGTCATGCTTTTTGTGAGTTTATCTTAGATTCTTTGGCAACCTCATTTTATTTTCTTTTAAGTTCATCGCCAGCATTGTTTTTTTTTCTTTTAATAATTTTGTATGAAAATAATATTTATTTATTTGTTAAACAAGCACTTAAACTTGGTAACAACGTTGTCAGAATAGAAGGATGTAACTAATAGGCACTTGAACCTATAGTTACCGTCGAGAACTAAAACCACTTCTTCACCAAAACAACACTTAAGCACTTGAACTTAGTGTCAAATACAAATACGTATCACTACCGGGCACTTGTACCTAACTACAGGTACAAGTGCCCGGTAGTGATACGAATGAAACGCTCGAGTTGATATCGCTTCATCATATGATTTATTAATATAATATTTTACAATTTATAAGTATCTGTTTTAACTGTTATCAGCAAATCATGGAAATTACATTTCAATAGGTCAATAGCATTACTTGCACTTTACCCAAACGATGGAAAGTGCTTATCATAACAATTAAGGAACATTCCAATGAGTACAATGTATTTGATAGAAAATGCTTATTTAGAATTTCCGTTCGAATTACTTTATTGATAAAATAATTGAATGCAAATCAAGGCAATTAACTTTATGATTAAATTATTTTGTATGATTACGGATTTCTATTGTAAATCTTAAAGGTAAGGTTTATACAAGTTGAGTTTATAAAAACTTATTCCTTTGATTTCGTAAACATGTTAGGTCACTACGTAGCCAGGATTCAGGAAGCTTATATCTTTTGTTTGATTTTAGGTACAAATCTTTCAATGGCGTTAAGTATTGTTTGATAAAAACTAGTTAGAACCTCGTATAAATCTAACGTTGAAAGAGTACAAGTCCAATTGAAAGTGAATAATAGTATATCAATGCAGGAATTGCAGTTATAACTTCACAGACATCATTTAAGACAGCATCGATAGATTTTGGATGGACATAGAAAACGCCAATATAAAGGTTAAATTTCTCCAGCTTTAATTACACAATCCTATGCTGAAATAATTTATTCGACGTTGTGCTTACAACCTCACTCAAAAGGGAATTGTGTACGGCGATCAATACACCACCTCCTCGTGTCTGTCCAGTGCTGCGAACATCCCTACCGTCCCTGAAAATATTCCAATTACGGTCTAAAATTTCCTCATGCTCATGAGACTCGCTTAACAAATTTTCCGTAAGAGAAAGAGTTGGTTCAATTTACTGCAGATACTACCACAGTTATGGTAAAATAACTTAATATTAAGCTGAACGGGGATCTTATTGGGGACGAAAAAATTTGTGGTTAAATTCTCTTGCTCTTTACAGGCAAGAGATATACTTGTATGTAATTAGAACTAACGTGAGAGGCATACGTATAAAGAACTTTTATGGCTTTATCAGAGGTAACATCTAGTTCCTCGTGAAAGCGCAAATAGACAATTCGAAGTGCATCTCTTTGAATAATAACTTTTAGGCTGGTGTTCGTTTTTCCGTCGATGCAGTTTGTGCCTGGTACCTTATGCATATATGAAAGGTAAAGGCGCACGCATTCATAGATTTTGTGATCTCTGAGTCTGGAAATAACATATCTTTTCCCAAGATCATTACTTGAATTAATTGTAGCCGTTATGGTAGGTGGTAAGAGTGGATCTAGAAATGACTGGTCTATATTTGAAGAAGGTGGTGAATTTGGCAATTAATTGATGTTTGAGGCTGGTCACTTATTATAATAGCAGGATTTTTTTAGGGCTTAATTAAGACTGGTATTGCCTTTCAACGGTTTTGGCGGGAAAGATAGATGGGCTGTTGTGGGACTGCTTTTTTCAGTAGAAAATGAGGTATTAGTTAAATTAAAGGAACTACTTACTTTGTTATCATTGATAATTTTGTTGTCGTCCTTGAAATCTACTGCGCCGTTTCTTTCCTTCCTCTGCTTAAACACCATACCGTTCCAAGCCTAACTACCATTCTTTTCCTTGTAATTAAACGGAAGCCAGGCATAGCGTGATGGCACATGAACTTTGAAGCTTCGATGATATAATTCGTCAACTCTGCAACCATGGATGAAAATGTTCGTTTCTATTCTCCGTTGTACTGTCGCTCTTTTCAAATTCAGAGTCCCTTTCATGAGGAAAATACAGAAGTCTGCATTACTGTGGAACTTCAGATTTTCGGAATATGCACCAACATTTGAATTTCTTAATTTCAGCCTATTAATTCTGGAGTTCCACTCCTCTTCTGAGCAGAAGGTTCCAGTTTGTACATAAAGTTTGAACTCTGTACACATAATGAAGCCGGATCGTCAAACGTTGAATGCGTATAACGTTTCTTTTTTATAATGTAAGTGCTTATTACCGCGTTATCTTGGGGTACTCCGGTCAGGCTCTTCTCGGCCCCGGATAGCTCCGTCGGAGACGGCGCAGGCGCCACTCGTTCGCTCTTGGAGCCCGATTGGAGCCGCCGAACGAGATTGCGGCTCCCCGGAGAACAATGAATACAAATTCCACCTATCCCAGAACCTTTTCTACAAATATTAATCCCTGCAACACCTGAGAAACAGAAAACGCTGGATACGCCAGGAAATAACTTATATCGCAAGCTGGCCACGACGGGTGCTTGGCAACCCCGCGACTCCAAGACGATGCTAGTCAATTCCCTTCTTGGAAAACAAAAATATCTTCCCGCTGACGAGCAGAAAGTTTGCAAGTCGGAAAAAAATTCACTATTCAAATTAAATGAAACAAACGAAATGAGTTTACTATTATAATTTGTTAATATGATGAAATGACACAGAAGAATCTACTAACACTGTGTACGAAAATCTAATTTAAAAAATCCAACAGAAAATATATCTATTATAAAAGAAAACGAAAAAAAAAAATGGTTGGCCAACACTTACGATGATTATTCCGCTGATGTGGGGATCCCCAGGTTATTGATTTCTTATATCCACTGCCAAGCTCTTTGATTTATATTTTTGATTTCAGATCCAATTTCTACTATAGAACCGCCAGATACTGCCAATCTCCCTGATGAATGTTTCTCCGCTCGCTCGTAGCACCGTGTATCCACTAGCCACCTTTACCGTGAAATCCTTTCGACAACAAGAAGAGCGGGACACCCTTCCAGCCCCCTTTTATTAGCTTGTCAGCCAACGGCGTATTCGGGGAGGTTGAAGACCTTAAAAATCCCCCGGCGTGTGGTCGGCTAGGTAGTTTCCCACCTCTAGAATCGGCGCCTATGCGTGTTCATGGAATCTCACTCCTGATCAGATTTACGGAGTTATTTAGTATTGTTTTAATTCCACCATTTACCATTCGCGCTCGATTTTGAATACTCTATGATATTCGGCACTTTATTAATGTTGATTATTCCGTTATAATTCCTTGTATTCGAATTCACTCTAATCATGTTCGTTTGAAACAATCCGCTGATCTATTAATTTCATTAGCGATAGAATCTGGGAATTGTTGATCTTTTGTTTCATTTTCTCCTTTTTTTGCGTTATAAAGCCTTTACTGTAACGTTCGTGTACTATTTCCTTAGCTAATTATATTCCAGTTGTAATTCATTCGCTTTCTGGATTTTTAAGCGATGTTTTTGAACAATTCGAACATAAAATTGTGCGATCGTTTCAGTACATAATTGCGAGTATTCGTTTTAGTGCATAATTGCGAGTATTCGTTTATATGCATTGCCAAACGAAGCCATTTTTTTAAAAGATGAATGAATGATTGTTTGTGTTTGTAAGGCTATCCACATGCGAGTCAAGCTGAAACTTTCAAAGCCTGCTTATTATTCCATTGTCGAGTCTAATTGCTGTGGTCAAATATGATATTCCGTTTGCATTCAGGAAATTGAATGTCGGTTGGCTACCTCCGGGATATTGTTTCGCTAGGACAGCTACATTGCTAATGACTGACTTCGGATTTCCATGTGCGTGGCCTCCATTCAATAATGAATCGATGAATATATACCCGCGATTACCGTCGCTCACCAGTTTCAGAATTTGATGTTGATTCGTTAAATCATTGGCTGTTAAATTTATCACATTTGCGCTGCCCGCAGCATCTGAATTGGAGCTAAATGTTGCATGCTCCAAAAAATCCTCACTAACGATTACTTGTCCAGGTTGTGCCACTTGCAAAATTGTTGTGGTTGTAGTTTGATGATAAAGAGATGATTGGGTTTGGTGCCGTGCATGTTGTTGAACTTGATGAATTGTTGAGTTAAACTAGTACCAATTTATAATACCAAAGACATTTTTGGAGTACGTTACTTTACACTTTCTGCTAGTTGGGTTTGCGTTTATTCGCGGCTGATAACGTAAACTCATGCCAAGATCCCTTCGTGGTCGTCGCGAATGTAACCTACATGGCGTTACCCTGTAACATGCTTTTTAATCTAAATATTACTATCATTGCAGATCTTTTCAACGTTTCGTAATTCAACCAGAATCTGCCCCATATCCTCCTGGTCCCTCGACCTGCTTACGGATGACTAAAATACGAGTACTTTGCGAACATCATCATATTTTTTTAGGATATTCAAAAGATTCTCTTAAAATGACGATGACTTCATGCATGGATCGTTATCTTGTGATGATTGGATGCTAGATACCATCTTTATATGATTACCGAAAGTTTCTAATGATTTGCTTACTTTTTTGCTGCTATTTGCCAGTTTCGTAGCAAGTTCATCGAAGCTACTTGCCATTTTCACAAAACTTACGTCATTAGCTCGAGACTGAGAGTGCTGCCGTGAAATCAACTGATTTTTTCTTGGTTAATTCTGTCAATATAATCAATCAGTTTATCATACATGCTTTTTATAATGCTATTGAAGCCTTGACAATCGCAACAGGTGAGGGGCATATCCATGTACGAATGATACCAGTCCCTCGGGGCATCCATGCAAGCTCCATGAAGCCTCCTATTGCAAAATGCTCGGGACATCACGAATTCAACGGTATTGTCAAATGCAATACAATTTGGCAAGTTATATTTTACACTCATTGTTTCTTAGTTGTGTTTGATTACCTATTGAAATTGACTACAACATAGTCACAATTAGAAATCAAGGTCGAGCGTAAGTTTTTAATTGAAGTTATAAAAGGAACGCGTTGTTGCACTTTTTTCCTTTAGATACGCATTTACACTTTTTTTAATGATGGGCAAGGTCGATTGTTAACTGAAACCAATTTCTTTGAGTGGCGAATTTAAATTCTTTCTTGCACTTTTCATTTAAATTTAAAAAGTCTTGTGCCGCTTAATCAACGTATCGCAAGCACTAGCAGCTTTTTAATCTCACAAATATTCAGTTCATTTGTAAATTTAAATGCGCGTACATGAGGAATTATTTATTTGCGATGTGAAAAAAATATTAATATGCGATGTTGAAAATTCTATATTAAATGCGTCATAAAATTATGCACTTTCAACCACTTTTTAATTTAAATGCAAAATCACTCATCAGAACTATTCATTAAGACACTGAGCATGAATTATAAATTAATGAACTAAATAAGACACAAAAAATACATTAATAATAAATTAAATCTGTATCGAGCGATAAATAACACATCCCAACCGTTCAGCAGTTAGTTGATTTATGACCAGACAAGCTCTTGAAGTTCGTTCTGTCGTTGTTTAGCGTAAGAAGTGAAAAATCTTCGATGAGTTCCTCCAGGTTACGTTATCCTGTGAATGAAAGTTTTGAAGTAAAAATTCTGGTCTTTAGCTTTTACTATATATTTATCTTTTACTCTTTGGAAATGACAGAATTTAGGAAGTAGACAGCTATGACGATGAAGATGATGAATGATGATGTCGTTGCTGTTGACGCCGATGATAATGCTGATGATGTTGCTGCTGTGGCCGATATTGATAACAATGTTGGTTACGAACGAGTAGTGGAGTTTGCTTAGGCTTTCTCATTTATATTAATTCGTGAGAAGCGAGAAGAGCGGTTCAAGCAAATTTCACTTCTATCCAGGGCTGTGTTCGCGCCGCTGATATATGGAATCGACTCGCAGGCGAAGATTTCCCGTGAGACGAGGGTCTGTTTGCGCTGTTAAGCGTGCGACGACGTTGGGAATCTCTCAGTCGCGACAATCACTCCCTCCCCAAAGATCTTCGCATGCGTCGAAGAGAGTGGAAACGTGACTCTCTTCTTGGATGGCTGAAGTGGTGGTTGTTCCGACAAAATCTGCGCGGGTTGAGGCGTTTCCGAGGGCAGCAGAAGTGGTGGGGTAGGCGCGCCTGTGGCTCGTGTTGTGGCTGCTGTATGGCTGGATGGGCATCCAATTGCTCCAGGTAGGCTGATTCAGGAGGTCGGCTTCAAACTGGCGTCTTTGGTCTGATGTAATCTTCAGTGGTGGGCCAAATATTGATATCCAGTGGTCTAATAGTGCCCTAGCGACGTTCCGGTTCTGATGTCATGCACTAGCGCTGCTTGAGGCCACCGTGTATAGCGTGGGATAATGGTGAGGCAGTTCTCGTAGCCGTCACACAGGGGCAGCATGATCAAGTCGACATGAATGTGGTCGAAGCGCCGGTTCGGCGTCTTAAAATTTCCTAACTTGGCGCGGTTGTGGCGGTGGACCTTCGACAGTTGACACGCAATACATTACTTGGCCCACCGGGATACGTCTTTCCGAAGTCTCGGCCAGAAGTATTTAAGGGCTACGCGCTTCGAGGTGGCATGTCCACTCGGATGCGACAGTTGATGGACGATGTCGAAAGCCTGACGGCGGAACGCAGCTGGCAGGTAAGGCGTAATGGTGCTGTTAAACTCCACATTGTACGCTGCTTAGCCATCCAAGACCAGCTGATGCAGTTTGAGACGGGGGCTCGCCAGAAGGTGAAGCAACTGGTCGGCTGTGTTTTCTGCTTCACTGATGAATTAAGCTGTGATTGTGGTGGATATCGTGACCGTTTCTAGAGGTGAAAGTGCATCAGTGACAATATTGTCATCCCCTAGTGTGTATTCTACTCGCGAATCGAATTGGGCAATGAAGTCCAGTTGTCTGCTTTGAAGAGGTCAGGCTTTGCCCAAGCTATGCACATATAAGTGGCCGGTAGTCGGTAAAGATGATAAAGTGCCTTCCTTCCAAGATACGCTGAAAGAACTTGATGGCAGCAAAGATCGCAAGGAGCTCGCGGTCGTAGGTTGAGTAGCATTGCTCGATGTCAGAGAGCTTCCTTGAAAAGAAACCCAACTGTACCCAAGTGCCATCGCCCCGTTGCTGATCCAAGGCCGTGCTAATGGCAGTGCTGGACGCGTCAGTGCGGATGGGTGCGAAGGCGAAAGAAAAGCTGACATGGCTGCCTCGGCGATGCCTTGCCTGCAGCGTTCAAAGGCCGCTTCAGTATCGGGTGTCCAGGTGAGTAGTGCTTTCTATTTTGTACAACCTTTTAGCAGTTCTGATAGTGGCGCTTGGGACTCAGCAGCGTGTGTCATGCAGCGGCAATAAAAATCTAACATCCGGAGAAAATGCCTCAGCTGGGATCAGTCGGCAGTTTTGGGAAAAGATACGATGGCTTCTGTTTTGGGGGGCGGTGGTCGGAATCCAGTTTCGCAGACATGGTATCCAGCAAAAACGACCTCAGGCTGACCGACTTCGCATTTATCCCAGTTAGCGTGCAGATACGCTTCCTGTAGCGCGGAGAGAAGTTGCTCGAGGTGACGCTGGTGATGGTCGTGTCTGGCCGAGAAAACTAATATAGGATATCGTCCTAATAGACCCGGACGAAGTTCAACTTTCTCAGCAGATGGTTTAGAGTCCGCTGCATCGTTTGGGCTGCATTGCGTAAACCCAAAGGCATCTCCAGGAATTAATACAGTCCAAAGGTCGTGGTGACTGCCGTCTTACATACGTCTTCAGGAGCAACCGGAATTTGGTAGAAAGCACGCTTGAAGTTGATTACTGAGAAAACAGTGTCGCTGGCCTCCTGAACCAAATCCTCGATGATGGGCAGTGGGTAACGGTCCGGTCGAGTTTGAGTGTTGAATTGACGGTAATCCCCTGTAGCTCGCCAATGGCCACCGTCCTTGGGCACCATGTGCAGAGAACTGGCCCAGTGGCTCGACGAGGGTCGAATTATGTCTCGTCCCAGCAAGAAAGTGAACTCGGCCCTGGCTGTTGCGAGGCGTTCTCCCGCGAGGCGAACTGGTCCCATGAAAACCGGTGGGCCATTGGTCACTATCTATTGGTGGACGGGTAGGTCAGCGACGGAAGCTAATTCCCCGGGTTGTGCGGGTACATCTGCATATTTGGCCATTATCCCTTCTTCACTTTAGTGACGGCACCAATACTGTGTATAGCTGGAGCTGTACCGAGGACGCAGGCTGTGGAGAGGTTAGTGACAACGTCCAAGAGGCGCTGGCTGCGCCGATCGATGAGTAGACCATGATGCTTTAGTGCATCGGCTCTTAGAACGGCTACCTGGACCTCTGCTATCACGAACGACCAGTGGAGTGGCCGGCGTAGTCCGAAATCTAGGGTGAGCTCTTGAGATCCAAAGGTTGCGATGGGCATGCCATTGGCTGCCTGTAGCACCAGGCTCTGCTTACAAAGAGGCCTGGTGATGAAATGCCTCGGGATGATGGAGAGGGTGGAGCCGGAGTCTACCAAGAACCTGGTTTTTGTGGTAAGGTCGGAAACATAAAGGCGTCTCCCCAAGGTGCTGTCGGCGCTGTCCGCTGAGTACAACGCCAACATACCTAGTTGTAGCTGGGAAGGAACAAGGCGAGGGCCCCGTGCTTGGTGTGATACCAGCAGTAACCTGTGTGACTGTCTGGCCCAAGAATGGCGGAGCGGCCTCGTCGTTCGCTTGCGTTTCTGGACGAGGACCGCTCCCGCAGTGTATCGGTGCAGGCATGTGGTTGCTGAAGCGCCTCTCGAGTCAAGTTTGTTGGCTGCGTAGTTACCAGACGCAAGGTAGCTAGCTCGACAGCGACTTGGTCGGAAGAAGAACGCGGTGAGGAGATCCTGGATGAGGGCTGTATTGTGCGCATGGATGGTTGCACTGATGTGGCCATCACTCCCAGGCCAATGTCTTGTGCCTCGTCTTCGACTGCGGTAAGCTTCTTCAGCGTCTGATTTTTTAAAAGCAGAAGCATGCGGCGCATTTGATGAGGCAGGAGGACAAGCCATCTGACACGGAGAACATCGTCTTCAACTCGTGTGCCAGTGAGGGAACGCATATGTCGTAGTAGCTGCGAAGGTCCCGTGCTCCGGTGGCGCACTAGCTGCTTTGAGCGCTCCGTATCGGTCGTGCTCCGGTGGTGCACGGATGATTTCCGCTACGTCCGTGATGGTTTCATGATCCAGCGATGATACCGTGAGATGGTACTTGGCTGCGTCCCTTACCACCTTGTGCACCTTGAATTGTGACTCCACCTGGAAGAGCCAAATTTCAGGACTAGCCCGCCAGAAGAATGGCAGCCTGCACTGGCTGACAACGTTTACCTTCTGAGCCGGAGGTAAGCTCCTGGCCGGTGGTGCCTCCTGAGAGAGACGGTGCTCACCATCCTCGTCTTTTTGTCCGACAACCATTATTGTTGCGAGTTACTGTATATTTATCTTTTACTCTTTCGAATATTTTCGCTTATAGAATATCATTTTGTCGTTTTGATATATTTTTGTTTAATATTAGATAATATAAGATGGAGGATGGAAAATTTATCTTGATCTTGGCTGTATAAATTTTCTAATTCTTTTTGGTTACATATTTCTTTGCGTTTGTTGTCATTGGAATTTTCCATCTTTTGGAATTTTTTAGCCAATTTTTGGATCATCATCTATTTTAACAAATTTTTTAAATATTTCATAAAGTTTCTTTTTGTTAATCTTTACATAAATTTCTTTGCTTACACCTAGCTTTTTATAGGCTTCAGCTACCGGTTGCTGTGTATTGTATGCTTTATTGCTAGAGACTGGCTCGAGATAAGTACATAGTTGTTACAAGAGCTTTTCGCAATATTGTTATACTTGTTATACTTAACTGTAATATAGCGTTTCATATAACTTTTATTCCAATGCAACACCTTTCCTCTTTTCAAGTAAACAAGAAGTTAGCGTCATAAGTATATAAAATTAAAGCATTACTTATTAATATTCATTAATTCAATTTTTGATTTAAATATTTTTTTTTTCAATTATAATAAAACTAATTTTTTTATAGATTAGATATTTTATTAATTTCGTATAATAGCTATTTTCTACTACTATTTGCAGTCCTCTTCAGTACAATAATTATTGGCTTACAAGATTCTTATTTAAGTGCAAATAACTTTTAAAAAAGGCAATCACATTTACGATTCAATTAAGCTAAATATCACGGAATAGCAATCACCTTCATCCCTATTCATTCTTCGTTCCTCAGGTACTTGGATTATCTTTATTGCTTCCATCGCATCTAATTACCTAGGACAATTACTGCTCTTCATTACGCTTACATCGTTAATATCCATCATGTGCTGTTCTTCGATGATATGTTTAGCTACGGCCGACCTCATGTATGATCCCTGGTTTTTGGCTGCGATTTGTGCTTCCCTAATATGTTCGTGGAATCTGACTGGGATCAATCTTTTCGTTTGTTTGATATATATCATAGGACAAATACTACATGCCACTTTGTAAATGCCACTCGTTTTTAGATCCTTGCCCGATTCCAATATGTTTCGTGCTGCGCATCTGCAAGTAGAGGACACCATTTCTATTCCCTGATGTTTGAAATCTTTCTCGATGTCTTTTAAATACCTGGAATATGCCACTGATACGCGCTATGTAGCTTCTTTTGCCGGTTTCAATATTGTTAAGTTGTCCCTATTTTGTTTTCGGATCTTCTTCTCGATGATAGCTTCGATGCATTTTTCATTGTATCCATTTATGCTGGCTGTATTTATAATAATCTTTTTTAAATCACTCTGCTGTTAATGGCACTGTCAGTAAGCGGTGAATCATTGAATGGTATGCTGCAATTTTTTGCAAGTAGCTTTGGCTAGAATCGCTCGTAATTGTACGTTGGGTACTCGAGGGCTTCCAGTAGATGTCGATTTCAATCCTACCTTGGCTCCTAATAAGTTTCAAATCAAGGAACGGGATTTCGCCATTTTCTTCTATCTCCATGCTGAACTTTATCTTCGGGTGGATATTGTTAATTTCCTGGAAGATATTTTACTCAGGGTTACCAGATTGGTCGGTTCAAAACCCGGGACACTTTTAAAAGAGCATAAAAAAAGGTCTACATCTTGTTTCATCGTGTCATCGTTATTGATTAAAATTGCTTACATAAGAAGAAAAACATAAATCTGAATTATACGTAGATATTGTAGGCCCTGATGTACATATATTAGTGTGTTGGGGAACTTGTATGTGTAAGAGATCTAGAAGCTTATGATCTCAGATTATTATATTATTTGAAATGAGGCAGGGGTCGAAAGAAAAAAAACATTATTATTGCAACAAGTTTGTTCATTTATTTTTGCACATTTTAATTTATCTAATTTATTGACTAATTTAAATAGCCATTCATGAGTCAGGTTGATTAACAATATTTATTAGAGTCACGAATGTTATGAATGATTTTTGAATTTTCGGGCTGAAGAAGATAATTGTAAAATTGTTTGCAGTCCATCTCGGTAAAATTGAATATAATCATCAAGATGTCGCGAATTGTTTTCAACAAGAGTCGGTTGCGTTCATCAGTCCATTGGGATTTTATCAACGAAAAAATTCTTTTGACATTGGCATTGTGCCCGGGAATAGAGAAAAAAATTCAGCTATTTTCCAAATTTCAGAAAAAGCATCGCTCTTTGAATCGTTTGCGTGAAAGGATTGGCACATCTTGTCGTTACAAGATTCTCTAAAATAAAGGTCTTTATTTTCCTGCTTCTTTTGAATGTATCTCACAAGATTCATAGCCTGGTAAAAAAGTTTTGATTCATCAAAAACCACTCCTTTCTCTTGCAAATACAGCACGGACTTCTAAATTCAATCGAAGGTGAATGGAACATCGCGTTGAAAATCCATCCACTTGAATATCTGGAATGATTTGGAAAATGTTTTATAACTGTTCAACAAAAGTTTAATGAATGCAAAAAAAATTAAATACTCGAAATTCAGCAAGAGAGACCGTCCATTTCAGCAGATACTCCTCCGTTTCCACATAAACCATCAAAACTCTTACTGTGAAATCGTCACATTCTCTGTCTTTTTTTTCGCAATTTCAAAAGAATTGACTTGACGCCAAGTGGAAGAAATTTCGCTTCAATCCGATCCCTCAATGCTTGAGCTAAATCATCCACGATGCTCAAAATTTCAATGACGCTGATATTTATTTTCTGTGACTTCTTCACATTATCGTCGAAAACTGACATTAATGAATGAACAAATAAAAGATAGCATTCTGCGAAATCATGTGTGAAAAACGCTTCAAGAACTGCTGGCGGTTTTTCTTGAGATAGAAAATAAGCCTTCAAAGCAGGGAACATTTGTAGAATACGATGTACAACTGGCAGTAAACTCAGCCAACGGGTCTTGCTGTGATACAAAATCTCTCTGAAAGACACTTCAACAAATTCGCAAAGCTCTTCTGTGCGAACTGTATAAATAGAAAAATACTGATAAATTTTGAAGGCCAAAGTGCCTATATCAAATAACACAAATCTTCCAAGACCATGTTGAACGCTGTTGTGTAGAATGTGCACCGAACATCCAACTCCGAGGACATTGGCATTGATGTTCTCCTTCAAAAGAGCATGAATATTATTTTCTCCTCTCCGATGCAGACCCCTAAAATTCGAGTTGGTATTGTCAGCAGAAAAAGCCGTCGATTTCTTTTCAATCTTGAGCTGGCGAAGTGTATCCTCAAGAAGGGTCGCAATAGTGGCTGCTTTTTCATTTGCTGTCTCTTGCAGATCTAGCATTTTGATTTGAATTCCATTCTTCGTGTAATCAAAGTATTGGACGACTATAGGAAATAGTTTATGATGTCCATGATTACTGCCTTCCGTGCTTATACCGATGAAGGGAACTTTCTGGAGATCCTGGTTAATAATGTCTTGTACGTGAGGTGAAATGACTTTGAATACGATGGCTTCAGTCTTCGTTCTGGCACACGATATTTTTGTTGCGATTGACGAATCATGAAAAATTTCACGCAACAAAGCAGCTGTGCAATCTTGAGAAAGAAAACTGTGATGGTGCCTCACAGTATGGTATGCTAGAGCTCCTTCAGCAGCGCATATTTTCTTATCCAATGGAGTGAATTTTGGTATAAGAAAATTGGACATCGATTTTGACGTGGATGCTGCTTGGATAGACTTGCGGTTTTTATCACTTTTGACATGATTCTCTAAATCGTTGGCCCCTATTCAAAACAAAAAAAAAAACAATATTCATTACAGTTTTATTTTCCGAACTTCATGATTTTTCGAGTTAAGGGGGAAATCTCGTGCACCAGATCAAAAAGATCATTTTTTTTTTTAATTTTTGTCTTAAACGAAAGCTCGATATCTTAAAACATGTAATGTACGTCCTAGACCCGTAACTTGGCGCCTTTACACCGAAATAAAATTAATATATCGCCCTCATAAATCAATATATTAATGTCGTATAAGTCAACCATAAATTTTTTTCATATTGCAAAAGTAGCCTAATCAACCAAAAAAGTTACGGAAAGACAATCCTTTTTTTCATCTCCAAAAACAGATAATAAAAAAAATAGAATTTAAAAGAAAAAAACAAAGATGTAGAACTGTAAAAAAAACTGGCACAAATCACCACTAGCAATCGGCAAAATCATGACACACAAATTGCAATGGGCTCTTGTATTGTCTGACGACACTGAAGCAAGTAAATTTCTGTGCAAGCTCGTCGCTGAACGTACTTTTTCGTTTCGGCATGTTAAAAAAATACAAATGTATATTTGTATTTCACATGCCTTGACGTGTCAAGAGAACAATGCTAATAATTAAATACCTCTGTGAAAGGAAGTTAAAATGACAGTTCGACAGCTGACAAGACAACAGCCGACAATGAAAACCATCGACATGTATAAATGGACTGCTAGCGTGGGCTGCGCGACAATCACGCTTGTGGAAAGAGAAGGAGAGATGCATATATACGTTTCTGTCAAACCAATGAGAATTCGCCTATGGGATATCGCCCTCTCTTCATTGCGGGATGGATGCGCAGTAGCACAATAGTAGTCCATTTCTATATGTCGATGATGAAAATATAATAATATTGTACCTACCTTAATGAACTTTGCGCGCGCTAATATTTGAAACAAATCGAGGCTTTCACTGTCACACGCATTTGAATTGAATGAAATCACGACAGATTTCGTAGTATTGCAACACGTTTCTAGTTTACAAAAAAAATTTTTTCCTTTAGAAAAAAATCAGGTTTTTCGGAATCCGGGACAATTTGATGATTTTTGGAAAAAATCCGGTACATGTCCCGGAAATCCGGGACGTCTGGTAACCCTGTTTTACTATAAGAGTGAAAATATCGTCCACGTATCGTACCCACAATTTTTGCATCATGCCTTCTTCTTCAATTATATTTTCAATATGGGCCATAAAAATTTCGCTGTTGAGAGAAGATAGAGGATTGCCCATTGCTGTACGTGACGTTGTTTTGAAAAATCGTTGCCTGAGCATGAACTCATTTTCATTCATGCATAGTCGAGCCAATTTGACGTAGCATTTTTCCTTATCATTCCATTTACAAGAGTTTTCTATGCTCAATAACCACTTTTCCAATAAATACAATGATTCTCTAACTGGAACATTAGGAAAAAGGGCTTTTACGCCAAAAGACACCATAATATCTTCGTTGTTCAAATCATCTTTTTTTTCCAATTTTTTGATGAACATTTCCGGGTTTTTAATAGACGAATTACTTATTGGTATATTTAATTCGTTAATTTGGTTGGTTAACCATTTGGCTACTTAATATGTTGGCAAATTCGTGTTGGCTATAATTTCCCGTACCTCATCGCCATTTTTATGAGTTTTTGGTTGAATACGGATGCGGAGGAGCGATGGATTCGGCATTCTGTAGTGAATAAGAAGTTTTCAATAAAGTCCGTGAAGGACTGCAGCGATGGTCTGCTGCCCCGGCAGAAGAAGATGTAGGTATCTGCCGAGAATGCCCTCGTCTGGAGACGCGTGAATGCGCTGGCAGGCTAGCATTGCGGTGTCGTGGGGCGGGTTCGTTTCCCCAGCACGAGGACCCACTACAAAAAAATTTTGCATTCACGAATTGGACTGCGGATCAAAAGACGACAGGAGTCGCAAAAATTGTAGATAACTACACAGAGGGAATTATGACTTGTTACGAGAACAAGTGAAACCTGAGAAGAAAGGCGAACTTGGGGTTACCTCGTCTTTACCCAAATAAATTCAGGGCCCACAAATGAAAGAGGGGCAACCGGGTGGTGGTGGAGCCCCTTCATACCCACCCAACTGTAATAAATCCATTGATAATTTGTTGAAGTGGCCAGGTATTCCTCTTCTGAGTGGAAAACTCATACAACTTGAATTGTATGAACCTTCCCATCAGAAGGGGAGTACCCCGGTGACCAATTTATGTCATAGAATTATACAATTGAATTGCATAACTCTATGCCATAAAAAGGCACTTGGCTTGGGCCACTCAACCCATGAAGTCACCTGAAACAAAAGAAGGAATTAGGTTGTACCCGGCGGCTGGCTTATATTTTGGGGTGGAAGCCTGCCACCGTACCGGGTCCTATACCCGATTAGAAGAACAAAATGAGAAGACCGATTTTTTTTTTATCGTCTAGCAATTCATTTTATTCATTTGTTATATCGATGTCAAACTATTACTCTTTTTTTTTTTATTACCAAAACAGAAGTTTCAATTTTTTTATATATAATGATTTTTGCTCTTCCAAACAAAAATGGTCTAATTTGACTTCAATAGCAAGACCAAAATAACATTTAAGGAAAAGTTTTCGAAAGTGAATAATTGTATATAAAAAAAAACAGCAAAATTAAAAGAAAAGTTTAAAAAAATTACTAATTGTATTAATGGACAGAAGAATTTAAGAGAAATCTATGGAAATTAAGAAATCATATAGAAAAGGTGCAATAAAATTTAGCAAGAATTTGGAAAAATTAACAATGGTATCAATGTATAAAGAGAAATTAAGGGAAATCTATGGAAATTAAATTTGTGCAGAAAAAGAGGCAACAAGATTTAGCAAAAATTAAAAAAAAAAACAATCAAAATTTGTATTAACGGCCAAAAGAAATTAAGAAAATTGTATGGAGGAAAAAAAATTATGTAGGGAAGGTGCAACAAAATTTTGCTCCAATTTGAAAAACAAAATTAAAACTGTATTAATGGACAAAAGAAATTAAGAAAAATTTTATGGAAATTAAAACAGTTGCAGAAAAGATGCAACAAAATTAAGAGAAATTTATGGAAATTAAAATTGTTGCAGAAAAGATGCAACAAACTTAAGAGAAAATCTGAAAAAAAACCACTTTAAACCTGTATCAAAATTTGTGGAAAGACAATTATATCAGGAAAATTTACAAAAAAAAGGGTACTTACCCAACATCCTCGCTGGGCGCCCGTTGACGATGTGGGTAATTCCAGCGTTGCCTGAAACAAATTTTATTGTTAATGATGTTCCGCGTTGCAAACCTTAATTTCACTTTACTAACAAATGGGGGGAGAGAAAATATCCGAATACTTTTACACTGATTAACTTTAAGATCTTTAATACAATAAGAGGTCGAGACAAACATCCATATAAACCACGACGAGCCTCGCTCCACACATTAATCTTTCTCCTCTTTCTCCTGGTGAACTTCTATTGCAGTTGTGAACAAAGTTTCACGATCTAGACACATTATCTCGTGTATCCTTAGCCATTTATCTCTTGCCAACCCAACGTATTCGGCCTTGATTCCAGTATCCCATTCATTCCGAGGTATATCACTTCTCCAACCATCTATCCGATTGTTCCACGGGTTCCAAAGTGGTTCAAGTTACCCGCATACAGCCTTCTGCTGGCATTAGCGCTGGCGATAGTACTCGGTCAGGTTTTTCCTGTGTTCTACTGAACCACTCGCTGTTCACTCACGCTCGGCGACACACCGGAAATCGTTTCACTCTTTTCCAGCAATTTTGGGCGAACTCCCACTTCTTCCTATTTTCTGGCGCACACACTTCACTCTTTGTATGTATTCAGACTGCAAACGATTATCTCAGGCCTTGAATCACCAATATACGGACGTTCAATTGCAGGTGGCGAAGGGAAATTGTACGTTAGACATAATTGTTTACTTCACTTATAAAATGCAATTATATGCCGGGGTCTGTGTCAGACAATAACCATTACAATAGAAGTAAAAAGCGATGGTGGGATTTATTCATCGGTATCCACTTGATAAGCAAACAATGCTCCTTGAAAGTTTATTCTATAATGTCACTCCGAAAATCATTTAAAAAAAATGCTCTGCTCAAATAAACTACGTGGCTAAATTCTTTCATCAGCACTGCCGCATGTCACCATTCAGTCCATTTCCACAATTTTCGTTTGTACTTATTGCGGCAAATATTACATGTTTGGATTCACCAACTTTTCTTTTTCGTTGGCCACATAGGGAAACGCGAGAAGATTCGAAAAGATATTTTTCGATCAAACGCGTATTTATTTTGTTCGGGTTGCCGGTTTTTCTTCGAAGACTTGCTCTCTGATCCTTCATTAATTCATTTCACCCCAAGCATGCACCATTCAAACACAGAATTTATTCCATGAAAGTGTTCTGTGTACTTCTGTGAAACGTTCCATTTTGTTTGTATTCTCACGATTCATCTCTGTGTGCACGCTTCTTCTAACAAGTATTGTGGAGGAGTTTCCGAATTTGTATTGGAACATGCACAGTACATTAACAACAACGATTCCACGCGAACCGACTTCCTTAATCGATGAAGCGAAGTTGCATCACAGCATTTCGAAAAATTTCCGACAAAAGAGCTAACTGTTAATTACAAATCCGTTACATGCTGAGTGCATTGAGTAACAAATTGTTACTAAATTCGGGGGCAAATCAATGACGCCTTTTTCCACATTTTCAAATTGTTTCTCCGTTTCATATCTCCTTTGGGGACCTGATTATTTCTGGGAGCTAAAGAATAACTTTTCGACAGATGATTTAAGGGAGGGAGAAACCTTTGGACACCCAAGCGAAAACACTTCCACCAGATTTTGACGGAACACGAGTTTTATTCCACTTTTCACTAACCCACACGACTAACAAGGTGTTCACAATTTGCACGATAACTTTATCGTCTATTTTTTCACAATATTTCACTGTCTCTGTTTAATCGGTTTACTATCGCCAACGTCGATGGCGTGTGAGACTAGGGTGGTGCGGCCAAGGCCTTGGGTAGCGTAAGATGGGAAAGCAGCAATGGATGCTTCCAGGCGTTGCCGTTTGTTAGGCGTCAGGTCATGCCTATCGGGAGTAGAAGTGATTTCGTTGACATTTCTGGTTTTTAAAGACAAATCTGTGAATAAATCTGAGGCCAGTCCAAAGCGAAGGACGAAATCGACGCCAAGGTATGCATTCTGAGTCAAAGACGGGATAATGTAGAACGTAATATCCTTCGTCTGTCCCCTGAACGTCACGGGTGTGGTTAGTTTACCTCGTATAGGGTGTTTGGTGCCATCAGCTGTACTGATTTCAGTGCGCCAGGATTTAATCAAGTTCGGATAGTCTTGGAGCACCTTCGAGCCAAAGCTCGAGGCAAGACAACTGATACTGGCACTCGTGTCGATCAATGCAAACACGGTCTCGCCCAACACTTTAATTGGATGATAAGGTCTGATCTCATTCTCAGCAACCTCCGAGATGTTACACGAGTTTAAGGTTTGACGGCAGGTGCGCACTCTCTTGCAGAAATTCCGCCAACGACGGGTTGACCATTTTGTCGTGCGCGGGCGGGAAGTGACTACTTCGGAAGCAAATATTCGCTCTCGAGCCACCCGATATTCCTGCAGTCGAACATAATAAGGTTTTAGAGTGCGTATTTGAGGCTGGCGCGGTTCTTTTGGCAGTGGCTGCGATGGTCTCTTCAATATTGTCGTTGGCGAGGTCTCCGGAAGAGAGTGAACATCTGCAGTCGTAGTGGTCATGGCTGGTGGGTTAACGTCAGGTTTGTAGGGGTGAGCAGCTGGCTGAGGAGCTACTGCGGGGGCTTCGAGTACCACTGAGGTGGTCGGGCTCGTCCGTTTTTTGGAGTGGCACCATCTGGGTAGTCCGGAACATAGGTGTTCGACTCCGTGTGATCTTCCAGATTTGTGTTGTTGCAATTTGGTGCCACTTCTGCAATTTCACGTCGCGGACCCGTCCTCGCATGTAGGTAAGGTCGTTCTTGGAGGTCTTCTTCAAGCCTCTCCAATCGACTCACGACCCTCAGTAGTGCTTCCATGTTCTGCGGGTCCGAGTTTACCACATGGCAACGAAGTTCCGGCTTTAGATTCCGTTTCAACACCCGCAGCAGTCGAGTGGAAGACATAGGCTCTGACAACTGGTCATTCAACCGAAGGATATCGGCTCGATACTGATGAAAGGGCTCGTCCGGACGTTGCCATCTGGCATGGATCTTGTCCAGGACACTCTCATCCATGTTGACCGTCGAGTATTCCATGCGGAGTACCTCTTTCAGCCGTGTCCAGCGTATTGATGGTGGGGCCGAATGAATCCGCCAGTACGTCTCGAGTGCTGCTCCCCTGAACAGCATTGGCAAATAACCTGCCAGCACCGTGTAGTCGCCGGCCAACATCTCTCCGACTAAGGACTCCACGCGACCAATGAAGACTTCCACGTTCAGGTCGTTTGGCTCCCCGCTAAAATGTAGGTTCCACCCCTGGACGATGCTGGGAATATGCTTCGGCTTCAGCATGTAGGGTTGCTCCTGCGGAGCCACTGAACCTAGAGTCGGTGGTGGTACTTGGTTGAGTCGTGGCGGAAGATCCCAGGCGTTCCAAGGCTGGTATCGAGATGGTGGATCCGGATCCTCAGACGGATGGTAATTGGTTGGCTGGTTTATGGCTGGTTCCTGAAGACGTCGTGCCGATCTGAACCGTTGTAGCGTCGTCTCTGTCTCTTTGCAGCGAAGTATGAAGGAGTATATTCATTCCACTTCCGTGTAACAACTACCACAGATTTGGTCTGGTGAATCATCTTCAAAAGTGATGTTCATGTTGAGGGACTCCTTCAGGAAGTCGACAACAAAAATCCTCCTCACTTCATCGACGACACAATCACCGAGTGGATACATGTCTTCGCCAAGTCGCAGGCAGAGTCGGCATGTATTTGTACAGTCCATAATGATCCTACCTAAAATTTATACCTAAGTTGCTGGAAAAGTGAAATAAAGGCAAAAATGACGCTATAAAGAAATAATTAAATATTAACAAGACAAAACACAAAAGTGGCCGAAAGTGGCGAACTATAAAACATTCCTCACAAAAAAAAATGTATGCTAAAAGTTCCAAAAAAGTTTTAAGTTAGCACAAAAAAAAAATATAACTGGTCTCTCCTTTCCGTCCTTCCTCCCAAGTATGGACACCATGGCACAATCCTTCTCTAGCGTTCCAGGGACACTCTCTTGTGGCACCATGAAAGTCAGGGTTCAGAAGTGATCCCTCATTAGCAAATTTCTCAAGTTACAACTTGTTAGCCCAGGGTTGGATTCTAATCCACAAGCAGCGCGTGTCTTGTCATGGATAGTCATGGATTAGCTAATCAGCCAATCACATGAAATCAAAATCCATGTAATTTAAGACACTTAGGCACCGCTGGTTTGGGGAGCGGATCAGAATCCTCCGCAAAATAGATGTTGGGATAATAACCTCCGAACACAAAAAGGGACTCTAATATCATTTGGCCTTACTAGTTATACAATGGTGGTAAACCACCAAAGTATAAATCAAAAGCAGGACCAAAAGATATTGATGTCCAAAGACAACACACGTCCGAAAGTTATTAAGCTGCTGGAGCACGATTAGTGCAAAAACCCTCGGGAGTTATCTACCCGCCAAAATTTCTAACACCTAGTGGGGACACCTAGAGACGATGGACTGTCTCGTGCTCACGACTGATGATACAGCCGGGCTTTTCGGGCCCCACGTTGGGCGCCATTTGTAGTGAATAATAAGAAGTTTTCAATAAAGTCCGTGAAGGACGGCAGCGATGGTCTGCTGCCCCGGCAGAAGAAGATGTAGGTATCTGCCGAGAATGCCCTCGTCTGGAGACGCGTGAATGCGCTGGCAGGCTAGCATTGCGGTGTCGTGGGGCGGGTTCGTTTCCCCAGCACGAGGACCCACTACAAAAAAATTTCGCATTCACGAATTGGACTGCGGATCAACAGACGACAGGAGTCGCAAAAATTGTAGATAACTACACAGAGGGAATTATGACTTGTTACGAGAACAAGTGAAACCTGAGAAGAAAGGCGAACTTGGGGTTACCTCGTCTTTACCCAAATAAATTCAGGGCCCACAAATGAAAGAGGGGCAACCGGGTGGTGGTGGAGCCCCTTCATACCCACCCAACCGGAATAAATCCATTGATAATTTGTTGAAGTGGCCAGGTATTCCTCTTCTGAGTAGAAAACTCATACAACTTGAATTGTATGAACCTTCCCATCAGAAGGGGAGTACCCCGGTGACCAATTTATGTCATAGAATTATACAATTGAATTGCATAACTCTATGACATAAATTGGTCACCGGGGTACTCCCCTTCTGATGGGAAAGTTCATATAATTCAAGTTGTATGAGTTTTCCACTCAGAAGAGGAATACCTGGCCACTTCAACAAGTTAACAATGGATTTATTCCGGTTGGGTGGGTATGAAGGGGCTCCACCACCACCCGGTTGCCCCTCTTTCATTTGTGGGCCATGAACTTCGTCGGGTAAAGACGAGGTTACCCCAAGTTTGCCTTTCTTCTCAGGTTTCACTTGTTCTCGTAACAAGTCATAATTCCCTCTGTGTAGTTATCTACAATTTTTGCGACTTCTGTCGTCTTTTGATCCGCAGTCCAATTCGTGAATGCGAATTTTTTTTGTAGTGGGTCCTCGTGCTGGGGAAACGAACCCGCCCCACGACACCGCAATGCTAGCCTGCCAGCGCATTCACGCGTCTCCAGACGAGGGCATTCTCGGCAGAAACCGACACCTTCCTCTGCCGAGGCAGCAGAACATCGCTGCAGTCCTTTACGGACATTTTGAACATCCCCTTTATTCACTACAATTCTCTAATTTTTACTTGCTACCACTCGTCTACATTTCTTGAGAGTTTTTTCTACTCGTTTTATGGAATCTGGGAGCGGATTGTTTCGCAGTTCCATATGATTTCCATTCGATAAGGCGTTTAGTATGATTTCATCGTGCTTATGTTTGTTCATTATTACCACTGATGTAAGAATACGATAAGACCTAGGCTTGTTACATTTATTCATAACTACTGCCGGTTCCCAGATTTTACTGTTTTGAAACACTACATATTCTCCTTCCTTATATGTTTCATCTTTTAATAATTTGCGTTTGTCGTGAGAAAGCTTTTGCTCTTCTTTTACTTTGGCTAACTGCTTATGCAAATTTGCAGTCGTTTTAGGCTTAAGAAGTCCACTATTAACAAGAAGTTTAGTCCTCAGTAATCTACTCATGAGCAATTAACAAGGAGCAAAACCGAACCTGGGAATACCTGTACATCTTTGCTCTAGTAACATAAATCTGTACTTCCGTTTCCCACCTTCCTTTAAAGTATTTTGGCAATATGGACACCCTTTTCAGCTAAACCATTGAAGCGAGGGTATCTAGGCCTCGAAAAGATAAATTTGAAATTCCAATTTTTAGCAATTTCCTTCAGCTCATATGAATTACAAAGCTGATTGTCCGCAATTATTACCTCAGGTATGCCTAAACTTTGAAGATTTGCTTTAGTGCTTTAGAAACATGTGTTGCTGTTTTCCCTTTTATTTCTTTAATTTCAAGCCACTTAGAGTAATAATCTACAGCAACTAAGTAAGATTTGCTACCATACTCCAAAATATCAGCCCCTAATTTTTGAAATGGATATTCTGGAGTATCATGAGGCAAAAGTGAGTGATGTACATTTTTCGGTCTAAATTTTTCGCACACGCGACATTTATTAATCATATTTCTTATGTCTCTTGACATAAATAGCCAATAAACTAGTGTTTTTGCCCTAAATGTGACTCATGTAAGCGTTTTAATATTTCATTAACTAATTTAGCAGGAACGAAAATGCGACCTTCGTAGAAAAGAAGATAATCTTCAAAATCCGATCTATCTTTTAAATTCCAGAAATACTTTATGTTATCCGGCACTTTATCTTTTGAAATTGGCCAACCATTTACACAGACTTCGATAAACTTCTTGGTAATTTAATCGTCTTCCATACACTTTATGATCTGTTTCTTCATCGTTTACTCTACATCAACTGAATTAACTAAATCGGTCAGTATATCATCCAGATTTGCTTGCAGATCTTCGATAGAATTAAACGTAAACGCTTTCCCTGGAATATACTTCACCTCGAAATCATATTTTTTTCAATTTGATACACATTCTTTGTAATCTTGTGAAATGAAAACTGCTGATAAGTTTATTCAATACAGCTAATAAGGGTTTATGATGTGTTTGAATTATAAAATGTTGTCCATAAATATATAAGTGAAACTTAATCGTACCAAAGACTATAGCTAGAAGCTTTTTATCTATTTGCGAATAGTTTTCCTCCGCCTGAGATAAACTTTCAAATGCGAACGCGATTGAAATAAAACAGCCTAACCCATTTCTTGAAACATCTACTTTTTACTACGCGGACTGAAATATTAATTTTTTGAATAGTCATTTCCTTGTTCGGTTCAAAAGAATATAATGTGGTTCTATTTGCTAGTTCATTTTTAATTGATTTCAATACATCGGAATGATACGAAGACCACTGAAACTCAACATTCTTCTTATCAATGCCCTTGAAGTCGCATTTTTCGCGGAGAATGCTGGAATAAATTCCCTTAAATAATTTAGTGATCCTAGAATTTTTTCAAGATTCTTACGGCTTTCTGGATCTGGTGATAATCCATCTTCATTAAAAGTGTGCCCTAAATAAGTCACCTGTTTGACTCGATATTGTAGATTTTCTCTGTTTAACTTTGCATTTATTTCCCTGGCTCTTTTTAAAACACGCTTTAAATTTGCATCATGCTCTTCAGTAGTTTTCCCTCCTACGATAATGTCATTGAAAAAGACATGCATCCCAGACAAATCACCAAAATATTTCATGTTGTTTTTAAAATTTCTCAGGAGCCCTACTAACTCCAAATGGAAGTACTGTGAACTCCTATATGCCCAGCGGCGTATTAAAAACAGTCAAACTCATGGAGTCCTCTGTAAGAGGAACTCACCAAAACCCTTCTTTGAGATCTAGAACAGTGAAGAGACGCATTTCCCCCATCGTGGCTCTGAAATCATCTAGCGTTGGTATTAAATGATGATCAAATTGTATGTTTTTGTTCATGTCGTTAGGATCAAGACATATCCTCAGTGATTCGTCCTTCTTTTCCACAATTACAATAGTGTGTGCCCAATCCGAAGTACCTTCCTTTTTCCGTATAACGCTTCTTCTTTTCCATATTGTCGAGAGTATTTTTAAGTCTTTCACGCAAAGAAAATGGCACTCTTCTCGGTGGTCGATGCACCGGAACAGCATTGGGTTTCAGTTTCAGCGCACGAGTCTCCGGGTGCTTTCCTGTCCCTGTAAATAAATCTAAATTTGCATCTATAAAGTCATCCACATTATTAGATAATAGCATTTTATTTACTGGGAGAACTTCTTCCCTTTTTATTAACTTTAGCTTTAAGCACGTTTCTAACCCCAAAAGTGGACAGCCTTTTTCTGCAACCACAATGAATTCTACACTGTCCCACAGGTTACTTTTTACTACGCAGACTGAAATATTAATTTTTCCTAACACTTTTAGATGCTGGCCTCCATGGTCTTCTAATCGAGCGGTCACCGGCAATAGTTTTGATTTAATGGAACATTTTGTTAATAATGTGATCTGTATGACGTTCACTGCGCGGAATGTATTGGGGGTGTGGAGTTATTGCGATTTAGCAACTTAACTCCCTCATATCTGTGAGTACTTCAGTACCCATCTATCTTCTTGAGCCAGTTTCAGTCTGTTGGTATTCAGTAATATTTCAATAAAACTCACGTTAGATTTTCATGAATACGATAATTATTATTGAGCACAAAACGATATGACATTCGTATCGAAAAGAAAAAGTACAGCATTGAATAAAACACCTTTGACTTTGACTTTGAAGAAATACAACTACGCCTAGTGTTAACAAACAGAAACAAAAAAAAATTCCGAGTCATCTATGGTCTTTCATATAAATTTATATTTATTCAACACTCCCATTTAAATTAATAAGGTAGACACAAATTCATAAAAAATAAATATTTTTTTATTTTTACTTATATAGTACACATGTTAAATCTTTTATTTCAACTTTTTCAGAATTTAAACATGGATCTAATCCACTAACATATTAGCCATTTGCAACATTTTTGATAATCTAATCTCTTATTGAGTTAAATTTATCTTTCTTCAGGAAATCAGCCAATTGATTTGACCTCTCCACATATTAAATAGCAACAACTTTCTTCGCAGCATTCTCTCTGGTAAAATTGTATCTTATATTTATGTGCTTACTTCTTCTATGAACCACAGCATTGTTCATTAATTTGATTGAACTCTGATTAT
This sequence comes from Odontomyia ornata, assembly GCA_963969285.1. Taxonomy (NCBI): domain Eukaryota; kingdom Metazoa; phylum Arthropoda; class Insecta; order Diptera; family Stratiomyidae; genus Odontomyia; species Odontomyia ornata. The sequence continues at coordinate 160,855,610 of OZ017740.1, forward strand.
CAACATTTAAGGTAATTGCGCCTTGTGGCTCTCCAATGTCATAAAGAAATCGCCTCAGCCATAAAATTTCTTTCGCGGCTTCGCACGCAGCTATGTACTCAGAGTCAGTTGTAGATAATGCCACAGTATTTTGTTAACGGCTGCACCAAGTGACAGGACCTATCCTGTATTCGATTACCTAGTGTCCAAATCACCTGCAAAGTCAGAGCTTGAGTAGCCAACTAATTCAATATTACCTTGATAAACAATAGACAAAAGACAATTAATTAAATAAAATAAAATTCTTTCCCCAGGTGTAACATGTGAATAATCTTGGTTATTAACATATCTGCTAACAATATTCACAGCATATGCTATGTCAGGTCTAGATACAGATGAACCACAATGCTCCCACTGCTGCTCTGTATGGGAAATTAATAGGCCCATTAGTTATATTCTTTCAAATATGTACATTAACATCAGCAGCAGTACTACTACCTTTAGCATCTGAGAAATGAATTGGTTTATGTTTTAATATATTGTTTTTGACTGATACTTATAAAGTCTTTGCCACTATTTATTTCAATAAATAATTTGCAGTTTATAACTTTAATATCATATTTTTGTTTAAGGTTATTTAACATATCTGACAAAAAAAAACGTTGCTTTTGGCCAATAGTAATCCATCATCAACATAAAGAATTAACATTATTTTGACATCTTAATAATATCCTGCAAATACACAATTATCAGATGGACATGGTTTGAAACCATAAGAAGATACAAAAGAACAAAAAGTTTCATTCCAACATCTCGAAGATTGTTTAAGACCGTATATACTTGTAGATTTAATTAACTTATATACTTTTGAAGGCTGCGTTTCCAATCCCTCTGGGACCTCCATTTATATGTCCTAAGAGAGCTCACCATATAAGAAAGCCGTCTTCACATCGAATTGCTCTATGTAAAGTTTGTATCTCGCCGCGATGCTAAGCAGCACCCTGATGGAATCGTACCTGCTCGTAGGGGAAAAGGTCTCATTATCTTCTTCTTCTCTTCTTTGTAGGCCCTTTCGGGCCTTCGCTTAGAGATAGTTAGAGTATCTCATTGTCATGATCGAATGTATCGGCACTCCACAAGGTGATATGATCATTATCACGCTTTGGCCGTGTGTCCGTCCACCCAGCTGCGATACGTTCTGATTTTAAACCAGCACGTATTATAACTGAACAGGCTTATAGTCCATCCGAAGAACCTGTCGAACTAAATCTCGTTGACGCCAGCGAGACTTGAACCAGAGACCTTCGGCTTACTGCACTAAGCCACGCGGACTACAAGGTCTCATTATAATCTACACCTTTTACTTGTGTGAATCCTTGGGCACACGGTCGTGCTTTGAATCGGAGTGATTCGCCATCTCTATTCTTCTTTACGGTCAACACCCATTTGCAAGAAACGGGCTTCGTCTCAGTTCGATCAGTCAGTATCCAAGGTTGGTTTTCTTCATGTGACTGAAGCTCTTCAGCTACAGCTTTTCTTCATAGACAAGGATTTGGGCCAGTCATCGCTTTTTCATAGTGTAAGGTATTTCCAATTCTGTGCAGTTAGCTTGTAATTTATTATTTCGACGAGGGCGTAACGTGATGTTTCTCTGTTCTTCCTGTTCCAAATATTTACCTTTTGGAGGGATATAACTTTCATCTGTATCTTCTAAACTCTGTATACTATCATCTGAAGAGATTTGTTCAGGTACATCGCCTTGGTGTTGAAACGCATTTCGTGACATAGACATTGTAGGATGTTCTTCTTCTTGTTCAGCTCTCATTTCTATGAAATTTTGTTTTTCTTCTAGTTTTCTACATTCTGTTACCCTCCGCGTGGGAGTTCCTTCGGCTAAGGACCTCGGACCCAGCTTGCCGTCGAAGACGGTCGTAGGTGGCGCCACTCGCTTATCCCCTGGTCGTAAAAAGCCGCCAAGCGAATACGCGGCCGCCGAACACCCCTCACACAACTCGGACTAATACTCTTTAAGCTCTTCCCTAACAGGGGAAGATTAGAATCACCGGGTGACCAGTTGCACACTTGCCGGGCTCAGATTTTCCGGCGTAACTCACGCCGAGCAAAAAAAACTAAATAAGAAACACTTTCGCTACAGAAATTCCTGAATAAACCGCAAGGGAATTTACCTTCGAACACACCCGAGCCAGGTGTACAATTAACATGCGCGGCAAACTTACTCTTCCTTCAACAAGCACACAAAAACTTCCACTATTTCACTATATACTATATATTTAATTGCGAAATGCAAATGAAGTTCCAAAAATATTCCACTGTTTCACTAACTACTATATATTTAATTGCGAAATGCAAATAAAGTTCCAAAAATATAATGCATTAAAAAGTTCAAATTTCACTTACTCTACCTAAGCGGGGGCCCCCCGAAGTACTCTTCGTTGCAATTTTCTGCCTGATGTCGCCAATCTCCCTTGGTTGGATCGCTGTTAAAATATTTCTCCGCTGTTGAAATTTTCCTCCGTCGCAATTCCTTTCCTCGATGGATTTTTTCCAAGTTTCAGAGCGCTATCCTCGCTTAGTCCTCGTTGTCGTCTCGAACCCGCCAGAAAAGAGAAAGAGCCGTTCTTCCTTATTGGATTTTTCATCGGCACGGTTTCAACCGGCGAGCCGTTAACTTTTTCCCTGGGCGATCCGATGTTCAATTCAGATCCCCCGACTGGGGTGCATCGGGCAATTGAAATCTAAATTTCCCTTTTTAGTACACTCGTCCATCAGGTGTAGAATGTCAAAGTGACTGACAATCTGTCAGTTTCGTGTTTGTTTATATCGTGCCAAATGATTGAGTTTGGAAAAAAACATTAAAAATCGTGGTCGCGTCTTTTTCCCTATGTGTTTAAATTCGTCGGTGATGTGTCGTTGAAGCCATAACGCGGTAGTGTAAAAATGAATGTCGTGATGCGGTAACATAGAGTAGAATGCCATAACGATTAGAGGTCTCTGGCGGTTGTACTTTCGGTAGGTATAAAAGACTCTTAGATGTTACTCGTTTGTATAAACGTTCTTTTCCTGTTTTGCTAGGCTTGTCCGGATAGTGTACCAGCAAACCAACCCAAAAGTTGGGAGGAGTTCTTCAACTCCTTGCGACGACCGAAATGGAGTGGTATTTGGCGTTTGATTCCTTGACTCCCCAACGTTCGTATCATCTCTTCATTATAGTAAGTTTTCCCAAATAACGATTTTTGTGAATATTTTCATCAATATGCAAATTTATAACTTTCGCTCTAATTTGTAATTCACGGACATTACAAGTGTGTACGATCGCACAATGGTTGTAAAGTCAAAAGTTTGCTGGGTTGGAAATCCAGAAACTGCTGTTCACATACCCAATAACTTACGTACAAACTTTGGAACGAAAAATTGCTATTTCTACAAGAAGTGCATTTACGGATGCTGAGGAAAAATCGGAAATTCGTGTGGACTGCCGAATGCGAGGAGGCCTTTCTGCGTTGTAAAACCAAGCTATCCACAGCACCAATCCTCACATGCCCTGATTTCACCAAGCCCTTCAAAGTTCAAACCAATGCTTCTAACACAGGGCTGGGGGCAGTGTTGAGTCAGGAGGATGCAGAGGGGGAGAAGGTAGTCTGCTACCTCAGCCGTAGCTTGACAAAGGCAGAGAAGAAGTACTCGACCACGGAAAAAGAATGCTTAGCGGTGTTGTGGGCAGTAGAATAACTGCGCCCATATCTGGAAGGAACGCAGTTCAGTGTGATCACGGATCACCATTCGTTGGTCTGGTTAAACCACCTGAAAGATCCGAACGGACAGTTGGCGAGATGGGCTGTTCGACTCCAGCAGTTTGACTTTGACGTCCTGCATAGGAAGGGCAAAGAGCATCTCGTACCAGATGCCTTATCACGGTCAGTCTCCGAGGTCGACGTAGTCCTGGCAGAGACGAACAGTGGAGATAAGTGGCTGGAAAGGATGATTTCAGATGTGGAGAGAGAGCCACAAAACTTTCCGGACTGGAGGGTGGAAAACGGACAACTGTGGAAACACCTCACGGGCAGGTACCCAGAATTAAGTGGCAATAGCTGGAAACGAGTTATACCCAAGGGTGAGCGGGGGAAAGTACTCCGACAGTGTCACGACGATCCAAAGGCGGGTCATATGGGAGCTGGCAGGACATACGATCGTGTGCTGCAAAGGTACTTTTGGCCGATATTAAACGATATGTCGCAAGATGCCAGATTTGTCAGTCGACTAAAGTGGAACGAAGACGTCCGCATAGCCCAATGGTCTCTAGGGAAGGCCAGGCGAAGGAGACGTGGACGGTAATATCCGTTGATCTGATAGGTCCTTTACGTCGTTCAACCCTAGGGAATTGCTACGTATTAACCGTCGTGGATTACTTCAGCAAATTCCCGCTTATCTTCCCACTCCGTCAAGCACACGGAAAAGCAATCGCACAGATATTGGAGGAACAACTATTTTTATTATTTGGAGTACCAGCGGTAGTAATCTGCGACAATCGAGTACAGTTCCGCTCTAAAGAGTTGCAGAGATTGGTCACCACGTACGGTACCAAGATTCAGTGTACAGCTTATTATCACCCCCAGGCTAATCCCGCAGAACGGGTGAACCAAACTTTCAAAAGGATGCTGAGATCGTACGTAGGGGATAACCATAAGTTATGGGATAAGGAAATATCAAAGATCGGGTGTGCTCTGCGAACGTATACTCACGAAACAATGGAGGTGACCCCATATTTTGTAAACTTTGGACGCGAAATGGTGACTTCGAGGGAAGACCTTCACCCAATAGAGGAAGAGGAGGTTCAAAATGATCCAAGGTTACGAGAGAGCTTGATGGCCAAAATGCGGGAGGAAGTTAAGGAACGCATGAGAAAGGCGGCGGAGCAAAGCTCACAAAGATACAACCTTCGGAAGCGGACTCCACCATTCCAGGTGAACGATATGGTTTGTAGACGAAACTTCGCTCAGTCGGATGCCGCGAACTATTTTTCCGCGAAGCTAGCACCGGAATACTTAGGACCTTTCAGAATCCAAAGGAAGAAGTCAGCGTCTATCTATCGGCTCGTTACTCAAGGAGGAGATGAAGCGGATCTATGGCACGCTAAGGATCTGAAACCTTACGTAGCATAGCGCGTCTAAATCGGGCTCATATCTTATAGCAACGGAATAGTGGAAGTTCGGGGTGGTAGTAAGGTACCCAGATATGATTAAATTAAGAATTAAATGGACATCACAAGAAAAGACATGGAAAAGAAAATGAAAGAGTTACCTTTGAAGAGGGATCGACGGTAAACTACTTAAGTCCACCTGAAGTTTCGTTTTTTTTTGTATCGTGGCGGTACGGTTCGCAGTTGTTTTGGGTGTACGCCTCCAGTTGTTTGGTCGGTTGCTAAAAGTAGTAGAATCGGATTATTGCACCTGTGTTTTCTCGTGATCGGGAGGTCGAACAGGGTAATCGGGGCGATTTGGATGGGAATCGTCCTTCAATTGACTTAAGGTTTAAAGATAGGCTGGATTAGTGGAGTAAAATGTCAGAGGTTATTAGAGTAAATTTTCATAGTAGAAGTTTATACCCTAACAAAGGAAAAAAAAGGTATTTTCCAGAGTTTCGAGGATGTTTCTCTTCCCATATTTTTCCTCTTTCTTTATTATATTTCTGACGAACCACTTCCATCACGACTTCTGAATTCGCGTGTCGTAGATGATGGGGCTAAAATCAAGAGGTTGAAAATAGATTAGTTTGGATTCAAGTCAGTTACATGCATTGAAATATGAAATAGTAGAATAAGGGTCTAGTGAAGTTGTTAGGGGTAGGAATAATAGCTTAAAATAGTTGAGACGCGTAGCATGGTGGTGGATATTAGCAGGTAAGCAAATGCGGGTTTCAGGGAGTTAGAAAGTAAGCAAAAACTAGTTAAATAGGATTTATAAGACAATAAGGTCAAGTGGAACAATTTTCTAGTGTAGTGAGTTTAGTAGCAGTTAGGTTTCTTAGTGGTATTTCCGATAGTCGGTTGCTATTTTCAGTAGCCTCAATCATTTTTTTTTTGCGTAGCATTGTTGGGCATACATCTACCCTACGCATATTGTCGGTAGGGTGACTGATCCGACTCGCAACACCACGCTGTGCGGTCGATGCGTGTAGTAATCGAACATTAATGTTGTTAGATAACACTCGTCGTGATGCGCGAAAACACCCCAGAACTCGGGAATTCATTGGTTGCTTGCTAAGGTATACGGTTAGAATGGTTGGAAGGATAACGTAGCACATAGTGAACCCTTGTTTCTCCAGCAGCTAGGTATTTTAACTTTGAGTATAGATTAAGAAGAATCGGGGCAAGTAGGGTTGAACTAGTCTCTTCTCAAATGGCTAACTAAGCCCCAAACAGGGAAGATAATATATTAGAAGAGTGGATTTCGGCGAAACCTACTTCATTTGCATATTTCTCCTCCCTGTTTTATTTTTTCTCGTTTTTCTCCTCACTGTTTTTTTTCCCATCCGAGATTGGCGTGAGGTTAGGATAGCTAAAAGGGAAAAAAACAAATCAGAGTCAGGGAATTATTGTGAGCACTGAAATAAGGGGTGTAGGCTACGAACCCAGAAGAAACTAGTGAGTAAATAGGACGATGCGGAATGAAGTAGGAACTAAGGCAGGACTTTGAGTGAATTTCAGGGAAATTCACTAAAAGGATTATTTTAACATTTCTATTTTTAATATTAACCTTGGCTCGGGTGGTATTTCAACAACCGCTGAGAAAAGAAGAAATATAAACAACAAGGTGCAAATCGTTCCCGTGACAATTCATCAAACTTAACGTCCCATGATATTGTAATCTTCCTAGTATTTTGATCATAATAATTATCATACATAACACCATCTTCAAACTTTTCTTAGCAAGCTTCCTTCATTTTTCTTTTGGTATATGTACATATCCAATAGATCCAAATATTTTGATATGTTGTAGGTTCGGTTTTAGTCCATGCCACAGTTCAAATGGTCTCAAATCTGCTGTCTGGCTTGATGTATTTCTATTTAACATATATATTCCACAGTTGACAGCTTCTGCCAACATGTTTAAGGGAATGTCCTTCGCTTATATCATTGTTCTTGCAGTTTCTATAAAAGATCGCATCTCCCCCTCTCTCTCTGCTCTTCCGTTTTGTTGTGGAGTATACGGGATAGTGCGTTCATGCGTTATACCATTATTCTCCAAAAGCGATGTAAATTCTTGGTTCACATATTCACAACTATTATTTGTATGTAGTGAGTGCAAACCACGTTGGAATTTGTTCTTCACAATTGAATTATACTTCTGAAAACATTCAAACACTTCACTTTCATATTTAATGAAGTGAACACGGCCATAGCTTGTAGCTCCATCTTTGAACAACACAAAGTACTGCATACCCGACACAGAAGGTTCTTCTATAGGACCACACACATCGCTGTATAAAATTTCTCCAGGCTGTGTTTAACAATTTACTGGCCGGTTACCGGTAGATGAAAAAAAACACTTATTCACTTTTTACACTTATTTATTAACAGTAAATGATTAAATACACTTTTTACAATTAATTATTGTGCGCGTAAGGCACATTAGGTGGGTAGGTTAAGGAGGCTTAACCGTGCTCCGCGAATAACAAATCTTTGAAAAAACCAACCCAAATTGAATGTCTTTGCCGCTTTTATATTATGAAGTTGCTATCTGTTGCACAATTCTAATTGTTGCAACGGTGAACCCAAAAGGTGACCAATGACACCTGAGTAAGTAAGTTCTAATTTCGAGTAAAGTGCTCGTGGCAGAAATGCTGACGGAATTCGTAAGAATTCTGTCTGTGGGAATAGAAAATTTAAATTGAAGTGAAATTGTATCATGGAATTTAGGTTACAGCGAATATAATGAAGATTTGTGGGAATAGAATGTAACTTTTAACCTTGAATAGATTTCAAGAAGGAACGTCTGGTTTGCTTCCCATATTGACACGCTTCACAAATAAAATTTGGGTTTCCACAACTTCCAAACTTTTATATCTGTTCGCACAATATTACAGTTTTTACGTTTAATCGTTTTGACATTCAATTCATGTAAATTGTTTTCCGTTAATTGTGCACTCATAACAAAACATTGTTGTGCATTATCATTGATTTTGCATTATTTTTAACGAAAGTATATCCTCTTCTGGTGGCAGCGCCTTCGAAAAACTGATTTCTTCGTAAATCAGGTACGTATAACACGTGCTCAATGGTACATCTCTCCCATGTGCGATCAACTTGTTTGTTTAACAGTATAGTTCCGTCACCAGTTACTTTGATACTCTGTTTGTTACCGAATTGAACCGAATTGCTGTATTAAGATTCGTTCAATTCACACAATTAGTTACGTTTGAAGACCGTGTGCATTGAGGCTCCATTATCTAGTATCCATGCATCTTCAACATGCTCAGAAGAGTAACTTTCAGCGCTGAATGCCAACATATATCAGATTTCTTATCATTATAATTTTTCTTTGGCATCTTGCAAAATCTAGCCTAATGGCCTCTTTTATTGCAGTTGTAGCAAATAAATCTATGGCTTGAATTTCTTTGATCATTTGAAGTATTTTGTTTATTTCTGTTTCTTGGGTTGAAATTTCCTTTTCACGTTACTGACGCAGTCTCACTACTATTTGAATCGTTAGCAAGGCTTGGCTCTTCATCTATTAAGCGAGAAGTGAGGTTTTGAATTGTTTGGCTGTCTTCATCGGGTGACAGCCATGCTTGTCTAAGCGAACGATCTGTTGTTGGTAATGTGCTTAAAATTTTTGGCATTACTGCTGTGCCGCTGATCTTCTCACCAGTCTCCCGTAGCTGCCTTGCCTTCCACCTTGGACACATGCTGTGCCATCGTATCACTGGCATTATACTTATATTGGTAGAATTTCTCATGAATTAACATTTTGTTATATCTGACTTCTGTTCATAGACTGCTTCTAGTTTCATGACTTGCTTTGCAGTCTCGCAGTTTTCTATGAGAGATAAATATTTGGCTCAAATCCATGGACGACGTTCAAATAAACATAGCCATGGCATCATCTTTATTCCACTGGTTTCCTCGGATCTTACCTTTCCTATGTTCAATCCGTTTGCTCTTAATGTACATTTCACTTGAAACTTCCATTATTTGAAATTTCTGCCATCAAACTTATCAATTTTCATTGCGTTTGTAACCTCCATTTCGTAGGTTATTTTTGCATCGGTTGTAATCTTGCTCTTAACTTGTATTCTTTATTGAAATATTCACTTTTTACGTATCTGGGCCCATAACCTGTTGGTAACCAGTAATATTTCAATAGAACTATGAATACGATAATTATTATTGAGCACAAAACGATATGACATTCGTATAGAAATGAAGAAGTACAACTACGCTACTAGTGTTGTTAAACATAAACGAAAAAAATTCAGAGTCATCTATGGTCTATCTTATAAATTTATATTTATTCAACACAGTCATCATATGATTTTAAGAAATAAATTTTTACAGAGTTATTTGGCAGATAGTTGAGAACTGTAGTTCATCCCTATTCCGTAAAGTTCGAAGGAATGCTAGGGTACTATACGATAATAGGTAATATAGTATATCTTTTTTAATAACATGGTATTGTTTATTTTGTAAGACTCACTTATGATTTTTTTAACTGTATCGCTTTGTCCAATTTGTCGATTCCTAAGTTCACTCAGGTGATCCATCAGTACATCACTTAGTTTCTTGCTTCTTACTGGAAGAGCCTGTCTAGTTGTTTTGCTGGTCCATCCGTTCTCGCTATTTTTGGGCTTTCCTTCCTTATTGTAGCTTTTATTGATTGATTGAAATAGCATCGGGTCGATTTCTTCCACAGATGCAGATCTATTTTTTCTGGTTTGCATTATTATTAATCGGGTCAATTCCTTCCACCGATTTTTATACCTTTTTGCTATATTTGATAGCATTTATTATTTTATTTTGGTTGTATTTATTTTTTGAATTTTCGAATTGGGCCATTTCTTCCTGTTTTTTGTTGATATTTTTAATTTATTGCATATATCGGGTCGATTTCTTCCACCGATATAATGCTCGCTTTCATTATTATTATTGGATAATAACATACACTGACCAATGGCATTACTTCATCCACTGTTGGTTTACTGATTATCGAGTTTTGAAATTGCTCATTCAAATCAATGAAAAACACTTTTTCAATACAAATGTTATAATACTTATTCTCGCAATTCGAAACACAACTGGACAACTTTTTATTGCATTCACGTCTTTTTATGAACTATGTCGACAAGTGCACCCTAAGCTATTATAAACACTGGAATGCTAACTAAGTTATCATCAAGCAATGACCAACGTTCACCGCCTGTTCCATTGTCAGCAGAATCGAGTCAATCTCAGGTATAATGCTCCTTTAATTCATGTTAAGTTAAACATTATTATGGCTGGGAATGATGAAACGTGCTAAGTAAGGAAAATTCTTGGAATGGTAAAATAAAGATAAAATGAGGAAAATTGATTAGGTGGGCAGGATGTGGTGTTAAGAATTAGGTGGGCAAGATTTGGTGTTGACTTGTTAGGTTCTTTATTATTTTCGTTATCTATTTATTTAGTTTTGTCTTTAATGCTAATTATATTAACCTCTTCCCTCCTATCATTTGTTCTCTTTATAGGGCTTTTATTATTACTTTGAGCACTATCCTCACACTGAACTGATTGGTTTTTATTACCGATTTCATATTTGTTAATGAGTTTGAGATATTCAAAGTCACTGTCTAAGTCATTGTCCAGTTTCACCGGTATTATCATTTTCACCAAGATTTTCACTCACTTTTATATCCTTTACCTGTATTTCAACTATAATACTTTTTCTGCTTTTTTTCTTTTTTACTGCTTTATTGCTCATTTCGCTGTTATCACTTATTTTTATTTACATTTATTATTATCCTGCTTAGTGATGCATTTTCTTCGATTAATTTACTTTTATTAACGATTCAGTTTTCAATGTTTGTTTTACATTTCAAAATTTTCTCTTCTAGTTCTTTAATTTCATCACTATCTTTGTTTCGATTATCAACACATTCATGTCATAATTGATTCCCGGTGACATAATTAGTTTTTTAACTTCACTATCTTTTTGCTTCAGTTTATCTTTTAATTTTCGTACTTCGCGTTCCGCACTCACTATTTCATCATTCCACTTTAACATTTTGCACTTAACTTCACTATTGTTTTCAGTTAACCACTGGTTTACACCTATCAGTTCCATATTAATTCTGGACAATTCTGAATTGTCCATTAGTTTGGTTATTTCGTTCGTATCCATATTCTATTTTAAGGGAGCAGCCAACCAAAGGGGTCTCTCCCTTAAAATTTTCATACACGATCACTCCGAGAACGATTTGTATTATTGGGCAAATCCTCACAGCTTCACTGTCTACATCCGAGAACGCTTACTAAGCGCTTGACTTTTCACGCGTCCGAATTGCACGACGCCGCACACTCACTTGTTTGATGCCTATACCACTAGACTTATGTTTCTTGCGTTTGAACTGTATCTTTGCTCGATACCACGTACCCATTCGCACAACATATACACAAATTCACTGAAATTTATTGAACGATGCTTATCATGACTGTCTTTACGGCTTCCATAAGTTGATCTCCCCTCAACTGTGCTGGGCTACTAATAAGGACCAACTAAAATTTATGGTCTCATGTCCTTTTATATCTTTAAAAGTAAAAATTCTTGTCTTTAGCTTTTACTCTATATTTATCTTTTGCTCTTTGGAAATGACAGAATTTATTACTCCCTTTTGTTTACGACGAGGTAGGCGGCTACGACGATGAAGATGATGTCGTTGTTGTTGATGATGAATGATGATGTCTTTGTTGTTGATGTCAATGATGTTGCTGATGATGTTGCTGCTGTGGCCGATGTTGATAACAATGTTGACTACGAACCAGTAGTGGCCTTTGCCTAGGTTCTCTCATGTATGTTAATTCATAAGAAGCGAGAAGAGCGGCTCAAGTAAATTTCACTTTCTCGAGGGAATTGCTTGCGCCCCTGATATGTGGAATCGGCTGGCAGGCGAATATTTCTCGTGGAACGAGGGTCTGTTTGAGCCGTGGAGCATGCGCCGACGTTTGGACGTTCTAAGTCACCACAGTCATTCCCTCCCCAATGACCTTCGCAAGCGTCGAAGAGAGTGAAAACGTGACTCACTTCTTGGATGGCTGGAGTGGCTGTTCCGGCAAAATCTGCTCTGGTTAAGCCGTTCCCGAAGACAGCAGAGGTAGTGTTGTAGGCGCCTGTAAAGGTGTTGAGTATGGCTGCTGAGTCGCTGGATGGGCATCGGATTGCTCCAGGTAGGCTGGTTTGAGTTGAGAGGGTTTTGGGGACGACGTTTACGTCTATGACGTAGGTGTTGGCGTTGATTCTTCTGACGACTCGATGAGGTCCGGCGTATGGCTGATCGAGCGGCTTCTTTACAGCATCGATGCGGTGAAACACATACTCACAACGAATGGTTGGCGAACCGAGTTTCTGGATGAGGGGACAGGACGAATCAATTTGAAGAGGCGGCGTTTTTTGTAGGCCGCCAGCTGGTGTGTTTTGAGGCGTGATGAACTCGCTCGGGATCTGTTGCGATGTGCCGAAAACCATTTCTGCAGGAGAGGCTCGCAGGTCCTCCTTGAATGTGGGTCGTAGACGCAGCAAGATCAGTGGAAGTGCTTGTAACCATGGTGTCTTCGGAACGCATTTTAACGCTGCATTGAGGGCGCGGTGCATCCGTTCGACCATGCCATTGGCTTGAGGTGGGTATGGAGTGATGTGGACCAGGGATGTTACGGATCCAGAATTTTTGACATCCGCAGATGCGGATGCGAATGCGAATATTTTCGGATGCACATCAGCGGATGCGGATGCGGATGTGGATGTTGATGGTTTTTAAGAAAAATTTAATTTAGGATTGAAAATATCACTTGTAACAGTTATTTCTTTATTATGAAATGATGATGGAATTTTTGTTTATTTGGTTATAAAATATTTAATAACGGAATTCAAAAATTGGTGCATTGTGTTTGATAAAAAGTAAAGTTGCTGCCTTTTGAGACTCCAACCTGTTTCGCAGAGGTTCGTAGATAAGCCCCGCACCACTAAATAATTGTTCACTTGGAACACTTGCTGGCGGAGGTGACAAATATCTCCGTGCTATAGCTGATAGCATCTTAAATTCGCTTCGATTAATGCTCCACCAGTCAAGAGGGTTTTCAGATACAGCTGCTCTTTTTTTATTTCGATACAAAACCGATTCCTTTTTGAGAAGCGCAACTGGGTCATTGATATCAAATGTTTCTTCGTCATCGTTGTCGTCACTTGAGGAATCCAGCATCATAGCCAAGTCACTTTTAAGGCAAGATTTATCAGGAAAGGATGGTCTCGGCTGCTGTGTATGTGTAGTTTGTTCGGGAGATTCTCTGGTCCTGCTCCTCTTAGCTTGCTTGGAACTCGAACAATCTGTATTAATATGATGGAGGATTTCGATCTGTAAAATTTTATCTTTTATCTTTTCCTCTGTTACTGGTTTGAAAAGCTTATGCTTGTACCGAGGATCTAGAGAAGAGGATATTGCAAATAAATGGTTCTCTTCCAAGCCAGAAAACTTGGCACAAATTTCTGTTTTCAGTGTTATAATTGCATGTTGAATTGCGTAAAAATATTCCCATCTTGACAAAAAGTGATCGAGTTTCTTTATAAGCATTTGAATTATTGGAATAACTGATGATATAAGGGTTTGAGAGCTGCTTAGTTCGCGTGTGGCTTCCTCAAAAGGTTTCAGCAATTCAACACAGCACTCGAGAATTTTCCAATCTTCTGGCTTGATGGGATCAATGTTAATGCTGTGCTCATTAAAGTAAAGGCTTAATGCGTCTTTCACCCTCATAAATCGCTCGAACATATAAAATAAAGTATTCCATCGCGTTACGCAATCTTGAAAAATTTTAAGGTTGTGTTGATTCAGTCGGTCTTGGACCTTTTGCAGCTGTTTTTGAGCAATCGTTGAATGGTTGAAGTGAGCGGAAATTCTTTTGCACTTTTGCTTGATATTTCTTATATTTTCTTGAGATAGCAAGCAACTGCGAATAGCTAATTGCATTTTATGAACAGTAAAATCGATGTCGTTCAATGCCGCTAATTTCATTGCTCTTTTCATATTAGAGCCTTCGTCACGAACAATGCAATGTACTCGCTCTTTTGGAATATTCCACTACAGCAGCATTTTTTTCGAATTTTTCAGCGATTATGTCACCAGTATGGCGGTCGTCAAAAGTCTCGCAGTTCAGGACAATTGACATTCGCTTAAAGTGTTCTGATATTCCGTGGCCAGTCAAACTAAGCAAAGAATCACTAGAACTTGGATCCGTCCAAATATCGCTCGTAAATGACATGAAATCGAAATTTTTAATTAATTCTTTCAATTTACTAGCTACTTGTCCATAGAGCTCTTTACACACAAAATCTGTAAAAAAATTGCGCCCTCTCAGGTTGTATTTCGGTACTTTTTCTTGTAGCAACCTTCGGAACCCTATGCCTTCCACGAAGTTAAAGGGCAAATTTTGGAGGGCAATCATTTCGCCTATTAGTTTGTCTGTTTTTTGTGATGTTGTATTGCTATAATCCCATTTAATTTCTCTTTGAACTGCCTCCTCAAGAGAAAGTTGTTTTTTCGCCTTCTGAAGAAATGAAGGACCGTGATCTGGAAAAAATGATTAAACAAATATATCATAACTTGTTTTGGAAAGGGAAATGCAATGCCTGAATTGATGAAAGATATTGCTGTAATTTGAAAAATTCAAATGGATATAACTTCCGCAAATATCCTTTAATGTTCATGTAATTTACACAATATAAGAATCTACTGTATGGCTTCTCAAATGTAAAGTTTCATTGAAATTAAGTTTACCTATACGATTTTAATGGGGAAAATTTAAAACTGATAACTGCTATTTTAAGATCTGAATCGAAAGATCTTATCAAGGCCTTTCATTTGACACCCAACGCAACTATCTTTGGCAAAAAAATTATTTGGGGATTGGACTCTTGTATGAGGAGACCCCCCAAAATCATTAGATTTTTTTCCACAACGGAACTTTCATTATCCAGAAACTCATGACCTGTTCACAAAATTTGATGGCTGTAGCTTCTCCAGTTTCTGAGAAAAGCTGCTGTGACGCATTGACGGACGGACAGGCAGACAGGTTTCTATTCTATAGGGATATCGTAAAATTTTTCTTTTACAAAACCCTTAAAAATGACTACAAAATGACTATGTGCAGAAAAGGAAAATCTCAAAGGCATTTGCATTACAAATGAAAGAAATGGAAAATGCAGACGTAATAACACAGCTGTATTGGTTTTGTTTTCTGCACATAGAAAGTTTTCTGTCATAGAAATTGTATTAAAACTGAATAAACCAAATTTCACCTGATTCTTGTTCTTTTTCCAGCAATTTTTTATCATTCGAACTTTGTTGAAACAGCTTAAATTGTTCGGGATGCATCGATTTCAAATGATTTTTCAAAGATGTCGTTGTACGGCCCTTACGAGAATACGTTTTGAAACATATTTTGCACTTCGATTTGTCCCGATCTTGATCGTCTGGCGTAAAGTAAGCCCAAATTTCACTTCGCGTTGTTGGCGACACTCTGAACTAAACAAATTTTCACGAAGATGAAAAACTTCAATTGCCAATGACGAAATACACAACTTAATACGCGTAACACGTCTAAATACCTACACGAACCAAACTTTTCTGTCCTAACATTCTTACCAATTGTTCTACGAATATTCGATAGCTCATGCCATTATCGGAGATTCGCATTGATATCTTGTCACAACTTGCACAACATCTGCATTTGGAAAAACTTCGCATTGATATTTGCGGATGCGGATGCGAATGCAGATATCAAAGTAAATGCGGAAGTTCCGCAGTTGCGGATGTCCGATGGTCCGATGTGATCTCCAGTGGCGGGCCAAATATTGATATCCAGTGGTCGAATAGTGCCCTGGCTGTGATGTCACGCATTTGCACTGCTTGAGGCCACCGTTTATAGCGGTCGATGATGGTGAGGCAGGTCTCGTAGCCGTCACACAGGGGCAGCTTGATCAAATCGACATGGATGTGGTCGAAGCGCTCATCCGGCGTCTTAAAATTTCCTAACTCGGCGCAGTTGTGTCGGTGGACCTACGACAGTTGACAAGGTATGCATTGCTTGGCCCACCAGGATACGTCTTTCCGCAGACTCGGCCAGAAGTATTTAAGCGCTACGCTTTACGAGATGGCACGTCCACTCGGTTGCGACAGTTGATCGACGATGTCGAAAACCTGACAGCGGAGCGTACCTGGCAGGTAAGGCTTAATGGTGTCATTAAACTCTACATAATACCTTGAGTAGCCATCCAAGACCAGCTGATGCAGTTTGAGACGCTGGCTCGCCAGGAGGTGGGGCAACTAGTCGCCTGAGTTCTGTGCTTCACTGATAACTTGAGCTGTGATTGTGGCGAGTATGAGTACACGTGAAAGTGAATCAGCGACGATATTGTGATCCCCTGGTGTCTAGCTCTTCTTCGGACGAGTACCTTTTTCTGATTGAAATCTCCCCATTTATGTCGAATTGGTAGAAGATGCGTCGCTAATGAACGATCTGAAATTGATTAGTCTCTGAAGCATTCGCTCGGTAAATTATAATCTGGATAGACAGTACTCGTCATGGACAAACTATTAACCGGTATATTATTTGAGAATTCATAAGGTACTTTCAGTAACAATATGATACGGGACGCCGAGCACAATCCTGATAGCGTTCAATCCAGGTCGGTGTAAGGAATCAAATTTGTTTTGGAAATTTGTTAACGTGATTTTAAATTATCGGAACTACTACCGATTGAAGTTCTAGGCGCTCCATTTGGAAATAAGTGCAAATGTGTGTTTCAAATTACAAATATTTCTGAAGAACGGTGGCATGAGTGCCAAACTTTCGAGCATATTTGGCTAATTGTTTCGAGAATTGTGTTTGGGAAAACATTTATTGAACATTAAGTAGCTTCCGTAGCTGTTAAAGTTTGAGATTTGCATATGTGCTTAGTTTTTATTTTAAAATTTTTACTTAACCTTTTTTTGTGATAGGGAGGTGAATGCCATTTATGCACAGAGTGTGGGACTCCAATGCTCGCAAAAAAGCGACTGGACTACCCACTAAACACCTCCCCTGTCAACCTGAGAACACAGCCTGGAACTGTTTGACACATTACTTCGGGCCAGGTCTCGTTTTGTTACGCCGTGAGGCACCTTCAAGCTGGTGGATCCCTTTCCTAGCGAGAGGGGAGAGGGGAAGAGGAAGTGCCAGAAGAGCGATGCCCCAGCGCCCCCAGCTGCTGTGAGTCCCTTTTATCTTTTAGACTGCCCGAGCCAGTGGCGGATCCAGAGACGATTCTTGGGGGGGGGGGGGGGGGGGGATTGAATTTATCATTCGATTTGGGGTTCAAACTTATTATTGCGAGAGAAATACAGTACAAATTATGAAACAAAAATTATCAATTCCAATTTTTAGGGTAAACAAAGTGGTTATATTCGAAAAGTCAACCATATGCATGCATTACAGAGTGGCTCATTTCATTAGAAATTCAAACAGAAAAATGCTTTTAAATTGCGTGTTTCATAACGCTAAACGATGGCTGCCAAGTTTTGCGAATCTTTCAATGACTTCTTCGGCGGTGATTTCGATGTCATGATGCGTATGAAGCAACGCTAATCCAACTAGTCTTTCTTGAAGCATGGTCGTCCTAAGCCATGTTTTAATGCGGCGAAGATAAGAGAAAGATCGTTCAGAGCTCGCGTTTGTTACTGGAAGTGTACATAATACTCGGAGATAGGTGTGGATTGTTGGGAATATGTCGACATCACATTTTCTTAATGTTTCCAGTGCAGAAGTTGGAATTTCGCTGCCTTCAATTTTTTGTTGCTGCTGCCAGTGACATCGCCAGTAGCTCAATTCACCTTTGAATTACAATTTTTGTACGCTTTTGTCATCATCCAGAAGATTCCCGAATCTTTCTATCAAGCATCCGATTAGATCATCGATTTCGTTTTCTTTTAAAAGACTTGCTTTTTCTGGGAGCAACACACTCAATTGGTAACCATCCAAAACTTCTTGTGAAAAACGAGCTTCCAAATCTTCTTTGATGGTATCCAGCAGAGGTATGTAGACAGAGACCCTGTAGTAATCTTCGCAAGTTTTCACGTCGTAATTTTCGCGTTTCGTTTGCCAACCACATATTCTCGGTTTCGCTTCGTCAACATCGAGTTTTTCCGCCATTTTCTTGGCATCTGACTAAATCAGTCGGAATATTTCATCAACTTTTTCCCTCTTTTTTCCCAACGTGGCAAGCAACGTCCTAATCATTTTTGAAGCCTTCGCCAAATCTATTGCTTCCTTCTGAAGAACTACGCTAAGCGAATGGGTGAGCGATAGAATGTCGCTAAGACAGAAGAGCCCGACGATAAATTTGAACTTGCACAAAGCCGATATGAGAATTGTTGCTTTGCCTGCTGTTTCTCTGTTCTTCCACTCACTGATTTTTGACAGAGCTTCGATGATCAACGGTAACTTCGCAACAAATTGAAGGACAGCATCGTGTCTCTCTACCCATCTTGTTTCACACAACTGGACAATTTTTTCACCAAGTATCTTTGCTAATACAGTCACACGTTTTGGAAATGAGTTCTTGAAGAATTTGTCGACTTCTCGTATGGCACTGGCAACGTTTTCGATTAATCGTACTTTCACTGACTTTGAAATAGTGTTGTTGAGTTTGTGCGAGAAACACGGAGTCATGACAGCATTTTTTGCTTCTTTCCGAATTTCGTTGACTGCTCCGATATCTGACAGCATGACCGCACATCCATCAGTCCCTATCGAAGCGCATTTGTCCATTCGGAGATTCATTTTCTTCATGTCTCCAAGAACAAGCCCCCCGATGGCAGATCCAGTTAGAGACAATTCTTCGTCAGTTCGGTCATTTTTCCCAGCAGTCCTGTAAGCCATTAATCCATCTTCATCCTCGCTTTCTTCTGATTTTGTGCCCTCCGCGAGAGTATTCTTCGAAAGTTGACCGAATGCGTCCAAAAAAGATACAAACTCTTCTCGTATGCATGCTTCGCCAGGAGAAAAATCGACGTATCTGAGTACAACGCTAATCTGTAACGAGAAACATCATTCTTCTGTAAATTTCTGTTCATTTTCTTTCTTTCATCAATTATTATTTTTAATAATTGGCAGGATTAAAGTATTACCTGAGCTTTTCCCGACAGATCTGGAGATTCATCGAAAACAATCGTGTAAAACTCAGCACAAGCCACTCGTTGCAAAATTTTGTCCAGTATCTCTGCCCTGCAGCATTCAATTAGTTGGTTCTGAATCGTTTTACTGGTATAGGTCGCTCTTGAAGATATGGTCCCAAGGTGATGCTCCAGAGTTGTGTCACCTGAATCGATTCAGAATCTCAGCAAAGCCCTGAAATTCCCTTCGTTTTGCACGGGCGTTTTATTTTTTTGAATATCTCCGTCATCTCTATGCCCACGAAGTGGAATGTTCTGCTTTCCGCAAAAAATGACCGTGTTTGCAATGGGGATGAGTCGTTTTCTGTTCTCTTGCGTTTCCGAAAGATGCTTTTCGTCGAGAAGATTACGGACGCTTCGTTGTGGATTGTGATAGTTTCTCACGAAGTCCTTCCCAGTTGCCATTGCATTCTTATGGTACATATTTTGAGAATGAATTTCTAACACACCCTTGATCCCAACCAAATTTTTGAAATCAGTCAACGGCTGCGTGACAAGTACCCCAAGCGGAGTATTCCCCCGATAACCTCCTTGATTTCGAGGCGTAAACCATGGACAGTATTTGCAGAATAGCCCTTTCTTCACGTCAGATAGTACGAGCCACTCTGCATGAGAATCCAAGTGTTTGGAAGAGACGTAGTGTTTTATTTCTTTGTCAGAAACAACTCTCGACGAAAATGGGAAAGTATAATTTTTTGGAGGAGTCCAGGGATTTTCAAGTAAAATTTGTTTCACGTGATCGTCAATTTTTTGTCCCACGAAATCACCAACATCATTGGAAATGTTTACAGCAATGGTAGAAACTTGCACAATGTCGGAGTTTCTGGACGAAGACGGTGTTTCGCTGCCCGAATTGTCAATGCCTTCATCATGTTTAGGTGAACTGTGCGTCACTGCACGAGGAACCTCGTTTTCTTCTCGATATACTGTCGCAACATCTTCATCTTCATCTAGTTTTCTTTTTTTCGCAGTTGCAGAGTAAAAGTAGTCCGAGATGGACTTTTGTCGAGATGACTGTAAAATAGGAATTATAAATATAAATTCAAGTTTCAATACTAATCATTCCGTCGGTTTGAAATAATGAGTGTATCTAGGTATAATATGAGAATATGAATTATGAAACGTATAGATTTTGAAAATAAAGAAAATGACGTCGAAAATAATGTCGAATGACTTTTTTTCAAAATTCTCATTCTACGAGGTGTGTTCAAAAAATATCGCGAATTTTGTTTTTTTTCAAAAATTATTTATTTATTCATGAATATCTGTTTTGTCCCCTTCAAAGTAATCCCCATGAGATATTATACACTTGTGCCAACGGTTTTTCCAATCTTCGAAACACTTCAAAAAATCATTTTTTTTAATCTTGTTCAGCTCCTCCTTCGATGCCGTCTTTATCTCGTCAAGCGTAGCGTAACGTCGTCCTTTCATGGGCCTCTTCAGTTTAGGAAACAAGAAAAAGTCACAGGGGGCCAGATCTGGGGAATACGGTGGCTGCGGCATCATTAGTGTGTTGTTTTTGGCCAAAAAGTCGCGCACAAGCAACGATGTGTGAGCAGGGGCGTTATCGTGGTGCAAAAGCCAATTTTGGTTCTCCCACAAATCCGGGCGTTTCTGGCGGATTGCTTCGCACAAATTGCGCATAACTTGCAGGTAATATTCCTTATTGACCGTTCTTCCCTGTGGCAAGAACTCATGATGCACCACGCCCCTGCAATCGAAGAAAACTGTCAGCAAAACTTTCACATTCGACCGAACTTGGCGCGCTTTTTTCGGTCTTGGTTCATGCGGCAGCTTCCATTGAGATGATTGAGCTTTGGTTTCCACGTCATAACCATAAACCCACGATTCGTCACCAGTTATGACCCTCTGAAGCAAATTTGGTTCGTCGCGAACAGAGTTTAACATCTTATTAGCAATGTTCATGCGTTGCTGTTTTTGGTCGCAATTGAGCAATTTTGGTACGAATTTCGCGGCGACCCGTCTCATGCCCAAATCGTTGATAAAAATCGAATGGCACGAGCCAATCGATATGTTAGGTCCTCAGCAACTTCTCTAACGGTGATTCGACGATTGGCCAATACCATTTTCTCCACTTCATTAATTTTTTCGTCTGTTGTTGAAGTGCTCGGGCGTCCGGCACGCTCTTCGTCGTTCACATCTTCTCGGCCTTCTAAAAACATTTTGTACCACCGATAAACGTTGCTTCGGTCCAAGGTAGCTTCTCCGTATGCCACAGTCAACATTCGGAATGCATCCGCGCACTTAATTTCGTTTTTTACACAAAATTTGATACACGTTCTTAACCCGCGAAAAATCAAAATTCGCGATACTTTTTGAACACATCTCGTATATTGAGATTCCTGAAGTTTGTTACGGAACACCAAGTTAAAACACGGGTTCTATATGCAAAATTGGCTACTGCTATTGTTGAATGAGCAAACCTGACCTCAATTTTTATGTAAACACTCGTTTGTATAATGTCAGTAAAATTTCACCACGCACAAAAATGAACAGTAAAATCGAAACAACATCGATACTTACCATTTTTTGGCGAGATAAACGGATTTATATAGTACCAATTGTACTCAAGACTTCGACTCTTTCTCGATTCAGAATTTAGTACTTCCGCTGTGAGTCGCCCAGAAAAGGGTTAAATAACTTTAGGCAGGTCATATAATGCAATTTATGATAGTATCTTGTTGTGATTTCCATAGCGTATTTGGTGAGAAGAGTGCACTGATCTATACTACACACTGGATAGGTGACGCGTTTAAACTACACGGAACCACTAGATGCATTTTGTAAGAGGATCTGGGACATAATGTATGCGTTTTGATTGGCTGACGACTATCAGCTGGCCGAAACCAATGATATGTATGAAAGTGCGAATAGGGTACATGGTTAAAATGACAGGGCTCCAAACGAACTGTTTTGTATGAGGAGCTGACAAATTGCTTTTACTTTTCTAAAAATTAATCATAATTTTCAATTATATATATCATTTCATATCTAATTATAGCATATATATGATACTAATTGAAAAAGCGCCTCTAAATCCGTACTTTATTGAATTGATTTCAATGACACTTCATAAGACGATTCGAATTTCGCGCCATTCACATTTCAGAATGCAAAAATTTCTCACGCAACATGGCGCTCAAAGTGTCCCATCGCTGTTATAGGCAGAAGCTAGCCGTAGCCTATCCAGTGATAAATAGAGATCAGTGGAAGAGTGTCACTGTTGTATTTTCATTTTTTTTATTGCAGAGAATATTTTTCTAGCAAACAAGTGAAATTTTCAGGTTCTGCGGTTCCAAGGGGGGGGGGGGGGGGGAATTTCCCATTTTGTGCACGAAAAAAATGTGTGGCAATCATTGTCCTCCTCTCCTGAGCAAAACCGACAATCGGGGGACCGTGACTTACCAATCTTGTGCAGGAAAGGCTGAAAACACCCATGCCCGCTCAAAAGCTGGGTCAGATAGAAGTCAGTCTCATCATGCCTTCGATTTAGCCACGGTCTCACATCCGGCATGAGGCGCGCAGTCCACCTTCCCTTCGTGCAACTGACCCAAGATTGCTGCCAATCGTTGAGCGAGCACTGTCTCTCCTCGCGGACAACCATCTCCCTCGTATCCTCGTTTCGACGCAGGTAAATAGCGCGGCGCTCTCCAGCAAGGAGGGCGACAGATATCACGCCTGCAATAACTCTCACCGCCGAATCAGAGACTGTCGGATACGAAGATGCAATTCTTCCATTTATCCAGAAAAATCGAAAGAAAGATAAAATTCAAACTACAATTCTTGCCCGACGTCTTACCTGTGCCCTTTAATTTAACATACATTAAATTTCGAAATTGACTAGCTCTTATCGTTCACCACAAAGGAACTCGGGAGGTATTTTACTATTACATATATTGTAACAGCACTCGAGTAACATTGTCTTTCATCCAATTTTAATCATAAATCAAGTTCTTGCACGCTTGCTCTGCGTGAAAGTTTTAAAAATGTTTTACCTGATTTCTTGACATCTCTCGGCTCCCAGCTCGCGTCTTGTACTTCGAACTTTTCTCAGTTCAGCTCATGAAATTGATTAACTTTTCTCCGTCACTACATCGACAATCAACAACACGCAACTGAGATGGCGACGATCACGACGCCGGACGCCCGCAATTTTTCGTGCCGAATCCCGGACAGAGATTTGTCATTCTGACACTTGTCAGCTAGTTCACAGCTCATGTAAAGATGAAAAATCTCTCTCGGGTATCACTCTATCTAGCGTTTCGGGGGTAATTACAGGCGGCACGTGCAGCTTAAAAAAGATGATAATGAATTAGTAAAGAAATGTAGGATCAATAAGGCCTTTTATTATTTTCTGTAAATGTGCTCGCTGAGATAAGTATATGAGTATATATTTGGGTGACCAGATAGGCTCAGAGCAAATAAAGCACATCTTGAATCTCAACCACCCCCATACTATTCATGATGAACTCGAAAAATTGATTGAAATTTTTTTCTCATTAAATTTCGCTAAATAAAAAAAAATTAAGTGCACATAAAATATAGTCACGAATAGATGAATGTCCATTGTGTATTCATAAGAGAGAAAACTCTTTCGCAATTAGCGTTATGTGCTGGGATAGCATAGAAAAATTGAGGGATTCTGAGCAATTCAGAGTAACTGTCAATATGTTGATTAGCGTTAAAGAATTCGCAAATACGAGAACTTGCACATTTTTCATTGTAGAAATTATCATCATCTATTTTCGTTGCCAAAAATCGTTTTAAATTAACAACTTGATCGTGAAGCTTCGAATCATCGATGTCAATGTCCTTTTCCAGCAAGTATTTGACAGATTCTTCAACATCTTTGTACTGCAAAATTTTTTCTCTCTTGAAGTTCAACCATTTAAATACTTCGAATTCGGAGAAACTCTTCGTCCGAATTTTGAAATATTCTATAGTTTCATAATAAACAATCTCGATTCTCGCTAGAAAATCATTGCACATCTGATCTTTTCCATCATTTCTAAGTTTTGCCAAAATTGATTGAACCATCAAAGGGACAAAATTTGATTGACTCCTTTCGTACAGTTTTTCGAAAAGATCTTCAAATATCGAATCAATTTCCAGGATGCTATTATTTTTCCTTTCGAGCAACAGTATTTTCGGTTGAAAAAGAGACATGAGAGAATGAACGAAAAGCAAAAAACATTCACTAAGATCGTGCAGAAAAAAATTTTCTATCATGACTAGAGGTTTTTTTTGCGACAAAAAATACGATTTTAACGCTTTGAACATTCTAAGAATTCGCTCAACTGCTGGAAACAGACTCAACCAACGCGTTCGACTGTGACTTAACAGCTCAAGATATTCACTTTCAACGAATTCACAAAATGATTTCAAATCTTCGGTTCTGACAGTGTAAATAGAGAAATATTCGAATATTTTGAACACAATACAGTCGATGTCAAACAAGCCGAAGCGGTCTAGTCCGTGGTGAACTGCGTTGTGGACAATATGCGAAAAGCAACCTATCCCCACTAAATGAGGCTTATTCAAGTTTTCTTTCAACGTGTAAAAAATATTCTTCGTTCCTACGCGCTTCACACCTCCGAAATTCGTGTTGGTATTATCAGCGACAAAAGCACTGAACTTCACAGTCAACTCATTATCATCAAGAGTTTTTTCAATGTAGGATACAACTGTTTCAGCTTTTTCGTTTGCAAGGTTTTTAGCATGTAACAATCTAACTCTGAGTCCTTCCTTCTTATCGAGATATTACATTGTGATGGGAAAAATTTTTAAATTTTTGTGATTACTCCCATCTGTACCAATTCCTATAAATGGTACATCAATCACTTCTTGTTCAATCAATTGAACAGAATAAGGAGAAAGGATGCCATTTATAATTGCTTCGGTTTTTGTTCGCGAACATGATATTTTTGATGCAACCTCTGAGTCCGCAAAAAGTGTTCTGAGAAGAGGTGCCGTACAATCCATCTGCCGATAGGACATCTGATGTGTGCAGTGGCGGCTCGTGCATGCGAGCTGAAGAGCTGCAGAACTCACCAAAAATTTTCGGAATATGAAGTTTTTTATTAATTAATCACTCCTAATAATGTGTATGACAATATTTTCGTTTTAATCTTTTTTATCATGTTTATGATATTTCACATAAAAAAATTTCAAATAATTGCCCCACTATGCAACAAAAAAACAAAATCCTAAGCTCATCTAACCTGCATATTCATATCTACACATACTGTACCTCAGAGACATCATTTTTTCAATTTGACTTTCCCCTGTTTCCATACATAACATTTTTCTTCATGCGTCTATGATAATCTATAACATCACTCAGAACAATGTCGTTCGACGTTCTGCGCACTGAAAAAGCGAATCCTCTATCTCTTCTTTCCCCTGTGTTTCCCATAAATTTTGCATTCGCTTTGGAGGCACGATTCGTGCTGCAACTCTGCATAAAAATGACTTGTGAAAATGCATACATGAAGTTACGAAAATAGGTTGAGTAGAACTGGGTGACAAGAAATTTATTTAATAGTTTTGATTTAATTGTGCTTAAACTAATGAATGAAATATTGGTCAGTTCTTAATTGAATTATTGTTTCATTCTGTTTTTCTGCAATGTATTACTTTTATGTTTGAAGAATGTTTTACAACTTTTCGTAACATGATTGATGATGGTTGTGGGGAATTCACGCACCCGACTATTTTTCTCTTATAGGAATATGAAATGTTCCTAAAACTTCGTAAGCTTTGACTTAAGGAGTCAAATCAATACTAAGCACAGATAGTCTAAAAATATTTACATTTTTCGTTTATTTGAAAACGCTTTTTCCATCCATTGCAAGTCGCTTTATAAACGAAATGGTCTGTTGTTTCGTCCTGTGCTTTATATTAGAACTGTATTTCCCTGCAGCATTGGAAAATTTAGTTTTATCACTCTTCGAGCAATATTGCGAGTCTTGCTGAAAGCTCTTCTGATTGCGACTGTGATTCTTCCGAGATTTTTCCATTCGGTATATTGCTTATTTTCGCGAATTGTTGTGTGCCTAAACATAAATTTTTGATTGTTTGTTGATTTGAAGTGTTTTTGTAGTGAAAAAGTGTTCTGTGGCTTTACTTGGTTTGGATGTTTAGAAACAAAATGGATGTTGTTTATAATTTGATCAACGTGAAATGTTTCGGTGCTTACAGCCTAGAGGAGAAGGTCGACATAAAAAATAACGGTAAGCCTCTGCCTGATCTGTCCATTGAAGCAACAGGAAGTACTAGAGGAAAACAGTATAAACGGCAATTTAATAGAGACATTTATACAAGAAACAATTGGATATGTGGGTGCAATGGGAAAAATGCATTATACTGCTTTCCATGTTTGCTGTTTGGTGGTGACAAGCTGTGGACGCAGACAGGAGTCACTGACTTAATACACCTTTCCGAGAAAATTAAAGGCATGAGAACTCTCGAGCTCACCTTTATTATCAAATGGAGCTAAATATTTTGGCAAAATTAACATACAGGCGCAATTAGATTCTGCATTTTGGCGCAATATACAAAAGCAGAATGAAGAAGTTTCACGAAATCGATATGTTCTGTCAAAAATAATCAACTGCATAAAATTTTGTGGCGTTTTTGAACTAGCCCTCCGAGGACATGATGAGTCTGCAAACTCTGAGAACCCTGGTGTATTCCGTGGCCTAATAAATTTTTCAGCAGAGCTCGACAACGCATTGGAAGATCATTTGAAAAATGTGACTATTTTCGAAGGCACTTTAAAAACGATTCAAAATGATTTATTGAATTGCATGCTGCAAGTTTGCCAAGAACATATAGCTGCTGAAATTAAAGAAGCTTCATATCTTGCCATCTCAGCAGATGAGACCACAGATGTATCCTCAAAGCTACAGCTTGTTACAATATTTAGGTATGTTAAGAATGGAAGTCCAGCGGAGCGCTTCTGGTGCTACTTAAATCCTCCAAAACAAGACGCGGAAACTATAAGCAGTGAATTACTGGCTGTATTGAACCCAATATTGGATAATTCAAATGAAAAACTTATTGCTCAAAGCTATGATGGCGCCGCTGTTATGAGTGGGAAAAGGGCTGGAGTGCAAGCATTAATAAAAAAGAAATATAATTTTGCACATCTCATACATTTCTATGCGCATCAATTGAATTTAATCGTCAAAAATGCGGCATCTTCGAATTCACAGGTGCGAGTGTTTTTTGGTAATTTGCAAGAAATACCGGGATTTTTTAACAGCTCCCCGTCGAGAATCGCTGTACTTAATCGAATCGTAAAACGAAAAATTCCCCACGGTGCATCAAACGATGGAATTTCAATGTGAGAACAGTTAATGTTGTATACGAGTATAGGGAAAGCTTAATTGAATGTATGGAAACCATAGAAGATGAATTCACTGATGGAACAGTTTGCAGTGCAGCTTCAGGTATTCGCCGCATGTTGAAAGATAACATATTTATTTTCTGGCTAACCTTTTTCCACTATGTTTTGCCTCATGTAGATATACTTTTTAACCAAATGCAGAGGCGAGAAGCTGATTCGGTTCAATTGAAAGCTAATATTGTTTCTTTTGAGGAAAATATTCAAAATATCCGCGATCAAATTGATAATATCATAGACGAAGCGTCCCATGCAAATGATATGGAAAATACATTTCAGGGTTAAAAAGCGACGCATTCATGATAGTCCTGAGAGCCATCGCCTTGCTGCGTTAGAAGTTTGTGATGTAATTTTAAATGCTATCAAAGATAGATTCGCATTCAATGGACACCTTGTTGCTGCTTCTCTTTTTGACTCGAACCGCTTCAGAGAATATCAATTGAATTTCCCTGGCTCAGAGCTAGATTCTACATGTGCCGCCTATCCTACATCGGAGCGAGAACGCTTGAGAACAGAATTATCAATCACCTATTCAAGAAGTGATTGCCGAGAAATGTCAAGTGCCCATGTCTTGCTCAAATTCATCTTGAAAAATAATTTAAATGAACCACTAAGGGAAACAAAAAAATTGCTGGAAATCCTGGTAACAACACCTATGAGCCCCTCTGAAAAGGAAAGGTGTTTTTCAACCTTGAAGCGCATTAAAACTTTTTTGAGAAATACAATGTCGGAAAAACGTGTGACTGCATTGGCTATGATTTCTATAGAAAAATATTTGATTGCTGAAATTGGGAACTTCAATGAAAGGATTATCGATAAATTCGCCACTGCTAAGAATCGCCGTCTTGAACTTATTCACAAACAATTTTGATTTCCTAGCAAGCTTATTTTTAACTGGACTTACAATGTATATTAGTTTCAATGTAATTAGTTTACTTTTGACTATAATTGCCCAGTAGTTTGTATAAAACGTGTAAAGTGAATTTTAATCGTAAGCCACTTTTCACTGTTTCGCCTTACTTCATCTTCATCCATTTCTGCTTCGTTAATTGTAAGTACATTTCATGATTAAATCAATATTTTTTTGTTTATTCGTGTTTATTATTATTAAAACTGACAACAGTTGAAGTAATGCCTTCAAAAAAATAAAAATAAAG
This sequence comes from Odontomyia ornata, assembly GCA_963969285.1. Lineage (NCBI taxonomy): Eukaryota > Metazoa > Arthropoda > Insecta > Diptera > Stratiomyidae > Odontomyia > Odontomyia ornata. The sequence continues at coordinate 160,884,644 of OZ017740.1, forward strand.
CCACGGAAAGAGAAAAAGGAAGTACAGGTTTTACATGTGCATTACATTGTTATTCAATTTTAAATCGGACGAACTTCAGAGATTACATGCAGAACTCACAGTTATATTTCTCACGGGCCGCCACTGGATGTGTGACTGTGTGGAATGCAAGAGTCCCCTCAGCGATCGCAATTTTTGTTGCAAGTGGAGAAGTTTTCATCACAACATGTTGGTCCATTGAATATGAAGTCGAAGCAGCGTGAATGGCCGACTTGTGTTTGTCAGAGTTCAGATGAGTGCCTAATGCACCTCTACCTAAACAAATTTATAGTATAAATACCTTCATTTTTGTATAAAAATTTTATAAACATTGTCGTAAAAAAAGCTTTTTTGAAAATAGCTGATATTGAGAAAATACGTACCCGTATAGGCAACCGAAACACTACTTCTACATATTTTGCATTTCGCTAATGTAGGTGTCTCACCCTTTCTGAAGCATGTGTATTTTTTTTAAGATCTTCAGTAAAATTGCATTTGCGTTTTAGCATCTTGCAATTCGAGGTTAGCAGCCGTACGTCACCAAAACCGGCTCCCGCAGCACATCAAAATACGTATGAACTGTAAATTTATGGTCGACCTACATGAGCACTCACGCGCGCAACACTTGATAACTTGATTGCATGTTTACGTGAGGTCGCGTGCTTACGCTTTTGATTTTGAATCGTTCACGCGGCGTAAACAACCGAACGAACTGAGATGACCATTGACAATAGAGATGGAGCGACCTTTGGCTAAAAACAAGCCTGCTATAACGTGCTGAAGGTATATAACCGGAGCCTACGCCATAAAAGTCAGCCAGACCAACTTTGCACATCTAGTAGTCAGCCTACATGTGCGGCTTGATAACTATAGTTCGGTTTTGTGTATGACCAAATAAAATGACGATTTCAAAGTCTGCGAAAAAATATATTTGAGTTTAACGTTCGTGAAAAAAAGGACATTAGTAGGGGGAAAAAGGACGCTCCTCCAAATAGTCGAAAAATGCAAAAAAGGGCGTCTGGTCACCCTAGTATATATACATGACATATCACTTTTATCGTAGGTGATCTCCTCGCGCTATAATTTATTTTTACTCATTGATTTTAAGGCGCAGCTCCCAGTGAAACTGAAAATTTGGGTAAACTTTACAGCCGTTCACCTCAGAAACGTTACGAATATTTGCAAAAATTTTTTAGCAAGAAGTCAGAATGAACCTTACACTATCGTATCAACTCATTACATTTTGCAAAAAGTTTATGGCAAAAGTTATTAATTCAAACAAAAAAGCATGTTTTCGTTAAAAAATGTAGTAGATCTCGGAAACTGCTTAACGTACCGAGTTGATTTAAGCAACGGTTGTTAGATCTAAATTATTTACATTGAATTACCTAATCAAAAATTAAAAAAAAAATTTTGCTAAAATTTCCTAGAACAAAATGTGGAAATTTGATACAAATCAATGTGCATGCATGATATTTGTTCAGTGTGTGCAAATTACACATTTTGTTCTAGGAAATTTTTTGCAAACATTTTTTTTAAATTTTTGATGAGGTAATTCAATGTAAATAATTCAGATCTAACAACCAAAGCTTAAATCAACTCGGTACGTTAAGTAGTTTCCGAGATCTAATACATTTTTCTAACGAAAACATGCTTTTTTGTTAGAATTTAATAACTTTTGCCATAAAATTTTTGCAAAATATAATGAGTTGATTCTATAGCCAAAGGTTCATTCTGAATTTTTGCAAATATTCGTAACGTTTCTGAGGTGAACGGCTGTAAAGTTTACCCAAATTTTCAGTTTCACTGGGGGCTGAGCCTTAATACTCGTATATTGTTATGCAATGTCATTGAGTCTTTCTCATTAGACAGACTCTTAAATAACTGAGCAATGCGGTTAGTCTAGAAGTACTTGATGTAAATATAAATGCAATAATGCGATTCGTTATAAGCCATGCACTTAGTTGAAATAGGCAAAGTATAGTTTGCAGATACACTTTCGTATTCTATGGTATCCTTCTTAATGTTAGCAACAGGAAGCTCAGATCCGAGTTTTGAATGTTTGCTATTTTATCCAGTTTTTCCCTGAGCTACTCTTGATATACAAATATATTAACTTAAGTGTTTTTAAAGGAATTCTACATAGAAATCCTTCGCCGATGATTAATATATGTTCATATGTTCCCAATGTACTTATGATTAAAGATAATCTGGTATCATTCTCTGGGCGCAATTTTGCTGTTCTATCTTCTATCAGATTTCTTTATTGAAAATTCTAAATATATGAAAACTGCTGACCACCATCATCTAATTTTTTGGATATTTTGGTGATTATTCTCGAGGAATCTTCGTTTACCAAAAATAGACAAAATACACGTATATTGTAGCGCTTTGTTACCCATTCTTATACTTCTTTGAATCTCGTGGGATATCAGAGTAGAAATTCAGCAAATCGATTCTCCGAAGAATACCGTATGTATAGGTAGGTATATGTATATTCGAAAATAGGGATGGTTTAAGTGACACAATGTAATGATTTTATTGTCTTGATCCGAACGAGGAACCACCGACCTCTCATCGGTTCTAGACGTTAAGTCTGAGTAGTGCCAAAGGATGGTACCAACCGGTCCACCAATCCGTGCACCGTAATCCATTTTCGCGGTGGCTGCTTGTCGGCCAGCTAGATCGGAGAGGACTTCGGTCGCGGGTCTCAAAATGGATTACGCTCATCTACAATTTTCAGCCACCAATACATGCCCGTTTTCAAACGCGTCACCAAAACAAGACCATACGGAGAGGAAACCTACTTTACGTTACTCCGTATTTCTTCATACCATCAGTCAAAGGACAAAGATCTAATCTTTACTTCGCGTTCCCGAATTTCCGACGCGGTACCGAGAAATATACTACGTTAACGTAAATCCGAAAAAACTACGCTAAAGAAAAACCAAAATCAACTGAGGTACCGCGTACCGCGCGCGACGCGAAACCGACCTCAGCGGATTTTCTCAAACCCTACCCTCGCGACGGCATACTTACCATGCACTCTATTTCCCGCTGAAAGAAGGGAACCACTGGAAAGGAAAGTCGTTGTTAGAGCTTACCAATTCATTTCAATGTTTTTTTTTGTCCTACGAGTATCAATATAAAGTGTTTAATTCAACTTACGAGTAGTTTAAATAATCTGCAATTATCTAATTCATAGTAATGTTAAAGTAATCGTAGTTAGCTCTCTTCTAAATTATTACGCATATTTATTGAATGTGGGTCTACTTTGACTCCTATGCTATGTGCCTAATGGAAATAATTGTTCTGTCAAAAAAACTAGAACTTCATTTTAGCACTCGATATACGCAGGAAAAATTATATAAAACTGTTTAAACCTACGAAGATTTTATTTTCATAAAATCAACAAATGGAATGGAGATCTGGAAGGTTATATATTGTAATACCCAGATTAAATTCATTTAAATAAATATTATAATACTGATCAATATTATATTTAGATAATTTATGTACTTGTTTTATTTGTTGATTATAGATTTTGTAGGTAAGATTCATTTATTTATTTTTTCGTATCTTCTTTTATTCACGTTAATTATATTTTGTCGTTTGTTTTATATTGTAGGCCTCTGTAAATAACATAAAATAGTTATTATTTTTTTTTCTTCAGCAGTACTTGTAAGAAGCTGCAAATTATTTAAAATAATTTAAAAGGAATTTTAAGGATTGAGTGTGTGAACCAATGTAATAGACATTCGCACTACAAATTTATGATTGCAAACAAAATTTTCTAAACATTGTTGTGATCAACTTATTAACTTATAAATCCAAAAAGATTTATATAATCTCTAAATAAATAATACTGCTGAGATAACGACAAATTAAACCAAATAATCGCAGCCTTTTGCCCGTACCAAATTTTTCGTTAAAATTATATTTTAATAGCAAAAGCACACCATTAACCCGCAAAAACATTGCTTTCTTATTGCTAACGAAAAAGCCCAATAAAAAGCTTGAATTTAGAATCAAATACTACTATTATCACATCTTGAGCTAACTAGTAATGTAAATTCTATGGTAAGTAATGATGTGAGCCCGAATATAAAGTTGGGTTTAGTTTGTTAGAAGGGCTGAAACTCATTATAAAGTTTTTTTTTCTTGAAAAGCCGCCGGGCCTTGCTTTGCTGTGTGAGCCGACGCGTTTCGACTCCTTTGGGCCATCTTCAGTGATGACTATTATAAAACTAATTCTAAAAATTACAATTCTTATGAAATCGAATTAAAAGTTAATTGGAATGGAATTTTGAAATTTTCAACTCATTAAAAAAATCTTGCGAAGTGAAGTTGTAAGTTAAAATTATGTAAATGTAATTTTAGAGTAAAAATTGCTTTTTGTAAGATCGAATCAGAAACTTAAACTTTTTTTTGTTTGTCCTTCATTTGAACAGCATTTATTAGCTGTACTTCTTATAAGTTCATAGAACTTTATAAATCTTGTACTCACAGAATGGGTCCGACATCCAATGTACACATGATTTCCGAATTGATATGCTTAGTTCGGTTCCCATTTGTGTCGGGATGGTCTTTAGCGAGGGAATAGTTGTCTTGGTTAAGCACGAACGTTTCGCCCACAACGAGATTCGTGTTGAGGATGCCTTTGTTTCGGTTGCTGGCGAAGAAGTTTTACAGCCCGGCAGCGAGCGTAGTATTGCGGCCACAAGTTACACCCAAAAATGCCGATGATTAACCACCCACTGCACCAGTTTCGCAGTTTAAGCAAGCGACGTTTGACGAGGGCTGATATTGATTGTTTGACCGCAGTCGCTCTGCAGGACACATATATCCACCATCACAGTCGTTATTTCAACCAGTTTGCTTTTCATGACCTTCGTGAAGTCGTTTGTGTAAAACCACAATTAGGACCGATTCATAACGTGATCTTTCAAGTATAATTGCGTATCTTCACCAATGTAAAAATTGACAAGCCTCCGACGAAGATAACCCCAAAGGCTGACGGGATTGCGAACGCATATTGCAGAGGCGGGAACAGACCGTGAATCCAATGATCTTCTACTTCTGCCTCATTGTTCCCAATTTGATCAAAAACACCTTCATAATTTACCCTCGAACTCAAATTCCTCTCCACTCAGTCAATCTATCGATTACACTTCGTATATACACTGTAAGATTTCTAACCTGACAACTAATCGGAGATCGCCAACCCGCTACCACGTTTTTTCTTTTCCCCGGACTATCACTTCTCTTCTTGGGTGGCGGGCACTACGTGCACACTTCACTGCCATGTGGCTGTCAAATCCTCTTGACATCCCACGACAAAATTGACGTAGGATGTGCGCTCGTCGCAACCAACGTGAAATGACAAGCCACCTAGCAGCAAGGTGTGTTAGTAGTGGTCGCCAGCGGCGTCGCATGATTCATTACAACAAGTCACGTAGGAAACGAATCAGTGCCGGATTAAATAGCATGTGATATTTAATGGTACCAACGTGTGTGCTGATGCAAAGTGGACTAATGTGTATTGTCAAGTCACACCTAGTTGGATGACTTATGATACGGACGACAGTGTACGAGTATTGTTTGCTATTTTATAATTGATCTTATTAGGAAAAGGATATTGCTTGTGACAGAAGTTGTCACTTTAAGGACATCATCATCACTTATGGCGTGACAGCCCAAGCCGGGGCTTGACCTCCAGGATTAATATACTCCAATCATCATGGTTCCGAGACCTTGTCCGCCAGTTATTCACTCCCAACAAGGATCTGCTGTCAGCTTCTATCGTGTTTTCCCGTGAATTCCTCAGTCTTTCCGCAGGACGTCTACCTTGTGCACTACCAGTCAATGTTCTTTTGAGTAGCCGGGTTTCTTCCATTCTTTCTACATGGCCCACCCATTGCAATTTACGTAGCTATACGTAAGAAGAAATAGATGGATCGTCAAATAGTTCATACAACTCATCATTATAACTTAGTCTCCACTCTGCCCCTTGTTTCACTGAGCCATAGATTCCCCAGAGCACTATGCGTTCAAATACGTACACTGCCTTTTCGGACTCTCTCGTCAGGGTTCATGTTTCACTTCCATATATAAACACAGGTTTGACAAGTGTTTTGTAAATGCGAAGCTTATTTTGCATGTGCACAACTCTGGACCCTAGCATGGAAAGAACGGAGTAATAGGCTTTATTCGCGGTGTTTATGCGGTATCTAATCTCATCCTTTTCAGCGCCTCTTCTATTCAAGTTGGCTCCAAGGTAGATAACATAAGCCAATTCGGTTTGCTTCAGATTCTAGACTCAGAAATGCTCCTTTGGCACCTCAGATTGAACGAGGCACAATATTGGCGTCAACAGCATATGCTATTAATTGTGTGGACTTGAACACTAGTGTATCCGAAGTTTCAGCTTCCTGATGGCGCAAGTCCATCCCTGCTTTTAAGCCTGCTTCCGTTAAGAAGCTATCCTTTAGTTCAGGGCTTCTTAAACTTTTTTATATAGCGACCCCCTTCAAGCTTAGGAAATTTTAAACGACCCCCTCCTCCATACAATGAAATATATATTAACCGTAGATGTAGATGTAATATCGCACTATTTTACAATGTAAATAAAATAAGGATTAAAGAATACGTACCCATTCATTTCACATATATATAATTGGAAACGTTGACGGGATATCGGTCGTAATAAAACACAATAAATAGAATGACATAAAACTATATATATATTTATTCAATAGAAAAAATAAGCTTTTGTAACAATATTTTTATAAGAAAACATTAAACTATATCTATATATTCAATAGAAAAAATAAACTTTTCTAACAATTTTTTAATAAAAACGTATTATTAACATCAAACAATATTAATGTGACGGATGTGATTGTTTATTTTTACACAAATAATTAAATCTAGGCTCAATTTGAGTTAGTGCAGATCGTAATAAATTTTCAACGTTTATTAAAGTTGAACGGTATTTTGATTTTATGTAAGTTAATGTGGAAAAGGCTGATTCACATAAATATGTTGTACAAAATGGCAGTAATTTGTTCATTGCCATTTCCGATAGTAAGGGATATTCTGATTTGATTTCTATCCAAAATTCATGCACAGGCACTTGAGAAAATCTGAGTCGCAAGGTAGTATCACTTGTTAATTCGGCAAATTCTTCTTGTGCTTTTAAGTTTAAAAAATTAATTTCTTCCATTTCAATTGAAAATGGATTGCAAATCCATTGTTGTGTATCGATATCATTGAGAAAATACCTATGCATGTAAACTTCCATATCCTTCAAATGATTAACTATAATTTTTGTTATAGGAGTATCTTTTTTTGAAATATTGTTACTAATTATATACTCGTCAGTAAATGGAAACATTTCGAGCGATCCACTTTCCACTCTGTTCTTCCATATAAGAATTTTTTTAACAAAGGCCTCAAGTTTATTTTTTAACGTAAACATATTAACGCAGACTCCCTGCATTGATAAATTCATGTCATTGATTTTATCAAAAATATCTGCCAAATAGCATAGCTTGAGAAGCCATAAATTATCGTGAAAAAAATCGGCCAAATTAGAATTTTGCTGTGTTAGAAATATAAGAACTTCATCTTTTAAAGTTAATAATCGTTTCAAACTTCGACCTCTTGATAGCCACTTAACTTCAGCATGTAGCAATAAACTTGTATAATCCGAATCCATATCAATGCACAAATTTTCAAACAATCGACTATTAAGTGCTCGACTTTTAATAAAGTTAATGATTTTGACTGCATCAAAAAACACAGTGTTTAATTCATCTTTAACGATGAACTAAAGTTTAGTTCATCGTTGACCTTGACCTGGGACTCTGTGTTCAGCATCGTGGCATTAACGATGCTGACTAGTTTTGTTGGGACGCCAAAGTCAAGCATTATTTTGTACAGCGCATTTCTGTCGACACTATCGTATGCTTGCTTAAAGTCTACAAAGAGTTGATGCACATCGATTTTATATTCCCAGCACTTTTGGTGCACCTGCTTTACCCAGAATATTTGGTCTATTGTAGACCGTCCACTTCGAAAGCCTCCCTAATACTCTCCCATAAAATATAATTTCATAGTACGGCTTTAATAGTCTTTCTATGATTTTGGAGAACACTTCATAAGACCTGCACAGTAGAGCAATGTCTCTATAATTTTCACACTTTGATTTGTCCCCCTTTTTGTGTACAGGACATATTATACATTTTCGCCAGTCCTCTGGTAACTGTTCCTCTGACCACATTATACATATTAGTCGATGCAGAAGGTTACTTAGATGGGAACCCCCGCTCTGGAGCATTTCTGCTGGTTTTCCATCTATTCTAGGAGCCTTATTTTTTTCTGAGGTCCCGTACTGCTGCTCGTGCTTTGTCTCTGGTTGGTGGTAAAACTGGTACCTCTTGCCCTGCTTCTGGAATATTCACACTTTCAGTTGTTATTGGGGTCGCTGTGAATAGCTTCTGAAAATATTGTAGCTGTCTGTTTTTAATTTCAACTGGGTTGCCTATGATTGCTCCTTGCACACTTTTGCAAAGACTTGTTTGTGGATTGGAGCAGTCTCTTAGTTGTTTGAAAGAGGCATACGCCGATCTGACTTCATGTAGGGTCATGTTTTCGTTTATCTGTTGGATCTTGGTGTTGATGGTCAGTTGTTTTTTTTTTGGCACATTTTAAAAGCTTTACATCGAAGGCTTTTATGTTGTTGTTCTTCTTCTACGCCTAGTTCCTTTTTTAAATCTTCCTCGGCTGCTTCTGTCACCGCATCTCTAACTGTCTTCCACATGGTTTTGATGTCATCATTACTTTCTCCCGCCTGCGGGGACATATTGATAAGATTTTCCAGCGCTGACATGTACGTTGATGTTACTGACTTATCATTTAGCTTTTGTATCTGGTACCTTAAAGTAACTGATGCCCCTTGTTTACAGGTCTTGGAGATGCAGCATTGGAACTTGACCCTTATAAGGTAGTTGTCCAAATAACAGACAGCGCTGCGGAGCGAGGGCGTGTCGAGAATGCTGGTGGCGGCTCGTTTTTGTATGAGAACTTGGTCGATTTGGTTGAATGTGCGACCGTCTGGGAAGGCCCTCGTTATCTTATGAATGTCTCTATGTGGAAAGCGTGTGGAGCTTACTGTGAGGCCTCTATTAAAGGCAAAGTCTATCACCCGTCGTCCGTTATCACTGGTCTCTGCTGGAGGCTGTATCCTCCGGCTGTTTCTCTATGTGCCGTTTCTCGTTCAACTTTTGCGTTGAAGCCACCCAGAACAATTTGTGGTAAAGCATCGACAGTATGTTCCAGAGTGCTGTAAAATTCGTCCTTTTTCTTGTATTCTGTGGGCGCGTGACAGTTGACCAGCCAGACATTAAAGAATTCGGTCTTGATACGAATCGCACAGAGCCTTTCATTAACAGGCTTGAAGTCGGTAATAATTTGTTTAAATGTGCTGTCAAAAATGAAAGCCACTCCAAACTCATGGCTTTGTTGCAGTTTTTCGCTTTTAAATACGGTGTATGTTTGCATGTCAAATATGTCTACTCCATGCCATCTAGGTTCTTGCACTACGAGGATGTTGATCATCTAATCGAAAACCACCAATCATTGGCAATGACTGTTTGCCACTGTTATTTGATTCCTGATTGCTTCTGTTGATGCGGTTATACTTATGGAAACGAGGGAATGCTCACTTCCCCGACATAGGTAGTAGGAATTATTTGCAGTGGTAGGTTCGAAAAGTGCGCGAATACATCGAAGATGTCCCGTCACTTCTCTAGGCGTTTTTTAGTCATTGCCAACATGTAGTGGAGAATCGGTTCTATCCCCGTATCTTTGTAAAGGATAGAGTTCCTGTAGTACTTCTGATTAGGCCGTCTGTATTTAGACAGGCATTTCCTAAGGATTTTCCTCTCGAAGATTTAGATTTCTTCGGCAGCAGCAGGCGAGATTGTTAGCCATGCTGGAAGCACGTAAGTAATGATCGGCCTAATAAGAGTTTTGTACATTAAGATTTTAACTTTTGAGCAGACTGATTTCGAGGAAAAGAGAGGCGAAATAATTGCGGACGCTACTTTTGCTTTATTGAGGGTTTTCCTAGCGTGTCTATTCACCTTAAGTCGAGTGTTCAAATGGACTCCATGGTATTTATTTATTTATTTAAGTATCACCAAACAGACAGAAGTCCAATTACATGTTGTGTATAAATTAGAACTAACGCTAATATTAAAGGAAATATACATATGAAATTAATGGAAATATACATATGAAGGAAAGTGAAAAAAAAGGAATCCAAGAAATAGGAAATAAAAGAAAATTGTGCAATTACTTAACTACTAACTAATACATGAAGAGAGAAATCAGTTATAAAGACGACCAAGATTAATAATTGTAGTTGTAAATTTTGCTTTTAAGGCAAGTTTTAAAGGCGGCAAGCGACTGAGTTAGAGGACCAAGACATAGCTGGTTTTGCAAACGGGGCAAGCGTAGTAAGGGAGAGTGGAAGAAGGTGTTAGTGCGTGCAAAGGGAACAAGGAATTGATCGGAAGATCTATTAGGGCGACTAGTGTTCAATGTTTGAATGTAACTGCATAGAGTTTGGGGTAAGTGACCGTGATAAAGCTTGTACAAGATGCATTCATCAAGAAAGCACCGTCTAGATTCAAGGGAAGGGAGTTTCAGAGTACAAAGACGGTCACTATAGGGGACATAAGGAAGGTTGAATTTGACAAAAAGAGACCGTGTGAATCTGCGTTGAACCGACTCAATAGCATCAATATGATTTCTGTGGTGAGGGCTCCATATTTGGGAGCAGTATTCCAGGTTACTGCGAACAAGTGAAAGGTAAAGGCACACACAGGAGGCGATATGCTGAAACGAGGAAGCGGATCTTAAAATGAACCCTGAAAGGCGGGAGGCTTTGTTGATGACTTGGGCTATGTGGAGGTCAAACTTTAATTTACAATCGAACACCACACCAAGATCCTTAAAAGAAGTTATACTGCACAAAGGGGCTCCAACAAGGCTGTAGGTGGAGAAAAGGATTTTTTTTACAGGAGAATGTCATCTGGTGGCATTTGGAAACATTCAAGGAGAGATGGTTTGATTTGCACCATTCACTTAGACGCAGTAGATCACTTTGCAAGGTATCAACATCACATTGTGAGTCAATTACCCGAAAGATCTTAAAGTCGTCAGCATAAAGCAGGCAGTGAGAAGTGATAACAGAGGGAAGATCATTGACAAATAGTAAGAATAAAATTGGGCCAATTATGGATCCTTGCGGTACACCTGCTGGGGCAAAATGTAGAGGAGAAGCAGGAGTTAACACTGACAAGACAACAACGATCCGAAAAATAGGATAGAAGCCAGGAGAACAGGAAATCAGGAATTTGGAAATTTTTAAATTTCTGAAATAAAAGTGCATGATCTACAGAATCAAACGCTTTAGAGAAATCCGTGAAAATAACGTCTATTTGTTGCTGACGGTCAAGGGCTGCAGCAATGTGGTGTGTAAAAGAAAGCAAGTTAGTGAGAGTAGATCTACCTCTGACAAAACCATGTTGTTGTTCTGCTAAGGATGGAAATATAAGTGGAAACAGAGTTTCGAGAACGATGCAATTAAGAGAGGCATGTACACCCACAAGAATGCCCCCACCATCAGATTTGCCAGTGGCAACACAATCTCTATCTCTGCGAAAAATTAGGTGATTGGGAAGAGGAGTTCACTGTTATAAATATCATTTGTTAGCCATCTCTCAGTTAGACAGATGATCTGATGCGGATATATAATTGAAGAGATACGAAGTTCAGATGTCATGGTCCTCAATCCACGGACATTTTGAGAATAACAGGACAAAGATGAAATTGTACAAAGTTTACGATGCAAGGATGTGCGAGGCGTATTACTTGTTTCTCCTGTTACGAAAGGACACAGTGTTGTTACGCTTCTGATTGGCAGAAAACTGTTTTACCAGTACTCCAGAAGGCCAAAATTCTTTTTCCAACACAGGCAATTGAGATTGGCTGGAACCGTGATTTTGTATGAAGCAATTAAATGGTTTGTCTTCCCGTCTGGAGTGAGTTTCGTACACTGGAGCAAATCAGGTATAAAATTCAATTTAAACTTGATGTGATTGATGATGTCTTCAACCGGTGTGTTATAGTCCAATCTTGATATGAAGATTTGTAAGGGCGGCGAAATAGCACGCAGTGGGTTGCCAGGTTTAATTGAATTATCATACGCTACAACTCTAGGCGAATTTAAAGTTTCAGTGTTGTTCCGGGATGGCGATGATGCTCCAAAGGTTGAACCATTAGATTGAAGCGCTCGTCTGCTTCTTGTTATGATGGTAGGTTTCAAATTATTTGAAGTCGTGTTGGCCACACTTGAGGGGCCAGCAAGGTTTACATCGGAAGTCGATGAAGGAGGCAGATCAACTCTGGCATGCTGGCTAAGAAAAGATATTTCTTCCCGCGCTGAGTCCAGCTGGTCGCGCAGCAAATTGAACCCAATGACTAGGTTATCGATTATTGTTCGCGTTTGGTTCAACTTATCCACGAGTGATAACATAGGAGAACCACGGCACTTCGGACACAGCCAATAAAGACTGAAGTTCGGGTTGTTAATGCTGTCCGCGATCGCGTTGGATAAATCTGCACACTTTGCATGGAAAGTCAGACCGCAAAGGCCACCACATGTAATTATGGGTGTTTTGTCCTGCTTATCAGTGCAGGAAGGAGCCAAACAATTAGCATGTTCAATTATAAGATTATAATGACCAAATAAATATAATTATAAAAATTGTCCAATAAAATAATGTCCAAAAAAAGAATTGTCCAATAAAAAGGAAAAGTAAGAGACTTACGAATAATTCGCAAGAATTGATCACAATATAAGATATGTGCAAAGTATATGAAACGTAAGCACTCTTGGTAATCGCAAACACAAACCGAAAATAGCAGACCTTTAGCGCGAACCACTAAACAAAAGCGAACTAGTATACTATTGGTTGAGGGCGTAGATACACTAAGGTAGGAGTATAAGGTGACCACGAATACGCGATAAAGCAGGAAAAGAAAATTTTGCAGGTGGCACTACAAAAGTTGAAAGCAGCGCAGCAAGCTCGATGCACATCCGGTTTGAGTCTTAGGTAAGAAGTTCAAAAGATAAAAAGAACAACAGGGGTCTCTAAGATCTAAGAAGAGCACTTGAGTCAAGAAGAGAATGCGGCTACGCAAGCTTCCGAACAAAGAAAATGAATATTGTTTACTTAAGCGCACGGAAAAGTTGAAATGTTTAAAAAACAGGGAAATACACTCGCGCATTGTTTGGAATAATCATCGATATGACTACCGAGTTGTAAGAATACCGACACTGTTAAGGTAAACTTCAAGCAAACGCGTAAAAAGAGTGTTAGAAGTCGGCGGAGTAAAGCACACGTCCACATTTGATATTTTCCTTGAGAGGAGTGCTTGCAAATAGCTACTTTGAGGCACGGCAAGGCGGTGCCCTCTCCCACTGGCATTTCTAAACCAGGTCTGCTTCGATTTGCTGGCATTTATTTTGAGCCCCCAATCCTTTAGATATTGAACGATATTGTGGATAGGGCGCTGCAGCTTTATTTGGGCCATCTCTGGGAGGCTATGGGAGACAGTGAGCAGAATATCATCTGCATACATTGCTATATCGATAGTCGAACAATTTGGGCGTGGGGTATCATGAAGGAAAAAGTTGAATAGGGCGGGACTGAGGATAGAGCCTTGTGCGACTCCCGAGTTGATAGGGACAGGATTTGAAATGAGAGGGGGATGTTCTATCCAAAAGGATGCTGTATAATATTCTGAGAATTGTGACCGGACAGGATGACATTTTCAATTTTTACTTGAGACCGTTGATCCAAACTGAGTCGAACGCTTTTTTCAGGTCTAGAGCACAGGCCACTGTGCACTGTTTCCGCTGAAGAGTGCTGGTGACTATTGTGCAATAGCATTATTGCTTGCTCCGTAGATCGTTCGCGTTCAAACCCAAACTGAAAACCGGGGATCAGGGGATTAGTCAAACCGTTCAAGTTTCACGGAATAATCTTATCAAGGGGCTTACCCATGTTAGGCAAAAGGGAAATTAGCCGAAAATTATAAATGTTATCTTCGCAGCCTGGTTTTGGTACTGAGATTAGTTAACTAACTTTCCAAAGTTTTAGAAATTATCCATTATTAATACAATTATTGTATAATATCGTCAAGAAGGAGCAGATGGTCTTTCTGCACTTCTTGAGTACTTTGTTCGGGATACCATCAAGGCCGTGAGATAGCTTGCTATTTAAGGCATTTAGACGATCTTCTACTTCCGTTCTCGAGGTGCAAAATCCGCCGAAGACTGGATGTTGTGGAGAGGTTATTCTACCTGGAGAATACAGTTAAGTAAGATCCCTCGTACCCTTCCGTCGTTAGTAGAACCTCTGCTTTAGCGTTATTATTCAAAGCTGTGATGCCTCACGGCGACAATATAGTTGTTTGAAGTATTCCTCACATGCAACGATCCTGTCAGATTGTGCCGTGAAGACTTCATTCCCTCGCTTTATAAGATTTTTCTCAATGTTGAATTTGGAGCCCTTACGATCTGTGAGTTGATTTATAGTTTTAAAAACGTATGAAGATGGCCGCAGTGATATCAGTCTGCTTTTATAGAAGGTTTTGACTATGGATCTGAAGCGTTTTTGGATTTCGCGGGAAATGCTCGTTATTTGCGTTTTAAGTTCCAAATCCTCCTTATTGAACCAGTTAAAGCTTCGATAATAAATACGCTTAAGCTGTTGGAGCATATGCTTCCGAGTTTTTATTAATTGAAGAGTCTCCTAAATTAGACATCTATATTTAGGGAAAGAATGGTTAGTCTGTTTTCAACCATAAAGATTGAAATAGAAATTGAGGAGCGCCATTGGCTTCTCTTGGTCAGGGGTGGCGTCAAAGTATGGGAGGAAAGCCCTGACCTTGGATAGGAGTTCACTGCGAGAGACTCCCAGCCACTCCATGGTTATCTGTTGTAGGCGGTCGATGGGATTAAGAGTCGGTGAAATAAAAGTATGCAACGGAGTTCCGCTTCTTAAAACCTCTGAATATGAGGTCCGGTTGGAAGGAGGAGCAAAGTGGTGTGGAATTGTAGGGGTTGGTGTAGTATTTGGATAGCTGGGGAGCAGTGAGTTTGGCTTTGTTTTCGATTGTCTTGTCCCACAATCTTTTTCGTTCCGGTCAGCCGGAAAAATTGCCCATGGGTCTTACACATAGTGCAGAATAGAGCGGTTTCGGCGTATCCATATTTTTTCTGAGGCAACTTTCGGAAGTATGCCTCCCCACATGCTACACATTGCATGTTGAATCCGCAATTGGTGGATACATGCCCGAATCTTTGACACCGATAGCATTGAACCAGATCGCTCCTTATGGGGCGTTCCCATACGGCTCGTTGGTTCAAAAGTAGCGCAGCTTAATTATTTTATTTTAATCCGCTTGAGATCCCACTGTCATCCTAAATAAATCCAGGTCGATTTCATTTGCTCTCGACCATGCAGTGGTAAGTGGGCTGGCAGGCTCGAGGACTTAAGTCGAAATTTGGCTGGCTATGTCCTCACGAACAGCCTCAGCTCCAAAGTCTGAACTAACACCCCTTAGTATCACCACATATTTTTTTCTTTTCTTTGGGGGTGAACGAGTGTCCCACTGCTTCCGTGTTTTTAAGTAGGTTCATGATGTATTCGTGGACCCCGAGCCTGTTCACTGTGACTTTTAGTCGAGAGTTTGACAACTTTGTAATTCGGTACTCTAGACGAGTACCATCTGTAGGGGTGTACCTATCCATGATACCTTTAAACACCGTTGCTTTCAGATTTTCAATAAAAATTGGTGCAACCGCGGAGTCGCCGCAGTTGCCGACATTATGTTTCAGCAGAGGGGTGTGTTGCCCGGGGTGGCATACTGAGGCCGGCTAGCGCTCAGTCGTGTCGTGGGACTTTCGGGACACCCTCTGCTCGTGCTGAGCCACCCTTCATAAAAACACTAACACGAAGGGAAAAGGACGGGAAAGGAGGTGGTAATTTCAAGAAATGAAAAATAATTACTTTAGCACTTCATGTCTTATATTTTGTTCAATTTGTTCACAAGGCACCAATTTATCCAATAGAAATAATATGCAAAAAAAAAATTCAATTCAATAAGCCCGTTTTCGAAAAAAAAAATATTACTAATAAATGAAAATTTACTTTCAATTAAATACTACTTCAAGAATTAACACAAGGAAATCAATTAATTAATAGATTTACGTCGTCATATAATGAGAGAAACCGAGAAAAAAACAGAATTCAAACACGGTCACCCTTTTCTTACGGCTACGGAGCGTTCTGCAACAGAAGGGGAACTAGACAGCTACTAAAATATTGAAAAATTAATAAATTACTTTAATTCATTTATTACTATTGTCTATTGTTGACGGACGTTCTATCACGTGTAGTTTTGATTATTAAACGTTCAAAGTATTTCCGAATTGATGTCACTCCACGAAGGGACACAACCAGATTTATCCACATTAATTAATGATATTAAAAAGGAATCTCCTCGTTGACGTATTTATACACTTTCTGACCACTTCTTGGTAAATTTATACGGATTCATCCATTATTTACGAGACCCACTCGAATTGCAAATCTTATACTGCACGAAATTACTTCTAGCACAATGAATTGCACTTCGTTTCTAAGTATTTTGTTCACCTTGACGCCGGCTAATCACACACAAACTTTCCTTTTTTTTCCTCCTTAAAATCCCTAATGATATCTTCTTCCTCGAATTGTTCATTCCGGTCGAGAATCCACGACGCTACCAACGGAGCCACCTTCTGTTGATTTCCCATTCATTGTATTAGCAACTTCAACTATTAAGGAAACGTGAATGAATTTTTGTTAGTATGAAAAGTAAGATTTGTTAGTAAGAGCTAATGAATAAAATTAGATAGTATGAAGGAAGGAATTAGGTTTTGTTAGGGAAAACGTATCGAATGAAATTTCGTTAATGGGAACTAATGAATGTAATGTTGTTAGTGGGAAAATTAAAATTATTATTATGTACTATTTTTTTTTTTTGTAATTGAAAATAAGGGAGAAAGATAGGATGGAGGTAGTGGGGAAATTAAAATTATAGGGAAACTGTTAAATGATAATAAAAATAAATAAAATTACTGATGGAAAGGGTATATGTGAAAATAACTAAATTTACTGATGGAAAGGGTATATGTGCCCAAAGGACGGTGGAGATGTTACGGCGGCAATTGAAGTTGCGAATCGGAGAAAGCCGGTACGCTGGAACTCGTAACAACCTTCTTTGTTACATTGTTAGTCGCGTTTGATTTATTATTTTGACTATCGTTCACTAGTGCGCTGAAAGGATTAGTGCTAGGTGTTGGTATTATACTCTATATATTCTGCTCAACCTAACATACTATCAAATTCAGATATTTAAGGATTTTTGCGACTTACTAAGACACATTTTTACGAAGACACATTTTATTGAGGCAATCAAAAGTTGTATTACAAAAACAGAAGTGAGGGACTTAAAGTTAGGAAAAATTGGTACAGCATTCAGTTTTCAATCTAAATTTTTCAGTACTCTTTCTTTGAATATTTTTATTTCACATTACACATTACTCTTAGTTAAATTAATGTTTTTATTTACTATAGGAAAAGCCTCCAAAATCTCATTTGCATCGCTAGATGTTTGTATGCAATGTAGTTCAATTAAAATATATGCATGCAAGTGCCGATCTTTATGGGATCTGGAGACCTAGATTGCACGGAGGTATAGGGAGCCAATGAGAATTTCGGCTGGGTTTCTTTCGGGTCGCTTGATGTTGAGTTGCTGCGTACATGTGGAATAATTTTGTTCAAAAGGGATTTGATGCATATCTAAACCATCTCGAAACAGTATCGCAGTACCTCTGCCACTGTCATTACGAAGCACATGGTAGTTCTCCACACAAACTTTGTGTTGAGCGTTAAGAACTGTCTCGTTCAGAAGGAGGATGTCGAGTTGGGAGGATTTGATAAAACAGCAATGTAGAGCCTCTTATCATGTGAGATTAGGGAGTGGATATTTAGGGAACGAATGGTTAGTCTATTTGTAACTATAAAGATAGAAATCGAGGAGCGCCATTGGCTTCTCTTGGTCAGGTGTGGTGTCAAAGTGAGGGAGCAAAGCCCTGACCTTGGATAGAAGTTCACTGGGAGAGACTCCCAGCCACTCCACGGTTATCTGTTGCAGGCGTTCGATGGGATTAGGAGTTGGTGAAATAAAAGTGGAGGGCGAAGTTCCGCTCCTTAAAACCTCTGAATGTGAGGTCCGGTTGGAAGGAGGAGCAAAGTGGTGTAGGGTTGTAGGGGTTGGTGTAGTATTTGGATAGCTGGGGAGCGATGATTATATGATCTAAGGCGCCGTCCGTTTTGCTTTTTTCTCGATTGCCCTGTCCAACAATCTTTTTCGTTCCGGACAGCCGGAAAAATTGGCTGGATGCCCATGGGTCTTACACATAGTGCAGAATGGAGCGGTTTACGGCTTGTCCATATTTTTTCTGGGGCAACTTTCGGAAGTATGCTCCTCCCCACGTGCTACACATTGCATGTTGAATCCGCAATTGGTGAATACGTACTCGAATCTAGACCATCGATAGCATTGAACAAGATCGTTCCTTTTGGGGCGTTCCCATACGGCTCATTCGTTCAAAATGTGCGCTGAAAGGATAGGTGCTAGGTGTTGGTATTATTCTGTATAAGATTGAAGGGCCTGTTGTATGAATGAGGGTATAATTCGCATATAATATTGTTTTTATTTTGTTGTTTGGATCCTGGGGAAAATCCGATATGCATATGTTAAGTAATATGGGTCCTGAAACTAAGCCCTGTGGTACCCCAGCTCTGATTGTATTGCATTGTGACATACTCCTGTTGAATTTCACTTTCGTATTTCCGTCATTGAGGTAGCATGCGATTAATTTGCATAGTCTAACAGGGAAGTTTAAGGGTTGCATTTTGTGTAAGATACCTTCCATCCACACTGTATTAAAGGCTGCAAGTAAGTGATGTTGATTTTTTGCGGAATCCATGATTCAAATCTTCAGCTAATGTTATTAGAGCGAATTCATTTTGTTTAATTATTTGAAATTCACCACACAAGGCAATAATTTTGTCCTTAAGGACATATTTTGCTGTCACATGGCAGCAAAGAGATTGGCCTGTAAGAATTCGAAGATGTGGCTAGTATTGTTGTTTTAGGAATTGGAGTAACTTTAGCTTGTTTGCAGGCAGAAGGAAAGTGTGACATATTAATACAATTGCTTATGATTCTTGTAAGAATAATTGCATATATTTGTTTGAGTTTCTTAATTACTTTATTTGCAATGCCTTTATTACCACACGATGTTTTTGGCTTTAATTGGGTGCATGTGGAGATTCTACGATTACAATTGAAAAAGATTTTTATTGAAATCTGTAAATATATACAATGTCTCTTAGTTTAGTCTTACTTTTAGCAGATAGTATTCCTTATCAAACGTAACTTAATATTATGATAATTAACATTTCACCTTAGTAGCTATTACTTAAAACTTAATGGTGTCCGGGTGATGTCCCGGTCCATGTTGATGTTTCTGAAAATAGATAGTTAGTTGTTTTTGGTATTAGTAGTTGGGACAGAATTAGCAGGTTAAGAATGGGGAAAAGTGAGGAAGCGGTATATAAGAACTGACTGATTGTATGGGGAGGGCTGAACGCAACTAATTTTTGATTAACTGTGCGAGGGGGAAGTAATAAGTACTTCCTATTGTGGTGTTGTAGTGGGTAATTCTTCCACCTGGGTCAAAGGCTCTTCCTTCATTGTTCAGATATCGTAGGTGCTGGGGGAATAGTTCAGGGTGATCACAATTCTCTATGATTTCGGCAGGGATGGCCATAGTCCCTTGGACCAGGGGGTTTGTTGAGGTTAGGGACCTTTTGAAAAATCTCAGAAGGTTAGTTGTGGCCAAGAGATCTATCCTTGGTATTCTGGTTGCGTCGTAAAGACGCTAATTGGGGATCTGCGAAGGTTGGAGCACTGTCTAAGGAGCTGTCTCTCGGTCATGCGAAGCTCCTGCATGAGTGACGGGGAAAGATCACACCAGAATGTGAATCCGTATAGAAGGATTGAGCGGATAAGTGTTTTATAGACTAATGTTTTAATTGGGATTGGGTATGGGGAGTTGTAGTAGATTATTGGATGGAGTGCACTCGAGGCTCTAGTTGGTTTTGCATTAGCAGAGTGTACCTGCGTTGTGGGAGAAAGGTAAGAGCTGATAGAGACGCTAAGATAGGTGACCTTTTCCTTCAGGGGTATAATCATGCCTTTGATACTCAGAGAGAAGCTGCCTGCGTTGGAACACATATTTTTGGTTAGGCAAAATTTACTCTTAATGGTTATGCACTCGCACTTAGAGGGATTGAGAAGGAGTCGCCAGGTATCGAGGAAAATGTCAATTACGTTAAGGTATAAATTAAGCCGAGATTGGAGTGATGGGAGTTTGCGGGAAGGAGAGATGTAACTGTTAACTAAATTTTCCGAGGAGGGCTCGAAAGGTCTTTTGTGGTGGAATGTGCAAAACCAAAGTGAGTGGCAAGGCAATTGGTTTCTCCGAAGGGGATTGGTTTTGTTGCAAGAAATGTCGAGGGTTAGAAAATGACTTCCCTAGGTTCGGGCAGAGTTTCCGGAACTCCCGGAATGTTTCCGAACTTGAATTTACCAGTTTCACGGCAAGATTCTGTTGAATAAGTGCATTGATCTCTAAATGGATCTTTGCGCCCGGGTCGTGAATTTCAGTTTTTAGGAAGTCGAACCTCGCATCGTACAGGTACCTGAAAAGGCGCACTCGGAGGGATGTCACGTATGATTTCTGGTGGAAGGGAAATCGTGTTTTTATATCCAAGCATTCAGTTTGGAACACACGAACCGACATACTCCTCAATTAACTCAGAATATTTGTCGACTGTGGCGTCAATTCAGGCATTGGAAAATTGGAGGTTGTCAGGAAGGATGAAAGGGGTGAGAGAAGACCTTAGAAAATCGTTTGCCTGCTGCCAATCAACTTTGTTGAAGTCGGGTAAGTAGGTGTAATTTGGGCGGATAGCACGCTCTGCAGATTAAATATTTAAAAGAATGGCGTCATGGTCACTGATCCCAGGAACCGTTTCTAAATATGGAAGGGTGTTGTGGTTGTGTTTTATTTTAAGGCTGTCAATTACAACGAAAATATCAAGGTAGGAGCGTATGGAAAGTAGATAGGGTCGGGCTCAGTATAGTAGATTTTGAAAAACTGGCTTCTTTCTGAAGCCAGTTGAAGAGCTTGACTCCATTTGGGTTGGTGGTGACATCGACGATTGAGGATACCTGGCATTAAAGTCGCCTCCAAGAATAATCTGGAGTTAATTTGTTTGTGGATGTAGACCTCATGAATGACGCTAGCTGCTGTAGATGAATGGTGTCTAGTTCTTGGTTTGGGCAGTAGATAGCTGCACAAACGAAAATACAGCTTTTAGTCTTGAAAGAGATGATAGTGTTCTCAATATTTGAGAGAGGGGAGAGGAAAAACAATTGAGAAGATTGCACGGAATTGTAGACGAGCATACCCGTGCCACCACCAGAGGAGCCAAGACGGTCTGATCGGTGCAGGTGGAAGTTCTTGAATGAGGGAGAGTGAAAGGGTGCAAGTTTTGTTTCAGACAAGAATACAATATTTGGCCGGTGTTGGTCCAGAAAAGGCTGAAGCTCATACCGCTTTCTACAGCTCACAATTGAATTTATGTTCAACTGGATGAACCTAAATTCCATTGGGACCAGAAAGAAGCTGAAGAAGGAGCAGTCTTTTATGGTCTTCGTTTTTCCCGGCCCGCAGGTCGTTTAATTTCGCGGCCAAAATAGGAAGACTCACCCCAAAGAGTGAACTGACTTCCTTTTCGATGAAGCTGGGAGGTGCAGTGGACTGTTGGAGGAAAGGTTTTCGCAACATGCTCGCAAAAATGACTCCATCACTCCTCTTCATGGCAGGAGCTCGAGGGGAAGAAATGTTAGTAGTAGGGGTAGGTTTGGGCGCCTGTTTGGCGCGGGCTAGTTTGAAGGTTGTGCAGTTGCGATAGTTGGCGGGGTGGCCTTCACCACCACAATTGGCACATTTAGGTGGCTCTTCCTTCTGCTTTTGGCAGTTACCAGGGCCATGCGAAAGACTGCATTTCACGCATCTGTACTTAAGGTTGCAATTAGATGCCGAGTGACCTAGTCACTGGCAGTTCCTGCATTGCAGGATTTCACGATTTTTAACCGTTTCAAAACAGACCACCGCATGCAAAATGGCCCTAATGTGCCTAACACTTGCCTCTTTGAATGTTGGCTTAAAGATAGCCAGCCACAAGTTGGGGCTTCGGCTATTTCGGGCAGCTGCACTGGTTTGAAAGAGTCGAACAGATTCGATCTCTTCAACCCTTTGTCTTAATGAATCTTCCACAATTGCTAGTGGATCAAAAGAGCCATGCAGGCCATGAATGATGAGTGCTTAACGCTTCTCATTGATAGGGGTGTAGGTGAAGAACACGCGATTGCAGTCGTTGATGTATTTTTTAAGTAATTTCATAGCCCTCAGGGTTGTTTGTCAGTATTTGGGTTCTGGTAGGGCCTTGGGTTTTTAGTAAATAAGTATTTTTGAAAGTTTTTGAACACTCACCCTCGATCTTACGAAGCGCTGGAAACTCGTCCACGATGATGATTGGGGACATCTTCGCCTGCTTCGTCCCTTTTCTGCTGTTTCTCCTTTCTTTGTTGTCGCTGTTTCTCCTATCCCTCTGTTTGAACCTCCAATTATTCCACTAGATCCTCCATTTGCTTTTCCACTCTTTTTGGTTATTTCTCCAATTTCTCCATTTTGTTTCTTCGCTATTCCTCCACTTGGTTTTTCGCTGATTTCACTCCGTTTTCCGCCGGCTATTGCCGCGGGTGGCGCTACTGATGGTGTTGCAAGAGCGTTCACTGCTGGAGTCTCGTCCGCCTCCATTGAGAAATCGATGGTCTCCGTTTTATTACCATGTGCACTAGTTGAGCCGAAGCGCATCTCGTAGCTTGCGAGTTTCGCTTTGAGCCCCTTAATCTCCTCGTTTTGCTGAACAATTATCTTCTTCAGCTCATTGAATTGGTCGTCCCACGCTCTCCTTGCTAAGTTTGTGGCACTTGTTGCCACTGAGTCGGCGTCGCTATCCTCCGTAGCATTAGACGTCGTAATGCTGCTTGAATCCGACACAGATTCCATGTCGTTGTCCACGTTGTCCCCAGGCGGGCTTACCTCCCGCTCTGAGTCCTCGTCACTATTTTCCTTCTTTCTCTTTCTTCTTTTCCGTGGCGATTTCTCGCTGCCTGCCTTCACCGGCGATTTTCTCTCCTTCATCTTCACACACTACACATTACACTTGTGTTCTCCATCAGACGTAAAGTAATTATTCAAGTGAAAGAGAGGTTCATGAGCATTGGTGAGCTCTTGAAATGCACTCACAATTTGTCTAACTGCAAGAGACGATATACTTTTTGCTCCTTTTGATTCACTGTGCACGTTAACAAAGTATCCCGCACACGCTTCTGCACTTTAATTTCACTTGCCGTTGTTTCAAACAGTGGTATTGCTTTCCTTGTCCAGTGTCCCAAAAGGATTTGATTTCTTTAAAAAACGTCTGCCTCTTGTGTATATTCCTAACTCTTTCTTGAAATGTTTGTCTCTATATCATTCTCAGTCTAAAGTCGATCTCATCGCTGATTTTGTTTATATGTACATGTTCGTAAGACTACATCTCTTCTACCAGTTAGGAAATAGCGTCTCCTGAGTTGTTTTTTCGTAGAGACAGATTCAAGGTTTCATCGTTGAATGTCATAAGACTATTTCTATTGATTTTATATGAGGGTATATGTTTCTTTATTGCTTGGGCAATGATGTCATTTGTATTTGTAAACAACTGTCTTTATCCGTGATAGTTAAATTTTTGTCAACTGGTGGTGAAACTTCAGTTAATTCCTGATTCGTTTGTCTTCTAAAGTCTATCCAGTTTGCTCGTGGGTAGTCTAACATGTATGTTGAAGGCTTTTAGCGTAACTCACCAGGCTTTACTATGATCTCCACAGCCTTGTGGTCTGATTCAAATTCATGACATTTCAAGGGAGGGCGCAGCATTAAATACGGTGTAATCATTGATTTAGAGATAAGAAAGAAAAATATATGAGTAAGATGGAGCATCTTCTCGACTGGGGATTGCAGATATAAATTGTTTTATGTCGTATAATTTGTCAGCGCTTAGCAGCCACTCTTTTAGGTAGACACCGTTTTTATTATTTACATAGTTTTTCCATTGTGTGTGCCACGCGTTGAAGTCACCTCCAATAATTAGTCCTATATTTCTTTTCATTCTGCCTGCATTGTATATCATTTTACCTAGTGTACACAGATGCTATAGTCAGCCAACCCATACCAACATAAATTTATATTGCCGTTAGATCTGTTTATGGATATCTCTCACTTCCTTGCGTTTGTAAACCAAATTACTTCTGACTAATATAGCTGTCCGCTTCCCTGGCAGTTCATTTCTTATAAGATGATCATCTTTAAAGAAGACATTATGTCTTTCATCTAATTTGGTTTCCTGCAGAAGTATAGCATCAGGTTTATACCTTCTTAAAAAGACGTCTAGGTCATGTCTTTCGCATTTAAGGTGATTATTTTAAAGCTCAAATCCATTTAATTGAAGATTCAGTGTAAAATCTGTTAATGATTTCCGCTTTTCTTGAATGTCATTTTGGCTTTTATACTCTTCAACAAACCCTCTAGTTTTTGGTAAGCATAAGCTATAACTGGTACCAAAACATTACCTACTAGCTTCAACCAGTAAACTTTTCAGAGAATTTGATACATCGCACGATTTGTAGCCACATGACAAATCCTTTGGCAATTGTAGCACCCGGACTACTTAGCTTCTCAACTTTAATCCTTTAATTTAGTAAACATCTAAGTTTTAAGAGTTCTCCGATCTTGGCATTGGGAATAAGTTTAAGAATAAAATAATTGAAGTCTGGTTTACTCCTAATAATCAACGGAACAAAATTCACTACTTCATTAAAACCTTTCTCTTGAAATTCGTTTAAAATTTCTTCAGCAGTATAACCCTCGCAAACGTTTTTTTAAGCAATAAATTTACACTTTTCTCTATTTTTGGTGTGTAGGTGAAATCATTAATTTTAAATGTATTTAAAATATTTAGGATCTCATTTCTGCATTTCTTAATTATCTCACGTCTCAAGGCTTTAATATTTACATTATACACTATAATCGGAGGAGAAATTGCATTTTTATTTGGTAAATCTCGATTTGGTACTGCAGTTTCCTTCTTCCTCCTTCGAGCCTTCTTCATTGAGTCGCCTTCTGGAAATCTGTTCTTCCGTCCATCTTCCTTATTTTCCATAGTCTTCCATTTGGTTGGCAGTCATACTGCTAGGTTCCCCACAATCGCTCTCCAGATTTACCTCATTTTCGTTTCCAATGTCAGACTCTTCCACGTGACAGTCTTCAATTTTGTTTTGTGTTTTCTTGCTTTTCTTCACTTTATTTTCACTGTCACTATTTCTCACCTTCTCATTTTCATCTAACAGGGTACTATTATTTTTCAGGAGGTTTTTAGTATCCTTGTTTAAGTTGAAGACAACGACTGTTTTGAAGTGAACGCAACTCGTAAAACTGGAGTAATTTCTTTATTGTCTTACAATCTATATATACAATTTTTAATTTACAAGTAAGCATAATCATGAGGTGATTGATTTAAAGTTTGAACTTTGAAAAGTTCAATTGGTTACAAGCTTGGACGGAATTTTGTTAATAAGTATTTTTAGTGGAATTTGCTTACAGTGAATGAATTTATGGAACTGCAGTTGAATGACTTTAAGTTAATGAAATAAAAATAAAATTTATGATGCTTAAGCTGTAGTAGTTCACTGACATGAATTTGTGAATTTATGATGCTTAAGCTATAATAGTTCACTGACATGAACAATCCTCTTTAATCTTTTGATTTTTCGCAAACAGTTTCACTAGTTCTTCATACATACGATAGCACTCTGCACTTAATATTTCTTTCTCTGTATCTTTGTTTGCACTTTTCTCACTTACTGGACTTAAGATATCGTTCAGCTTTTGATTTTCGCTGATAAATTCTTTATTGATCCTGAATAGCTCGTTGCCGCCCATTTCAAATACTTCCAAACTTACTTACAAACTTACTTTATCCGTATTATTTTCACCTGACTTCACAATATTTTTCCTTTTCACACAGTGAAAATATTTTAGGTCCATGTCATTGGACACGGCCAGGGCCGGATCCACCATATGTGCACAACGTGCATTTGCACAGGGCGCCAATCAATCAGGGCGCCAGCTACGACCCCAACCTAGAAACAATTTTCAAAAAAAAAATCATCAATAAATATTAAGCATAATGTGCAATTTACACGTTATGCTCCTACATATAAACATTTTTTCCAGTAGCTAGCTCTGACTAAGAAACTAATATCGTTCATATGTACATATATTCGCTTAGAACCAGCAGAGCATACCTTCAATCAAGATCCATTGGAGATTCCCTGCTCTGCTTCTAAGCGAACAACGATGTTCACCTATGTGCACGTTTCAGCTTTGCACGTCGGGCGCCCATCTCTACCATTCATTCTATGGCGGTGATCTACTCGTCTTCTATGCTGCTTTTTCCACGCATAGAACGTGCAAATTTCAAAACTGCGCATCGTTCGGCCTTAATTGTTGCGTTGGGTGTCGAAGTCATCACGAGCATTCTACTACTCTCTTATGTGCATGTTGAATGTTTGCACATTGGGCGCCCACAAACTTCAGACATATTAGAACACTTATCTGTTCGCCTTTTATGTTATTCGTGATGGCTATACAATGCGTAGACTGTGCAAGCTAAAAACTTGCTCATCGTGCGCCCTTTGGTTTTGTGTCAGATATCCAAGGTATCATGAGCTATCGTTCGCTTCGAACCAGATAAGCGGATCCATTGGAGAAACTCATTTCTGGTATAATGTGAACTGAAAGACAAACGAAAGAAGAATTAATGAAAATTTTTCTATTCGGTGGTTATGCCCAAATACATGATTTGGGCGACCGATGTGCAGGCTTAGAAAATGCACGTAGGGACGAATATCGACGATGTGGATATGGATGGAGCCGCCGAAAGAAGAGAAGGAGAATGATTAAAGGAAAATTATTTCTTTTTATTGCTTTTCATTTATTTCCTACTGGAAATGCAAAAATTTCTTTTGGAACTAATGTTTGGATGGAGCAGATGTTTTTTTCAAAAGTTCGTGAAGTGCTTATTAATAAATAGAAAATATAGATATCATGAAGAAACTAAAACCATCCGGTGCCGAGTATCGGAAGCGGCGCAAAATTCAAGAAAATGAAAATAAAAAACAGTCAGGACTGTTGCAAAAACTGTTAATTCAGCCGGGAACAAGTGACGCGACTTCAGTGAATTTCCGTAATTTCAAAAGTGCTTCTGAAAGTGTTTGTGAGCCAGTAGTGGCGACAGTTGGAGCTCAACAAGAGGAAACAAACATCTCGGACGGTATTTTAGATTTAAGTGA
Source organism: Odontomyia ornata (assembly GCA_963969285.1). Taxonomy (NCBI): domain Eukaryota; kingdom Metazoa; phylum Arthropoda; class Insecta; order Diptera; family Stratiomyidae; genus Odontomyia; species Odontomyia ornata. The sequence goes on from OZ017740.1 coordinate 160,912,442, forward strand.
TCCCAACAGCTGGCAGCCACTTAATAATGAATTAGTTGATAGGATAATTCTTTGCGGGCCAACACAAATTATTGCCTTTAATTTTCCTAAAAGCAATAATAGAAAATTTAGTCCTTCTTTATATAAAAGAATTTTAGCCAATGGAGATAAAATCTTACGACCATGGTTAGTTTATTCTAAATCTAAAGATGCTGTTTATTGTTTTTGTTGCTTTTTATTCTCTAAAAACAAGGCAGCCCAAGCGTTGTCAAGCAGTGGAACTTCGGATTGGAGCCACATAAGTCAACTTCTAAAGAGCCATGAGAACAACCCTATTCACATGGAAAATTTCAGGACATGGAAAACATTAGAAGTTGGATTAAAAAAACAACATACTATTAGTCATAATTTTGAACATACAAGAAAAGCGGAAATTGCATATTGGAATAATGTTCTTCGAAGATTGTTGGTAATAGTTCAATTTCTTGGTACTCAGTCCTTAGCATTTCGGGGTTCCTCCGAAAAGTTAAATGAACTAAATAATGGGAATTTTTTGAAGCTTGTTGAGGCAATTGCGAAATTTGATTCTGTTTTAGGAGAGCATTTGAGACGAATTAATGATCAAGAGTCACAAAATAAATACTTGAGTAAAACTATTCAAAACGAACTAATCGATTTAATATCTAAAGCGGTTAGGAATAAAATAATATCGATGATAAAAGCCGCAAGACATTTTTCTATTATCGTCGACTCAACTCCTGATAAAAGTCATATTGAACAAGTTACCTTAATTGTCAGATTTGTGCATCAACATGACAACACATTTGAAATCAGGGAACATTTCATTGGTTTTATGGAATGTTACAATAAATCTGGTGAAGGACTCACAGAGCTTATCTTGCAAGAACTAAATAGTTCAAATATATTATTGAGCAATTGTAGAGGCCAGGGATATGATAATGGGTCCAACATGAAAGGCAAACAGTGTGGTATGCAGAATAGAATAAAATCTATTGAGCCAAGAGCATTTTTTGTTCCATGTTGCTCTCATTCATTAAATTTAGTTGTAAATGATTCTGCTCGTTGCTCATTAGATGCAGTTTAATTTTTTGACGTTGTGCAAAATTTGTATGTATTTCTGTCGAGTTCTGCAAACAGATGGAGTATATATAAAAAATATGTTCCTAACTTAACGCTCAAACCACTCTCCGACACAAGGTGGGAGAGTAGAATAGATGCTTTGAAGCCTCTTGTGAATAATGTAGGGGAGATATATGAAGCACTTATTGAGATCGCTGAAGATGGGAATTCAGAGTTGAAGGTCACAGCTGAATCATTGGGAAATAAAATATTCAACTATCAATTTATTTGCAGTTTGTTAGTGTGGTTTGCTATTTTGCAAAAGATAAACATTGCGAGTAAGTATTTACAAGGCCAACGAGTGAATTTGCCTGCAAGCTTTAATATGCTTCATCAAACTCGCAATTTGCTAGTAGATATGCGTACAGATGAAATTTTTAACGAATATTTAAATAAAGCTGAGAAGATTGCTGTTGACTTGGATATACAAACTCAATTCCCTAGTTTATCGTCTCTGCGTTCACGCCGCCGAAAAAGAATCTGCCAAGACGAAAGCGCAGATACTATACTTGAACCTAAAATTAGTTTTAAAGTAAATTTCTATTTCAAAATATTAGACCAGGCAATCAGCTCTATCAACGAAAGATTTGAACAATTGAACAATCACAATTCAATATTTTCTTTTTTGTACGACATAAGTGATGCATCCAAATTAAAAAATTTGAAAATTTTGTGCTTTAATCTAGAGTCGGCTCTAAGTCATGATGGATCTAAGGATTTAAACGGTGAAGAGTTATATCAGGAGCTATTAACACTGTCGCCACTCATTAAACCTAATCTTTCGAGTTTAGACGTTTTGAATTATATATTTAAGACCAATTTGGATCAAGTATTTCCCAATTCAGTGATTGCCATCAAAATTTTAAACACTTTACCAATAACGGTGGCATCAGGAGAACGCAGTTTCTCAAAACTAAAATTTATAAAGAATTACTTGAGGACAACTATGACTCAAGAACGATTGGTAGGATTATCTTTTTTAGCAATTGAGAAAGAGCTCGTAGAAGAATTGGAGTATGATGATCTTATAGAGGACTTCGCAAAATTAAAGGCCCGGAAAGTACAGTTTGTTTAGTCCATGGTGAGTGAGTTTTCATATTTCAGGGCTTTGTAATTCTATAAAGATCTACTAGTTTTATGCCATGTCTATTTGTCCGTCCGTCCGTTGCAGCAAGTTTTCTCTGATCCTATAGGTGCTTCGATCATCAAACCTTATAGAAAGGTCAAAAGTAGTCTTTTCTTGAAAATTCAGGCCTTAAAAACATTTTCAAAGGTAGTCAAATATTATTTTTTCACCTGAGTCCTTAATTGATGTTACCACAAAAATAGACATGTTTTGAATAAAACCCTTCTGACCGGCAAACAATTCTGCCTACCAAGTAAGTTTTAATTTAATTTTATATTCAATAGATTTTGCTTCAGATGAGAACTTTTTCAGATGAATTTGATATTCCAATAGATTTTTCGCAATTTTCTCAATATTAAAAACCGCGCTAAGGCTACGACTTGGTTAGCAAGCAAACTACTTTTAAAATCCGAGGAAAGGCGCAACATACGAGTTTTGCACAGGGCGCCAGATGAGCTTGATCCGGCCCTGGACACGGCCTTGTTAATATATACTGCTTAACACACACTTTGACTAAATGCACAGAGCAAATCGCGGCGGGACTATGCACCGAAAAAGTATCTTCCTCACTTTTACAATTCAGTAATGAAACAATTTGAAAATTCGGAATAATACACGGCTTCACAAGACACGTCCGCACTCATGCACGGTTTCAACAGGACCATCATTTTTGCGACTTTAAACGTTTTAAGTATATATACCCACCTACTGAATTTATAATCTAAATTTTAAAACCGAAACAAATACAGATAAAGACTAAAACGAGCAATTAGTATTTATAGAACTTTCATATTACATCTGCAAAAGCACTCGAAACGCGAAGTTCTCACACTCGAAATGCAAAGCAAACTGCTCGAAAACCTTCCTAACCCTTATCCGAAATTTTTATTGCAGATTTCGAAAAAAAAAGATTTCATTACTTCCATTCATAGTTGTAATTTTTAAAATATTACTTTCTTATTATTGTTATTAAATATAATTTTATATCGTTTTTCTTTATGATAAATTTAAACGTTTCCCTTTAATTATATTCTTCATGATATTTAACTGTGATTATTATTTAAAATCTTTTTCATTTTTCTTTACTTCTGTAAATTTTTGAAAAATTGTAAATCTGCAAATTGAAACTTCGGACATGGGAGCACTGATTAAGTGCATCCCATCTGTGTATTGCATTGTCGAACGCAATCCAACTCGGCTGAGCGAGCAGCGGGATCCAATTGGACGGCAAGAGAAAAAAAAAGATTTGGATGAATGAGGGAGTCTGCTTGAGATCGACACACAGCGCGAACGCCGCGAGAAAAGAAGAAGTCGGCGGGAGATCGGGAAGGACTACGGATAAAGTGGCGAATTTTTGTTCGAGAATACCCTTTTGTAATTCGATAAGTTTTGTCGCCATTTGGATCGGTACCGTGTGAAGTTATTAATATTTCGTCATCAGGGGCGGCGGAAGGCATGTTGAGTATGTTGAGCTTAGTACAGGCCAAATTTTTGGCATGTTGAATTCAACATACCCCAAAAGACAAAACCGAATTGAGTAATCAGAATTAGCACCGCTGAGTACACAAGTTCTCGCGTTCACAAATTCATGTAACACTCATGCGCAACACCGTTCTAGCGCATATAGTCGCATCTATTATATCTATATAGACCACGCACGATCCACCCAAATGTGGACATCGGTTGAGAGCAGGAAGAAGGATGAATAGATAAAGTCTTCCGAGTCATCTTAAAACAGCTTCGGGCTAGTGGCGGAGAGTGCACTTTCCCCCACTTACACCCATAAGTGCTAGTTTAGGCTAATTTCAGCTGATGGTAAGTATACTGAATTATCTCCGTTCAACAATGGGTCAGAAGCGTCTGAAATACATCGCGATTTTACACATATATCATGATTTAGCTGACAAAATTGATGACGAACGACTGATCGATGAATTCATTCAAAGAAATGCCAAGCGCACCAATGTGTTTGCGATGACTTCGGATAAATAAGTAATAAAATTGTACTTACATGTATGATAAGAGACAGTTAATAATAAAATGGAATTTCAAGCGAATATACAATTTTTTTTTACTGTCTATAATATTTATTGTAAACTATGCCACACAATTTTTGATAACATTGAGATGAAATGCACCGAAAAATTTTACGAAGGAGCCTCCCCCCTCCCTCGCTGTACTCAGTTACTCAACATGCCCTTCAGACCTGTTCCGCCGCCCCTGTTCGTCATAGTCAATGCTTGTTGGGAAGTTTTTCCGAATCATTTAAAAGTTGAGACTCGATAAAGGGAACGCCAATGCAGTGGATCGTATGGTTTCAAGACACAACAAACCACAAACGTTACTCGACCGTCTTCTATACGAGTGTGTGTAAAGGTTGACTGTCGTGTCGTCGGTATTTATAGGAATTGTTGAATTTGTGAACATTGGCAGTGAATTAACAAATCAAATCGAAGTTAATTTCTTAGTAAACTTGAAGTCTTCTTGTTATCGTCAACTGAGTCGGACGTCGCGAACTGTGTGTGCCAGCATTGATTTTGATTTTTCACACGAAAAAGAGAAAACCATTGTCGATGTCGTCGTATTCGGATATCGCACGAGTCCCATGTTATTAACTTTGAACAAAATTTCGGATTCTTGAATCATAAATCTTGTCCCGAGTATATGAAAAACGCTTGCAAAGAGGGAAATAATCGTTTCGAAGAATTCAAGTTATCCTCGAGGTTGGATAAAGTGCGGAAAATCACATGTTAAAATGCATCGTTATTGTCACGCAATATCTTAGACAACACGCGAGTTAACTTTGATTTCAATTTGCATCATTTTTCTTTCTGTATAAATCAATTGCTAAAAGATTCTTGAGTTAAGTTGCAGAAAGTGATTAACATGAATCAGTGAATGTTATGTAATCGAATATTGATATACGTCAGTGGTTAATCTTGCAGGCAATATTTATTGTATTTTTCCGAATACCTCGCGACAATCGTCGGTGCATAGAAGTAGGTGGGGAATTAAAAATTGTGGAAATCCCGAAGATAAATTAGCCCATTCTATGCGGGCTGAATGTGTCGTAGTGCGTATGGCAACTAAAATACGCATGTTGAAGAAAGAGGGCAATGTGCTCCTCTACATAAAATACCAATTTATTCGAGCTACAGGTACTAAGAGTCCATTGAAATACGGTTGGCATTTCAAGAACGATAATCATTAATTACAAATTATATCTTTTCTGAAGACTGGAACCTATTTGAGTATTGGTGCATGTGTCACTTTTCGTGTAGAAGCGTATAGCGCTGTTATTTTTTCAATTTAATGAACGGAGTGCTTGAGAATTTATTACCCGCAAAATTTCCAAAGTCGGAAATTGATAATCGCCGGATTCCCTATGTCCCCCGTTACGGCCACCACTTAATTGCGGCTACTCCGGTGGAGGCTCCACCGGACCAAACTAGCTCACCCGAAGACGGGCGTGGACGCCACTCGTCCGCTTTTCGAGCCTCCCAAGGGTCGTCCGAACGAGAGGACCACCGCTGGAGCAAAAAACAAGAAAGGAAAACTATCGCTGGGGCACTAAGCCGCGGGGACTCTATCACCCAGGGCGAGTTGAAAATAACGCCCACACGCAAAACCCTTGATTTCCTACCCCCGGCCACTGAATTCGCCTAACGCTGAAAACCGAGGAAACCGACACTCACATTTACTACCCGAACACTACCACCACCGTAAAGTCTTCCAGGTCTTCTCGCCTGGTCACCGCTCCCGGGAAAGATTTCCCGAGCCGTACTCTTCACAAATGAAAAAAATAAATAAATAATTTTGCTATATAAAGGAAAGACTATATTTAGTGAAATTAAAGAACAATAGACAATCTAAAAGTCAAGAAGCCACTTACTTTACTTTCCTAACCTAGGAGAGAGGCCCCTCGCTTCCGTTCGCTCCCAGAATTCCTTCGCCGTCTCGTTGACGTTCGTAATACCGCGATGATTATCCAAAGTTGAGGTTCCCACATTAATTTAATTTCCGGAGGCACCACCGTTGCTCGCACAAGTTGACACTGTTCCCACGTACTTAACTTTTTACCGCACCACCGTTGTTTGCAGATTTACGGAAGAATACTTCACCGTCCAAGAAAAACAGGAGAAAAAGAGCCGAACGCGCCAATCTTCTCGGCTTAAATAACCTCACTGAATCCCGTTTTTTTTTTCTTTTTCCCTTCCAACCACCGGGAAAAACTTGTTTTGAGTGACTTTTGCTTTGTTGAACGAGTAATACCCCTCGCTTGTTTCCACTCAACCTACATACCACTTGTGGCGATCCTATTAGGAATCGAATGTACTATCCGCCGAATGCATTGACTTCATCTCCATTGTCTGTTATTGTTGATTCGTGGTTTATTTATCATTTCCTTCGACCGACGATACGAGTGCAGCATCACTTGTCGTTTGCTTGCCTGCTGTGTCGTCTTCGGCGACTGATGATGTTCCGATGATAACAACCATTTGAATCTTTGGTTGGTTTTGCTGAAACAAGAATTTCCTTACTTGCATGTTTAAATTTTTTTCTTCATTAATTTCCTTCTTTTATCATACTCATTTGTATGTTTAATTTTTAGCAGTTAATGGAGGTGTTGTTGATGTTATGGTAAGGTTTTTTATAGAGCCTTATAATGAAATTAGTTTGTAATAGGATGAGAACTGCAACAACCCACAAATTAGCAAGTTACACAACAATGTAGCGTGAATTATGCGTGAATGATGCGGTTTTCATTGGTATTTGTATTTTAATATCGCGCTGTTGGAAACACCATATTGTGAAAAATTCACCTTTAGTCGCAAATGAAGACTCTCCTGGCCGGAATGTGGGATTTGATGTTCGTTTAACCTTCCCAATTGCTTAGAAATTTTTCCCAACTATCATTGGGGTTCGAATGTAACTCTCAATGTCCTAGCATTGTGGGCATTATCGACTAATTTAACGTCGACGGTGCACTTGCGCCTATTAGGTTCGGTATGTAAGATACGATGTGTCTTTAAAGTTTTGGATGTTTTCTAATATCTGCCACAATCACTGTACTCATACTTGAGTGCGCAAACATTGCATTGGAATAGAGTGGGATTAGAGTACAAAGCCTTATGACGATACAATTGCGTTGCCTGACTACATGTTTTGCCGCATATGTTGAATGGATGACGAATGTTTCCGCTACCGTGTGTATTTCGCATTTCGTTTTCGAGCTCGCGCTGGTGCTTGGTGCCTCCACCGCTTGCTGCTGGTTGCGTTTTCCATAATTGTGGCGTGTGGAAAGGAAGCGACCTAGCTATATGAGTTTAAGTACATTAAGTTACAAAGCAAAATTACTATGTGGCTTCCTGTTTGTAATTAAAACAATTATTAAGCTTAAAATAATTGTGTGGCTTCCTGTTCGTAATTTAATCAGTAACTCTTTCGTGAATGGAAATTTAAATTACTTGTTGATAGTTACATCATCGATCTACCAGAAACAAACAATTAATAAAGTGCGACTCGGTATTGCGTAGGTTAAACTCTTACGAAATCGCGTATGGTAGTGTTCGGGTGAGCAATGCTACGGGGCCTCCATGTTCACCCGTAACAAATTTATCTAAAGATAAAGAGCGAATTAAAAAGTGGCAAAGTTTAGTATCGATTCGGGTCGTCTTGTATACGCGTATGTGTATTGATTTAGACGTCGTGTAAGAACACTTTATTTTTATGTCAATTAACTTTAAAGATAGAAATTCTGTATGTCACCACAATCGTAAAATTTACGCCGCAAATGTGACATTGAACCGATATAAAATTGGCGGAAGTGATATATGATCGACAATCTTTTTGATGCGTAAGTGGAAATCACGTGAAACCGTTTAGCTACGATGATTATATTTGCGGCGCATGCTTATATTTAAACGATATTTTCCCTTTAATCAACCTCCACTCTTCCTCTGCTCTACAGGGCGTGAATGCGCTGGCTGGCTATCGTTGCGGTGTCCTGGGGCGGGCACTTGTGTCCGACACATTTTTGACTGCTCGATTAGAAAACACTCGAGACGTCAATCACTGTTTCCGTCCTTCCACTATTCCCGATCAAGCGCTAGACTCTTTCAACGCCCAAAACATTGCAATAGGTACATACCTGTACATCGCTGCATTACGAATCTACGTCTAAATACGAGAAAATTCGCAACAAAATCTCTGCGTTTAATAAGATGATCCGTATTTTAGTCCCTTCCTACGCTCTGGCGATTCTTCGTCTTCATATGAGGCTCTTCAACATAATCCAACACAAGATTCCTAACCTCGTCATAACCAACAATGTGCACTCTGCAATTTCCGCATAAAGCCAGACTTGTACGCGCGAACGATTATATCACTGTCGAAATCATTCCAAGACTCCGCACTTGCCGTCTAGTGGTGATTAAATTCTGAACATGAAGCCGAACGGTTTTCGAAAGGAAAACCTTTAAAATTGGTTGTGAATTTTAATTTGAAATGAGGAAATCCTGGTTGTGTTTCATACAGTTAAGACGTTTGCGTCACTCGCGGAATATTTGATTTGAAACAATCCACTCATTTGCGCAAACTTTCACGAAAAAACCCGACAAGAAAAGCAAAACCTCAAACCGGTGCCCTGATCGCTTGCAACCTCTTCGCGTGCTTTCGTTTGCTCGATCTCTAGTCGACCCCTCGATCCGTTCCAAACTTGTATTTCTTCCGTGTAGCAACCGGTAAAATCCCATCAGCTGAGTTCGATCAGCCTTTCGCAAGATAATACACCGTTGGGGTGTAGTCAATCAGCGTTCCTACACTAAAAATTTTATTTGGCAGATTTAAATTTATTAAAAAACAAAATTTAACTGAAGTAAACACAAATGAAGAAAATTTTAAATACTAATAAAAATTAAATCTCATGAAAAATATAATTAAAGGGGAAACGTTTGCATTTAATATAGAGGAAAATTTATATAATGTTACATTTGATAATAATAAGAAAGAAAACTATTTTACAAATGACGATTATGAATGGAAATAATTAATTATTTCTCTAAATCTGCCATTAAAATTTCGAACAGGAAAAAGGAAGGTTTTCGAGTAGTTTGCTTGTGTAACTGCTCGATTACTACAAAGGAGTTACTTACTTTGCGAAATTTATGTCATCTTAATCTTCAAAAAAACTCGTTTTTTTTTTAATAATGATTTCTTTGTGACTTTGCGTTGATCTAATCCGAGCAGACGTAGTAATTTTCGGTATAAAATGGCTTAACTTCGGTGAGGTTGGTTAAAATATTCACATTCATAAATAACTTGCCATAATCATAATGTTTTAACACCAATACTTTAACGGAGCTATGGTATTTGAATTTCTCTTGATTTTCATGCATTAAGGAGTGCATTCATATTGTCGCAGATGTTCAAATCAAGAAATTGAATTGCCATACGTTTCGCATTTGAAGCGATCAGGATCGGAATGTATTACCTGGTGCTGTTTTACCGAATACAAATTCGTGATTGTTCTACATTCATCACATTTGAGTATATTGGGACCAGCATGCTAAGGGTAATTCGTAACAAGTGTACACATGTAAATGGGCCTTAACTCTTATTTATCACCAACTTCAGGTCCATATATTGACTGATTATGACAGTTTGGTCTTTTACAATTCTAACCAAATAATGAATCGAAAGTGCAAACATTTCGCGCTCTACGTGAAATCGAATAATTTCACGAAATGGACCCATAAATTGGCCGGCGAGATCGTGTGATTTGATTCCTTGTGACTTCTTCCTTTGGGGGTTTCTGAAAGATCGTATTTACGCTGATGCTCCCATGACTACTGAAGCATTAAAAAACAATATTCCAGCCCACATACGCGCTAATAACGCAGGAAATGTGCGAAAATGTCATCGAAAATTTCAATCATCGTTTCATAGTCTGTAAAGCAGCACGAGGTGCACATATGCCCAAAGTAATGTTTCATATTTAATTGTAAGGGACCAAATTTTCATAATAAATAAATATTACAGCTCAATCTTCACAAAACCGGTGTTTTTTTTTTGCGACAAAAATGTGTACACTTGCTATGAATCACCCTTTACATTTATTGTATTCAATAATACTCTCTACGAGAAAATGTCTTACCACACAGTTCAGGTGCTGCGTCGTGCAAACAAATTAAGGGAGACGAATCAATTCAAGTTGACCGAAATTTATTGACACTAGACAATATCTAGCCTCACTTCCACGGATGATGAAGACGATCACCTCGCTTGAAATGACACCAACCTCCAAGCAAATCAAATAAAACTCGATCCGAGGAATTCCATCGATTTTCCGCGAAAACTCGCCACATGCGCCTATATCGGGCCCATAAATTCCCCAGCCAAAGGGTTGCAATTTCCTCCGAAAATTGACAGAAAATTAGGCGATAGAAAAGCCGCTCAGCCACGTCATATTGCAGTACATTAATTACATAATATTTTAAATATCCGTAAAAGTTGGGCTACAAAAAAAATTAGTTCAAAGTTAATGAGAGGCTATTATTCATGTAACCCTTCATTGATTTCTAATTCAATTTTTTTATAAAACTTATATTTGAGATTTTACAATAGTTATGTAGACACAAAGAAGGAAAATGGTTTATTATTTATGTAACCCGTGTGGGGTTTTCGGTCCTCCATCAGACGCGTCCTCAGGTGGGGAATAAAATATCACTCCAGGCTCAAAAATTGACTAAGTCAAAGCGCTGACAACGCTCCACTTAGTATTTACTTGTCATGGAACCAGGACAACAACATTGGATCTAATTAAATCAACGGCAACGACCATCGCAATGTATGGAGGGCTATTTTTTGCAACTTGGAATGTCAGATCATTGAACAGACCAGATGCTCAGCGACAACTTCTGGATGAAATAAAGAAATACACAATCAACATTATCGCTGTGCAAGAAAGCAGATGGCACGGTAAAGACATATTTGACGTATTTAAAAGCAACACCTGGTACATTTTGCTACTGGTAGAGGCTTCACAGTAAGCTTTACATGCTTTCCACATCGAGACATTCATGAGAACGTGGGCATTTCCAGTTGGTCGCACGTTAAACCAGATCGACCATGTTCTCATACAAATCGAGCCGCCACCAGCATTGTCGACACGCGCTCTTTGCGCGGCGCTATCTGTCATTCGAACCACTACCTTATGTAAATTGAGTTCCAATGTCGCATCTCTAAGAGTTGTAAATAAGGAACATCAGTTACCCCAAGATACCAGATATACAAGCTAAGTGATAGCTCAGTAACGTTCACATGTAGTTCACAAGTAATGATGACATCAAAACCATGTGGAAGGCAGTAAGAGATGTGGTAACAGAAGCAGCCGAAGAGGTTTTGGGGTACCAGCCAAAGAAAAGTATGAACGAATGATATGACGAAGAATGGAAGGAAACGATCAAAAAAAGGAACCAGGAGCACAAAGAATACATCCAGCGACCAACTCGAGCCAAGAAAGAACGATATAAAATCCTTCAACGAAAAGCTAAACAAGTTGGGCAGACATAACTACGATCATGTCAGAAAAGTTTTGTACTTAACCTACAATATGCAGGTATTTAGAATGGTTTAATTCAAGAAAAACTTTTATGACATGCACAAAAAACATACTCTTCCTTTAGAAGAACTCCATCTTAACCAGCCAACATTTTGTTCCAATATTGTTAAAATCATTGACTGACCTCAATCTTAAATGTCTTTTGTTATTCATCTTATCTGAAAATTTGGAGAAGATCCAACCAAGGGTGTAGTGTCCAAGGAGCACTGATCTCGAGATCCCAGGACTAGTCCCGGGATCGGCAAAATTTTATTAAATTGATTTCCGTGTGTAATAGGCCAATTTAGTTAAACATTTAGAACTTACAAATAAAATATTAATATATTTATTTGATAATTCAATATAACAATATTCAATTGCATTAAAACTGAATAAAAAATATTATAAAATTAGCACATTAATTTAGCATTTTAAAGAATCAAGAAATTTACATATTTATTGATTTGATCTTTGAAAATAAGACCTCGACATGTGAAGATTTTCAATGCTGGTATCATTAAGCCGGGTTCTCAACTTGTTTGCAATGTACGAAGCAGCAGAAAATGCTTTTTCAGGCTCAATGCTTGTAGGACGGGTGGTCATTAAGCATTTGTAAATTTTAACGAGACTAGGACCTCGAATAGCAGATCCGCTTTCTTAAAATTCATCTTTTTTCTAATAGTCTTAGCAATATCTGTGTCTGTGATATCTTTTGCTCCAACTTTTTTCCATTTCATCATGCAGTTTCTCTTCTAATGTTAACTCTATTTTCTCAACTGAATCTGAATCTGGAACCTGGAACACATTACTTTGAAGGTCAGTTGGACAAAACTTAATTGGCACAAAAGATCGTTTTAGGCGGAACTGAAAAAATATATCGATAGGCAGATCATCAATTTGATTTTCCGGCTTTTGTAGGTAGTTTAGCAAACCTGATAACTCCGATTGTCTTCTTTCTTGTACTCTTTTTAACAGTGATACTTTCATTTTATCAGAAATTTTATAATTTTTCTCGTGTAAATCTTTTATCGTGAATTTTAGGCAACATCTACTGTACACAAGTTAGCGTCGGAACGGCAGAGAGCTTCTACAGGGAATAATTTCACAGGTGTTAGAGTATCCACAAAATCCTTGATAACCTCGAAAGCTTCTTCGTTTATTGTAACAGGATAGTAAAGATCATGGAGGGCTTTTTGAATGGAATTTTTCAGTAGTAGAAAGCGTTCTAACATTGCCGATAGGCTGTTCCATCGTGTACGGCAATCTCGCAGCAATGATAATTCTTTATTGAATGCAGACTTTACATACTTTTGCAAGACAGTGTCATTTTTTGTTGGCGATCTTTTAAAACAAAATAAAATTTTACGGATTTTTCTTATGACATCATAAGTGCTATAACTATCAATGAAGTTTTGAGCACTAGCTGTATTAGCTTCTGTTTCATCGATATTTAAACAGCATTCAGGGTTCTCTGGATCTGCTTCCTCGACATTGAAATCGCCTAAAGAGTCATTAACAACCTCAGTTAAAGAAGTTTATGGTTCAATGTCTTGTTCCTTATTAAGTACATCACACACAGCAAGATGTATTCCATGTGCCATGCAAAATTGATGTTCAGTTTTGGCGACAAGTCTTCCAACTTTTAGCATTACGTTTGGACCATCTGCGGTCATAGCTACAGTGGCTTGATCCAAAGATACATTGAATTCACCCAAGCGCTTCCTCAAAAGTAGCAAACAGTTTTTTGCCGTCATAGAAACTTCAATTCGAACCATTCCCAAGCTCCATAATCTATTTTCTGAACGAACATTGATATTCATGTACCTTTTGTTAGAGAGCGATCTCCACTTGTCAAGAGTGATTGAGAACATGGCCCCTACTGATTTCAAAGTCTTAATATTCTCTTTTATGTGATGCCGGATGTTATCGCTAAAATTCATTATTCTGCTGCAAATTGTTGTTGCCATTTTTCGTACTTCTGTATACCTCTGGGCTAATAGTAGCTGTCTTAGATCGTAAGAAGTGATAAAGATACTAAGTGGTAAACCATCTAGGACAACTATTCGCGACAAAATTTCATCAAGTTTGTCCTTTCTGCCTTGAGTTTCGTGAAAAAATCAGTCATTTGCCGCTTTGTTGGAGTCAAGATAGAACTGATCGAAGTCAAGATAGAACTGAAGTTGGCGATGGGAGATGGGCACTTTTTGCATTGAGCATTATTTCTGTTTGTAGCTACCCTGAAATGATTCCACACTGAATTTGGCTCCGTATCTTTTTTAGTGGTTGACAAAAACGGTAGATTCCAATGACGACATCACGTTTTCCAATATTTTGTTGGCACTACGATTGTAACCTGTAAAAATAATATTTTTGGCTCAAGAAATGGGCATTAATCAACTTTTATTTCATAGTTTTTCCCGATTATTCATAAGAAATAGAAATTAACTCAAATATAAATGTCCCGAGGGAGGAACATATTTTTTCCGAATCATGAAACTTAATTTGAGTGTAGATACGACTAAACTTTCAGAAAAATTTAAACAAGCAAGTCCGTACAAGAAGCATATTCATAAATAAAAACTAAGGAAATCGTTTTATTCCATTAGAACGGCAATACGAACTGCAAGCCATCATTATAATAATCCTCATTATAATACTTTCAAATCTCTTTGCATGAAAACGTCAAAAAATACACGGGCCCCTATAGCAAATAGAACGCGACCATTAAAATCTAACAATAGCAAAACTGAATGAAGAAAAGAAATACGAGGGCAACACTAAACGCGCATATGTTTTAACAAAGAAAAGCCAAACAATTGTACGTTGGAAAACAAAGTGAAGGCGAGGAGCTAGAAAAATCCGAAAATTTAAACGAGAAACGTATAGAGAAACTTGGAAAAGATTGTGGAATACTTGATCTTCAGAAACGCGTTGTGTTATTTATATAATGAAAAAACTATTTTAAGGGATTATTAAAATCAAAACATACCTTTTATTGAAGTTGAAACTTCTCTTGGTTTCTTTACACGCATCGCATAACACAACACAATTCACTCAACTTGCTTGTGCTATTACACTGCTACCAGCTACAGAAGCGAAATGCCGATGCGTGCACATCAGTAACCGGAAAAGGCCCAAATGCACACATACATTACGCTGCCAAGCAAATGGAAAGCTATCTCAATATTCCAAGTTGCATTTTCGCATGTACTCGTAGAATTTATACTATTAATATTTTATCCCAGGATTGGCAAGTTTAAATTCCGGGATTTCGGTATCAAAAACTTAATAGCATGTACCTTAAATGTTAAAGTATGGGGAAAATAACTCAAATATATTCAATCTACTCATTTAAAACAGCCGCCATTTCGTTTTGCGATTACTGATGTCACTAATTGAACAAATCCTGAAAGATATTCATGTTACCAATCTCTCCTGAATTTTTCATGGAAATCCTAGCAACCCTGTAGTGACTGAGTCTGTAAAAAGCGTATATTGTTCCGTAGCCATATGGTTCCATAGTAGTACAGAATATATTTGCTACGAATTTTTCGAGAGGTATTTCACATTTCAAATTTTTCACATTTCAAATTGTTCAAGTAAAATATAATCTTAACCCATTTCATTTCAATGTATAAAAATTTCACTACTTCATACATCTTATCATTGTCCAAGCAATCCAAAATGATAATTTTCTCGTCTCGTAATTTAATCCTAAGATAGACAAACGTTCAAGTCACCAGTGCAACACTTTGTTGCAAGAATAATATGTACGTTCTCGTCCACTGTAAATGCAATTCAGCACTTTCTACATTCACATCATGAATGCGTGAAACATTATATTGGGAATTTTGTGACTTTGGATTGTTTACTTCATGTAATATCTCATGAGAAGAATTGCTTTAAGTGTTATTTTAGTTTAGGTAAGCATTTTGTTAGTATTTAAGAACTTGAAGAGAAAAATAAATGTTCAGTTCGATTTTTCAAGCGAAAAAGGCTTTTTAGTTTTCTTCCGCTGAGGCTGCTGGGAGCGTTTTAGGAAAATCGTGTGTTTAGTGCAGTCATTGAACATTTGAGTATATTAACGTTTTACACTTGACGATACGCTAATTGTTTGGCTAATGTTCCTTGAACTGTTCAATGAATGCAGATTTCGTTACCCTGGAACTTATTAGGTGTTACACCGAATAAGTATTAATAAAGTAACAGGTGTTTCACCGTAACGACTTCTTTACAGCGAACAATATTGTTGCAAAGTAAGAAAGGAAAATTCAAATATCATTCGATCTTTTTGAAACAATCGGAGCAGGCAAACCTTATAAACAACCTTTTTTATTTCATTGAATTTAAGGATACCGTTACGGTTTTATTCAGGAAAACCTAAAATTTATAAATCATACTTTTACTAACAAAGTTGAATGGATTTTGACTTCTAAAGTATTGCTTTTGTTATACTCATAAAGGCCTATATTCATGATTTTTTCAGATTTTTCGGATGAAAAGTGTCCAATAGCGGGTACGCGAAAATTTCGCACATCTCGGTACTGATTAAGATAATTGTTTTGAAAAGATTTGATTAAGACCTTTCCAATGGCTACGAACGGTGAAAAATAATTGTTGATGGGTCACCTTCTGTGTTATCCGTCAGATAGCTCGTCTGGGTTGTGCCTCCAGTAGTCGTAAGGCTGGCATTATCGGTTTGTAAAGTGTCATCAGGGTTGTGTGTCATCAAGACCCAGATACTCCAAGAATGGCTCCTCATCTGTAAGTCCAATGTCTTTAAAGAATTCGCTATAAGCTTCGGGTGTAATATTGTTATTATGGGTGGACGTCCTTTGGAATTTAATCGGATGGTGAGGCCCTGGTTGTTGCCTCTTTTGACCGAATCCCTATTCGATTCGCGGTCTATTCATGTAATTTGCATTCCGTGATCTCAAGGTAGAATCAATATCCATCGGTCCTGGCCTATTCGGCTTGCGGGGTAGTTTTCGTTGGTTTGAGGGAAACATTAGTGGCCGTTGCTATAAAAATTGAGGTGGCTGAAGAAGTTGTGGATTATATACTACCATTGAGGTGGTGGTAATGATGGAGTATCTGTGCAGCATACTTATGCATGCACACATGCGAACTATTCGCATGTTGTGTTCTATAATCAATATTTTGAAGCTTCAAGTATAGGGAAAGCGCCTGTGGCAAGTCTGCAGGTTCTCGAATGCTGAGCAACCTGGAAAGGTCCCCTCAAATTCCACGAACAAATGTATCGAGTGCCTTATCTCTATAAGTCTGAGTCATGATATTCAGTGATTCCTGATTCATTTCCATTAATCCTAGTTTATTCAGGATTAGAGACAAATGATGGTAAACATGTTGGTAAAATTCAGAGACACTTACCTGACCCTGAAACTCAAGAGTACCTAGAACACGCTCATGGGCGTAATGAAGCGTAAGACACTTTAAAAAATTTTTCCAGTTAACCCTCTAACCCCCGGAGTGTCAAATAAAGTGATTTAGTGGTCGGTATTTTATATATTATGTAATTTAACGTTAAAAATCCAAAAATGATTTTGTTTTCACAATTGCAGTAAAGGACTGACCTGTAAGCTGAAAAAAAGGATACCTGCCCTAAGGCGGGTATATGGGTTCTCGGCGAATAAAAATTATTTACAAGTGTGATCATACGAATATTTTTTGTCAATACAAAGTCCTTTATTATTATGATATTTTTTGATGACGAATTAAAAGTTTAAATAGTTTTCAGTCATTAATATTTTTTTTCGAATGGTATTCATAGAAACAGTTTTTAAGGTTAGAACAGCATAAATGGACATTGCATTTCTGGCAAAAGTACTGAGTTTCAGATTTTTTGCATAGCTTGCACGTTTTCTTTCCGCCTAGTTTAGGAAGCCATATGCCAGGATGATACAAACCATCTAACCGAATAGAATCTGTTGGATGTGCTGTTTTGTGGCCTTTGGATAAATTTTTATTTGTGCTGAAGCAAGCTAATTCTGATGGTGCAACAAATGGACGACCTACTTGCCGTTTGTGCTTATATACACATAAAGCTGCTGCTATTTCATCCCAAAATTGTGGTAGGGTGTAATGTACGCAGTCCTTAGCATTTTTTCTTTTATATAAAATATATGCGTTCACTGCCGCCATATCTATAAGATGGTAGAAAAGCCTGACTACTGCATCTTTCGTTTTCATACGGATATGATATCGACCCATCAATCCGTTCATAAGGTCGACCCCACCCATATTATTGTTATACTCCCGTATTATCTGTGGGCAATCGATTTCGTCGTGGGTCTTTTGATTTCTGTTGTATCGGAAAACTTTAGTTGACTGTTCTGTGGAATTCGCTCCAGCAAAAGGTTTGATACCAACGTATGTTGACGCCAAACGTACACATTTGTTGTCTTTCCACAAAACGGTGCTTATATCGATACCACATGCAGTTCCTACGTATTCTGTGAAAAGCCACGAGGTGCTTCCAATATTTGCTTATCTTTCTCAGGGGGCAGTTTACATAGGGGTATTCGGTTAATTCGGATGGTCCCAAGAGAATAAATTCCTCGTGCGAGTTATAGGTATTCGGTTATAGTTTGATAAAAAAAAAGACAAATTTAACAATTCGAATTTAATTTTATTCCGACTTAACTCGTTTACAATTAAAATTGAACCGAACTGAATTTACGAAAAGTGAACTATTGTTGGATAAAAATGCAAATCTAACTACACGTGCCGGAAGGGCTACCTGAGTTGCTAGTCAGCGCCTTCTGCGATCATGTATCGTCTGGTATTCCAGGTGTCATCCGAGGTCTTCAAGGTGAATACGCTAGAATGCGCTATTACGTGAATTGTGTGTGGGAACCGTCCGTAACTCCTCCGCCCTTGGTTTGAAGCATCGGCCATAAGAACTTTATACTATTTGGCTCGTTGGTAGGTAAAATGTTTTCATGAACTATGAATGATTTTGATCGTTGATGCAATAATAGCCAAAGGATGACGATAGTGATGATGACTGCACCAATCGTTGCCAGCATCATTTCAAGTAAGTATTGTTCACCGAAATAGCTTCCTTGCATTCCAGCAGCGGTATTCCTCGAAAACTGGTAGTTTCCTAGACTTTCGAATTTTATAGGGTGTGCATCATTGGATGTGAAGTTAATTTCGTTGAATATTGTGGGGTATATATTTATTTCATCCCAATAGGTAAGCTTCTGAGTGTTATATGTAATCTCATTTACTGTGATTTGGCAGTCTTTGAATCGGATGAGGATTGTTCCTTTTATTTTGATCCTGTTTGGGCCGCATGTTGTGTTGATGTACGTTTCGGGAACATTGAAAAAGATGAGATGGTTTGGTTCTGGTTGGAAGATCTCCATATCTTTAGCACGGTCATGAAGCTCACAATGGGCTGGTTCATTCCTTATTATCCTTGCAATGCATTTAGAATTTTGTACTGGCTTCCAGTGTTCGTTTCGTAGGCAGTAGAACGTTTTTTCGATGCTGTGGCACTCTTCGTCAAGATTTTGAATGTGGTGGGAACTCATGATAAGGTAAGGTTTGGTCTGTACTGTTTTGGTTTTTTGGATTGGTAGGGCAATGATATGGAAAAGCGAATAGGATTCTTCTGACATTATAGGAACTTTAATGTTAAAAATGATATTGGTACCGTCAGAGTAAGCTTGAAGACTTAACAACTCTAAAACCTGTTCAGTTGAAGAAATGTTTATATTTTGTCTATCTAGTATGTGATATAATTCGGTAAAATCTCGTGGATTCAATATCATCTTCGAGATAACGTTTAATTTTGCTAAAAGGATAGCTTCAGAAATTCCAGTTAAATGATCATTCAATAAGTCAATATTATAATTTATTTGGTTTAGGTGCTGGGCGTATTTTAGGGTTTTATATTCATTTTTGATTTGGTTTTTCGAATTAGTATTTATGTAGTTGAGGTAGCTTGTTATAACTTTTTGTTGTTGATTTATATGGTTTGTTATATTCTCGAATCTTTCCATCATTTGCCCGTTTAATTTAGATTGTTGGGTTATCTCTGTGTTAAGTTTATTTTCATTATTTATAATTTTATTTATTTCTTTATTGATTTCGACAGCATCATTTGCATCTAGGTTGCCAGTTATACCTTTTATTATTGTCCCTAAACCATTTATGAGGCCTCTTTTCATGCGTTTTTGAGGCATTAGCGAGGACAGTTTGTTGCTTACTTCCGTGAGTTTGTTTTTTGTTACTTCTACAGAATCGGTCAATTCAGAGTTGTTTTCAAAGGTTCGAAGTGTATCAGATATTTTGTTTATATTGTTTTCATATTTATCCAGTTGTATTATGTGTATGAGATTACTATGGGATGTTACTAATCTCGCGTTCCCTAGTTTAATCGGCAATAGTCCAGTGTTAGCTGATAGGTCTTGGATGCTCATCTTCTGTCCGAATATTAGCATTGCTTGCCTGAAATTTACGTTTTTTCTTAATTATTGATTTATGTATTTTTTGGTTTCTGTTAGTAATAAGAGTTACATGGTTATCTTCTTTTACTTTATGTTTTGTAAATCTACGACTGAGCTTATTTCTCCTGCATTCTTTCCTAAATACTATTGAACCTTCGTTTTGAGCTTCGGGAGGGTCTCTTGTTTCGTTCAATTTCTTTAATCTTTTTTCTGTTTGCTCTTCTAATCTAGCCTTAATTTCAGCTTGTAGTTTAGTTTGGAATTCCTTTAATTGTTGTAAATATTCATGCTTACTACTAGATTGTAAGCCATTATTAAATTTATAGGTCCTACCGTAAAAAAGCTCAAATGGAGTATACTTAGTTGCCGAATGTATGGCATTATTGTAGGTAGCTATAACTTCATTTAAGATGTCAGCAGGATCTTTATCCTTATATTTATAGTAGATTATCCTATATGTTTCCGTTAGTGTGGAATGGAGTCTTTCCACGGGAGCGTTAATAGTTGATTGTTGGTATGAGGTTATATGATGGTTAATGCTATATTGTTTACAAAAGTCCTTAAATATGGTGGAGGTGAATTCGGTACCTTGATCTGTTACTACTGTCACAATGTTTTCAGGTATACCGTGGAGGCTGATGAAGTGTTTTAAGGATTTTATGATAGCTAAGCTATTTCTGGCAGGTAAAAGGTAAGCTGCGGCAAATTTAGAAAATTTGTCAATAAGGGTAAGGATATATTGTTTATCTATTGTATAAATATCCGTATGTATAGTATCAAGTGGCTTTTTAGGTGCTTCAGGGGCTTGGAATTTAGGTTTTTGTGGACGTCTCTCGTATTTTAAAGTCTGACATTGTTCGCAGTTATTAATAATTTGAGTGATTTTTGTTTTCATATAGGGGAAATAGTATTTTCTTTTAAGGTGTAGTAAGCTCTCGTTTATTCCACGATGATTGTTTTTCTGATGGTACTCGTTTACGAGGGAATCCTGTTCATCACTTTCAATGATGTCTTTTACTATTTCCGTGCACCTAATGAGTTTGAGATTATTGGACGCTGCAAAATGTTTTGAATACACTTCCTGGATTAACCTGAAGATTTCGTCTGTGCTGTAGATGGTAGTTAGACGGTTAGGGGGAATGAATTTTTTGAACAATTCAATAACATTCTGTTCGGAGAATTCTTGCATCTGGATAGTACGGCGCTGTTTATTTCTGAAAAGAGTCGGTACGTTTGTTTGGGGCCGTCTATTCGTTTTTTCGAGAATAATTTGTAAGGAGAATTCGTTCAAGGGAATTCCATCATTAAGGTTTTCTTCTGCGGAGTGTACAGTCGTACCTCCAGTGGTTTGCATTGATGCATTTTCCATGTCATCAGTTTCATTGATGTTAACTTCCTTCACCTTTTCAGTCACATGGGAACTCGCTAAATTTTTCGGAATTCGACTCAATGCGTCTGCATTAGAGTTTTTTTTTCCTTGTTTATAGATAACTTCATATTCGAACTCTTCCAATTTCAATCTCCAATGCACTAACCTCAGGTTCGAATCTTTCAAGTACATAATCCACGTGAGAGGTTTGTGATCCGTTACGATCTTGAATTTACGACCAAAGAGATATGGCCTAAAGTACTTCGTCGCCCAAACTATCGCTAAGAGTTCTTTCTCTATGGTAGAGTAATTGATTTCCGAGTCTGTCAAGGTCCTACTTGCATAACAGATGGGTTTGTCGCTACCAATGGGGCCCTGCGACAAGACTGCACCAAGTGCGAAGTTGCTGGCATCTGTCGTTAAGACAAAGGGTTTGCTGAAATCTGGATGTTGGAGAAGAGGGTCGTTCATTAATATATTTCGGCAATCATTAAATGCTTTTACGTATTCGCCGGTCAATTGAATTGTTTGTCCTTTTTTCAAACACCGTGTGAGGGGTTTGGTGAGTTTAGCGAAATCCCGAATGAATTTCCGGTAGTATCCCAAAAGTCCGAGGAAGGTTTTAATTTCCTTTGGGGTTTTAGGTAATGGGAAATCTAAGATTGCTTGCACCTTGTCGGGATTCGGTTTTATCCCTTCAGTTGTAACAAGGTGCCCTAGGAAAGCTATTTCCTTTTTTAAAAATTCAGACTTGTCAAGTTGTACTTTGAGATTATGATCTTGCAGTCTTTGGAAAACTTTCTTGAGATTCTCAATATGCTCCTGTAGGGAAGTAGAGTAGATGATTATATCATCCAAATATACCAGGCAAATAGTTCCTTGTAACTCTTTTAAAACGTTATCCATGCCTCTTTGAAACGTTGAAGGCGCGTTTTTAAGCCCAAAAGGCATGCGCACGTACTCATAATGCCCTCCTTCAACGGTGAAGGCTGTTTTAGGAATGTCTCTGGGGTCCATCTCGATTTGGTGGAAACCACTTGCGAGGTCAAGAGTTGAGAAATACATGGATTTTCCAAGCTTATCGAGAATGTCACTGATATTAGGAAGCGGGTATCGGTCGCTCACTGTTTTTTCATTCAGTTTGCGATAATCGATCACCAGTCTCCATTTTTGCTTCCCTGCTGCGTCCAGTTTTTTGGGGACTATCCACACTGCGGAGCTCCATGGGGAATAACTGGGCCGAATGATGCCTTGTGCGAGCATATCCGATATTTGTTTACGAACTTCCTCTCTGTGGACAAATGGATATCTATATGATTTTGTATATATGGGGAGTTCGTCGTCCGTCCTAATACGGTGTTTAACGTCGTTCGCAAAGGTGAGATTTTGTCCTTCTCTAAGGAAAATACCATCAAATTCACGGCAAACTTTGAACAATTCCTTGGTTCAGATGTTCAACTCGCAGGAGGTTAATAATGTCCTCGTAAAGAGTAAGAGGCGAACTCTCCGACTCATAACTTACATTCAGGTTATTTATTTCATGGTAATTAATGCCAAGATTTTCAACCATTAGTGGTTGTTCAAGAAGTAAAACTTGGTCAGTTTGGGAGCGATTCACTATTTCGACCCAGGCATGCCAATTATTAGCGGTGTATATTCCTTCTGAGATAAATAATTCTTGCGATATTCTCACAGGTTTGATGTAAATATCACCACTTTCTACGTCTACTGGTAATTTGACGATTAATTTAGAGTGAGAAGGTATAGAGTACTTTGGGGACATTAGATTTGGTTTCGAGATCAAAGGTAGTATGGCGTTTTTAGTTATAAGTCGCTTATTGCCGACATCCACCTTAGCGTCTAAGACACTAAGTATGTCTATCCCAAGTAACCCGTCAAAATATCCATGAAATTTAAACACCAAGAATTTCAGGAAGCCTTTTTGTTGGAATTCTACGAAATTTGGTAGAGTGACTTCATGTTCAACCTTATGCTTCGAAAGAACTGTATTGATTGTAATTGGGTTAATTTTCCTTAAGTCATTTCGTTTATCTGCATAGTGCAGAATCAAATTTTCTTTTATTTGGTCCCAGTTCAACTGAGTTCCATACATATTCAAAACCTCGTTAGCCTCACCTACGATTTTATTTCTTATTCCCCTCAACATAAGTTGCCCGTAGGGTGTTCCACTGGTCACTCGTATTAACTCGAGGATTTCATCGACATTGTCAATAAAATCGAATAACAGCCTAGGATTACCATCAAACTTTGGTAAATCCTTGATGGCGTCGGGAATTCTTAATGAATTGAAATGGTCAACTGGAGTGACTGTTATTTTACTTGCACTAGTGCCTGGATTTGCCATGTTCACGTTTATATTATTTATATTTCCACTGAAATTATTATTATTTATCGAATTGATATCTATACTCAAATTAATTTTACTCAGATCTATTAAACTTATTGAATGATACAGTGAATTACTAAGTTCACGAGAAGTTTCACAAAACTGCACCGAATTTTCACTACCGTTTAATTTTCCACTGTTAATTTCACTTTTAGATATTTTGTTAAATTTTCTAAGCCTAGAGGTCTTTGGGAGAGAGTAGGGTTTTCCTGGAGGAATTTTGTAAGGAGAGGACATGAATCCAAAATCTCACTTACCAAAGAATTATCAGGATACTTTCCATCCTTTCCGGAACTTAGATGACGATATTCTTTCGTCTATAGTCTGCTCGTCGCAACGTTCAACTCGCGTCACTTGCAAAAAGTTATAACAAAACAAACGCAATGTACTGTCGCGAAAAACCGGTTATCCTCCGATTCACTTGTCTTATTAAAACTTTTCCGGAATTCCTCCGCCCTTAGTTCAATTCGACTGCGCCAGTTATAGGTATTCGGTTATAGTTTGATAAAAAAAAGACAAATTTAACAATTCGAATTTAATTTTATTCCGACTTAACTCGTTTACAATTAAAATTGAACTGAACTTAGAATTTACGAAAAGTGAACTATTGTTGGATAAAAATGCAAATCTAACTACACGTGCCGGAAGGGCTACCTGAGTTGCTAGTCAGCGTCTTCTGCGATCATGTATCGTCTGGTATTCCAGGTGTCATCCGAGGTCTTCAAGGTGAATACGCTAGAATGCGCTATTACGTGAATTGTGTGTGGGAACCGTCCGTAACTTGCGCGTAGATAAACCAACAGCAGCCGTGACGTATAAAAATTGTCAAAGTATAGAATATGGTTCTGAAAATCAGGGATACTTTGCGATAGTCGAACAACCATGTTGCTTGTAGCTCCTAAATCAGGGCTGTTTGGTAAAACTACATTGTCTCCAGCACCATGGTAAATTTCGAACCTGTAAGCTTATCCTGTCGAATCACAAAGAACAAAAAGCTTTATACCCCATTTGTGGGGTTTATTGGGCATATACTGCCGTAAATGATGCAATATTTCAGTAGAGCACATCTGCTCATCTACACACAGTCTAGCTGGTTTTGAAATAGAATCGAAGCGTTCGTTGAGCATATCAGCTATTTTCCCTATGCGAAAAATTTTATCGTAGCCCTTTTCACCTCTTTGTGGCCGATTGTATTCAGTTTCGAAGCTTAGAAACTGCTTTATACGTTCAAATAAACGCACGGGCATCGTATTTTTTATAGCGGGCAATCCTCGTTTACCCCAGTAGCTTTGCATGTTGGGATAGCGATAGATTAGTAGTAAGTTAGTAGTAGTAAATGTTGTGTTTGCTCTACACGCCCCTTCATTTGTCCGATCCACAATCATGCTCACTAAGTCATCCGTGAAGAAATATTTGAAAAATTCAATTGGTGTGGTAAGTTTTTTCACTGCGGGTGGCAACTCTATGTTTCCTCGAAATGCTACTTCGTTGACATGAAGTTGCATAGAATTTCTCTTCCATATGATATTGGAGAAATCCTTGGAACCGGAACAAATAGAATTGATTGATTCACAACTGAATCCACCAGAACCAGGAACTGATAGGGGCCCGTCATCTTCGATGGCAGGCATAGGCGATCGCGACCTCTTCGGCTTCCTAAAAGGCGATGATGTTTCTAATTTATTGGATTTCGCTATTGTCAAAGGATGAGCAAGTGCGCATTGCGGTATTTCCAGAGAATTTTCAGATGGTGTAGTACCATTTGTAACATTCTTTGGTGGATTGCCTGTTTGAATTAGATTTTGCATGCACTTGTCATACTCAGCGCATATTTCATCATCTTGTTGTTCATCTAGTATATAGTTTGAGTCGTGCAGGCTTTCATCACTTTCATTGTCTTCATCGTCACTTACTGAATTCATGAACTCCTCAAGTTGCGTTTCCGACATTTGGCTTGGATTCCATTTTCTCTTCCGCTCTTCTTCGGTCATATCTATCAATCTTCTCCGAACCAATTTCAATAAAGGCGATGGTTTTGGTGGTGAAATTGAAGAATCCATTCCTTTAAAACCAAAAACCAATATGTTGTATATAACAAGTATTGAATATATCTATACTAATTTTAGAGCCGAAGCGAAATAAAAAAAAATTATAACAAAATAATATGAGCGACTTGCTATCAAAATTCCGCCTAACCCGTATACCCGCCCTGAGGCGGTTATCGCTGTTTTATGGCAAATGCTCGTTTTTTTAAACTCAAACAAAACTTTCAACAGATCATCACTTCAATGGAATACTTACTTGTGCTTTCTAAAATTACAAGCAAAATACACTCACTGTAAACACTGTCTTTTTAACTTTCAAACCTGTCACTTTTCAGAAATAATTTCTGTTACTATTGTGTGCAACAGCCAACACAAAAATGAGAATAATAGAAAGACGAATGCATTCATGTAGGTGAAACTTGCCGCAAAACGGTCGCTCGTTTATTAAAGAAAAAAAAATTAACACTTAGATAATTATGATTTTCGAATACCGGGCTCAAGGTGGGTATACGGGATAGAGGGTTAAGGGGTGTGTTATACGACTCGAAGGCAATGTCCGCTTGCCCTACAACCTTGTTGCGAATCACAGACAAAAAAAACCATAATACTTGGGTGTTCCTCGCAAATGACTTTAAATTTTTAAAATCTGATCGACTGATATTTTCTAGGATTTCAAGAAAAATCACGCAGAATCTTCACCACGTCAGGTATCTTGTCCATACTGCCAAGTCCTGCGTTTGAATCGATAGAGACATCAACATCGTTGTTGATATCCGAAGCAGGGTTCATAAGGAAATTGAAAATCGGTCTACCTTGCT
Source organism: Odontomyia ornata (assembly GCA_963969285.1). Lineage (NCBI taxonomy): Eukaryota > Metazoa > Arthropoda > Insecta > Diptera > Stratiomyidae > Odontomyia > Odontomyia ornata. The sequence goes on from OZ017740.1 coordinate 160,939,404, forward strand.
CTTGAAGCATGGTGGAAACGATTTGCGCGATAACATTGCGGATGTCTTCCTCAATCTGCAAATTGCCTCTGACAGGGACCTACTGAGAACCCTGTTGACCCTGGATTTGTGAGGTGCATTTTGACCACTTGCGTCCAGACGCGTGGGTCTAATTAGATTATTAGGGTTCGACATTAGCGAAAGCGAAAATTAGGGGATTGAATTCAACGCGGATTAAAGTTAAATAAGAAAACGAAACTTATTTCGCTAAAAATTGGGCACAAAACTAACATAAAAAAATTAAACCAATCGTTAACGTAAGCAAAAATGACGACCTAGCGCACCAGATCCAAGGAAGAAAAAATCTTCAAGAGGAAAACCCCTGCAAAAGCTACAAAACGTTAGTCGCGGAAAATGGAAATTCGACTTTTCGCAATTAAAGCGCCATTGAAAATGCTGTCACCACCAACACTAGAAAAATACGCCTTAACACTTTCACAAAATGTTCACATTCAATGGCTGGAAATTTTTTTAAATTAAAAATAAGTGATTTTATTATATCACATAAAAAACTCACGTATATTTTAGCTCTATTACGTAAGAGGCTTTCTTCTTTTCACTATAATATCTTTTCTTCCTTAGTTTAATACACATTCTCTTTCAGAAAGAGATTTTCTTCTTTTTAATTTACTTTAAATCTTTTTGCGGATTTATGCTTTACTTTATGATTTTAATATTTTAGTATTAAATGCTTTGTTTTTTTATGCATTAAATTAAGGCAAAAGTGGAGGACCTACAGTAGTATGGTTATCTTCTGCATCCTTTGGGTTCTTATGGGCTGCTTCGCTGCTTATGTTGGCTGTTGTCATGTGTTCCTCCTTGGTTACCGGTGTGAACTACTGGGCGCCTTTCCTCGAGATTGGTTATGTCTCGGCAATTGCTATTCCTAAGCACTTATTATCGTGCTCCGTTGTAGTCTGTTTTTGGGCTAAATCACTTCACTTTTGTTTTGTTGGCTGTTTAACCCGATTTGGACCATTGGCCAGCCTCAGCTCAATGTTAGACTTAATTTGGGCTTATTATCCTTAGATGATTGGTCTATACAAGTAACGCCGCGTACGCAAAAGCTGCCCCACTTTGGGCGCCAATTAATAAGCCGGGCTTAGGGTTGTTTTAAAAAAATTAATTTATTATATCGACCTAGAGTAAGACCCTGCTTAACGCGGGGGATACGTTCCATCAAACCATGTAAATATGTATATATTGGGGTTAGGGGAAGATGGATAAATGATTGTTTAGGTATCAAACATAATAATTTTGTTTTTTTTTTAAATAAAAATAAAACAAAACATTTATTTCTTACAATAATAAAAACAATATAAACGAATATACTTATAAAAACAAATCAAATTCTAAGTTAGTCAGATCATTCAGTCTATTCTATGTTTCCTTTTTTCTGCCTTTTTGTCAAGAAGGCATCTAATATAGTTTGCGTTCTGTTAGAAGTTGTTGATAATTGGATAAAGCATCTATAACACCCCGTCTTTGTTTTGAACTCCTGTCAAAATTTGGATCATTTTCAACAAATTGGTCCATAATTTCAGTTATAGTGGTCAAACTCCTTTCTACAAACGCCATAGAAAGTTCTTTTCTCTCTTCTTCGAAATCACTACTATCAATATTTTTGTTTTTTTCTTGCTCAGTTGATTCCTTGAGCTCATCATTAGAAAGACTAGTTGCTGTTTCTTAAACTATTTCTTCGACATCTTCCACATTTACCTCATCTAAACCGGTTTGTTTCGCTAATTCCACTATTTCTTCAACTATTTCATCAATATCGACAAAGTGTTCAATGTCTTCGCTCTTACTTAAATCTGGCCAAACTTTCTTCCATACTTCTTTAAAAGATCTTTCTGTTATCTCATTCCAAGAAAGGTTTATGTTTTCTACAGCATCTATGATATTGTAGTTTTTTCAAAATTCTCTTACTGATTGCTTCTCTTCTCCGTCTGTTTTTTCAACATCTGCTTAAATGTTCACCGCAAGGAATAAGCCTTATAACGCCTTGGTCTATTGGTTGGCTTAAGGCAGTTGCGTTAGCCAACCCACTTCAGCTGGAATAAATTTGTTTAGTGGCTTGGAGCATTATCAATTAATAGTAGTGCTCTTTGTTCAAGTTTTTTAATTGAACCAATCCTGGAAAATTTTCATGGTTATCCATGATTTTTTATTAGACTGCCAAATTACAGGTAAAGTTGATTTAGATATGCCTTTCATCGCTCCTAGGTTTTTGAAGTGGTAAACTAGTAGAAGTGCTAAGCCATCTTTTGCAGCTTATAGTCCTGGTACCCGTTTCTCTTCATGGGGTAGAAATGTTCGTTTTGGCATTCTTTTCCAAAACAGGCCTGTTTCATCAACATTAAAAACCAATTCTGAAGGATAGTTTCCTTGTTCAATTCGTATCACCACTTGCTGCTTCTCCTATAATCTTTATGTTGTGAAGATTATTTCGATGTTTAAATCTATTAAACCATCCTCGACTAGCAACGAAAGTTTCACCTACGTCACTTGCTTCAGCCTGAATGTAATTAAAAATCATTCTAGCTTTTTCCATTATAATTGATTGGCTTAGTGGCATATTGCGTTCGCTTTCGTCGTCAATCCATATAGACAGTAGTTTTTCCATTACCTCTATAATGTTATTTCTAGAACGTGTAATTCTAGTTTCAGAGCTTGACGTAGTTGCAGTTGCCGATGACAGTAATTTTTCTTTATTCTTAAGAATTGTCCTTTTTGTTGAAGTTGCTAAATTAAATGCAGCACTAATTTGAGATTGACGTTCACCAGAATTTAATCTTCTAATCACTTGCATTTTAGTTTCCAGTGAGATGCTTTAACTGGTTGCTCTCTTTTCTGATTTTTCATTATCACCCATGATAAAAACTAAAGATCATAATATTTGTCATCCTTTTAATCGTTATAGATAAATTTATACTTATAATAATGTCAACAAATGTTTCAAATGATGATAATGCGTCCGCACAGCACCGCACCAAACAAGAAACACAACTACACTGTTTTGAATACGTTATGTACATATTTGGCAACCTAGCGCTGCACACAGTTTCGGGGAATCCCCGTAGTGCTGCGAGCAATTTCGGGGAACCCCGGGTTGAAATAAAAGAGCGCTAAACTGAAACAATGCTAATCGATACAGCTTTAAGTGGGGTCTTACTGTACAATGTTAATTACAATTTAGAAGACGAATAAATGAAGACAATTAACTTAAGACTCAAGGCTATCTGATCGTCTGTAAGCTGTAAGTCCGGGTACTCTTAGTCTACTTTGAGGTGGCTGCTGGCTAGCTAGCTAGTTTGGAGAGGAGTTTCGGTCGTGGGTCTTACGCATGCAGACTAAGTTGTGTTGCGAGCCACGGTGTTCACCGCAGTCGCAGACCTAATTAGGTTGTGGCTGAGAGATATTTATTCCGGGGTGGCATACTGAGGCCGGCTAGCGCTAAGTCGGGTCGCGGGTTTCCCGGAATCTCTCCGCCCGTGCTGGGCCACCTACATAAGTCGCAGACACATTAGGGAGGAAAGGGATGGGAGGATCATTCGAGAAACAAATAAAACAGTTGTCTATCTGCTAGACATATGGGTTGAAAAAAGGATAAATGTTTCAGATAAGCCGCAGGAGGGAGGAGGCCTAAATTTTTTTTTCTCTTGTCCCCTCACTGCAGCACAGAAAAAAAGGTAAATATCAACAAAAGAAAACAAAAAAACATCAATCAAATACTCCTGTTTGTATAGCGATCAGCCCTATGCCAACCGCTTTGCGAAGATCCTAATCGAACACAGAATCCGATTATTGATGTATTTCGAACTTGGTGCAACACCAATTTCACTACTAACCTGTCGCAGTACTTCCAGTTGCCAGATGCCAAGCGCAAGAACACCTCCTCAAATAATCCCTTTACTGCACTGCAGAGATAAGAGTCTGATATTGCTCGGTGCAAAACCGATCAATAATTTCTGTTGTTTCGTGAAATTGGTGAAACACCAATTTCTAACCTGCGAACATAGAAACCTAAAAGTGCCAGGATCTCCCTATCATTGAAAGTGGTGAAACACCAACTTCCCACACTCTGATGTCACTGTCTGTTTTCTCCACAACCACACTTTTCCTACAATTGAAACCGGTGAAACACCAATTTCCCAAACTACTATCACTTTCTATAACACCACTCTTACTACAATTGAAATCACTAGCGAGAAGGAAAAAACATGATCGATGTTGACTCGCCTGATTCCAGCAACTGACATGAATTTTATTTTATTAGAATTTTGTTCTTCTCACAATTTACATACTAAGCAAAACTTAATCTTAATAACAAAATAGATAAACGGACAATATTTGCTACTTGAAAATTTGCTGAATTATCGTCTGTCTTTTGAGATTTTATGAGTTGTGTTAAATTACAATGCAGACGATGCACGCTAAATGTTTACGTTTAAGAAAAATTCAAATGTGATCGAATATCTCTTGATACAATGTTGCTACGGGAAAGCTTACATATGCAAAATATGTCGTTGTAGGGTTGAGACTTTTCTTTCGATACTTTATGCTATTCTAATTTCGATATTTATATTTGTTTCCTTTTTAATGTTAATTTATTTCTTAATTTCTTAAACCTAGTCATATGTGTAGGCTCGTCGGTGTGAGTAAGAATCCTCCTGGCAAAATCGCGACTTAATCCACAATCACTCTTCGCGATATACCTTTGGCGGTATCAGAAAAACAAAAGGAAAACTTCTTCTCAAATATCGGAAAATTCTTATTAATAATTCGAAAACTTCTTCGTCGATTTAAACTTCTTCTTAAATATCGGAAACTTCTTATTTATAATTCGAAAACTTCTTCGGCGATTTAAACTCCTTCCGGCGCGGTCAACTCAAGACTGTCCCCAAATCTATTGCATCCCAAAAAAAATATCGAATTCAAGTCAAAAATCATAATACAGAAAAAATATAAACCAGCATAACAAAAACAAAACAAAAACAAAATCACCCCAAAACTCTAAATGCACCCAAGTGCATGTTTTTTGGGTCTTCTTCTAATCACCGAGCATAGCAAATGCAAACCCGTTAATCCAATAGTTTGCAGACCCTCTTCCATGCACTTGGGATAGAAAGGTTTTATGAGGGGTCATAAAACTAAGTATAAATCAATTCATTTCTCTTTGCAATCCAGTCTATTAAATTATGACTATACCTTATTAGTTAATCTCATTTTTTTTCAAACAAAACAACTTTCAAAGTAAAGCCGCCTCCAAACTACTTGCTATTGCATATTCAAAAACAAATATTTTTGAATTCTTTATTTTATTGTTACAACAATAGAAGCATAGTCTTCATGAAATTCAAATAACACATAAAAAACCTTAATATAAAATAATCATTGTTATGTAAAGGTGATAAACCTTAAAGCCTTAAAAAGAAATTCCGTTTATTCTGATTAAGGAAAAAAAGTGAAGAAAATAATGAGAAAAGGTTTGACATGAAAACATCCTGAGAAAAAAAAAATCTTCGATGAAAAAGAAAGAAGTGGAAAACTAGTGAAATATTTTATCTTCAATTCTCTTCGGTCACTTTCCTGTTTTCCCTAAAATTGCTATTCTATGTATGCTTTCATTATGTATGTAATATTGTTTTGCCAATATCTTCTTTTTATTAAGATGATTTCAATTATGAAGGTGTTTAATGTATTGCTCTCAAACAATCACTATCTTAAAAAAACAAAGTAGAACATAATTGTTTCATATTATGTACTATATATCTAAACGAAACCGAAAGTCTTTGATTAGCCAATAATAACTTATGTCTTAGAACTGCTTTGCTGGAATAAAGTGGGATGTAGAGATGTGAAATACATGTGTTTGCTGTTGGCAAATGTGTATCATTGGCCGGTCGCATCGTAACCGATGGCATTGGTTGGAATCCTTCTTCAGATGCTGGTAGGGCCGGTGAACCTGTCCAAAAGTAGACCAAATCTTGCCTTATTTTCGCTAGTTTGAGCAAATTTCTTGTGTGCAATCAATGACAAGAAATTCATGTCCTGATTGACACACTCCTCTAAAAACCCTTAGTTCATTACTAAGACCTGTTGTTCGCAACAAAGTCCGAAAAACAAAAACTCAGCCACTGGTTCAAATCCCCGATTTAAAACGCGTTGAACAACTTCCATCGACTGTACTCTTAATTCCGTCTCTTCATCCCGGAGAAAAGGAACAAAAAAACCCGCTGAAACAATACACTCTCCCAAATATAACCGACGCGTTGCCCGAAATACTCTACTCTTATTCAAAACTGAAGAAATCTACTGCACTAATAAAAACACGCAAATTCAAAATATGGCACCGCGTGTCGACCACAACGCGAAACCGACCATTCGTGGATTACTGGAACCCTACCTTCTCGATCTCGATTCATCGATTTGACCTAATTTGTAGCTAACCAACGTTTTATCCTATCTTCATTCAAACATACTCCGTATTATAATATTTTCTTTGAATTTCTTACACTGCGATTATCATTTCAATAAGAGCCGAAGATGTCGAATTTCCAAAGCGGTAACTTCATGTTTGTTCAGTTATATTTTATGACGGTCACTATAGCGATAGCAGAGAAAAAGTACAATTTACTTGAAAGCTTATGTAACCGATCAAAACTACTCAATTGTATCATACACTTGCTGTGAAATATTGTTCAATGAAAGCAAATAAAAAAAACACTATGTTCATCGTCAACGTATGGATATTTGAGCCTCCAATTCGTTTCGTGTATATTTAATTAATGTGTATTTTATAGTCTGCGTTTTTCCTGTATGTATGTATGTATGTGTGCCTATACATTTTCATGCGTGTAGTAAAATTTAATTATTTAAAAGAAAGTTGATGGCTTGATAGTATCTTTCACGTCTAGTATGTAGCACGGATGTCAAGAAAATAATATGTACTGACAATGCTTACTCACTTCGTTAGCGGTCGTTACCTTTTTCCAGTGCTAAGATTTTAAGCTCAAATTCAACGATAAGCTAGGCTTTTGCCTAAACAAAAATTTCTGACAGGGTTCAAGTGGGTCTTCCTTGCTTCGTTAAAAATTTAGCACCAAATCCAAAAACGTAACCTCAGCACTGACATCAGCACCGAGTAGTTATGATGATGCAGATCGTTAGCCAAGCACTGAATTGCACTATGCGTTCTCGACGAGGGTGTTTATTGTCGGTCGCTGTTCCATTAATTGCTGGATCTTAGAGGCTGCCGTTCAGCTCGTTAAGAGGCTGAGGCAAGTGTTGTATCGTCTTACGGTTTATGATGTATTGGCTTGTGACATCTATCTCGGATGTAAATTGTCTTCCTGCAACCTGGCCGGCTCGATCTTGATCAAGCATCGAAACACTTTCGGATTCTGGGTGTTTATGATCGAATTATTTCGAATAGTATGGATAAATACCATACAGTTAAAATTCTGATTTTAAATGTGAAATCATTAACTATAACCAAAATAATAACAAGGAGTGTTCGCACACATAAAAAGATTTTCATAATCTCACAAAATTCACAAACCAAACGAACCAGCTTCAAGCTGCATACATAGCACACTTGCAAAGTTCATTCAAGTACACTCAAAGTTCAATTACCTGAATTCACATCAATTGCATTTATTTATTTTAAATCAATATTGTTGTATCGACACTTTCAAATTGTGCTGTGAAGTTTATTGCCCTGATTACGAATTCCAATTAAAAACGTAATTGCATGAGAAGCACAATATTTGGAATAGTTTATTGTAAGCAAAAAATATATTTATAAAAGCCACAAAGAAGTACCACTAAACCATTCATTGCAAGACAGCAGTAATTATTGTTTAAATTTACAATTCGCTTCATCGAAGTTCATCATCAGAACATTGGCCCGTCGAGCCGGATTGCAACTATCAGAATTAGGAACGAACGAGAACCAACCCAAGATGTCGGAGAAGGCTGGACAAGATCAAAAGATAAAGGCTATTCAGCGGCTGATAGAAAACTACAAGAAGGACAGCTCGAAACGTGACAGCATTGCTTACTTCAAAGCAAGGTTGGAAAAACTTCAGGGGCTTTGGAGCAATTGCGAAGAACATCATCCTTTGGTATGCCAGGAGCTTAGTAGCGAGAAGGAGAAGGAGAATCGAGCTGGTTACATGGAAGAATTCGTGGCGCTGGAAAATATTGTACTGGACTACGTTACTCTGTTTTTGGAGAAGATCGAGGATTACGAGAAAACCTCCAACCCAACAATAACAGGAACTGGATCAGGGAATGAAGTGGAAACAATCAAATTAGAACGACTCAAAATTCCTGCCTTCGACGGCAAATATTCGTCATGGTGTGCATTTCGTGATTTATATAAATGTATGGTGCACGAGAATGATAAACTAAGTGCCGTACAGAAACTGCAGTATTTGCGTAGTTAGCTTCGCAATGAAGCGGAACACCTCATTCAGCACCTGACGATCACGGAAGCAAATTACGCGCCAGCATGGAAGCTACTCTGTGAGCGGTATGACAATGACAGAGCAATCTCCAACGAAATGGTGCAACGGTTTTGGGAGCTGCCCCGGTGCAACAAGGATGATGTTGGTCAATTGAAACGTTTGGTTGACATAACCAATCAGCTGGTGATTACACTTTCCACGCTAAAGGTCAACGCATTCGACTTAGTAGCCACATTCATCCTCAACCAGAAATTTTATGATGGGACTAGGAAGGATTGACATAAGCAGATCGGTCATTCAAAAGCAGTGCCAACATTGCAAGAAGTGTTGGACTTTCTTAAGAATCGATTCATCATGCTGGAAGCATTATCATCTTCAGTTGCGAAACAACCCACTAAACGAACAGCAATCGAGGTCCATTCAGTGCATACTGGCCCACAATGTCCAATGTGCAACGAGAATCATCGACTTTTCAACTGTACGAAGTTTAAGCAATCTACTGTTCAGACGCGACGAGAGTTAGTCAACTCAAAGCGACTATGCTTCAATTGTTTGAGCGATCAACACGGGGCAAAGCAGTGTACATCAAAGCACGGTTGCAAGGTATGTGGAAAACGACACAATACCTCTTTGCACCTATTTTCAGCTCAGCCAGTACCGTCGGCATCGGTGACTGCAAACAGCACTTGCATGTGCACATCCGAAAGTAAAACCCAAGTTCTATTGGCGACTGCGCTAGTACAAGCCAGTGCAATTTCTGACGCGGAATCACCGGAGGCTGAGACTATCACACTTCGAGCGTTATTAGATACGGGGGCTCAGCGATCATTGATTAGTGAAGCAGCAATGAGAGCATTAAAGGCGTCAAGGAAGCAGGCGAAAGTGGTAATTGGTGGTGTTGGTGGGGAACATGAGGTAACCACTCGTGGAGAGACGACCATTGCAGCCCATGTCAAAGGACGAAACGGTATGGAGAAATTAATATTCAGCCCACTAATTTTAAACACCATAACAACGCCGTTACCTGCTACGCAGACGTCCAAACACCTCCCTGAAGGTCTCAAGTCAAAAGATTTAGCAGACCCTAAATACTACGTACCGTCAAAGATTGACTTGCTAATTGGAGCTGATATCTACAGCAAGATTCTACTGCCTGGATTTTTGCCAGGTAATCCATCAGCTCAACAAACAAAACTAGGATGGGTGATTTTTGGTCCTATTGCACAATTGCCTGAGAAAAGGCAGGTACAAGTTTTGATGTCGTACAGTGCTCTGGATGAATCTTTGCGACGATTTTGGGAACAGGAGGAAGCTTTTCTGTCCCGATCTCTTACACATGAAGAGAAACAAGCGGAAGAACACTATAGAAATCATACTCGTCGACTATCTAATGGTTCTTATTCGGTACGATTACCTTTTAAGGCTGATATTAATCTAAAAAGAGACATGAGCGATACTCAAAGAGTAGCGTTTATTCGATTCCGTCGCGGTTCAAACAAAACCCCAAACTACATGAGAATACAACAAATTTATGGGAGAATATCTCAAACTCGGGCACATGGAGCTTGTACCTGTTGATGGCATCCATAAAAACCCCTCCTGTTATTTACCTCATCATGCCGTCCTCAAAGAGAGCAGTACCACAACAAAATTAAGAGTTGTGTTTAATGCGTCGCAAAAGAGTCAGTCGGGTCAATCTTTGAATGACTTGCTACTAACCGGTCCTACAATTCAGGAAAGCATATTCTACATCCTAATGAGATGGAGACAACACCGATACGTTATAACTTCCGACATAGAGAAGATGTACCGACAGATATGGCTAAATGAATCGGATCGAGAATGTCTCCGCATTTTGTGGCGATTCAACAGAACAGACCTCATTCAAATGTATCGATTAACAACAAATACGTATGGAACGACAAGTGCGCCATACTTGGCCATTAAGACCCTTCACAGGTTAGCAGAAGATGAACACATGAGCTAGAATTATTGGAAAACGTTCCCTTGGCAGATTGAATTACGCAAGTTCCGCTTCATATCGAGCTATCGGAAAACGTCAACACTCTCGGCCTTTGGTGGCATCCCGCAACGGATATGTTCTCATTTAGTGTCAGCATCAATGCGATTGACCCTAAAACCAAACGAGATGTGCTCTCAGACGTATCGAAATTATTCGACCCGATAGGATGGTTGCAACCCACAATCATAATTGGAAAAATAGCGATGCAGAGGATTTGGCCAACAAAATATGATTGGGATGAGCCACTCGATAAGGAAGTAATCAAAGACTGGATTACTGTACGGAAACAATTCCATCAAGTAAGCCAAATCAAAATCCCGCGCTGGATAGGATACCTTTCATTCACCCTGGTTGAACTTCACGGATTTTGCGACGCCTCATCCAGAGCATACGCTGCTGCAGTTTACGTGAGAATTTTTAATGGTTCATCAATCACAACGAGACTTCTAGCTGCCGAATCCAAGGCGGCACCTATAAAAACGCAGTCCATACCCCGACTGGAACTTTGTGGAGCTGTACTATTGACGAAAATTATGAAACAAGTTAAAGAAGCGCATCGTTGGGGGCATGCACGTATCAACTACTGGACTGATTCCACCATTGTGTTGGCCTGGATACAGAAACCAGCAACCAGCTGAACAGTGTATGTTGCTAATAGAGTAAGCGAAATACAACAGGAATCATCACTAGCCGATTGGAATCATGTTGCAACTCACGACCACCCTGCTGACTTAGCAACACGAGGTTTATATCCAGCAGAGCTAAGAGTATCTTCTTTATGGTGGAATGGACCTTCATGGCTAAGGGATACAGACATAAAGTTATCTCAACCAAGAATTTCAACCTGCGAGGAAGAAGAAGTTAACGAGAGTGCTGTCGCACTCCTTTCAATATTGACAAAGGGTGAGCCGGAAATTTTCGAAAGACTCTAATTTCAGCAAACTGAACAGAGTACTGGCCTACTGTTTCCGATTCATTCATAATTGTCGGAATCCAAAAGACAAGCGCATTGGAGGATTAACAGCCAAGGAACTTAAACTGTCACATGACCAATGCATAAACCTAGCCCAACAACATGTTTATATGGATGAAATTCGCCATCTACAGAATTCAAAACCATTATCGAATACCAGTAGTCTCCGATTGCTTACTCCCTGGTTAGATTCTGAGGGTATCCTCAGGGTGGGCGGAAGGCTACAATTTGCATTGGTAGGAGAAAAAACTAAGTATCCAGCTATCATACCGAAAGGCAGACTAGCACAACTGCTAACCAAAAGGGCTCATCTAAAAACAATGCATGGCGGTATCCAGTTGACACTTGCAACATTACGACTTGAATACTGGATAATATCTGCGTCTTCACTAGCAAGAAAGGAGATTAGTAGCTGTCTCACATGCTTCAAGCTGACAGCAAGGCCAAATGCACAATTAATGGGATCCCCACCATCTATAAGGGTACGTCCGTCAAATCCCTTTGAGCATACGGGGATAGATTACGCGGGGCCTATAACACTCAAATGGAATGGAGGAAGTGGTTCAAAAACAACAAAAGCATACGTGGTCATCTTTGTATGCATGGCAACGAAAGATTTCCATCTAGAAGTAGCGTCAGATTTATCTACGGACACGTGTGTTGCTGCTATTCGACGATTCATAGCACGACGGGGAAGGTGTAGAGCCATTTACAGCGATTGCGGATCGAATTTTCTAGGCGCCAACTGAAAACTTCATGATGAATATAATAAAATATTGCACAAGAGTAATGAAATACTGGTTCAAGATGGTCTAGAATGGAATTTCATACCTCCTGGAAGTCAACATTTTGGTGGACTCTGGGAAGCTGGTGTGAAATCGATGAAGCGGCATCTTAACAAAACAATAGGAAAACAGTTACTAAACATCGAAGAGTTTTACACATTTCTTGCACAGATCGAAGCGTGCATGAATTCTAGACCATTGACCGCGATAAGCGACGATCCTTCAGATGACGCCGCTCTGACACCAGGACATTTTTTGACTGGAGGAAATTTGTTCGAGCTCAAAAATGATCCAGAGGAGACGAATTTGACATTACTGAAGCGATGGAGATTGGTGCAGGCAATGAAACATTCCTTTTGGCACCAATGGACAAAAGAATATCTACAACGTCTTCAAGAAAGACCAAAATGGCTTAAACCACAGGAAAATGTAAAAACAGGAGATCTAGTTCTAGTCAAAAAGGATCATTTTCCATCGTTACAATGGCCATTAGCAAGGATATTGGCAATTCATCCTGGCGAAGATGGTATTGTTTGGGTTGTCACGATCAAACTACATGGAAATGTGACAAAACGGCCTATTACAAAGATTTGCCCATTACCATTTCGAAGCCAATCAAATGAATCACCGATAGTTGAAACTCAGTCAAAATCGCCGATACCTCAGCCATCATCTAGTACACTGTCAAGTACGAGAAAGCGAAAGCCGGTTCCAAATGATCCAGAAGTCATGGTATCAAAGCAGACTAAAGGGAAAAAACGGCAGTCGATGACTACCAAAGGAGTCATTTCGAACTTACTTACGACTTTGTTGATCTTATGTGTCTTCTCAATGCCAACACAAGCAACTGTGAACATTTCACACTTAAACGGAGGTCTGTTTATCGAGCACGTGGGTATCGGTAATTTATTACGGGGATCGTTGCAACTAAACATCAGTATCCCAATGTCTGACCTCATACAAGATCGAAAGAACATAGAAAATATGAACGACAGTATGAAGAGTCTATGCAGGTTGGGAGGCAAAGTAACAGACAAAATACGATGCAGAAGTCTTGTCAATCATCTCGGTAAGTTTACAGACGAAACCCTCCAGAAAATTGAAAGATTACAGTTCATCACTAGTCGCGCCAAGCGGGGTATACTAGGTCAAATGCTTACGGCAATGTTTGGCGTCAATGATCAAGTAATAGCCGATGTTAGCACCTTAACAGAAAACCAAGAAAAGCTTCAACGATTGTTTTCTCACCAAGGTGCAATTATCCTTCAAGCAACGAAAATATTAAACAAAACATCAAGCAGGATGAGCACACAACTCAGTCATTTTTCGGAACAGCTGGGGCAGGATTGAGTCGGATTAACCAGTTCCAGATTGACAACGATAACAATGCTTTGAATATTCAGTTTTTGGGAACATACCAACAAGCGGTGAATTTTATTCAGGAGATACAGGATAAATACAATCGTATTTTAACAGCCCTTTATACGAGAATAGGAATCTGGGAATGCAAACAGATGGCAGAACTAGAAGCAGACATACATACAGCTCAAGCATTGCTATCTCCACATTTGGATCTTCTACATATAACCACGACAAAGATATCATTTTTCCACACCAACGCATCAATTGAGATCCGAGGTCATCTTCCTATTATCGATAAGCGACCATACGACCTAGTCAAGGCAACTGCTATCCCTCAGCTGCATGAGGGGAAAATATTCTTCGAATTCAACATCAACAACAATCTCCTTGGAATCAACTATAAGGATCAGATGTATTTCGAAATATCAGAGCAAGAGTTCTTCAATGCTCAAGAAATTGGTCACAACAAAAACTTGCTATCGTCATCCATATTAATTGATTTACGAACTAGATCGAACTGTATTGTCAAAGAGATATACAAAGGTTATACAATGTAAAACTGATGTATTGAACAGTTTTCCATTGTATAACCATTTGCCATTGAAAGCCTCGTTGTGAAACAATTGCTGACAAATATTGGTTATTCGTAACGCCAGAGCCAACCCATGCACAGACGACCTGTCACGATACAAGAACAAATATTATACTAAATGGAACGGGTTTGCTGCAGTTATCAGAAGACTGCACCGTTCACACCAAGTAGTTTATCCTTTCACCAAAAAGAACGGTCCAGAGTCACCAATTTTCATCGTACATTACTTCAACGGTTCCAGTTTTCAACTTAACGTATCCAGCTACGGCGACAAAACATATTGCGAAATCTACTATCATACAGTCATCTGAATCTTTAAAATCAGTCGCAATTGAGCAAGAAAACTTGATAGCTGAAGTAAAGGAAACCGCCTGGAAGAAAATCCACGACCATGGTATTACGGCAGCGGCATCAACACTAACATCCTGTTTTGTGGTTATCGTAGTAGTCATGCTAATTCGTTACCGGAAAACCTGCAACCAAGACCACAGGAAACCAGCAACTACATGGTATGAAGAGCATCAACTATAAGAGCCGGACCGGCTCTTGGTGGGCGGCAATGTTCGCACACATAATAAGATTTTCAAAATCTCACAAAATTCACAAACCAAACGAACCAGCTTCAAGCTGCATACATAGCACACTTGCAAAGTTCACTCAAGTACTGTAGCAACCACGGAAGTCACCGCAGTTGCAGACATTAAATATTAGCAGAGGGGTGCGTAGCCCGGGGTGGCATACTGAGGCCGGCTAGCGCTCAGTCGTGTCGTGGGTCTTCCGGGACACCCCCTGCTCCTGCTGAGCCACCTTACATAAAAACTAGCACAAAGGGAAAAGGATGGGAAAGGGAGAGGTCATTTTGAGAAATGAAAAATTTAGAAAAACTTAATAAAACATGGCCGTTTATTGAATTAAAAAAAAAGAAATTTACAAATTCAACAAAAATATGTCAATCCAAACAAAACAAATCGGCCCCTCAATAATTTTATGTTCGGAGCAAAAACAATCCAATTAAATAATTCATATAAAGGAAAACAAAAGAAAAATGAGAATTGGTTGCTGTGATAGATAAATACTCACAATAGATAAATACTCACTCCTTTTCCTCGTTGATCTCCGAGCGCTCGGCGAAGACAAAAAAAAGGGGTGTGGGGCCACTGTAAACCAAATTTTAAATTAACTTTAAACTAATTTTAAAATTCAATCACTTATAGAACGGCCAATTATCGCTCTCCACGATCTGTCAATATGGTATACTCGCAAACACGAAAACGTTAATTCCGGCACTTGGCCTTCTTCGAAACCCAACCAAACGGGTCCTTTTTTCTTGCTTTTTCTGTTTTTTTTTTAACGGAAGAATTACTCTCGCACTTCGTTCTATTTCAACTACGTCAATTTCACTAATTCAATCTTTTGCATATAGTTAGTATTAAGGCGGTCCCGCGCTTCAAATTAGCAATATAATCCTCACATTCCAACTTGACTTCACTTTTCCACTTTTCCTACTTTGATCCTGTCACTGAAGTCAATTTTCAAAACAAAAATTCCATCCTCCAAATTAAAAATTCCTTCACTTTTTTAATTCTTTCACTTTTCTCCTCCGTCACTTAAAAACAGCCAAAATACCCATTCCACGAAAAAAACAAAAAAAAAACTCCCTCTTCTTTCTCAAATCAAAATTGACTGCCTTTCGCGAATTAATCATTCCGCACCGCCAAACACAATTCTTTTTCACTTCCAGTCAAATATTCACTCCCCAATCCTAACCACTTAATTCCACTTTCACCTTTCTCCAATCCGATCCCGCAATCCAATTCCTCTCCAATTACCGCTGTCGCATCTGGGTAACGTAATCGAAGTTCATTACACTTCGATTCCGCTACCCACACATCTTTTGGTCCATATCGACAAACTCAATAGTATCCATTGTTTTACATATGGCAATTTGAACACTCCAAGAAGCGCTTGGTTGAATTCAAAGTGTCACATATACACATTTCGGAAGCTATTGGTTTTGCCGATACCCCAAAAAGAGTGCTTCCGTGCGCCCGGGGGAACTTGAACTCAGGGTTCCAGCAGACCCTCGATCAAGAACTCACGACGCAGCTAATGGTGCCATGAATGGTCGATCTCCCATTCATCTCATAAGCAACTTCAACGATGCATTTGGGCATGACATTGAATTTTGTTAGTAGGGGAACGAGAATTAATTTTTGTTAGTATAAAAAAATAAAATTGGTTAGTGGGAATTAGTAAATAGAATTAGTTAGTATGAAGGAAAGGAATTAGGTTTTGTTAGGGAAAAGGTATTGAATGAAGTTTGTTAGTGGGAATCAATAAATGGAATGTTGTTAGTGGGAAAATTGAAATTATTAGTATATGTTATATGATTTTATTTGGAAATAAGGGTAGGATTGTGATGATGAAGAAATAAAAATTGAAGGGAAATTGGAAGAATGTTAATAAAATCAAATGAATACACAGAGGAAAAGGTAGGAGTGCCCAAAAGAAGGTGGAAATGTTACGGCGGCAATTAGAAGTTGCGAATGGGAGAAAGTCGGTACGCCGGAATTCGCAACAGTACACTCAAAGTTCAATTACCTGAATTCACATCAATTGCATTTATTTATTTTAAATCAATATTGTTGTATCGACACATTCAAATTGTGCTGTGAAGTTTATTGCTCTGATTACAAATTCCAATTAAAAACGTAATTGCATGAGAAGCACAATATTTGGAATAGTGTATTGTAAGCAAAAAATATATGTATAAAAGCCACAAAGAAGTACCAATAAACCATTCATTGCAAGACAGCAGTAATCATTGTTTAAATTTACAATTCGCTTCATCGAAGTTCATCATCAGAACAAGGCGGTGTTAAATAATAACTCACGATACATCACGGCGTACGGCTAATTTATTTAAGTAAAGATGACAATTGCCATTTAAATTGTTCGAAGTATGCTCTCCGTCTGCTTTTAGCTACTTGAAGGTACTCACTACTCCCACACGCCCGCTATGTGGCTGTCGCCTGACTTTGACATCCCACGACAAAACTGACGTGGGATAGGAAGCCGTCACGACGAACATGAGATGGAAAGCCACATGGCGGCAAGGTGTATAGGTAGTGTTCGCCAACGGCGTTGAATGAGTCATTACAGTGGTGAATGCTATTTATGCACAGAGTGTGGGACTCCCATGCGCGACTGGACTACCCACTAAACACCTCCCCTGTCAACCTGAAAACCCAGCCTGGAACCGTTTGACACATTACTTTGGGCCAGGTTTCGTTTTGTTACGCCGTGGGGCGTCTTCAAGCTGGGGAGTCCCTTTCCTAGCGGGAGGGAAGAGGGGAAGAGGAAATGCCAGAAGAGTGATCCCCCAGCCCCAGCGCCCCCGGCTGCTGTGAGTCCCTTTTATATTTTAGGACTGCCTGAGCATAATGTGCCACCTGGCTCCATTTGTCAACCGATTCGAGCATCACCGCAACTATATTATCCGGGGTGAGCTCTCCCGTCGCCCTGTAGAGTTCCCTTCGCAGCCTGACCCATTTTGTACACGCAAAAAATGTGTGACAGGCATTGTCCTCCTCTCCTGGGCAAAACCGACAATCGGGGGACCGTGACTTACCAATCTTGTGCAGGTAAGACTGAAAACACCCATGCCTGCTCAAAAGCTGGGTCAGATAGAAGTCAGTCTCACCATGCCTTCGATTTAGCCACGGTCTCACATCCGGGATGAGGCGCGCAGTCCACCTTCCCTTCGTGCAATTTACCCAAGACTGCTGCCAATCGTTGAGCAAGCGCTGTCTCCCCTCGCGGACAACCATCTCTCTCTCATCTTTGTTTCGGCGCAGGTAAATAGCGTGGCGCTCTCCAGCAAGGAAGGCGACAGGTATCACGCCTGCAATAAATCTCACCGCCGAGTCAGAGACTGTTGGATACGTAGATACAATTCTCAGTGCTCCTCTTCTCTGTACCTGTGCCAAACGTTTTTGGTATACCTCCTTACTGAGACCGTCGCCCCATACCTCTGCTCCGTACAGTAGCAATGAACCTACAGCACTCATCAAGAGGCGTCTTCTTGATGGACTGGGTCCCCCTACGTTGGCCATAAGTCGACTCAGAGCCGATATTCACGAAGTAGCCTTCTCAGCCGTTGTCCTGATTTGCTCAGAGAAATTCATCTTCGAGTCGATCAGTAGCCCCAGGTACTTCACCGCTGGCTTCGATTCGATTTGTAAGTCGCCAGTACTGATCATCCTTACTCTAGGGATTCTCTTTTTTGTCAAGTTGACCACTTCGGTTTTCTGCAGTGCTAAACTCAGCCCGCGAGCTGTCATCCAGTCCTTCACTCGGCGTATTAGCATACCTAGCCTAAGTTGCGCTTGTTCAACGGTGCGTCCAGTGACCAGAGCTGCAACATAATCCGCATAGCCGACCAAGCGCGACTCATCTGGCATCTCAAGTCTCCGTAGCCCGTCGTAAGACACGTTCCACAGGTCCGGACCAAAGATAGATCCTCGGCAACACCCGATGCAATTTCCATCCTTCGCTGGCCCTGTGTCGTGTCGTAGAGCAGGTTTCGGTCCTTTAGGTAGTTCTTCAAAAGCCGCATTAGATATTCTGGAACTTGAAAAGAATTTTCCAGCGTATCCAGAATATCCACCCATCTAGCGGAGTTGAAGGCATTCCTGACGTCGAGTGTCACCAACAGGACGATCCGTCGCTTGGTGCGACTATATGCCTCTGCCCTTTGGACCGCGTTCACCACCTCTGCAATCGCATCAATGGTACTGCTTAAGAGATAAGTCCCCAGCAGCACGAATCGCGTCAGTGAGTCTTCCCTTGATGAGTTTCTCTAGCACTTTCCCAGCCGTGTCTAGCATGCCTAGCGGGCCGTATGCAGACGGCGATTCAGGATTTCCCTTCCCCTTGCTGATCAGCACGAGCCTCGCCACCTTCCATCGTACCGGGAAAACTCCGTAGGCAAGCGTTGAATGTGCTGAGCAGCAAGTCAGGACAATGGTGATAGACGAGCCGCAACACCTCAGCCGGAACACCATCTGGACCTGGAGTCTTCCTCGTTTTCAATGAGAGGACTGCCTCCTCCAGTTCCAGCTGTGTGAAGAGTGGGCACTCGACTGCTGTTTCACCATGGACAGCGTCAACACGGACGGGATGGGCGGGGAAGAGTCCCCGCCCTATCGCGTCCATCTTTTCCGCGTCATGTATACAAGGCTTCCGTAGGACACCAAGCTTCCGCTTGACCAGCTTGTAGCCAAGGCCCCACGGATCCTTGTTCACATTGTCCACAAGGTCTTGCCAGCAGCGAGCCCTGCTACTGTTGATCAGTTTGCGAAGGCATTTCCTGGCCAACTTATATGCTGCCACCCAGTTTTGCATGCCTCGTCACCACTCCGCGCCCGTTGAGCCTCACGTCGAAGCTTGTGACACTCCCTTCGCTTTTCAGCGATTTCAGTTGACCACTAGTACACTGGGGGCTTGCCGTGCCGGGGTCTTCGACGGGGCATAGAAGCGCAGCAAGCAATCGTAATGATGCTCATAATAGAGTTCACCACGTCTTGAGCTGCCAGTTCTTCCGTCCCCTCCGAAGCTCCCTGCAGTGGCTCGCCTGCTGTGAGCACCTCGACGAACCTCTCGACGTCTATCCTTCCGATGTTCCATCCAGTTGTAGAAGGCCGAGAGCACGGACGTCGGGAGACAGCATCACTTATCTAAAGCAGAATGCACTGATGATCACTGGCTGAGTAGTCCTCTAATACTTTCCAGTTGTGTATCCTCCGTACTAAGGACTCGGAGGCGAATGTCACGTCCGGTATGGTACCCTCACAGCCAATACGGCGGAAAGTTGGCGTATTTCCGGAATTTAGTACGACGAGCGCCATTCCAGGATTCGTTTTCCCCGCGGATCCGTCTGAAGCGTGCCCCATGCGATTGCTTTAGCGTTGAAGTCGCCCCCAACGAGCACTTTACCCTCTGCGTTCGAGACAGCGCCCTCCAAAGCATTAAGCTTGGCTTGGATAGATGATATCGATTCGTTAGGCGTTAGGTACACACTAAAGAAGGTGGTCCCTGTGCACCGAACCCACATGAAACCATCCCAAAATGGGTTCCTTTGACCACCGATTCCGTACTAAGGAACAAAAAAAAAAGTCACAGGGTGACAAATCGGGCGAATAAGGTGGCTGTTTCAACATGGCGATCCCTTTAGAGGCCAAATACTGGGACACGCTGGAGGCGGTGTGGTGTGGTTCATTGGAACCATCTTCGCGCACAACTTTTTCATCCCAAAACCGTCGGTTAAAATTTGTGTGACTGTTTCACGGTTCATACCCAGTTCCGAGGCCAACATTCGATCTGTTAAGCGTCGATCTTCACGGGTTAGGGCGCACACACGCTGCGCATTCGCGTCAGTTCGCATACGCTTTCACGCCCGCACCACGCTTTCACGCCCATCCTTAAACTCTTTGTGCCATCGCAACACCTGGGCACTACTAAGAGCACTATCACCATGCAATTTTAGTGTACGTTTCCGAAGCTGTTTCGCCCAGTCTGGCGCAAAATTTTATCGCGACGCGTAGCTCTTGATTTCGTTTCTCCGTTTTCGTGACGAGCACCACCAACATACGCCTTCTCAACCCGACACAGCAGGTGAACTAAACAAGCTAGAGCGATGGTAAATGCATCAATGGAGAGGGGAAGGATGCCGGCGAAGAGGAAGGGAATTTAAAGGTCGCAGGTTTACCATAAGCACAGCAATAAAATCAGTCTCATTACTTAATTGTCATGCCTCATAATTCTTAGCATTTATGCATGTAGAAAACAAATAACGAAAATATTGTATATAATCGATATTATTGCGTACTATGCTTTCCCAATTGCTACCTTATGCTGCAAAATAATTTCTCATTTCCCAGTTCTCCCTCTCTTCTCTATATCATTTAAATTAGTTTACGCGATACAAAAAAAAGTTTGTGCAGAAGCTTGGATTTGGCAGGAATAGTTTCATTTTTATCTAATCAAGGTTCTTATGAGTTTTATTTGCAAATATAAAATAAATTACAGTTTGCATATTTTCGGGTATTCTTTTTTTGTCTAACGGTTAGGGGGAGGTGTTATACTACTAAGCAAATATTGGAACTTTTTCATGGCTTATGAAGCGTTATGAAAGTAATATCCTTTATTAGTTAACTTGACATAAGTTTTTTAAGAACTATTTCTATAGAGTTGCTATAGTTCCAACTTAATTCGTTGTCGATGCTACTTTCGCTTAAATTTTTAATTTTAAAAGAATTATTTGGAAGCTGAAGCAAAATATCATCGAAGTAAAGGGATAGAGTCCTTCTAACTTATCGGTGAAGAAATTAGAAGACGCCCCTACTAGTTCCCGTAAGGTAAGTTGGGGAAAATCAGAAAATATATTTTTTTCGGAGCGGCCTTAAATAGCAGATCGGACACAATAAAACATTAATAATACAGGGTGGGCCAGAAAGAATTGCGAATTTGAAAAAATCATTAAAAAAAAACTGAGTACAATTCACATACAAATTTTTATTTCTATAAAAATTGACATCTGGGAAATTCATTTCTTAAAAATAACGTCATTCAGGTGTGCACCATCCCGCTGCAAACATTCTTCGAATCTGACCCTCAAATTGGTAAAAACTCGCTGGCACATTGCACGGGGAATAGCTGCCATTTCTTCCCGGATATTGGTCTTCAACTGGTTAATCGTCGCTGGGTTATTGGTGTAGACTCTACTTTTTAGGTATCCCCACAAAAAAAAGTCCGGTGGCGTCAGATCCGGACTTCTAGGAGGCCATGCAATGTCACCTCGGCGCGATATCAGTTTCCCAGCAAACATCTCGTTTACGACCGCCAAAGAGGCATTAGCTGTATGGCATGTCGCGCCATCTTGTTGAAACCATGTCACACGATTATAGGCTTCAAATTGTTGCAGATGTGGAAAGAAAAAATCCCTTAACATGGCTATGTATCGGTCAGAATTTACAGTGACAGATTGGCCTTGTTTTTTCGAAGAAGTAGGGTCCAATAATTCCGTTCTTGTTGACCTTGGGCGTCCTGCAGGCTTCTGTTTGAGAGCCGAACCAGTCTCTTCGAACTTTCTGACCCACGATCGAATCACACTTTCTTTCGGACACTGATTTAGGTCATGTAATCCAAACTCACGCCGAAATAAACGCCGAACAATAGCGCACGAACTGTGATTTTTAATAATGTTTAACGCAGAATGCACGTTGCGCTCCGGTGAAGTGATCCATCGCGACTAAATTTCCGAGAACCGAGCTACTTAACCCCACCACCCGCGCAGTCCCCTCTCTAAAGCTTCAAACGCAAGAGTGTTTTTAAAATCGTACGCCTTTCTGGCCCACCTTGTATATGGTCAATGCATATCGAATAACGATAGCGTAATTCTTAGTTCTTATTTTTCTTGTATGTAAACTGAGGTTCTATATCGAAGAGTTTATTTCTACGAAATACAATACGTTCAATACGCCTAGTAGGCACCTCTTCCTAGTGCGTATTAAATAATTGACAAAAACTACCCTATAACCTGTATGAACACTTTAAATTGGCATATTTCGTGTCTTAGTTATTTTGAACTGACAACAATCTTTTCAAAGGAAATAATGCTCTACAAATAGTCAAAAAAGGAGGCTGCGCGTATTATCTTAAAATCAAGTTTTGCTGGACGTACGGTGAAATTGATTGTTTTATTTTTTTCTAGATTCGAATCACTATTGAAAAATTTTGCACAGCACAGATTAAGATCATAAAATTGTTTGTCTTAAAAATAGTATCGTTATCATGAAAATTACAAAAATAAAATAAAGTATGATCACACTGAGAAAAAGCTAGAACGTGTGAATTCTACTTATTTTGATTGAAGGAATCGTTGAATTGAAACCAAAAATAGTTTTCAATTTATACATACTATAAGGAGCGTCATAAAAAAAACCGTTCTACTCTCTACCATATGTTAAAATTTGTATTCAAAAAAAACTAGATCATTTTCATGATTCGTGTTTTATGTTATGTGGTTTGGAAGAAAATAATAAAATAAAGATAACTAATGCAGATTCCCGACACACTTTTGAGCTTGCGTTTGCGTCAGCATTTTTCGCATTTTTCACGATTCTGCTTATTCTTATGGTAGTAGTATATTTTCATAAGTGCTTACGCCGTTAGTTGCTTTTGTCGGTATTCCTGCTTCCTGCAATTCCTTGATCCCTTCCGTATGGTTTTCATCTTCCTCACTATCGCCGTCAGGCAGTGGATATATGTAATTTCATTCAATTTTCTGACCGGCTTCGACATCTCTTACCTCGTGAAACAACCAGCTTTGGAACAAAATGCACTGATTTCACTTTATTTCATGATTCCTACCTCTAATAGCTGCAATCTACTCGTATATCCCAATGGTGCCTTTCGTGCGCAAGAAAAGTCCGCGCGTCGCCATTGGTTCAATTTTCTTGTATAAAGCTATCCCCAATTCCTGAAATTCCTTGATTTTTCACACGGATTTTTGATGACGTGTCAAACTCAGCGTACATGCCGTCACCCATCGACATCAGTCGCGTAGGTGTAAGTATCGGCTGGTCGACGTCAGTGGCGTAGCGCGCAAAGTTCGCGGTTATCACCAATTTTTTATTGCACGATTGCATCTGCATCTCTTGTTTTGGGAACATATGATTGTTTACAATTATCTATTTGCTTCTATTGATGGGAATGATTGCCTTCGACCATCTGCTTTTAGCGATGGAAACTACTGTTGGTGATTCGAAGAACCGTTGGGCTTAGGGGAATAGGGTGACCATCTGACCTGAGTACAAAATACGGACACCTCTATTTTTTTTGGCGAAAGAGCTTAAAAAAAAGGTCATCAACTCTGTATCTCATTTTCCTAGATGGCGGTAGCTGAAATTTCAAATGCATATAGGAAAACTTGAATGTAAAATAAGAATCAACACTATTTCCAAGTAAAACGAGAGTTTATTAATCAAAAAATTTTAACATTTTTGTTTTTAACAACGTACAAAATTTCAGTATTTCTCACCGCTTCCAATTTTTCTCAATAACGCAGGATTTTTTTCCAAATAAGAGTGAAATTGCAGACAATCGAATTTCCTAAAATTATATTGAACAAGAATGAGATTTTTCAAATTTTCGAAAAGAAATTTGCTTCTTTCGTCGGTCCATTGAAAGTTGACAAACGAGAAAACACGTTCACAATTAGCATTGTGACTGGGAATGGCAAAAAAATATTGCGCAATTTTGACAATCTCCGAACAAGTTTCCAGACAATTATTTTGACTGAGAAAATCACACATTTTTGCACTGCTGCATTTGTTGAAAAATTCATCTTTTGAATCCTTCGAAGCCAGAAAGTTTTTCAAATTCACAAATTGATTGAATAATTTCGAATCATCGATGACAATATTTTTTGATGCGAGAAATTCGACAGTTCTTTCCATTGATTCATAGTTTAACTTTTTCCCGAGCTTAAAATCCAACCATTCAAAATTTTTTAAAATTCGCAATGACTCACTCCATTTGAGTAAATATTGGTTGGATTGTTGATACACAGAAAGCATGGATTCGATGGATTTATTGCATTCAGTTTCTTTACCTTCATTTTCAAGCGTTGTCAATTTCTGTTTCACTATGAATGGAATGAATTTCGAATCAAATCTGTTACTTAAAATCTCCGAAATTTCATCAATAACATTCAGCACTTCCAAAACAGAATTCTCTTCCCTTTCAACTTTTTTGATATTATCGTGAAAAATAGTCATGAATGAACTAATGAACAACAATTGAAGTTCTGCAAAATTTTCGTTGAAAAATCTTTCTAAAACTACAGGTGGTTGGTCAATTGACTTAAAGTACGATTGTAGTGCTGGAAATAATTGCAAAATTCTGTCAATGCATGGAGCGAGACTGAGCCATCGAGTTATGACGTGCGATAACAAAACTCGGTACTCGATTTCAACAAAATCACAAAAGCCCTTCAATTCATTAGTTCTGACGGTGTAAATAGAAAAATGCTTTAAGATTTTCCCAACAATCGACTCTATGTCAAAAGAACCGAATCGGTCTAAGCCGTGATGGACAGAATTATGCAATATATGACCGGGACATCCAATTCCAACAAGATGTTCATTAACTTCTTTTCTCAGATGAGTAAAAACATTGTTTCCTTCTTTTCGTTTCAGCCCACCAAAGTTTGTATTGATATTATCGCCCCCCAAAGCGATTAGCTTTTTTCTCAAATTCTGTCCATCATGTTTATCCAATTCCTCTGTGATCATGGTAGCAATTGTTTCAGATGTTTCATTTTTTGTTTCCTTGACATTTAACAATCTAACAACTATGCCTCCTTTATCAGGATCAAAGAATTGCACAATCAAAGGGAATATTTTTAGACTACCATGATTACTCGAATCAGTCCCAATGCTAAAAAAAGGCATGTTCTTCAAATCTTGAAGGATTGTTTCGATAGAATGACCGGACAAAAATCCATTAACGATCGCTTCCACTTTTGTGCGAGCGCAAGAAATGTTTTTTCCTACTTTTGAATCGCTGAAGAGTTTGCGCATTAGTTGACTGGTGCAGTCCATGGATCTATAGCTTTGATGATGCCTGACAGTATGAAACGCCATAATTCCTTCAGAGGCCCACACTGCTAGCGCTTCTGGTGTTGACTTGTTGTAGGCGAATTTTTTCATAGAAATCGTAGTTGATGCTGTCTGCACATTGTTCTCGTGCTTGGTAGTTTTCAAATGTACCTCCAAATCACGTTTCCCTACAGCAATAAAAATGAGCTTTTTTTTCAAATGTATTATAATATTAAAATTAAATGAAAAAAGGATTGTGATGCAATAGGTATTCTTAGGTAAAGAATCGAAAGTGTAAAAGCCAGTACCCTGTACCCGACGCCCTTTTTTTACATATTTCAAACACAAACACCCTTATCAAATACAGAAACAATAAACAAAAAAAAAGATTCCACCAGCAAAAAACAATACAAACCACTATTTGCTACTGAAACTTCTTTATCGCAAACTATGCAATGAGCAAAACATTCACTTTTGCCATTGCAAAAACTACTTGCAAATTCCCTGCGCAAATCATCTGTAAATGTACATTTGCGTTTATTTGCTGTACTTTCACTGCTACTGCTGCTGCCTTTTCTTTTCGGTGGCTTTGACATGTTTGGAGATTTCGAAAAGCTATTATTTTTTGCTTCTGCAAAATCTGCAATAAATAAACACGAAATATTTAGAACGCTACGAATCATGGTCGAAAATAATGTATAATTTTATACTTACACGGGGATTATTGGGCAATGGAACACTGATTCACTGATTGCAATCAACTTACAATTTTATAAAATAAAATGAATGGAAATGTCAAAACACGTTCAACGGGTTCAACGCCACTCACACAACTATACACTTATACACATTTCGTTCGTATGCACACGCGTCACTGTCGATACACGCAACCGCGTACAACTTTTGGGTACTCTAGGTGCCCTCGGGCCTTGAAAACTAAAAAAAAAATTTTTTTTGTGCAAAATTGGAAAAAATACGGGCATTGATTGAAAAATACGGACAAACGGACACGGAGCTAAAAATACGGACATGTCCGTATAAATACGGACGGATGGTCACCCTGTATGGGAACTATAGAGAACAATTTGGGAATGGCTGAGCTTGTGGAATACTGTTAGCTTTCATTCCAAACTTTGTGGTATTTTCCCTCCGGAAATACTATTAAATTTTGTTTTGTTCAAATACGCATATTTTCCCCGATATGTTTATTTTATATTTGCTATTTATCTCATGTCTCATATTCTTGACGCTCATGACATACTTTTAACCCTTTGAGGTTTTGGATTTTTCGTTAAAATTTTTGTTTTTTTTTTTAATTTATTTATTATTGAAATTGCAATTCTCCTTTGAACAAATTAATTTCCTCTTGAAAAAAAAATTTGCCTATTTACAAAGAACGCAGCATTCCGTCGCAACTGTCCTTCACGGACTTTTGACATCTTCTAAAAACACTAAACATTAAAAATTTCTGACATACCGAAATTAAGCTCCGCATTGTATTGAAAATTTTAATTTAAGGCAAATTAGAGACTTGTTGATCAATATAAAAACTGCATTTCATGTTGTGTACTTATTTTTGACAAAACACTTTCAATATTTCATTGAAGTTCCTTTATATAATTGAGTCACATTTTTTTCCACTCTGTATAAAAAATGCATTTGAAACGGCATGAGCATTTCACTCACGCGCGTCCATTTATGTCAATTTCAACGTTTGTTCTCATCGGTTGAAATTGTTTTCAGGAAGTTTTGATGAAAACTTCAACATATCTACTAGCTTTTATTGGCAACATAGCAATTATATTATCATTATTGTAGTCCGCGTGATGTAGAAGTTAGAGCGCTCGCTGCGTAAGCCAAAGGTTCCCTGGATCGAATCCCATTGGTGATAACGAGATTTGTTTAGAGCAATTCTTCCGAGGAACTGTACCCCCACTCAATTATAATACATACTGGTTTAAAATCAGAACGTATCGCAGCTGGGTGAACGGACACACGGCCAAAGCGTGGTACTAACCATATTACCTTTCCGAGTGCTGATACATTCGATCAAGATACTGAGATACTCTTACTGCCCCTATGCGAAGCCCCGAAAGGGGCTATGGTATAAAGCAAAAAAATAGCAATGATAAGCCAGCCAAAATCAAAGCTAATATACTTTGCATGGATGAAATCGTAAGCGAATTTCGAATAAGGTTCAAAAGATTGTTTGCTGCACATTCAGTTCCTAGCATTACATATTAGAAAAAGACAGCGAAACGACCAACATAGAAACAAACTACTACAAGAATATCAATAAAACTTAATATTTTAATTCCAGAGTTGAGTAGATAGACCAAAATATTTGAGTTATTCATACTTAAATGCGCACCACTATTTCTATTGCCTACTAGACGACATAAAATGCTTTTCTTTTAAGATTTAAAACATATTTCGTCATAATTGTCATTTGAATAATTCGAATGCTGTGCAAACCATTAATTTTCTTATCATATATATATATATATATATATATATATATATATATATATATATATATATATATATATATATATATATATATATATAATATATAATAAAGTCAAAGCTTTTAAGAAGTACAGTTTAAAGTGTACTTGATACCAAATTTGAAAAAGCACGTTTATCTTTCATTAGTTTGCTGACGTAATAAAACTGTTTTTGTTTATCATATCTATATTAAGGAGAAAAAATGTACTGTGTTCGTTCCCGATTACTTTCCGGGTTGATTAAAAGTTTAGACGTGCACATTACTTCATTAATTTGTAAATAACCAAATAAATTAGCTTGCAAATATTTTTTGTTAATTGCAAATTTTCAGGCCTTTGTAAAAATAGTGTAGAAGTACGGTTTAATCATTGTTTTAATATTATCCAAACTTTACTTTGTGCTTTGCTAAGATGGTAAGGAATGATAAAACGGACATCAGAGACTTGTAATCAAGAATTACACTCGTTAATATTATGATGGAAAATACATTTTTTGTTCTGATTTAAAATACCTGTAAGGAAAGAAACAATTGTCTAAGTAACTAAATTTAAAATTTTCATTAAAAGGCGCACATAAATATCAACTTTTTATTTCTACCAAACAGTTTAACTAATCATTTAAGTTTCAGATGGAGTAAGAGACTTGATCATGTTGAAAATTTTTCCCCTGAAAGAAATTAATTAAAAGTTATAAAAAATTCATTACTTTTCTTGTTTTTGTATAGCCTTAATCTCAAACAGGTAAGTTCCCATAGTTATAATGAAGCTCACTTAAAGCAACAATTCTAAGACCCAAATAAATCATTATTAAAAGTATAAATCTGTGGAAAGATCCGCAACCAGCTAAGGAATGGAAGGTTAAGAAAATTTCCAAAATAGTTCAAACATAAACTTCTCTACAAGACCCAATTTAAAGCAAATTTTAATGGTAAGTATTTTAAGCGTTAATAGTTTTACTTCTGCTTCGGTCTGTTGCAAGTAAGAGAAAGTGAACTTCAAAATTTTGAAGAATTAAATTTAAGAACTGTTTTTAACAGTTTGATTTTTTAGATCTTGAAAGAAAAGTTTTTATATTATAGAGCCTAATGAAGTTAATTCTGTAGAGTAGATTTTCTTGTTGTCAAATGCAAACTAAGAATCAAAATTAAATAAATATGAGACACTCTTCTAGCCAAATAGAAGAGTATTCCAGGCACCGCAATACTTACAATAAGGAGGATCGCTTTCTTCGACAGTTTCCTCTGGAATCCATAATTTGTCCACGGCGACAATGGTTAACTGGATAATTCGAACTGTCACCACTTCTTCCATTCATATAGCTTCTAGTTTGTCCGCCAAACTCAAAAGGTTGCCTGGCTACTGATCTTCTACTATGTGGCTGCTCTAGATCAGATATGACCGTAACAGGAATTAAGCCTCCCATATGAGCCGGAAACTCATTCGGCCTTACTAGGTTGGGAGCAACATCTGTATCTATTATCGTGACACTGGGCTTTTTAGGAGGCATTGGCCTGGGGACTTCATCGGCATAATGTTGTAATACGTTTTGACTGTTACTGTCATTCAATTTCGCTGGAAATGTTGGACTTGTAGAACTTTCAACACCAAGAGTGGATGTCAAATTTTGGCTCAACGATAATTCTTGAGTTGATGTACTAAGGGTTGAAGAAGAATCTATTGTTGGCTTTGATGTTGGCTTCGGAGTCAAATAAGACCCAAGTGGCTTAATGGTAAAATCATCATCGTCATAGTAATAGTCTTCTACCCCGGGTTTTTTCTGAAAGGAAAAACTGTTGAAAACTCATTCCGGAATATTTTGGTATTCTTACATCAGCGAAGTCGTTTCCTTCAAGGTCGAGGATCGAAACGTCTTTTATGTTGATGTGAATATTTATGTGGCCATTTTGACGTTGATCGTACGTTGCTGACTCGTTCGCTTCTGTAGCTCCGACTGCAAGGGTTCTATATATTAAGTAACACCATACTAAAATGGTAGCAGCCATGATCATTTTATTAGTTTTACAACTTCTCTGAAAAGAATATTCAAGCTATACTCGTATAACAAATCGTCTTTAATTATTATTCACTAGCATTCTAAACTGAAAACATTAAACTAATTTGAAGCAACCACATTATGACTAACACTTAGGAAAAAATTTCATCTGACTATAGAATAGATTGAATGCTTGAAAAATTTCGATGGTCAACACTGTTTCTGTCACACGTACTTTGTGATGTTATTATTTTGTTACGGTGTGCCCTCATTAAAAAATATCATTTTATTCCAGTAACGTCCAATTTTTTTTTGTGACAGCCATTTATTCTTTTCTGACTCAGCTACTAGTTTTTGTTTGAATAATTGAACTTAAGGCTTCGGCCGTAGACGGTTTCAGGCCCAGTTGAGAAAGGAGGAACGATCCCTGTGTTTCCCCCACCTCCAGCTTCCATGAGACCTCACCCTAAATCCCACGACCAAATGGTAGTAAATGGTCTCGGGGTCGCACATTGGGTTGACTGGTTCCCCAATGATGGGA
Organism: Odontomyia ornata; assembly: GCA_963969285.1. Lineage (NCBI taxonomy): Eukaryota > Metazoa > Arthropoda > Insecta > Diptera > Stratiomyidae > Odontomyia > Odontomyia ornata. The sequence continues at coordinate 160,970,356 of OZ017740.1, forward strand.
CATTAAATACCGAAAAATGCCGATAACTGCAAATGCACCTACAGCTTTGTTACTACATCCTACTTACACGTCTTTTGTGGTAAGAGGGTGAAGGCGAGTCTTCCGCGCCTGATAACGAAATTCAAAGTAATAACCATGCCGACGGACGGGAGGTTGGGCGATAGGCTAACTCCCCGTTCCTGGAAAACCCTACATTGTTTCGAAACTTGCAAAAGAGCCTATGAAAGGCTTTGGCTACGTAAAGGCCTCGCAACTGAAAAAAAGATTATCGTATTGTTTCCTGTAATGTCAGATCATCGAACTACCCTGGTGCTGATAAGAACCTTTTACAACAGGCCACTCAATATAAATTAAACATCCGGGCAATCAAAGAAACGAACTGAACTGGAAGTGCTTTATTTATTTACGCTATTTTACAAATCCAGAAATCCAATTACAAAATTGGTAATGAAATATAATAAATGCAACAAAAACAATGTTAGCTACTTGAAAAGAAAAAAACAAGAATATAAAATACCAATGAGCCTTAAATTCGCATTGTTGCATTTCTGCAACATACCGAAAATTCAAATGATTCGGCAAATGTAGTCTGACATAGATCCCACATAATTTTACAATCGTTTTGGCAGGTGACGTGGCGGTTGGATTATAAATTTCTAAACATGACGATCACAGCTTGCTAGATGACGGGCGCATGTAAATGTGAAGAAGTGATTAGTGTAAGGTGTTATTCAGTTTCTTTTTTTTGTAGCTTTGTAAGGTAAGTGTTGCTTGTTTATTTATTTTAGACATTTTATAATACCCAAAAAAACGAAAAATAAATAGTTTTGTGAAAATTCATAGGCTTGATATATTTTTTCCTTAAAATCGGTTCGCTGCATAACTGCAACAATGCGCATTTGCGCATAGCTGCGACATTGCGCGATGTTATTTTCAACTGACTTATTTATCGTTTTTCATCTAAATTCGGATTGTTTTTTGTTTAGAATGCCGAGGGGACTGACTATCAAAGAAATTGAAGAATACCTAGACTCTCAACCTGTCTGAGGATGGCATTGAATTTTCATAAGGAGAAGAGGAAGAAGAAGTTTACAATGAGAATAGTCAGTTATTGGCGGAAGCAGATGATGAAGACATGGGTTTCCCTATGGAAAGTACTTTTGATGATGCAACACTTATTTTTGAGAATGATAATAACCCAACTTTAGGAGATGCGAGTGAGGCACCACATCCGTTCAACGAAATAAGAGAACTCGTCAACGATTTGGCAGCGTAGCCTGGAAGCGCGCAAACATTGTCACCGTTCAAAAATATACAATATTCTAACAACATATTTGAACTAGAAACGCCGAATATCTATTGCTTGGGTAATGTCCAGTCAAATCGTATCCCAAATAATAAACAACCGGATAAGAAACCTCTGATGAAAAGAACAGTACCAAGGGGATATCATGAGGAGCAGGTTGCCAATGTCGATGGTATCGATATCAGCGCAGCATGGAAAGATAATACACCGGTTACTTTTCTGTCAACCTATATTGAAGCCTTGCCTATAACCACTATTTCGAGACATGATAAAGTGACGATACAGCGGGTACCAATAAATTGTCCGGACATAATAAAAGAATACCCATTTGGGGGCATTGATCTACTTGACAGTTTTATTGGAAACTGAACATTACATCAGATAATGATCTGTACGAAAAGTCTGCGTGGTGTAGTGGTTAGAGCTCTAACTGCGTAAGCGAAGGTCTCTGGTTCGAGTCCCAATGGTGACAAGAAAATTTGTTTTAAGCGAATCTTGGGACCATCGAGCCTGTTTAGTTATACTTGTGATGCATGCTGGTTTAAAATCGGAACGTATTGCAGCTGGGTGGATGTACAGATGGCCAAAGTGTAGTACGGACCTTATCACCTCCCCAAGTGCCGATGCATGCGATCAAGATAATGAGATGCTCTAACTATATCTGAACAAAGAGGTTGTAGTACTAGAGTGAAAAAAAATAGATTGAATCACCAATTGTAAAAAAATCAACCCAAACTTTACCCTAACGCAAACGTTCTTTCAGGTGACACAGTACTTGTATTACTTGAGCATCGATTATTTTTGCCATTTCCGATGGAGTAATCAAAATTCTGATGCAATGCCAAAGATGTTAGATAAATGTACCAAATTTGTGGAGTGAAAACTATCAAACACAACACACTTGTACATCATAGGGATCCTCTTAGTTCCTCTTAAAATTTTCCACACAATACCGCCAATTATTCATAATCATTTGCAACAATATTAATTTTGTTCTAAATGCTTGTAAAGTTGGAAAATTGTACCTTACTATACTTCGAAAAGCTTGCTTTTACGTGAAAGAAGGCTACTGGAGAAAGGAATTCTCTCTGAATTGTCGGAAAAGCTTCATGAATTAGTGTTATCTCTCTTAGAAGCTATGGCTTGTAAACTACACAATTAACGTTTGATGTCATACACATATTTAGCAGCAGAGCTGAGGATATTCAACGGGAAATTTTTACATCTACGTCTAATTAAATAATTTTTAACAAAGTCAGTTGGATATTCATTTCTTTAGTTGAAAATCATCACCGTCGAATTATTCGAACAATAATCGAATACCTGAAGTTTCACTTCTGAATAAGTCCGAAAGAGCGGTAAGATATTCAAGGGCATTCCCGGTTTATGAACATTCCCTCGAATCTGAAGGAGCCCGATGGCTTCAGCCATCAAATAGAACGATCGTGTCCATCGCCAACAATGACGGGCGAGAAAAAGTTAAGGCGATGATTCGAAAACAAAAACAGACTGAACATTTTATCAGTCGTCGAAATTGAACAACTAGTCAAGGCTAATGACAAAGTGAAGAAGTATGAGAGAGAAAATGAGGAACTCAGACTTGGGATCCAGTCACTAGAAGTGCTAGTTGGCAAATTAACTTTTAACAGAGAAAAGCAAACCACCAAGAAGAAAAAAAGTAAAGTCAAGAGCGACCGAAGACAAAAAACCAAATAAACCACACACGGAACCTAATCAAGAAGATATCCTTAGCGTAGACGGAGCAAACGTCAGTACAAACTATTATGTAGAGCTAGCTGGGCTAGACGATTCAATTGACATTAAAGCGGATAATACATTCATCGAGTATTTAAAAATTGAAAATAGGGGAACAACCCAATTGTTTTACCTGCTGGTCCGTCTGTCAATTTTAATCAAAAGAAAGAAAAAGGCCCACCAATCAACTTATTTGGACAAACTGGTAAAAAATATGGTTCAGCTTTTGACAGCTGAAAATAAATTAAATGATTTTTAAGGTTAAAAGACTGAATGCTGACAAACTGACTATTAAAATTAAGTCACTGGTTGACTTTCAGACTGCAAAAGTGCGCTGAATTCTGGAGAGGTTTCGCACTTTACGCACACCCACAAGAGCAAAAAAAACCAGACCGTTTGTTGAAGGGTCTGGACTGCGGAGAGGACACAGTCGATCTCCTTCAAGTAGTTGCATCAGAAATAGAATTTACTGCAGTGAAAAACTTTCCAACAAAGAGATCGATTGTCGATTTAACTTGGTCCAAACGTCGAGCGAAAGCGCTCCAAGAGCCCTTCGAAAAATAAGGTACTTGAGCTTCGGAGTGGTGAGGTAGGAATTCCTTTAGAAGAGCGAGGTCAACCAGTGCTATAGATGCCAAAGATTCGGTTATTCGGCTGCCAATTGTGCCATGAAATACAGATGTTTAAAGTGTAAAGATGTTAATGCCCCCGCCGAGGACAAATTGGCTCAGACGGAGCCTAAAGAATAACTATATTGTGTGAACTGTGGTGTCTTTGGCCATCTAGCATCATATCAAGGATGCTCCCGGTATCAAGATGCAAAAGTAAAATTTACTCCAAAGCAAACTCAAGTACACCGCAGTGTGATACCTACCAGCTTCGTTAAGTCCAGAGTATCATTTGCACTTGCTGCCAGAGGATCAGCAGACACCAATCTAAAGAATGTGAATAATGTAAGTGGCAATAATGAGCTGCTCCTTAAAATTTACCAGCAACTAAATTCTTTGTCCCAGAGCATCGACAAACAAGATTCAAAAATTAACTTTTTTCAGCATTTAGGGCTTCTCAATGCCTCAAATTAACTTGTCATCTAGTCACATTCCCACGGATAATCTTCATTTCATATCGATCAACGTTAACACCATTGTGAGTCTACATCGACATGACTGTCTATTGGAATTCCTTGTCAAGCAAAAGCCTGAAATCATCCTTCTTACTGAAACCCACCTCAATTTATGGCACTCCATGGCCTTTAAGGGTTTTGAAATCGTAGAAAAGATAGGGTAAACGGTGATGGAGGAGTTGGCACCAGGATATTGGCTAGAAGATCCTATTGTTTCTAAAATATAAAAAAAATGAATTCAAAAACTTTGAATTTCTCAAAGTCTCCGTTATCAAAATTTCACTGCCTGGTGGGGATAGGCTCTTCGTTATCTCTGCCTATACAACGGGTCAAAATGTTCTCAAGATCAAGGAGGACCTCAATTCCTTGTTTCAAATACTCGAATTGAACACGCTGCGTAATTATTATATTTTTGCCGGTGACCTGAATGCCAAGTATACATCATGGCTGAACGCCATGGGTCAGAGTCCCCAACATACCCTAGGAAAAATTCATATTTGGACATCTGCATTAGAGACGCAGGACTTGAATTCAGCTTCAATACTCCTCAACGGAAACTACAGGTGCTTCCTTACGATAGTGATCATAACGTAATCGTGATGGGAATCAATCATCGAAGGGATGATCTCTTCCTCATTCCAGTTCAACATGAAAATCATTGGTTGAATTGCAAAACCCGGATTGGAAAAAGTTTCAAAAGAAGTTTACTCGGCATTAACAGATGCACTGTCCTCTTTTTGATGAAGGCAACGCTTGCTCAATGGTTTCCAATGACAGAAATCTAACTATCGATGAAATAGATCTCTATTTGTTGAAGTTAAAGAAGATGACGTTGGAAACGATTAAGAAAGTAGTTCCTAAGATTAAACATCCCCCGCAGGGGGAATGCCGGTCGACAAGAGCTCTCTTGGAGGCTAGCATTCTTTGGGGAGTTCCGCCCCCACGTACCCGAGGAAACTCCGCAGGGGGAATGCCGGTCGACAGGACCACTCTTGGAGGCTAGCATTCTTTGGGGAGTTCCGCCCCCACGTACCCGAGGAAATTCCCGCAGGGAGAAAGCCGGTCGACAAGAACATTCTTGGAGGCTAGCATTCTTTAGGGAGTGCCGCCCCCACGGACCCGAGGATATGGGGGGTGCCGTGAGGTTCCCTCTTATTGTATCTGGATTACGCTTTGGACCACGAACTGGAATTGACGCTTTGGGCTGGCGGATGTGATGGTTTGGACCTAGTTGCTTTGCACAGTAGCGCCGAGGTGAAACTCGTGTGTGAACGGCTCCAATTCAACTATCATACCGTCTCCGTCCCGGTAAAACCTTGGCAGGCCTCGGAGTACGTTCGAAGTTCGCACCATTGGGTTGGTGGTGTAGGTTCGGTTGAGACGAACTCCCGATTAGCGCTGGTCTGGCTCTGAGCACTTGTCCCCATAAGGGCTTGTGCCAACCCTCGCATGGCCTCCCTGCTCTGCAAAGATAACCATGGGACCAAAAAGGCGACTACACACACGAACGGAGATAGCGGCTCCGAGGGGGGACCCAATAAAATGGAGCAAACAAATGAAACCACAAGCAAACAGGAGGCTAGCACGGAGAACCCTTTCAGGCAAAAACCGCTGTTGGCAAGAACACCGATAAAACAAGTCACCGATTGCGGGGGGAGGCAGCAAACCCCAGAAACACTGTTAAAGTCAACACCACAGGTTAAATCATCGGAGACAGACCACAGACGGACTAACGAACGAAAGAAGGCAGAGTGCGTTGTGCAACCTGGCATCATTGCAGCCTTTGGGCGCAGTAGAAGGACTATGCGCACCCCGGAGCGCCCAGCGCAAGACGTACACAATCCGGATCAAGTTGCGACACCAACGGAGGCCAGTATAAGACTGGGGGAGGGAGAAGTTTTGCCGTTGGCCGACGCCACTTCAAACGCGATCCAAGCGATAGAAGCAAAAGGGCTAGGAAACGGGGGCCTCTCCCAAGAGGTGGCGCCAAATAACACAATCGCCCTTGACCGCGCCGAAGAGGAGCGGCTTACTCGGAAAGCGGGGAATATCGTCAAACAACTGAGGGCTGCCTGCGAAGTGCAGAAAAACATAGGCAAGAGTGTCAAGAATGGCATTCTTGAACTGGAGGAGCTTTTTGGCCGCATAACGCACTACAGGCGGAGGTGGCTTGCAGCCGAGAAGCACCAAAAAGACACGCTCTCCCTCGAGGCATCAGTGGGTCCTAGCAGCAGCAAAAGAATGGCCGGTAGCCCAATTGAAGGCGACTGTGAGAAAAGGAGGAAGGATGAGACCATAAACGAAGTTGACACTCCAGGCGAGGAGTTTCATGTGGTGCGAAACAAGGCAGCGAAAAAAGCGGCCAAAAAGCTACTCCTAGAAAAAAAAAGACAAAGAGCTCAACCACGAAGAGAACAAGGAGCCCCCCGCTATACCGCAGAAAACAAAAAGCAAACCGCGGCACAAACCCTTGCGAGAGGCACTGCTTATTAAACCCACTAAGGGCCGAACCTACGCAGATGTCCTCCGTGAAATTAAAGGAGCGGTCAAGCCAGACGACACCAAAACTGCCATCAAAGCAGTTCGACCAACCCGGACCGGCGGCTTGCTGGTGGAATTCGGGCCAGAGGCCACAAACAAAGATGCATTCCGTGACGCGGTTCAAAAGGTTCTTGGAGATGCGGCAACGGTTGCCTCGCTCGAACCAATGGCCACCCTGGAAATCAGGGACCTCGACTGCGTCACGGACAAAGCTGAAGTAGAGGATGCCATTAGGAGGGAGTTCCCCAGCTTAAGTGAAGTCAAGGCAAGATTGACGCGTGAAAACACAAGGGGGCAACGCATGGCTATTGTCGAACTAGCTGATAAAGACGCCCAGCAAATCCTGGCGAAGGGCAAAATTAAGATAGGTTGGGTGATCTGCAGGATACGGAGAAGAGCGATCCCTATCCGCTGCTTCAGATGCCTCGAATACGGACACACCGCGTATGGCTGTAGGGGACCCTACAGGAGATCTCTGTGCTACAAATGTGGTGAAACGGGGCACAAAAGGAAGGAGTGCACGAACGAGGCAAAATGCATTCTTTGCAAGGACGCTAAGCTAGCACCCGGTGACCTCAAACATGAGCCGGGGACAGGGAGATGCCGGGTTTTCAAGGAGGCCCTAACTAAAGCCAAATCGATACTCAAATGATCCGTATCCTGCAGGTCAATTTGCACCGAAGCACAAACGCCCAGGACCTACTTGAGCAGTTTGCGAGGGATAAGAAAGCTGACCTCCTGTTGCTGAGCGAGCAACATCATAACAAGGACTCGCAAGCGTGGTACCCTGACAAAACTGGTACCTCGGCCATCTGGGTTCGAGACAGCGCCCGCCTTCAGGTGCAGGGCCATGGACGCGGGGATGGTTTTGTGTGGGTGCGGTGTTCAGGGATAACATATTTCAGTGTTTATCTGACGCCTAACGAGGCAATGCGATCCTTTCGAACCAAACTCGATGCCCTGGAGGACGCTGTCTCGAACACAGAGGGCCACATGCTGGTCGGGGGAGACTTCAACGCTAGAGCCATCGAATGGGGTATGCCACAATCCGACCCAAGGGGAAAGCAAATATTGGACATGGCGGCCAGAACAGCGCTTTTTGTCCTAAATACTGGTAACACCCCTACTTTCCGCCGCTGGGGTTGCGTAGGAACCATACCCGATGTGACACTCGCTTCGGAGTCCCTGGTACCTAGAGTACACAACTGGCGAGTACTAGAGGACTACTCGGCTAGTGATCACCAGTATATAGCTGTTGAGATTCACGACGGTGCCACTCTGCGTGCATATGCCCAAACTTCAATCCTCGGATGGAGGACTGGGAGGATGGACGTCGAGAAGTTCACTGACGCGCTTACGGCAGGCGCACCGTTGCTGGGAGCTCCGCCAGGGAGTGGAGGGCCTACAGCCAAGGAATTGGTGAACTCAACTATGAGTACCATCATAGCTGCTTGCGAGTCTTCCATGCCCCGCCGGAGACCCCGACATGGTAAGCCTCCAGTATACTGGTGGTCAAACGAGATCGCCGAACAAAGAAGCGAGTGTCACAAACTTCGGCGAGAGGCCCAGCGGGCGCGAACACGGGAGGAGGCAGACACTAGGCTAGCAGCATACAGGTCCGGAAGGAAATATCTTCGCAGGCTTATTAACAAAAGCAAGGCCCGATGCTGGCAAGACCTCGTGGACGATGTAAATAGGGATCCGTGGGGCCTTGGCTACAAGCTGGTCATGGGGAAACTTGGTGCCCTACGGAAGCCTTGTATACATGACGCGGAAAAGATGGACGCGATAGTGCGGGGACTCTTCCCCGCCCATCCCGTCCGTGTTGACGCTGTCCATGGTGAAACAGCAGTCGAGTGCCCACTCTTCACACAGCTGGAACTGGAGGAGGCAGTCCTCTCCCTGAAGGCAAGGAAGGCTCCAGGTCCAGATGGTGTTCCAGCTGAGGTTTTGCAGCTCGTCTATCACCATTGTCCTGACTTGCTGCTCAGCACATTCAACGCTTGCCTACGGGACGGGGTTTTCACGGTACGATGGAAGGTGGCGAGGCTCGTGCTGGTCAGCAAGGGGAAGGGAAATCCCGAATCGCCGTCTGTATACCGCCCGTTATGCATGCTAGACACGGCTGGGAAAGTGCTAGAGAAACTCATCAAGGGAAGACTCACTGACGCGATTCGTGCTGCTGGGGACCTATCTCCTCGGCAGTACGGCTTTAGAGCAGGACGTTCTACCATTGATGCGATTGCAGAGGTGGTGAACGCGGTCCAAAAGGCAGAGGCATATAGTCGCACCAAGCGACGGATCGTCCTGTTGGTGACACTCGACGTCAGGAATGCCTTCAACTCCGCTAGATGGGTGGATATTCTGGATACGCTGGAAAACTCTTTTCAAGTTCCAGAATATCTAATGCGGCTTTTGAGGAACTACCTAAAGGACCGAAGCCTGCTCTACGACACGACACAGGGCCAACGAAGGATGGCGGTTACATCGGGTGTTGCCCAGGGATCTATCCTTGGTCCGGACCTGTGGAACGTGTCTTACGACGGGCTACTGAGACTTGAGATGCCAGATGAGTCGCGCTTGGTCGGCTATGCGGATGATGTTGCGGCTCTGGTCGCCGGACGCACCGTTGAACAAGCGCAACTTAGGCTAGGTATGCTAATGCGCCGAGTGAGGGACTGGATGACTACTCGCGGGCTCAGTCTAGCACTGGAGAAAACCGAAGTGGTCATCTTGACAAAAAAGAGAATCCCTAGAGTAAGGATGATCAGTATTGGAGATATACAGATCGAATCGAAGCCAGCGGTGAAGTACCTGGGGCTACTGATCGACTCGAAGATGAGTTTCTCTGAGCAAATCAGGGCAACGGCTGAGAAGGCTGCTTCGGGAATATCGGCCCTGAGTCGACTTATGGCCAAAGTAGGGGGACCCAGCCCATCAAGAAGACGCCTCTTGATGAGTGCTGTAGGGTCAGTGCTACTGTACGGAGCAGAGGTATGGGGCGACGCTCTCAGCAAGGAGGTATACCGAAAACGATTGGCACAGGTACAGAGAAGAGGAGCACTGAGAATTGCATCTTCGTATCCAACAGTCTCCGACTCGGCGGTGAGAGTGATTGCAGGCGTGATACCTGTCGCCCTCCTTGCTAGAGAGCGCCGCGCTATTTACCTGCGCCGAAACGAGGATGCAAGGGAGATGGTTGTCCGCGAGGAGAGACAACGCTCGCTCAACGATTGGCAGCAGTCTTGGAGGAATCGCACGAAGGGAAGGTGGACTGCGCGCCTCATCCCGGATGTGAGACCGTGGCTAAATCGAAAACATGGTGAGACTGACTTCTATCTGACCCAGCTTTTGAGCAGGCACGGGTGTTTTCAGTCTTACCTGCACAAGATCGGCAAGTCACGGTCTCCCGATTGTCGGTTTTGCCCAGGAGAAGAGGACAATGCCTGTCACACATTTTTTGCGTGTACGAAATGGGCCAGGCTGCGAAGGGAACTCTACAGGGAGACGGGAGAGCTCACCCCGGATAATATAGTTGCGGTGATGCTCGAATCGGTTGACAAATGGAACCAGGTGGCACATTATGCTCGGGCAGTCCTAAAATATAAAAGGGACTCACAGCAGCCGGGGGCGCTGGGGCTGGGGGATCGCTCTTCTGGCAATTCCTCTTCCCCCCTCCCCTCCCGGTAGGAAAGGGACTCCCCAGCTTGAAGGCGCCCCACGGCGTAACAAAACGAGACCTGGCCCGAAGTAATGTGTCAAACGGTTCCAGGCTAGGTTCTCAGATTGACAGGGGAGGTGTTTAGTGGGTAGTCCAAAGGTATCCTCCATGGGAGTCCCACACTGCCAGACTCGGCGGGCATAAATGCCTTCACCGCCCTACCACAAAAAAAAAAAAAAAAAAAAAAAAAAAAAAGATTAAACATCGAAACAATATGGAAAGGTATGAAAAACCAACCATTGCAAGGTTAACAATATTGAAAAGCCTTCTTCTCATACGTGGCTACACCACTTACCGGCAATTTTTGGACTACAATCATCCTTCGTTGGCTTTGTTGAAATTACACCTGAGGAATGTCCGGAACTTACTTCGTCCATACTTCAGGAGTTAGGTCAGCAATCAATGGGCGGAAAAACTGAAGGGTAGTAGTCCACAGGACCCAGAAAGCATTTTAACGAAAGTGAATAGCTTATTGCGTAAGAGGTCTCGAGTGAAGGTATCGAATCTTGAAGTCCCTAGTGAAGAGATAAATCTTCTCGATGGAGCTGGCATCGAAATTGATAGTATGATTCCGGATAGAAATGGAAACAGGATTATATGTGATGATTTGCAGAAATTTGCCCTGATTGGAACTCAATTTGAATTGGTTCATCTACCAAACCCTGAGAGAGGGAATCAAATACTTTCAGTTCAATAAAACATTAAAATTTGACCTCATACCGAGCATGAAGCTTATTGATTATTTTGTCAGCAATGAAGACATGTGTTTCATATTTGACAAGATAAACAAGAAATCATGTGGTATTGACGGTGTTCCAAATATAGTTGTCCGACATTTGCCTGATGTTCTTATTAGGAATTATTGCATATTGTTCAACAACATATCGAGCAATTCATATTTTCTGAATGAGTGGAAAAAGGTCAAGGTATATTCGATCTTGAAGAAAGAATAAGAATCTTCGCGCCTTAAAAGCAATCACCCAATCAGCTTGCTGGCTAACATCAGCAATGTGTTTTAAGTGATACAAAATAAAGCATTAAACGCCCACATTGAGACATATGAGTTAATGCCGAATTGCCAATTTGGTTTTTGTGCAAGGCATTCGACCATGCATGCGATAACGAAAGTAACCTCAGACATATGTTGTAAACTAATCAACAGAGAATGTGTTGGGGCGTGTTTCATTGATCTGAAGAAAGCCTTCGGCACGGTACGTTTAGATGGACTAGTTTTTTAACTCCTTCAGGACAGGTTCGCCAGACACCTTGTCACCTTGATATGTTATATATTATACGGGAAATCATTTGTTGTAACTGATGGAAAACTGACGACAATACGCGAATTCAAGATCCTGAATGGTCTACAGCAGGAAACAGTTACTGCGCCCCTGCTTTTCTCAATATTCATTCGCAAGATATTGAACGGCTTTGATTTTAACGTCTCACCAACGAGATCGTTGGTAGCGTTTGCTGATGATCTAATCATCTATACGGCAGACCAAAAAGGTACAATAGTTCAAACAATCTTCAAAAACGTTCAATGATGTGCAGTTATACACCGACAATTGGCGAATGAAAACCAATGCGCAGAAGTGCGAAACAATTTTGTTTCGGACAACAATGCAGGAGGCCAGCCAAGATTTGAAACGTAATTGGAAGGATTTCCACATCATGGCTGGCGAGGGTAGTTCAGAATGGGTTCCACATAAATCTTGTGTTCGATACCTCGGTATTCATCTCGATCAGTATCTGTACTATGCTAAGCATGTCAAAAACATGCTTATTTAAGGACAAAAAGTAGTCATAGCCCTTCGAGGATGCTTTCATTCCAAATACATCGATCAAAAGGCCAAAGTTATCTGTTACAAGACCCTGGTTGGAAGAGTTTTGACATATAGATGTCAGATCTGGTACAACCAGAGTGCTAATACTATGGAAAGATTAAGAGTTTTCGACAGGAAATGTCTCCGTGCGTGTACTGGTTTGTGCAGAAAGCCTGAGACGGGTTGGAAACACTATATATCGAAAAGAAGAATTTATCAAACTGCTAAAGTGACGAGAGTCGATAACTTCATATTGAAACTTCTTCGGAATCATACCGCAAGATATGTAACTGTGAGCGATAAACCCTGGATTTTACAGCCGTTCCACCCTACAGACGGGTATATTGAGACTTGTCTCGCTACTGGCTTCATTCTTCCCGAAGCATTCAGTTATTTTGACATGAATCGATATGTTTTTGATTCTGACGGCGTCCCAATCATATGTCACATATATAGAAGGGCCACCGATAAGAAGATAAAGTATCCTACGAGTTTGAGTTCACGAGCCCAATGATTCCACTCGAGCTGCGACGGAGAAATCTACGTATTGGTGGCTGAATAACAATGCCTAAATTATTTGTATTTATTTTCTAATTTTATTTTTTTTCGTTATTTCGTTTTGAGTTTCAGCGCATTATTGTCACATTTAATGTTCTTTGTTCATGTTAAAAATTATGGAAAGGTTTCAATATTTAGGATAGGTGTACGAGATGCGTGCGAAAATAAATGAGACTTTTGTCATAAAAAATTGGAAAGTGTCATCCCATATTGCGAATTCCGGCGTACCGAGATTCTCCCATTCGCAACTTCAAACTGCCGCCGTAACATATCCACCTTTGTTCGGGCATTTATACCTTTTCCCCTATATATTTATTTAATTTTATTAAAATTTTACCAATTTCCCTATAATTTTAATTTCCACATCATCACAACCCTACCCTTTTCCCTTATTTTCAATTTCAAAAAACTAGTAATATAATAATAATTTTAATTTTCCTCTAACAACACTCCGTTCGTTAATTCCCATTAACAAAATTTCATTCTATACATTTTTCCTAACAAAACCTAATCCCTTCCTTCATACTAACTACATCTATTCATCAGTTCCCACTAACAAATTTTTTTTTCATACTAACAAAAAAAAATTATTCACGTTTCCCTATTAACAAATTTCAATTTCATGCCCATCAAGGAAGAGTTGAAGTTGCTAATTTGATGAATGGGAAATCAATAGAATGTGGCCCCGTTGGTAGCGTCGTGAATTCTCGACCGGGGGTCCGCTGGGACCCTGGGTTCAAGTTCCCCGAGCCCAGAAAAGCGCTCTTTTTGAGTATCGGCAAAATCAATAGTTTCCGTATGTATGTAACACTTTGCATCTAATCAAATGCTTCTTTGATTATACAAATTGCCATATATGCCAAAATGCAAGCTGTTGCGTTTTTTGGTACGAAAAAGATATGTGGGTAGCGGAATCGAGGTATAATGAACTTCGATTACGTTACCCAGATGGGGCAGTGGTAATGGAAAAATTAAAAGATTGCGGATTAGCGAATCAGGCTCTTGGATTTGGGGCAGTCAGGATTTGACGTCGAAAATAAGAGGGAGTGCTTTGGACGTGAATTTTTGGGATTCCGTTTTGAGTTTGCAAAGTGGAAGAAGTGCTTTAGGCGTGAATTTTTGGATTCCCTTACGACTTTGAAAGTGGAAGAAGTTCTTTGGTGGTGTGAAGAAGAGTTTTTAATTGGAAGTGAATTTTAACCTGGATTTTGGGGATTTTAACTTCGATTTGGGATTTTCAGTGTGGGTGTTGGGTAAATTTTGGGAAAAATATTCAACTTATAAATAATAAAAGAATTAAAAAGCAGTGAGAAAAAGAAAAAAAAAGAAAAAAGGGTGAATATCAAGGCATTATTCTAAAGTGAAGAGGAACGAAGATACAGTGTCGGAGAATAAAAGTGGAAAGTTCTACGGTTTAAACAAGCCAGTGCAGAAGTTACAAAGGTAGCCGTTTTACCATTTTTCTTTGATTTTCTTTTTTGTATATTACAGAGATTTCAACCTTAGTTTACAGTGGCCCCACGCTTCTTTCTTGGCTTTTCACCGAGCACTCGGAGTTTTGCAGGAAAGTAAGTGAGTATAGATTTGACTTTTTCTCTACTTTTTTGCTTTATTTCAAATTACGGTATTGTTAATTCATTTTTGTATATTTAGTTAACCATCGTTTAATTTATATTCCCTTAAATTAGATTTTGAAGGGGCGGATTTGCTTTTGGGTGTTTAAATTAATTTCTTTTTTTTTGTAAAATTTACGAATTGTTTTTATATAAATTTATATTTTTGCTAAATAAAACGGCCATATCTGAGTAAGGCAACAAAACATTTTTCATTTCTTAAAATGACCTCCCCCTTTCCCGTCCGTTTCCATTTGTGTTAGTTATTATATGTAGGGTGGCTCAGCACGAGCAAAGGGTGTCCCGGAAGTCTCACGACACGGCTGAGCTTCGACCCGGGCTACACACCCCTCTGATTAAACATAATGTCTGCAACTGCGGTGGCTTCCGTGGCTGCAACACCCTCCCTGATTCCCAGTGAAAGTTTGGTGACATTCGATTCAGTAGAAGTGAAGTTATTGCGTCTAAAGTGACAGTATGTGTACGTCATCGGTACAAAAATGAGTTTTGAACAAAGAGCTAATATCAAATTTTGTTTTAAAATCGGTAAAACGTTTACCGAAACATTTGAATTGATGAAAAAGTTTATGACGACGATTGTCTATATCGTGCCAGAGTTCATGAGTGGCTTACACGTTTAAGAGATGGTCGTGAGGACATAAATGACGATGAACAAACGGACCGCCCAGAATCAGTGATCACCGAAAACTCCATCGAAATTTATCAAAAATGAGCAAAAATCATCGTTGAAACTCATGGAATCAGAGTTGAATATCTTCAAAACATAGATTTATCGCATTTTAACCGATAATTTGGGATTACGAAAGGTCTGTGCACGTTTTGTTCCAAAATAAACGAGACTTTTGTCATAAAAATCGACTCTTTTGACAGATTTTTTGACTAGAAATCGCATTTCGGAAAATCGCATTTAGCCATGAAAGGAAAACGCTTTGCGTCCATAGAGGGCACCCAAAAGGCTTGCACCGACACCGTCAATGACGTGAAACACTCTTTCGAAAAGCTTTTGGATCGCACAAAACAGTGTATCGAAGCCGAAGGAGACTATTTTGAATAAATAAACTCGAATTTATCAGAACAAAGCTCCCGTCGTTTCTATTTTAGCTCAGTATCGTTTATTTTGGAAAGCATCTTGTATGTTGTGTTTATTCTATTAGATTTAAAGATAATGGTTAGCGTTTAGGTTAGGAATATTGTGTTAGCATTTTATTAGTATAAGATAAAGTTTTTGATTGCATTTGATTAGAATTAGGTTATAACATATTAGATGTAGAGAACGTAGAACGCATAAGCCGAAGGTCCCAGGTTCAAATCTCGTTGGGAGCAACGTGATTTGGTTCAGGGGGTTTTTCGGACAGACTATGAGTGTTCACTCAGTGGTGATATCTACTGATTTAATCATATCATAGCTGAGCAGGCACACGGGAGCATGGTACTGACCAAACCAACTTCCAAAAAAATCAATACGGTCATTTGAATAGTGTTGGTTGGTTTTTTCTCCTTTTTCCAATTGAATCATAAAATATGCATTAATTTTAATGAAATTAAATTTGATATCATTTTTTTTTTTTATTAAATGTTTTTAACTTGATAATGCATAAATTTAGAGAGCAATTTGGGCCATAAAGTTTTAGTATTTTTATTGTTTGGAATTTGCTTTATATTCTTTGAAAATGTATAACGACTAGTATTAAATAAAGCGCCTCTCACTTTTACTTTGAGGATATTCAACGCAAATGTTGAGAATACCTGATTAACTTTGTCTTCAAGGAGTTTTTATGGTTGGTGTTTTGGTTCAATTTGAATCGATGAGCTTCTATCCATTCTGGCTCATTTTGAGAACTTTATTGACCGCACCTTTGCAGCCCACCATGCGGCATCCTCAGAAGCTTTTGACAATGAGATTTAAGTCTTACTGGGTTTTTCAAGATGAAAAAAGGAAACTTTCAGCCCACTCATCAAACGCAAGCAACATAGAGCGCTTCTAAATTGAAAAATCATCGGAAATAAGAACTATCCTAGTTAATACCCGACGAACTTAAAACGGAAAATTCAACTTTGAAACAGGATACCCAAAATTATACAGAAATAACTGAAAATGATAAATTTGCAGAGGTTCTGTAAAATTACAAAAAAGTTTTTTGTCATCAATAACTTTGTTGAAATCTGCTGCTGAAAAATCACCCTTCTAAGAAAATTTGGCCCAATCAGATCAATATTGTTTTCTATCTTGTCTAATTGCCTGACAATGTTTTTTGCAAATTCATTATTTTTGATCCGGTTTCCCTCCGGCCATGATGTTGTTAGAGAACTCCTTTAAAGATGCTTATGTAAAATTCTTATTATATTTCCTTCTTATTATTCATGAAATGAGCTCACACACACAGTTCTTCTCTGTCTTTTTTGTGAAACTAGTATGTATGGTGGTTCATTGTTATTTTTAAATTGAGGAAATCCTTACGAATAACCACAAAATTCGTTTAATTATTACGGACATATTATTTTACATAACACGAAGCTTGAACATTTCAATTCTCAACTATAATATTTTAAAAAGAAATCCAGATAATCACAAAAATATTTAAAATACTTACTGTCGATATTGAATTAACTTTTTTCAACCAGTGACTGTACTTGCACTACACTAATTTTCAAACCAACTTCGCGCGTTAAGAACCAAACCTCAACTGATACTCAGAAGCTAGTACCTATTAATTCGCAACCTACATGATGAAGCCAACGTAGTTATCTACTAACGTAAAGAAGAGAAATAATGCAAAACTCTGTGAGGAGATCTAAGAACATGCTGAAGACTGCTCACCTCGGTCATTTGAAATCATGAAAATCTTTGTAGCATCAACATGTTAGTTTTTATACCATGGCATCAACCCATCCGCGAAAGCTCAACACTAGCAGCGCGTATCATCCAAACGAAGGTGCGTCCATGGTAACATAAAATTTTCCTTTTTTAGGCGCATAAATATCCCAATGCTCCCTCATGGTTGCATGCAAACTTCTGCTCGTAGGCCGTTAAGACTTACTTATTCAAGAAGAAGTAAAGAAGTTCAAAAATTCATTTTTATAGAAGTTATTAGCATTCCTGTCGTCTTTACTCACAAACCTTTGGACTACTGCTGATAAGTTTTCTTACGTGGACTTGGCACCTTGTATCCGTTATACAAGAATAAGTCCAAATAATTCGATAAAAATAGTTAGAAACATGTGAAGATATTTCAACCATCCAATGTTCTCGGTTTGTGAAAATATTAACAGGTGGTTGTAGGGAAGATTCACTGTGGGACTGAAAAGCGTACCCGTGAACTATAATCACGCAATTGAAAAGACTTCGCAAGTGGTTGACGCCCCGAGGACCTACTCTTAGGACCTTGACTTTCACCTTCGTTGCAGTTTTATTAATTATTCTTCCATCTTCAATCTTTGCTGAGTTCAATCACCTGCATTATAAGTGAAATTCCCTGCGTCTAATATATTTAACCACAATGGTCAATTCTGAGTTCTAGTACACAATTTGATATATTGCATCCTTGTTCTTCTTCCACGATTCTTACATTTGTCCGACCTACATATGTTTGAATTTTAAAAAGATTGGACCCACAACGCTAACTGACTATACCAGCAAATCTAAAAAACTATTAAATTAGCATGATTTTGTTTGTAATTCCTATTACTAGATTGAAACAACGGTCATCAAAGAACGTGGGCGGAATCGAGCGCTAACAGGTACATGAGAAAGGTGTCATTAACATGGTCATAAAACCAAATATTTGGCTAAGACAAAAGCTTGAAATCTCCATTGAAACTGTTAATATTCCACTAATCGCTTCTAACGATCATTAACTCAAATTTTCTTGGCCTGAGCTTTGTTACAATTGTTTGGTGTACACAATAAGAACTGAAGTAATTGTTGAACGAACTCTGTTATTTTGGAAGTTCCCTCATCTATTAATATTTTTTAAGGATTTTTTTAAAGTGAAACGATTGCAAAATCATTTTTCAGCATTTTAATTTCCCATTTTTTCGCAATACCAATCTTTCATTATCAACTTGAAAGCGTTAGTGCGATCCGTCAGTGTGGCGACTTAAAACTGGAGGTCAGGAGAAGGAACATAAAGTGAACAAGTTGAAGTAGCAGGAGAGTGCTCCTGCCAGAAGGGTATTGTAAAACAATTAGTAAATCAAACAATATATTCTGCATATCAAAACTTGACTTATATAGAGATTCCATAAATTGAGTTCGAACAATTATTATGGTTATTATGTTTTTAAACTCTCCATCATTTTGTTTCAAGTGTTTTGACCCCGTTGCTTGATTAGTCATGATATCACATCAATATTACAAACCATTTCTAAAAATTTATCAAAATTCTTACATATTTATAGTGTCTAGGTCCGTTGCAAACGTGTATCTCCCTGGTATCACGTGTTAATGTTGTTGTAATTGTTAAATATTCAATCGGCTGTAACTTAGCTGTTTATAGTTTAATTATTGTGAAATTTTCGGGGCACCTACAATTGCTTTTAAAAAACTTAAATTGTAGGTTTTGGGAAATTTAAGGGTCCCATCTTGATTTTATAAAAATGTAAAATATATAAAATGTAATATTATTCACAAAGTTGATCGAATTTCCACTTCTGAGGTATTTGTTGCCCTTGTACTCTTAAAGTCACACCTCTATGATTTTTTTCAGATTTATCGGGACGAGGGGGACACCAAATTTTCGTACATTTGCCCTTCTCCTGCACCCGTCAAAGCAAAACTTATTAGCTTAAGACGTGTTGTGAAAAGTTATCATTAAGACCTTTGATTGGATACCCTTATTGCCTACATGCGATGAAATTTTTTTTTCGGGGGCAACTCCCCTATATGGGGAGACCCCCTCTTAAAGGCCTTATAAATTTATTTTCGTGGTGAAACTTTGAAGAGGGCGTCACTTTGCATCTACTTACAAAATTTTATGTAGTTTGCGAGAAAAATTGGTGTGACACACGGATGGACGGACGGACAGACAGGACGCGATTTTAGTAGGGTATTGTAAAATGATTTTACAATACCCTAAAAATGTGTCTCCATCTTGATTGGACTGAGGATAAAAATAAATACACGGATGTTAATGAGTTACATTATAACATATAAAATATCCGTCGCCACGTAAAAGAACAGGCGACGAGAAACAAATACTCGTAAATATTATAGTATACATGTAATAAAACATCCTTCGCCCTGTAACAGACAGGACGCGTGAAAAACCGATTATGTATTAAGGATGGAATTTCTTTTAAGATCAGAATGTAAATAATCTGAGTAGGTAAGAAATATAGGGTGATTTATAACAAGTGTACACATGTGAATGGGCTTTAACTCTTATTTATCACCAACTTCAGGTCCATATATTGACAGATTATGACAGTACGGTTTTTTACAATTCTAACCATGACGTCATACACATCAGCCAAACGTTTTATTATTGTTAAAACTTTTTACAAAAATAATGAATCGCCAGTGCAAACATTTCGCGCTCTACGTGAATCGAATAATTTCACGAAATGGACCCATAAATTGGCCGGCGAGATCGTGTGATTTGACTCCTTGTGACTTCTTTCTTTGGGGATTTCTGAAGGATCGTGTTTACGCTAATGCTCCCCAGAGCTAATATCGCCGGAAATGTGCGAAAATGTCATCGAAAATTACAATCATCGTTTGATAGTCTGTCAAGCAGCACGAGGTTCACATATGCCCTGTTACGTACAAAATCAAGTCGTTCACGGCGCGACCTCAGGGATGTTGCCGGCCAACTCGCGGAGACGAGTCGTGGTGACGCCCAGCGCTTACTTTGTGTATCCCTGGGGCCAACTGGTCGCTTGAAGCGCGAACCCTAGACCAGAGCCGTCACTCCTTGTTCGAATACCCTGGGGAGCTAGGTTTCCACAGGATGTGCTATTCGTTGCGTTAGCCCCCGTCGCGGCACACTCGAAAGTCTCCTCCTATCACCGTAACAAAGTCTTTGCCTAAAACCCGCTGTAAGAAAACTTTGCCTAAGTCACACAAAAGGAATCTTCGCCTAGAACCACACTTCCTCCTATCACCGTAGCACAGTCTTTGCCTAAACCCCGCTGAAAGAAAACGTTGCCTAAAGGCTCACAAAAGGAATCTTCGCCTAAAACCACACTTCCTGCAGAGCCACCGGCACTACGTTCTGCCACCATACACTTTGTGGCCACTTCCTTTTAGGCAACAACCTTCACTTTCGCGATTAGCGAGGAAAGAAAGAACTCCGATAATTGAAAGGAAAAAAAACAGCGGCTCCAATCCGTTACACAATTCATCTATTTTTTTTCCACTAATAAAACAAAACAAAAACCTATCCTCCTGGATCACTTACATTTCAGCATTTACACATTAAATAAAATATATTTGATTTGTATCGAATGTGGTAATTTATATTTTAAAGGCACTCTTACTCGCTCACCTACAATTTCCCTAACCGGTGGGGGCCCCTTTCTGCGTCCTTCGTACTCGAACGGCTCCTTAGAGGAGGATTCCGCCAACCGACACAATCCGCACCGAGAATTATTGTTCCTTTATGTCACAAATTTAACGCTCGTCAACAATGATCACCCTTAATAACTTTTATTTCGCAACTTCGACACCAGTAATCACTTCAGCACCTCCGTCCACAGCAAAAAAAAAAAGGGAAAAGAACAAAGAGACCCCAGCGCGCCAAATCTCCTCCTTATATATCCTCTCCACCCCAAAATAACGGCGGGACCACTTTCCCGGTTTTTTTCTCCCCGGTTCACCAACTTTGCCCACATTCCACCGTTCTTCCGAGAATCGTCCCGGTTCGGGTTGGTTCGCTCCATTTCCCATGTTCCATGTTCACGCCGTCCCACTGAAATCATATGGGATGGATTATCCGAGTTGTTCCGAAACGTCAATCGCAATTGTTTATGTTTGGCAATGGTCGCCGTGCGGGTGCTATTTTCGGTGGTTTTTGTGCGATTATGAGTGCTCGAGTCGCGTAAAGTGGATTCCTCAATCCTGGTAGGTGTTTATGTGTTGCAATGGTCGCCGCGCGGGTGCTATTTTCAGTGGTTTTGCGCGATTATGAGTGCTCGAGTCGCGTAAAGTGGATTCCTCGATCCTGGTAGGTTGTGGTTTGCTACTTTCCCCCTAGAATTATTAGTTTTGTGGTTGTTCAGAGTGTTGTCGCGGCCGCCGCGCGGATATTATGGAAACTCGTGTGATAATTGGGCCTAGGCTTCCCTAGTAGGTTTCCACTTGGCATTTTCCCCCTAAAATAATTAGGTTTGAGGTTGGTTGCAGAGTTTCCGCGGCCGCCGCGCAGATGTTGTGGAAGTGACAATTCGTGTAATGGGGCGAAATGGGGCGATCGACATCAGGTGTTGAATTACCCACCACGACGTTTCGGTTCGATTCTTCCCTATTGCCACTGGTGCATCCTTTTCTGTCTTCTCCTTTTCGATGTGTCCTCCATCGAGTGGGTGGCGGTTAGCGATTGCTTGGTTGGTTGAGCCGTGCAGTTTAGCTGCCCTGTTTTGGTCCTTGCGGTGGCAATTCGCTTTAGCTTTAGTTCGATTAAGTGGCGGATTGTCATCATGTAGCGCATAAATTGTATATCGTTGACGCTGCTGCGACGGTTGACATAGCCTCGTAGTAGTTGATGTAATGCGCTCTAATAATATGCCTGGTATCTAGTTAATCTAATAGTGCCTGGTGGTTAGTTAAATTATTGCTACAGGTAAATAGTGCCTTCTATTCAATAAAATAAAATGTGATCCAGGTTACATTTTTCTATTCTCCTGTCCTGAAAACGGATTGGAGCCTGTTCACCCTTGAGTGATTGTCGGTCATGGTTCGAATACATCTCGCGAGGGCGGAAGTGTATGGTGGTTACTTGGCCCCGATTATCTCGTGGTGACATTTCCCCCATCGCCTGAAGAGGATTTCTCCGAAATCCGTGTTTGGCCTATTTAATATTTAACGTTCCAACCTGACTCAGCTTTAAACCGCCGACCATTGCCAACTTAAGTACCGAGCTGCTACTCTAAGAATATCTATCTACAAACGTATCTAACCAAGAAAAGCAATCCCCTTCTTAAAAAAAAAAAAAAAATTCCTAGCCTACCCAGCACCTCTGAAATTTTCTAAAATTCCTATCTACTCTACCTAATAATTTCAGTAACTAATCTAACTAAAATCAACAGATGATTGTAAAATTTAACTAATAGTGACCTAATATCTATCCGCGACCACTCCCCGTGGAAGTATTTTAATGTGTAAGAATTATTTCTTTTAGTTTCTTTTGTTGGCTCTTTGTGTTCATTTCAATATTATTTTTATAATATTTTTTTTTCTTTACGCTACGTTTTTTTTTTGTTTGTTCTATTTATAGGAATCCAATTTTTTTTTTTTTTTTGTTTTAATGAGCTTTCAAAATTCATTTCCTAGCCTAGTCCTAAATAAATCTAACTTGACCTTATTTGTATTGATATAATTTTCCCTCTAATACTACATTCAAAACTGATTCTATAGACTAACCGCAAGGTGTAAGACCTATCTAAACGAACCTATCCTAAACATTTTTGCTACTTTTTCTTTTAGCCTGTTGTAATACTCATCAAATGAAAAAAAGAAAAAACTGAAGTGGAGGAGGAAATTACAAAAGAAAACAAAGGGGAAAATAAAGGAGGGGGGAGGGAAAAATTAAGCGGGATCCACCAGTCGCTATGCGCCAGCTACGAGGAAAAGGGAAAAAAAACGTAAAGGTTATCAAGCTGATAGCAGCCAGGATACGCAGGTAGATCTAAATAAATTTTATCGATGTATCCTTGTATTGTATCTATCTTGTTTGAGTCGTCTATCCCTATTATCGTTGCCTGTCCCAGCGTATTCCTGGAGGAAAAGTGGGTTAAACTACCTTCCCATTACTAACGTTCCTAATTAAAGGAAAATCCTTATCTAATTTAAGCTAAACTATTTTAGGTGGGCCGGAGTTAAACAGACCAATGCGGAAGAATAAATGAAACAAGGAAAGGAAACTTAAACGAAGTGCGAAGGGAAAAAAAAACACAAAAAACGTCTAACAACGCAGGAAGGAGAAAAAAAAACAACGACGCCCCGCCAAGCTACAACCGTCACCTGGACCGGCTTATGGTAACATTTTCTTTTACTTTTCAAAAATTTTTAATGTTGTGCCGTCCATTTAGCTTTCTTCATTTTATTACTCACGTCCTTGTTTCCCTTGGTTTGTTGTTTTTCTTTATTTTTTTTTGTTGGAACCTCCCTACGATGGTATTGCTACTCAACGTAGCGTTTTAAATCCTTCGCGTGCCAGACGCCTGCATTTCGGCCGCCTATATCCGTCAAGGTGAAAGAAGATGCGGACTCGCGGTTTGCGATTCGATATGGCCCCAGATATTCGGGTGCCAGCTTTGCCGAATAGAATTGAGCCGCATCTGACAGGGCATAGTTCCGCCTCCATACCAAGTCACCGATTTTAAATGGTGGAGGTCTATTCCTTAAATTGTATCGCTGCGTACTCTTGCCTGCAGCTTCCTTGAGGTGTTTCAGTACCTCATCCCGGACCATCCTTAGCTTCTCGGCCCTTTTCAAGGGATCCCTCAAAGTATTCTCTTCCGTTGGCTGAACTGGCCTCTTCCGGGAGACTACCATCTCTCGACCGAAGTTGACGAAATAAGGCGTGCTCCCCATAACTTCATGTGTGTATGTACGTAATGCACATCCGATTCGCCCTAAGTCTCGGTCGCACTTGCGATGGTTTTCTTCCACATAGGCCCGCAGCATCCGCTTAATGTTTTGATTGATCCTTTCCGCTGGATTAGCCTGAGGGTGATAGAACGCGGTATATTGCACATCCGTACCATAGGCTGACAGCAGCGCTTGCAGCTCCTTTGACTTGTACTGCACGCCGTTGTCACATACCACTGTTGCAGGCACTCCGAACAGCAAAAATACTCTATCTTCTAGAATCTTCGACACTTGTGTCGCCGTGGCTTGCCGTAATGGAAAAATCAAAGAGAATTTGGAAAAATAATCCACAACGGTCAGGATATGAGTATGCCCCTGCGTTGACCGAGGCAAAGGTCCCACCAGATCGATGCAAATAGTTTCCCAGGGCTCCCTTGCTTGACCAGCTCGCGTGGCCATTGTTCCAAAGGGTCGCTGTCGCTCCACCTTAGTAGACTGACACACCTTACATCTTGAGACATACCGTTGAACATCAGAACGCATCTTGGGCCAAAAGAATCTCTGAGCAATTCGGTCGTAGGTACGACTTACGCCCATGTGGCCGGCAGTGGGATCGTCGTGGCACTCTTGGAGGACTTTACTTCTATCCGACTTTGGCACTACCTGCTTCCAGAAATTCCCACTGAGTTCCGCATGTCGGTTGGGGATTCTTTTCCATAGGACATCTCTCTCCACACGCCAGTCTGCAAATTGGTCTGGATTGCCTCGTACTTTGTCCATCATCCCCTGTATCCATTTGTCGTTTGGTGGACTGTCGCTTTCAATGGTCCCTACCTCCGGGACTGATCTTGAGAGCGCGTCCGGCACCAAATGCTCTTTCCCTTTTCGATGTATCACATCAAAATCGAACTGCTGGAGCCGCACGGCCCACCGGGTCAGCCGACCCGTGGGGTCCTTTAGATTGTGCAGCCAAACCAGGGAATGGTGATCCGTGATCACGTTGAATTTCGTTCCTTCGATATAGGGCCGAAGCTTTTCTACTGCCCAAAGGACGGCTAGGCACTCTTTTTCCGTCGTGGAATATTTCCTTTCGGCCCTACTCAGCGACCGGCTTAAATAGCAGATTACCCGCTCTCCCTCTGGGAAGGCCTGGCTCAATACCGCCCCCAGTCCGACATCTGATGCGTCTGTCTGTACGTTAAAAGGCAAACTGAAGTCGGGACAAGACAATATTGGGGCTGACGCTAATTTCAACTTACACCTGTTGAACGCTAATTCGCACTCCGGAGACCATTGCATTTTTTTATCCTTGCGCAGGAGCCCTGTTAAAGGCGCTACCAGAGAGGCATGGTCTGGGATAAACCGACGGTACCACGATACCATACCCAGGAACTGCCGAATCTGCTTCACGCTTTGTGGCCTGGGGATATTCATAACACTTTCAACCTTTTCAGGGTCTGCGCTCAATCCATTCCCATCGACTACATACCCTAGGTAGCGCAATTGCGACCGACAGAAATAGCACTTGTCCCGCGAGAGTTTCAGCCCGGCGTCCCTCAGACGCCTAAACACTTCCTTCAAAATCTCCAAGTGCTTCTCGAAGGTCTGCGTCACGATGATTATGTCGTCGAGGTATGTGAAGACATAGGGCTCTAACTCCGGGCCTAAAACACGGTCGATCAAGCGCTGCCAGGTAGCCGGTGCATTTGACAGTCCAAAAGGCATTCTACAGAACTGGAATAATCCCCTCCCGGGTATGGTGAAAGCGGTGAACTGTCGAGACTCCTTCTGCACTGGCACCTGCCAGTACGCTGATTTAATGTCCAGCGTAGACAAGTACTTGGCATCCCGCAGTTTGTCCAGGGTGGCTGATATATAGGGAAGGGGGTAGGCATCTTTTTCGGTCACTTTATTAACTTTTCGGAAATCCACACAAAATCGGTAACTTCCATCCTTCTTCTTTACCATTAGAATAGGCGAGGACCACGCGCTTGAAGAAGGCTCGACCACCCCCAGACTCAACATTTCCTCCAATTCCGCGTTGATGTGCTTTTGGAGGGCTGGTGAGACCGGATAGTATCTCTGCTTGATGGGCATTGCATCCGTCTTAATGACGTGCTCCACCAAGGAGGTACACCCCAGCCCTTCTCCCATACGCGAGAACTCGCTATTCACCATCTCCTCCAAACGCAATTCGTCTGGGTGAGGGAGGATGGACCTGCTATGCAAGTGGCCTGCTGTTGGGGTGACTTCACTAACGAAATCCCATCGCTCATGCCGGAGATTAAGGGTAATTCCGAATTCCCTCAAAAAGTCTACCCCCAAAATCAGACCATGAGGTAGCGAAGGGACCACCAACATCTCTAGCCACCTTGTCCTCCTCTGCAATTTAATCGGGACTAAAACTTTTCCCAACACCTCACACTGCCCCTCATCTGCTAAGCGAACTGCCTCTTGTGCCGTTGACCCCAGTTCTAACCCTATCTCTTGTAAACGGAGCCATCCTTCCTTGCCTGCAATAGTAGTGGAGGCACCCGAGTCCACCAAGCCGGTAAACTTATTCCCCATAATATCCACGGAGAGATGGGGGCGCACATCTCCTGACTCCTGAGTGAATACATAGGATATCCTTCCGCTTGTAGCCTTTCTTTTACTGGTAGAGGTGGTACCCAGTACGCCGCCTACTGGGCACCGCGACCATTTCCCGATGACGTGGCAAGAGGTTGGCCTACTGGCTGCCGAGTAGTCGCCGCACCTGGTGAACAGTTCGGACACCTTGTCTTAACTACCCCCCTTCTTCCGCAGCCAAAACATCTTCGAGGCTCTTGACACTCTCGCGCAAAATGGCCTGTCCCACCACATGTCCAACAAGCGCCACGCTGTAAATTGCTGGCAGGAGCCACCGCATCCAGAGGATAAGCCTCCACGTAGGCCAAGTCTGGTTCTAGCAGTCTAGCCGTCCGTCCATCCGGAGGAGGCACGAAGGCTTCTACCGTCGCCCGAGTTTCCTCCAGCTCTCGTCCCAGGGTAATCAACTCGGAGACCGTGGCAACTTTCCTCAGGGATAATCGTGTCTGGTAAAAGGGGCTTATGTTTTTACGTAAAATCTTCATTTTCTCTACCTCCGTATATGGCTCGTTCAACCGTCTAAACAACCCATCCATGACAGCCACGTACACACCGATTGATTCGTCTCTACCTTGGGTGCGATGACGAATTTCCTCCAACAACTGGTCTTCATAGTTTGGTGGTAGAAACTCCTCCTTGAGTTCTCGACATAGCTCCTCCCAGTTTGCAACCCGATCCTTGGCTGACCTAAACCACACCAAGGCTTTGCCCTCGAAGAGTTCCGCTGCCATTCGGAAAAGTTGGTCCTGAGATACTCCTTTGGCCACTCGGATCTCCTCTACCCTCTCCAAAAAGGCGTTTACTGACCCTGGAGAGTCACTGGAGAACCGAATACCCCATTTGGCTATGTCTGGTGGCTTCCTCAGATCCTGTTCCACCCGCGGGGTAGAATATACGGGTCCATGCCGCAGTTCCGGGGTTCGAGGTTCCAGTTCCTCGGTGATAGCCGACAAATTCCTCCTTTCGGGTTCCTCCTGCTCCATCCTCCTGGACGGTCCGGCCACGCTGGTTAGTGGTGGTTGCTTGCGCTCCCTTTCCACTGGTTCTGCTGACCCCTGAGCTAGTGTTGTACACTCTTTCCCTTCGCCGCCCTCACCTTCAGCCTTGTCTATCAGGTCCCCTAACGCCATCAACAACCCCCTCTTTATTTTCTTTGCCTGTCCTGCAAGGTCAGGATCCGTAGTGGGTACGTACTCCCAACGGCGCAACGCATACCCGATTTTGTTCCTAATTTTTAGGAAGTCGTAGCATTCCTTGTTCCCTTTGAAATTCCTGGTCAGGGTCAGGATTTCCTCTAATTTATTCGAAACCGCTTCAATATCCTCTGCTGGAGTGAATGGGTAGGCCTGTAAATCCACGAAGCTCTCATCGGCATCTTGTTCTGACTTCAAAGCCTTCCTTAGACGGCGCCTCATGTCGTCGACCGTTCCTTCTGGCTCCTCCCGGATTGCCAGCTCATACACCAGCTCATCCTTCGCGAGCCTATCCACCAGGATTCTTATCGTTTTCGCCATCCTTCTGGTGTGTGCTGGAAAATAAATCTAATTCTAGCACTTATTCTGATATTCCCAACAATTATTTGCTTCAAAAGTTTTGTTTTATTTATAGAATTTTGTTTACACAATCTTAAACTAATTGCATCCACTCACACAATTTTCCACACAAAACAAACAATCAATCTACTCACATAACCTTAAGCAAGCACTCTAAGTCATCCACACAACCCACAAACAGAATCACTTAATTCAGTCACCTTACCCACCACTCAACATACGACTCACTATCCACAGTCACCCTCTATCGCACTATCTCCTCAAACACTCTAAATTCAGACTCGTTCGCACTTCTATTCCAAAAATATCGCACTTTTCACTTAAAATTGAAACCACGAACACCAGCAAATTCACACTTAGCTCGCTCAATCACTCTTTCCACCCTTTACTTCACACTCCCGCAAATTAACACTTCACTTGCACTCGCACTACACCACTGACCCACTATTTCTCACTCTTTCACTTTACAATTTGAACACTATCACTTTCACCACTTGACTTACAGCCCCACGTTGGGCGCCAAAACTGTTACGTACAAAATCAAGCCGTTCACGGCGCGACCTCAGGGATGTTGCCGGCCAACTCGCGGAGACGAGTCGTGGTGACGCCACGCGCTTACTTTGTGTATCCCTGGGGCCAACTGGTCGCTTGAAGCGCGAACCTTCGACCAGAGCGTCGCTCCTTGTTCGAATACCCTGGGGAGCTAGGTTTCCACAGGATGTGCTATTCGTTGCGTTAGCCCTCGTCGCGGCACACTCGAAAGTCTCCTCCTATCACCGTAACAAAGTCTTTGCCTAAAACCCGCTGTAAGAAAACTTTGCCTAAGTCACACAAAAGGAATCTTCGCCTAGAACCACACTTCCTCCTATCACCGTAGCACAGTCTTTGCCTAAACCCCGCTGAAAGAAAACGTTGCCTAAAGGCTCACAAAAGGAATCTTCGCCTAAAACCACACTTCCTGCAGAGCCACCGGCACTACGTTCTGCCACCATACACTTTGTGGCCACTTCCTTTTAGGCAACAACCTTCACTTTCGCGATTAGCGAGGAAAGAAAGAACTCCGATAATTGAAAGGAAAAAAAACAGCGGCTCCAATCCGTTACACAATTCATCTATTTTTTTTCCACTAATAAAACAAAACAAAAACCTATCCTCCTGGATCACTTACATTTCAGCATTTACACATTAAATAAAATATATTTGATTTGTATCGAATGTGGTAATTTATATTTTAAAGGCACTCTTACTCGCTCACCTACAATTTCCCTAACCGGTGGGGGCCCCTTTCTGCGTCCTTCGTACTCGAACGGCTCCTTAGAGGAGGATTCCGCCAACCGACACAATCCGCACCGAGAATTATTGTTCCTTTATGTCACAAATTTAACGCTCGTCAACAATGATCACCCTTAATAACTTTTATTTCGCAACTTCGACACCAGTAATCACTTCAGCACCTCCGTCCACAGCAAAAAAAAAAAGGGAAAAGAACAAAGAGACCCCAGCGCGCCAAATCTCCTCCTTATATATCCTCTCCACCCCAAAATAACGGCGGGACCACTTTCCCGGTTTTTTTCTCCCCGGTTCACCAACTTTGCCCACATTCCACCGTTCTTCCGAGAATCGTCCCGGTTCGGGTTGGTTCGCTCCATTTCCCATGTTCCATGTTCACGCCGTCCCACTGAAATCATATGGGATGGATTATCCGAGTTGTTCCGAAACGTCAATCGCAATTGTTTATGTTTGGCAATGGTCGCCGTGCGGGTGCTATTTTCGGTGGTTTTTGTGCGATTATGAGTGCTCGAGTCGCGTAAAGTGGATTCCTCAATCCTGGTAGGTGTTTATGTGTTGCAATGGTCGCCGCGCGGGTGCTATTTTCAGTGGTTTTGCGCGATTATGAGTGCTCGAGTCGCGTAAAGTGGATTCCTCGATCCTGGTAGGTTGTGGTTTGCTACTTTCCCCCTAGAATTATTAGTTTTGTGGTTGTTCAGAGTGTTGTCGCGGCCGCCGCGCGGATATTATGGAAACTCGTGTGATAATTGGGCCTAGGCTTCCCTAGTAGGTTTCCACTTGGCATTTTCCCCCTAAAATAATTAGGTTTGAGGTTGGTTGCAGAGTTTCCGCGGCCGCCGCGCAGATGTTGTGGAAGTGACAATTCGTGTAATGGGGCGAAATGGGGCGATCGACATCAGGTGTTGAATTTCCCACCACGACGTTTCGGTTCGATTCTTCCCTATTGCCACTGGTGCATCCTTTTCTGTCTTCTCCTTTTCGATGTGTCCTCCATCGAGTGGGTGGCGGTTAGCGATTGCTTGGTTGGTTGAGCCGTGCAGTTTAGCTGCCCTGTTTTGGTCCTTGCGGTGGCAATTCGCTTTAGCTTTAGTTCGATTAAGTGGCAGATTGTCATCATGTAGCGCATAAATTGTATATCGTTGACGCTGCTGCGACGGTTGACATAGCCTCGTAGTAGTTGATGTAATGCGCTCTAATAATATGCCTGGTATCTAGTTAATCTAATAGTGCCTGGTGGTTAGTTAAATTATTGCTACAGGTAAATAGTGCCTTCTATTCAATAAAATAAAATGTGATCCAGGTTACATTTTTCTATTCTCCTGACCTGAAAACGGATTGGAGCCTGTTCACCCTTGAGTGATTGTCGGTCATGGTTCGAATACATCTCGCGAGGGCGGAAGTGTATGGTGGTTACTTGGCCCCGATTATCTCGTGGTGACAGCCCGAAGTAATGTTTCATATTCAATTGTAAGGAACCAGATTTTCATAATAAATAAACATTATAGCTCAATCTTTACAAAAACTATGCTTTTTTCGACAAAAGCGCGTACACTTGTTATGAATCACCCTTTAGTTATAGTATTTAAGCCGAGATAATTTAAGTTCCTGTCTCAGTTTAGTTTTGTATCTCATATAAGAAGAATAAATCATTAGTTACGTAATTAGTTATATTTTTTTTCTTTAAAACATTTCTTTCAAAGTTTTAAAGTCATAATTGGCGCAGTCGTGCGGTTAACACAAAAAACAACCTTTAAAAGTGTATTTAAGTGAGTAAAGTAACCCTGGAAGAGGAGCATCTTTTGACGTTATTGCTGGCTCTTTGTTTGGACTCACCAAACATGACGCAACCGGTGAAACATTTTATTCAACCTCCGACATTGAATTTGCAACCAGACATGCAACCATCGGGGTTTGAGCTATTCAAATTCCTTACTCATTTGATTGCACAGATTCCCACATACAACGGTGATTCATAACAACACAGCTTATTCAAAAACACCTTGCTACATCAACATGGAACGAAACGAAGCCGCTACTGATTCAATACTTTGGCACCAAGGAAACAATAGGGCAAATTAAAATGCAACTACGCAGTGCAAGATTC
This sequence comes from Odontomyia ornata, assembly GCA_963969285.1. Lineage (NCBI taxonomy): Eukaryota > Metazoa > Arthropoda > Insecta > Diptera > Stratiomyidae > Odontomyia > Odontomyia ornata. The sequence goes on from OZ017740.1 coordinate 161,002,140, forward strand.
ACGAATACAACAGAGTACTATGAACACATCCGTAAGTTACTATTGAAGTCAAATACTAGGATTAGATATAGTAATAATATTTCCAACACAAAAAAAGATAGAATTATAGAATATAATTGTTAAATTGCTACGGACGTTTTTATTGAAAGCAAATGAGTAGTTCGCACCAATTGCCTAGCGAACAATTCAATCGCAATAATGCCAATTCGCATAATCTTCGGCAACAGCCGTCTTTGAACTATAGAAATAATAATACTCTAGATTTTTCAAATCCTCATGATATGCAACTTAACAGTGATGTGTCAATGAACACTGCAGTATCCAGAGAAACTACACTGCATTTAAATAATCAACTTCCCCAACAGGATTTTCGAAATTTGTGCCTGGAGCGTCGCAATTTTTCTTCGATTTTCGCAAAATGTTCAGAAATGATGTATTGTGTAAATATTTTAGCTAGTTTGGTTATTCATTTAAATTGGGTAAGCGATAACAAAATGCCGGCTGTTCTAGATAGATGGAAATAAAAACCTTTTAGAAAAAAAGAAAAACGACTTCAAAATGCAAACGGAGGAAACAAATTTTATGGAAGTGGTGCTTAATCAATTTTCTCGTCTCAACATAAAAACTGGCGATATGTGCACCATCACAAAAAACAAAACAGGAAAAACTGATATGGCACCGCTTCCATAAAATTTATTTCATCCTTTTTAGGGCGTTTTGAAGTCGGATTTATTTTTCTAAAAGGTTATTTATTAAGCCTGTCATTATTGGAACAAATTTTTACGTAAAATTGGTCAAAAACAATAATAACCTATAAGAGTTTAAAGGATTCTTTCCAACATACTAAGAACTATAGCAAAGTTGGCAGGGAAATAGCCTTCGAAAAAGTAATACCCACTTAATAAATTGTAATGATTTTTCAGTCCAACTCCGTACGAAGTCGGAACCGACCTCTCATCGGTTCTAGACGTGAAGTCTGAGTCGTGCCAACGAACGGTACCAACCGGTCAACCAGTCCGTGCACCGTAATCCATTTTCGCGGTGGCTGCTTGTCGGCCAGCTAGATCGGAGAGGATTTCGGGCGCAGGTCTTAAAATGGATTACACTCAATTGCGTATTTCAGCCACCATTTAACGCCCGTTTCAAATGCGTCGAAAACACAAACATACGGAAAAGAAACCTACTTTACTTTATTCCGTATTTCTTCATTATTTCAGTCAATTACAAAAATCTATTTCCATTTCGCGTTCCCGAATTTTACCGACGCAGTACCGAAAAATACACTACGTTAACTCAAACCCGACGAAAGCTACGCTAAGGAAAAAGACAAAGCCAACAAAGGTACCGCGTACCGCACGCGACGCGAAACCGACCTCAACGGATTTTTCCAAACCCTACCCTCTCCCCGGCATACTAACCATGCACTCCCACTGCCTCTGAAAAAGAAGGACAAGGAAAGCCGTAGTTAATTTAGCAATTCATTTAATTAGTAATTCGCAGATCTCTTTTTTCCTAGCAAACACATATGTTATAAGAACGTAACACAAGTACATCAAGCCAATTTAAAATTGAACTCAAAAAGGTAAGCGAGGCTTATAAAATCATCTAATTCATGAATTTTCCTTCAAAATTTAAAGCATAATATATGGCACAAAAGCAAAAATTTGGATCGTTCAAAAAAAAAGGATGCACATACTTTTTCGACAAACTTGGAATAACAAGATTTTTGTAGATACATATTTTGGCACAATTACTAACTATACGATAATGTGTAGTTTGGCAAAAGAAAACGTTTAATACATAATAATTAAATTCACACATAAATTGCTAAGTGCTAAACGAAATACACCTTTCATTATTCGAAGAAAAAGAAGTCCATTAAAAGTAACAATGAAATCAACACAAAGCGTAAAGCTGTTGAAGCGAGTAGAAATCTAGTAAGGCTTTGACGCACCTTTTGGTTTCTTTTTTTGTGTATGTGATTTTTAATAGTTGTTGCGTTTTCTTTTTTTTTCAATTCATTGAATGTATGAAATATTGATTTTAGAAAACTTTATTGTTTTCTAACTGGTTTTTCTTTTGATTTATATATTGTTTAAATTTAGAAAGCCAAGCGGTAAATTAAGTTTTTGATTGTTTTAATATTTCGAAACTTACTTTACGTTTGTTAAGATTGATGAAAAAGAGCACATTTGACTTTGAACCACCGATTATGTATGCACAAAACTATGCATATCGCAGTGAACTTGCAATCCAGAATGGATGGAAGAGAACCACACATCCACGCAAAACTAAACTTGATTACTCTTGAGGCTACGCGACAGGGCTTTCTGAGAAAAAGCTGATTGCAATGGAAACATAAGCAAAAAGGCATACATTTTTAGGGTTTTGTAAAATAATTTTACAAAACCCTACTAGTTTCGCGACCAGTCTGTCCGTCTGTCCGTGTGTCACAGCAGTTTTTCTCGGAAACTACTTAAGATAGAAACATCAAATTTTGTGTGTACAAAAAAATTTTATAAGGTATTTAAGGGGGGTCTCCCCATATAGGAGAGTGACCCCCCGGAAAAAAAATTTCATTGAAGGTAGCCGACATGGGTATCAAATGAAAGGTCTTGATGAGAACTTTTCAAAACAGGTCTTAGTTTGGCAAAATTTGCTTCGAGGGGTGCACAGGGAGGGGAAATACACGAAATATTTGTGTCCCCCCCCCCCCCCCTCGCGATTGGACACCTGTGATCCGAAAAATCTGAAAAAAATCAGGAACGTAGGCCTTGGTGAGTACAACAACAACATATACGTTACAAGTCGCAACTCACTCAACTTTGTTAGTAATAGTATGATTTATTGATTTTATGTTTTCTTGAATGAAATCTTAACGGTATCCTTAAATTCAATGAAATTCACTACGTAGATGTATTATATTCATAAGATTGATCTACCCTGAAAGTTTCATAAAGATTGAATCAAATTTGGCGAAGTTATAGCGGTTTGAATTTTCCTGTATTACTATGAAACAATATGCACTGCATTTATTACTATGGCAACATATGGCTAAGGAACAACATGCGCTTTTTACCGACTCAGACACTACAGTTTTGCTAGGATTTGCATGAAAGTTTCAGGAATGATAAGTGTCATGTATATCTTTGAGAATCAGAGATTCAGCTAGTGGTATCAGTAATCGACAAACAAAATAGTCGCTGTTTTAAATGCGAAGATTGAATAATTTTGAGTTATTTTTTCCCAACTTCAACGTTTGAGGTGCATGCTTTGAACACTTGATTCAATTTAATGAATGACTGAAGATGAGTACCTACAATTAATGCTCATAAGTGAAACAAGTCAAGGAGGCGGGAGAGAGCTCCTAGCAAAAGGATTTTGTAACCATTCTAGAATTCGAAAAAATTGGCCATTAATCGATGATAACAGTACAGGAGAGTGGCCCCTGAAAAAAATGCATCAAACGTAGCCGATATGAGTATAAAATAGAAGTTTTCATGGGAGCTTTTCAAAACAGTCGTTAAACTGTCAGGTTTTGCTTCAGTGGGGCACAGGGGGGAAATACATGAAAAATGTGTTTCCTCCGTCGCGGATGGGCATCTGAAATAATTATCAAGGGAGATATCTATGAGTATAAGAATACCAAAAACCTCAGAAGTCGAAATTCGTTCAACTTTGTTAATAATAGTATGATCTTCGAATTTTATATTTTCTCCAATAAAATCGTCTTTGACATGTTTCTTGATTTGATTCAATCTGGTGACTGCATTTTGTAAATTGAATACAAAACCCTTCTGACATGAGCGTAGGTCTGTTTACCAAACTTGTTTTCCATACAATTTGCCTATGGCGAGGATTATAGAATGTTCCCTTTTCAATACTGTGCGGGCAAGTCGTCGAAGGCTGTTTGTTAAGGAATAATGCTTACTTTCGTTCTTGGTTTTCTCGATGACCTGTTATGTGTTGGTGTTCCGCAGGAAAAATAAAAAAAAAACATAATATGCATTATCAAGAAAAACAGGATGGATGTAGTAATAGCAACTGAGGAGTTGCTCTCGCAGCAAAAAAAAAACGGTATTCAGCAAAGGTTGCTGACTAAACAAAAACAGTTTCCCTATGGAACCACATAAAGTCACATGATGGTGACTGAAGAGGAGATCTTTTTGGTTCCACGGCTAGCTCACCGCGTATGGGAGTGGGTTGAGAGACAGAAAGAATTTTTTCTAAAGAACTCCATAATGTCGAACACGCGCACACACACACACTAAAATATTCACCAGTGCGTCATGGATTCTGATAACTTCCTGAAATTAAATTAAATTGAATAAAAAAAAAATGAATTATCCAAAAAAACACAAAGCGCAGTTATTATTCAATAGATTTAAAAAAAATACAGCGCAATACATTTTCTTCTAAGTGTACTCTAAAATATTTACTTTAGTAGTTTGCAAATAAGAAATTTATATACTCGTTCTGAGTATTTCAAAATTGAGATAATTATCGAAACATCAACTAAAATATTTATTTCAAATTAGAATGATCGCTTTCGAAAAAAGCTTATTGCGATAAAACTGAGATCGGTAAACGTGCATAAGCAAAACAAAACAAGCGCAAACTAATCTTTAACTTAACCACAAAAACAATATAAAGTGATAAACTTACAACTAGCCTTCTTAATTTACGACATGCAAAAATCTTAAATTTACAAAATCTTAAATTTACAAACTACAAATATAAATACATTTTAAAAGCTTACTGATCCCAAATTATTTTTTTGAAATGCTAATTGCATAAGGTGTATCGCTTCTGGAATGCCTTCCCTAGATATTCGGCCAATTCTGTGTCCCGCATTGTAATAATCGGCTTTTGTGGGCAGTATTTCAAGGTGTGTGCTTGATCGCCAGTTTCACCACAGACAGGGCATTTGAAAGTCCTCAAAATTGGGCACGTTACCTTTCCACTAGCATCTCGTACTTGATGATCGCGAATCGTGTCATCAATGCAACACAATGTTGTAGTTGGCGAAGATACAAAAAAAACGCCTGGAATTATAATTGTTTTCTGAATAATTCATTTCACAGAAGCTGTAGATATTGTCCAAAATATTTTGAAGTAAAGCAGAATTTGGGGTCGATATCATCGGAATACCAGGGTAAGGTAAACTAGAAGTACTTATCCTGCAATCAACTTTAAGACCATCCATTCCAGGTCTGCTAGATAGTCTGATTTGTCTACGTGAATAATAGGAGTATCAATATTTGGGACGGTTCGGGGAAAATCTGAACACACGTGTCACGAATTAAGGGCAAACGAAATTTTCGCGGCGAAGATATCGCAGCCAAGGTATCTGCACTACGCACAATTGCTATGCAATCAGCATAAGTTAATGGGAGTAATTAATTGAGTGAATCGTCCGATCGATTAAGTTCTCATTAACATACTATAACACGAAAGAATATCAATCGATTTGATCCCATAAAAATTGTCATGAGCAACAAAATATATGTTAGAACAATTGTAGTCTTCGGAGTTGCTAAAAAGTCTGCGAGACATATACGAGTAATGTCACTTTCTCTCAATCCGCCAGAAATAACTGTTGGAACATACAGCAAATGAAAAATGTTCCATAACTACACACAGCAAATGGACGCCATTCAACTTTTTTTTATATGGAAGATATATCCAAATAAAAAGCACACTATTGGTAAACAGCACCAAAATCCAAAAATGATTCATCAAATCGAAATATTGCACAATATGACGGAGATTAACAGCTGCCTTCCATTTCACCGTATTGAGGACACTCGCAGAATGAATTCAAGATATATGCACCATTGTAGGCGTTGGCTTCAATGCAGAAGTCGTTATTGACTCGATAGTAGAAGAGGCCATAGGTGTTGGTCATCAGCAAGGAACCATTTTGAATTATATGGGAACCAAACATATCTCCGTAGTACATGCATGGAAAATATTCATGATCCTGTGGCTTCTCCGAAATTTTCAACTGAATCTCTCCAGCACTACGATTGCGAAACAAGATGCAATCTGCAAATAACTCCACCAAAGAATAATTCACATATATTGGATAATTATTACTGTGACACCCAAAATTTTCAATTGAAGCGATCTCCGTCAGGCGCTTCCGCGATACCGAGATGTTTCTTGCACATCAAATTACACTTTCTTTAAGTGATAATATACAACGCAAACTCTACAGGGAGACGGGAGAGCTCACCCCGGATAATATAGTTGCGGTGATGCTCGAATCGGTTGACAAATGGAACCAGGTGGCACATTATGCTCGGGCAGTCCTAAAAGATAAAAGGGACTCGCAGCAGCCGGAGGTGCTGGGGCTGGGGGATCGCTCTTCTGGCATTTCCTCTTCCCCTCTCCCCTCCCGCTAGGAAAGGGACTCCCCAGCTTGAAGGCGCCCCACGGCGTAACAAAACGAGACCTGGCCCGAAGTAATGTGTCAAACGGTTCCAGGCTAGGTTCTCAGATTGACAGGGGAGGTGTTTAGTGGGTAGTCCAAGGGTATCCTCCATGGGAGTCCCACACTGCCAGACTCGGCGGGCGTAAATGCCTTCACCTCCCTACCACAAAAAAAAAAAAAGTTAATAAACGCTAACCCGATCGACCGCTGATGACGACCCTTTCCAATCCACTCTCAAACTGAACTGCCTCCGCCGTGTCATTTCATCAACGCGCGCTGGATTGCGTCTGCCGCGTTGAGATGATGTTGGTTTTTGCATCGGATAAGCGAAGTTCAGCGTCGGGGTATTTAAAGGTTTGAAAATAGAGGAGCCATTAATTGTGCCAACGTAACAGACCAAAAGCCGTCTTTCTTTTTCCGAATTATCTACTCGATTGGTATGTAAATCTTCCCAATCTACGGAAATATAACTCGTACCATTGCTATGGTTAGGTTTCTACTACTTATGATTTTCAACCTGACTCATCTTAGTGGACGGATTCACGTCTTGGGAAGGATATCAATTTGTATCAGTTAATGATCTTGTGGGTCGATTTTCCGTGATCAAATATAGGCAATATAATATATGAATGGAATGAATAATTCAAGATTCGCTAGAGATTTCACAAGATTCCATTTCTATCAATCAACATTTAATACTCAATTACGTTGTTTCGTAAACTTGACTAACCGGATGAATATCAATGATCAGCCGCACTAAAATACTCTTTCAAGAGCACCGCTTCTAATAACTTAAAAATACCTGACAGCTCGTTCTGCATGTCATAAGATGTCGATACTATCAGTTAAAATAAAATTATCGTAATGACTATTTGATAGGGGCGATGAGAGAACATATCTTAAGGTCCCAGTATCGCATGTACTTTTTGTTTCCATAATATTGTAATAAAAAATAATAAAAAATATTCCGATGCTATGCAATAGTATGTTTAATTTTATTAATTTGCTTACCAGAGCACTAGAAAACCACTAAAACTGTAAAAATCTCCCTCATAGTACATTCGCATAGTATCCACACCTTCTATTTACCCTGTGTTGCATACTTTCTGAATTTTCCCAGGGGCCGGTCAGCTGACCCAGGGCAAGTCAGCTGAGCCGAGGCCTGTTGTATTCAAAAAATGAAATAAAAGGCAAGGAAAATTTCCGCCGCACGTGCTCTTTTACATATTTCAGAACATGGGAGTGCTGCCAGATCATAATACAAAACTAAAAGATAGCATGGAGCGAATTTGTTTTTCTGAGAATTTATTGATTTTTTGAGATCTGATAATCCTGAAATTTCTCATCGAAGCATATGTTTGATTTTTCCGGAGGGTAGATTGAGTGTGGATACTATGTGGGTATACTATGATCTGCATTGCCACCACCAGCTGGAAAATCAAATTTTTCGTAGGCGCCTTTGATTTCATTAAGCAAATAATAGCATCTTTGGAAATTCTGGTCTTTAGCCTTTACTCTATATTTATATTTTACTCTTTGGAAATGACAGCATTTATTACTCCCTTTGTTTACGACGGGGAAGACGGCTAAGACGAAGAAGATCATGGATAATGATGTCGTTGTTGTTGATGATGATGTGATGATGATTTCGATGATGATGCAGATGACGTTGTTGCTGATGATGTTGACTGCGAACCAGTAGTGGAGTTTGCCTAGGTTCTCTCATCTATGTTAATTCACGAGAAGCGAGAAGAGCGGCTCAAGCAAATTTCACTTTTTCTCGAGGGAATTGCTTGCGCCACTGATAAGTGGAATAAGCTGGCAGGTAAAGATTTCGCGCTGACGTTGGAACTTTCTGAATCGCCACAGTCACTCCCTCCCCAATAACCTTCGCATGCGTCGAAGGGAGTGAAAACGTGACTCTCTTCTTGGATGGCTAGAGTAGTTGCTCCGGCAAAATCTGCGCTGGTTGAGCCGTTTCCGGGGGTAACAGAGGTGGTGTTGTAGGCGCCTGTAGAGGTGTTGAGTATGGCTGCTGTGTCGCTGGATGGACATCGGATTACTCCAGGTAGGCTGGTTTGACTTGTTCGCCGGAGAGGGTTTTGGTGACACCATTTACGTCTATGACGTAGGTGTTGGCGTTGATCCTTCTGATAACTCGACGAGATCCGGAGTATGGCTGATCGGGCGCCTTCTTTACAGCTTCGATGCGGCGAAACACATACTCACAGCTGGCTAGGTCTTTGAAAACGAATAGTTGGTGTGTGTGTCTGGCTGACGGGACAGGACGAATCGATTTGAAGAGGTGGCGTAACTCGGTGACAAAATCTTGTGGGCTGCCAGCTGATTTGTTTAGAGGTGTAATGAACTCGCCCAGGATCCGAAGCGATGTGCCAAAAACCATTTCTGAAGAAGAGACTTACAAGTCCTCCTTAAATGTGGTTCGTGGACTCAGCAAGATCGGTGGAAGTGCCTGTAATCATGGTGCCTCCAGAATGCACTTTAACGCTGCTTTGAGGGTACGGTACATCCATTCGACCATGCCATTGGCTTGAGGGTGGTATGGAGTGGTGTGAATGTGGATGAGATTGGTCAGCAACCGAGGCTAATGTCCCGGGTTGTGTGGGGGCATCTGCATATTTGGCGATTATCCCTTTGTACCGGTCTCCAATGGTGTTCTTCACTTTAGTGACGGTGCTAATACTGTGTATAGCTGGAGCTAAACTAAGGACGCAGGCTGTGGAGAGGTTAGTAAGATCTTCCAAAAGGCGCTGGTTATGCAGATCGATAAGTAGAGCATGATGCTTTAGTGCGTCAGCTCCTAGAATGGCTGTCTGGACATCTGCTATCACGAACGATCAGTGGACCGGCCGGCGCAGCCCAAACTCTAGGTTTAGCTGCTGAGATCCAAAGGCTGTGATAGGCATTGACTGCCTGTAGCACGAGGCTCTGCTTACAAAGAGGCCTGGCGATGGAATGCCTCGGGATGATGGAGAGGATGGAACCGGAGTCTACCAAGATCCTGATTTCTGTGGTGCGATCGGAGACATGAAAGCGTCTCTCCAAGATGTTGCCGGCGATTTCCGCTGAATACAACGCCGCCAAACCTAGTTTTTCAAGCTGGGAAGGAACAAGATTGCTTGCATTGCATAGCTAGGGCCCCATGCTTGGTGTGATACCAGCAGTGACCTGTGCGACTGTCTGGTCCAGGAGTGGCGAAGCGGGCTCGTCGTTGGCTTGCTTTTTTTGACAAGGACTGCTCCTGCAGTGTGTTGGTGCAGGCATGTGGTTGCTGAAGCGCCTCTCGAGTCAAGTTTGTTAGCTGCGTAATCGCCAGATGTAAAGCTGCTAACTCGAAAGCGACTTGGTCCGAAGAAGAACGCGGTGAGGAGAGACCAGATGAGGGCGTTATTAGGTGCATGAATGGTTGCACTGACGTGGCCATCTTGTCCATATCTTGTGCCTCATCTACAACAGCAGCAAGCTCCTCTAGCGTCTACATAAGTTGCTCACAGGCGTTGAGCTCAGAGACAGGAGACTTTCGCAACTCCTACGGCATATGCGTTCCCTCTCTGGCCCATATCTTGTGCCTCATCTACAACAGCAGCAAGCTCCTCTAGCGGAAGCATGCGGCGCATTTGCTGAGGTAGAAGGTCAACCCATGGGCCAGAGAGGGAACGCATATGCCGTAGGAGTTGCGAAAGTCTCCTGTCTCTGAGCTCAACGCCTGTGAGCAACTTATGTAGCTGCGCATCAGGTGAGGCAGGTGACGATAGTTGCTTTGAGCGCTCCCTACCGGTCATGCTCCGGTGGCACATGGATGATGTCCGCTACATCCGTGATGGTTTTATGGTCCAGTGATGATACTTTGAGATGGTAGTTGGCTGCTTCTCTTGACACCTTGTGCACCTTGAACTGTGATTCCACCTGAAAGAACCACAATTCAGGACTAGCCCGCCAGAAGGATGACAGCCTGCACTGGCTGACCTTGTTTACCTCTTGAGCCAGTGGTAAACTCCCAACTGATGGCGCCTCCTGAGAAAGATAGTGCTCGCCATCCTCGTCGTTTCCTCCGGCTACCATTATTGTTGCAAGTTGGGGCCACCAATTTGGAAATTAAAATTCTGGTCTTTAGCCTTTACTCTATATTTATATATTACTCTTCTGGAAATGACAGAATTTATTACTCCCTTTGTTTGCGATGAAGTAAGCGGCTTCGACGATGACGATGGTGAATGATGATGTCGTTGTTGTTGTTGATGATGATAATGTGATTATGTCGATGATGATGCTCATGATGTCGATGATGATGCTGATGACGTTGTTGCTAATGATGTTGATGAAAATGTTGACTGCAAACCAGTAGTTTAGTTTGCCTAGGTTCTCTCATGTATGTTAACTCATGAGAAGCGAGAGGAGTGGCTCAAGCAAATTTAACTTTTTCTCGAGGGAATTGCTTGCGCCGCTGATATGTGGAATCGGCGAGGGTCTGTTTGCGCCGTGAAGCGTGCGCTGACGTTGGGCCGTTCTGATCCACCACACTTCTTTATTTATGTATTTTTTTTCTTGGAAACCGTCGGGTCCTCTATCAGGCGCGGAAGACGTGCTTTCACACTGTTACGCCAGTCTTTTACAAAAAGTAAATATTACCAGCGACCACTATGAAGGAGATGTAAGCAAGGTTTGATTGCAGCGCTGTAGGTGGGTTTGCAGTTATTCGCATTATTGGCATTTAAGTCCCACCATTAAGGAACCAGTAACCCAATGTGGGACCCCACCTCTATGTCGGTGGTGTTATTGATTGCAGGGGTGATACCCATCGCCCTACCTGCCATAGAGCTCAGAACTATCAACCTGCATAGAAATGAAGGCGGCTAGGAGGCAGTCGCTAAGGATGTTGTGAGCGAGTAAATACCGCCTACGTATTTACGAAGCGAGTGAGCGCTGCCTATATACTCGCGCTTCACCAATCAACTTTTTAAAGCATGCACATAGGCCACTATCACCGAAGCATATACTTGTCGTTTAATGAGCGAGCAAAAGCTCGAGCAAATATCAATACACGATTCGCTTCACACGAATGATCACCACGTAGACGACATGCTTCGGGTGTACTCCCAGCTGAAGGGAAAACTGAAAGTTCAGGCAAAACCATTCTCTCGCTCAATTTCCCCAGCTCCATCAATTCGCCTCAAGAAGCCGAAAGCTTAAGCGAAAGCGTTCTCTCGCTCAATTTCCCCAGTTTCACATATTCGTAAGCGAAACGGAGCGGGGAGGAAAAGTGCTTCGTGGAACGAGAACGCACGTGTTCGGCTATTCAGCACTTTTTGCGAGAATCGAGGCTAAAAGCTTACGAGAGAACGGTATTTAAAGTACTTGGGCAAACATTAGTGAGTCAGTTGTGATACGTGCTGCGACAATAAAGCACGGTTCAAGTTCCGGGTCTTAACACGATTTTTCATTCAAGTCGATCAACGAATTACTTATGGTGAGGTGTTGGCTCTTAGCGCCGTGTTCCTCCAGGGCTTTTAGCGTGTAAGCACTGTGTGGCCACCATAAGTAATATAATTTTTCCTTCTTGCAGGCAACCCAAAGAAGTGGACAACCAGCAGCCGCAGTGGCCTCTTCAGGCTGGCTGATATTTAGTGTTTTAAAATAATTTGGAAATTCTAATGTAATGTAAATATTTTTAGAAAATAACAATAGTACAATAAAAGTAATGCTTTAAAGTGAACTCTTGCCTTTGGTGATTTGGTTTTGATGGTCAGAGTAGCAGGTAAGTGGTGTTAATAGGAGTTCTTTCCCCGGGAGCCTTGATGATGTATATTGGATACACATCAAATGTGCTCCCAGTTCATACCAGTATACATAGGGTATACTGGTTATGTAACAAAATTGGCGCAGCCGGTAGGATATCGGTTTTGCAGAGACCACAGTGTAGTGCGCTGTGTAGCAAATTTAAATGGGCTGTAAAATCTATTCACCCAGCCGATATCTCAAACCATTCAACTCCTGTAAGACACCATTGCTACTCATACTGTCCATCAAACTGGATCAACCTTCTTTAAAAAAAAATCAAAAGATAATGTTCATTATTTAAATATAATAATATCAATATTATTCAAACAGTCCATCAAACTAGATCAGCTTTCCTAAAAAAAAATCAACTAATAATTTTAATCATTTTAAAAAAAAAACAAAAATATTGTATCAATATCCCCACATCATAACAATGCTACTAATACAGTGCATAAAACTAAATCAACCTTCTTAAAACGAAAAAAAAAATCAAATAATTATTTCAATCATTTAAATAACAAAAAGAAAGTATGAAACTTCACCAGTCTTCCTAAAAAATATGGGATCATGTTAATCGTTTAAACAACAAAAACATAATATCAGTTTAACGCTACCCATACTGGTCATCTACCCAGATCACTCCTTAATCGAAACAAAAATCCTATTGATCATTTTAATAACTAAAACATAATATCAACATTCAAATATAATAATATTTCTACTCATAATATCCATCAAATAAGACCAGTCCCAAAATCAAATAGTCATCTTGAACATTTAATTCTTCATTCATTTACTCCCTCATTCATATATCTTAAATCTCATCTTTCTTATCTGAGAGTCATTCGAACTAACTCCTAACTCGTTCAAACCCAACGTAGAATTTATAAAGATATAAAGTTTCAATCAACTAACATGCAAAACACAAAACATTACAAGTAAATATTAAACACAAATAAGCAAAACGAAAACTTAATACGAGCAAACAAACGCGTGCCCATTGTTATCGAAATATGATACCACTTATCACTCCGACTGCTTGGACAATACGCGTACCCACATGCATATTAAAGTCTTATCTCTTGAATTGAATGAGCATTCGAATTAACTGAAGCATAATCAAAAGGGCAAACAAAAACAAACATTTAACTGCAAATTGAATAGATAGACATCTGGGCAATATTTTTAAATGCAAAAACATTGAGGAGCAAACTAAATAAATTAACTGCGCTAAACAAATAAAAAAAAATAATTTACATGAGAACGGCAATTTTCCAACGCAAATAAACATGAAACTAATTTAATTTCAAGTTACACTGAAACAATTAAAGTATGGGAAATTTGAAACAACAGAATTTTAGTTATAAGAACAATGCACAATGCAAACGATTTCACTCCAAAACAAATTATGTCTTACAAAATCCACTGCAACTCCATCATGTTAAGGAAACGGAAAAAGTGGCAGTCAAGTCGGTAAAACTCCAAACCATAACTATCAGCAGACACGCTTTTTCTATGTCTAATTGCACAATCACTGGAATGAAAACCAGTAAATTTAACAACAGCCCCTGAGCCGTTGGCATTAGCTGTCGACGGACACGCTATTTTTAGTTATAAGTCCCTCTGAGCCTCTGAGCTGCCCGATTTCAACTTTCGGCAGACACGCTACATATAGTATTAAGTCATATGCAAAAGAGACATCAATTTACCATCCAGTCGTAGCCTCTGAGCTGTTGATCCAAAAGGGTTTACAACACACTATCAACCATGTACCCTTTAAACAAGCCACAACGTTTCCTTGCACAATGAATGCATTATATAACTGCTAACTATTAGAAAAAAGTCACAAATAAAATCCCTGTAGAAAGCGCAAGACAATTCAAAACCCACCCATTTCCCACCCTTTTACTTCATATATGGCGAAAATACCAAATAGCGTCTTAGAATGCTATAATATATACTTCAAGATTTTTTAAACAATCGTTTTTTCAAGATCGAGATCGGAAATTTATTAACGGCTAATGAAGTGACCTCGCACGGCACTGTACTGTCTTCTAGTAAGGTCCAGGACAGCATTATGCCAAACTTAGTAGACACACACTAGGGAAAAATTAGACGGAACACATATAGGGTCTTGAATGAAGACCGAAACTATATGTTCCCAAGCCCATATAGTGATTGTGTCGCTTCGATCATCTTTTACAATAATTTCTCGCAAGAAATTTTCAATGCAGTATATCTATTTAACAATTCACTAAAATCAATAAAAGTATAAAACAGAGCTCAAAATCACTCTTTCTAGTTTTAGTTTGAGGAAAAGGTCGACTTAATTTATATTAACCCATTAAACATTTCTATACTTAATTAAAAAACCTACATAATAATTCCGATTTATAAATAATCCACAACTATTTACACATACTGCTGAATACATTTCTAATAGCCCCCCTTTTTTACCACTACAAACGGATAAAAGGTATGTAATAGACAACTTGAGCCAATTAATCGACCATTCAATCCATATACCTTGAAAGCTCTTCCTCCTCACAATTGCATAGCATAGATGAATTAAAAGTCCAGCCCACTACGAAATGCATTAAGCCCACTAAATTAAAAACGAATGCTCTAATTTAAACTAATTTAATACTAACCAAACCACTACTAACGAGCAGCACCCATGATCTGCTGTTTTTTTTTTTATACCTCGCACACTATGGGCATAATCCAACCATTTACTAAGAAGCTTATCCCATACGGAAGATACGACCAACTTGCAATTACCATACCCATAACAATCTCCCTATTAGCATATCATAGCAAGCGCCGGTTGCTTTCGGCGAAGCGCCAGATTCGATTCGCACATATGCGTATATGCGTTGAAAAGCAAAGAACATTATTCCCTGATATGGAATTTAAATGAGCATGCAAACTTTCAGCACGAAGTTTAGGTGTTATCACACCATGGGAAGCAAGTAAAACGAACGTACCCGATAAATTTCCCCATCTCGCATAAACTCAATAAAAGCTTTTCTCTTGGCTGAAACAATCCGAAAGATAACCAAGCGACCAGCGTTGACGTCGGCGCAGACGTACGAATGTGGGTAAACGAAATACCTCTAAGCCCGGCCTACCTACCTTTAATATGTTAAATACACACACATACCTTTCCAATTAAAACTAATTTGTAACCTCCCACCTACTAACGAATATCCACAAATAGATATTGGCACATTAGTTAAAATGGTGGAGATATTAAGAAAATGAGATATGGATGTAATAGATGTTTAAGCATGTTAAATAGATTATTCATTTTAAAGGTGTTATAGAAAAATCTCCGTAATGTAAGGAATAGTAAGAAATACATGAACAGAAGGAAATATAAACATACAAAGATAAAATGAAGAAACAGAGTGTGGCGTTAAAGTAAAAATGTACATATACATATTGGTATGAGAATAGTACATATGTAGTCTTGACTGATATTGGCACATTAGTTAAAATGGTGGAGATATTAAGAAAATTAGATATAGATGTAATAGATGTTTGAGCATGTTAAATAGATTATTCATTTTAAAGGTGTTATAGAAAAATCTCCGTAATGTAAGGAATAGTAAGAAATACATGAACAGAAGGAAATATAAACATACAAAGATAAAATGAAGAAACAGAGTGTGGCGTTAAAGTAAAAATGTACATATACATATTGGTATGAGAATAGTAATAACCAAATATAAAATTAAAAGTAAATGCCAAACTTAAGTAGGAAAAAATAAAAAGCCAAAAGCAGCACAATGAAAAGTAGAATAAGAAAATAAAAAATGCCATTGCACCTACACCTTTTGCTCCAAATCCCAACTAACGCTGACTGGTTATAATTTGCTAACACCTGTACTACATACTAATCACACAGAAGCAGGTAAACCAGTAACGTAAAGCTTTGATTAAAAGAAAAATTGGCATTGAATATGGATGTTAAAACAAAATGTAAAGTATTATTAAGTAAAGTCGATTAAAAGCCAAATTGAATTCCGGCATCCTTCAAATGTAAAGAATAATTTTATAGTCGATGATATTCAGTACACTCTTCAGCATTATAGCAAAACAAAACATTAATTTATATTCCTGTGACTGTAATGATTACATCAAACGCAACATTATTCTATTATTGTATAGTATCAAATGTAGAATTAACTTATAAATTCATGTTTGTATAAATTGGAACAAGGAATATTGACTATATCGAATCAAACAAATCATCAGTGCATAATTGCATAGATTAACTTGTCAAGATAGGGTCAAGCAAAAAAAAAAAAAACATTAGTGGATAATTACGCAGATTAAGGACTAAACAAAATAAATCATTTCCACAATATTATAGAATCAAATCGAATATGAACTAATTAATTTGGAAATTTCAACGAATTACTTGTAGTAACGAAATTAACTGATAGAATTACGTTAGCAAATAGTAAATAAATCACGCGTAAACCGGCAGCGGAACAACGATCAACAGTAATCAGCAAGAAGTACAGCGGATAACAGCACACAGTAAGAGCGCAAAATATAAGTATAACCGACCTGCATAAAAGGAAATATAAAGAAAATCAGCTAACAACCCAAATGTACGGCAGAACAAAGGCTAAAAGAATCAATTAGAGATATGTTTGGTGAATCCGGATAATCGTAGTAGAGCAACGATTTATTGTACTCTCCAAGTAAAATAAATCCAATTTTCAACCGCCGGAAGAAATGTTGTGAGCGAGTAAATACCGCCTACGTATTTACGAAGCGAGCGAGCGCTGCCTATATACTCGCGCTTCACCAATCAACTTTTTAAAACATGCACATAGGCCACTATCACCGAAGCATATACTTGTCGTTTAATGAGCGAGCAAAAGCTCGAGCAAATATCAATATACGATTCGCTTCACACGAATGATCACCACGTAGACGACATGCTTCGGGTGTACTCCCAGCTGAAGGGAAAACTGAAAGTTCAGGCAAAACCATTCTCTCGCTCAATTTCCCCAGCTCCATCAATTCGCCTCAAGAAGCCGAAAGCTTAAGCGAAAGCGTTCTCTCGCTCAATTTCCCCAGTTTCACATATTCGTAAGCGAAACGGAGCGGGGAGGAAAAGTGCTTCGTGGAACGAGAACGCACGTGTTCGGCTATTCAGCACTTTTTGCGAGAATCGAGGCTAAAAGCTTACGAGAGAACGGTATTTAAAGTACTTGGGCAAACATTAGTGAGTCAGTTGTGATACGTGCTGCGACAATAAAGCACGGTTCAAGTTCCGGGTCTTAACACGATTTTTCATTCAAGTCGATCAACGAATTACTTATGGTGAGGTGTTGGCTCTTAGCGCCGTGTTCCTCCAGGGCTTTTAGCGTGTAAGCACTGTGTGGCCACCATAAGTAATATAATTTTTCCTTCTTGCAGGCAACCCAAAGAAGTGGACAACCAGCAGCCGCAGTGGCCTCTTCAGGCTGGCTGATATTTAGTGTTTTAAAATAATTTGGAAATTCTAATGTAATGTAAATATTTTTAGAAAATAACAATAGTACAATAAAAGTAATGCTTTAAAGTGAACTCTTGCCTTTGGTGATTTGGTTTTGATGGTCAGAGTAGCAGGTAAGTGGTGTTAATAGGAGTTCTTTCCCCGGGAGCCTTGATGATGTATATTGGATACACATCAAATGTGCTCCCAGTTCATACCAGTATACATAGGGTATACTGGTTATGTAACAAGGAGGAGAGACAATGCAATATTGGCAACAGCGCTGGGTGAAAAACGCGAGCTTAAGATGGACTGCAAATCAGATTAATGTCTTGAGATCATAGCTTAATCAAAAGCATTGTGAGACTGATATCTAACAGATGCAATGAATGAAATTGGATAGCTCATCCCGGAAATGTTAAGCAGAGATGTCCTGAAAGATAAAATAGGAAGATTTGAGTGCCCAGGGGAAGTGAGGGTGGAGGGACCTTTTTCTATTCATTCCTGACCTCTCTTTTCCCGTGAAAAAAGGGATTCCTATAACCCGACGAGGCCTCTCGGTATAGGAAACCGAGGCCTAGCCTAAACTAATATATTAAACGGTACCAGGCTAGGTTCTCAGATTGACAGGGAGGTGTTTTGTGGGTGGTCCAGAAAACTTTCACGCTTAGGAGTTCCACACTCAGGGTGTAAACAGCCTTTCCCTCCTTATAACAAAAAAGTGTCCGAAAGCATATAGCATTGTTAAAATATACTGCATTGATAACAATAAATTAAAGTTTTGTTATTGAATCAATAGGGTTGACACTTGGATTTAATTGCGTTTTCATTGTTAATTCTTTCGAAGTAAAAATTCGATACTGTATTTTCCGTTGTTTCATAACAATAAACTTTTTTTGTGAAAGTGGTATAAACTGCTCGTCATTTTTTTTTTTTTTTTTTTTGTGGTAGGGAGGTGAAGGCATTTATGCCCGCCGAGTCTGGCAGTGTGGGACTCCCATGGAGGATACCTTTGGACTACCCACTAAACACCTCCCCTGTCAATCTGAGAACCTAGCCTGGAACCGTTTGACACATTACTTCGGGCCAGGTCTCGTTTTGTTACGCCGTGGGGCGCCTTCAAGCTGGGGAGTCCCTTTCCTAGCGGGAGGGGAGGGGGGAAGAGGAATTGCCAGAAGAGCGATCCCCCAGCCCCAGCGCCTCCGGCTGCTGTGAGTCCCTTTTATATTTTAGGACTGCCCGAGCATAATGTGCCACCTGGTTCCATTTGTCAACCGATTCGAGCATCACCGCAACTATATTATCCGGGGTGAGCTCTCCCGTCTCCCTGTAGAGTTCCCGTCGCAGCCTGGCCCATTTCGTACACGCAAAAAATGTGTGACAGGCATTGTCCTCCTCTCCTGGGCAAAACCGACAATCGGGAGACCGTGACTTGCCGATCTTGTGCAGGTAAGACTGAAAACACCCGTGCCCGCTCAAAAGCTGGGTCAGATAGAAGTCAGTCTCACCATGCTTTCGATTTAGCCACGGTCTCACATCCGGGATGAGGCGCGCAGTCCACCTTCCCTTCGTGCAATTCCTCCAAGACTGCTGCCAATCGTTGAGCGAGCGTTGTCTCTCCTCGCGGACAACCATCTCTCTCGCATCCTCGTTTCGGCGCAGGTAAATAGCACGGCGCTCTCTAGCAAGGAGGGCGACAGGTATCACGCCTGCAATCACTCTCACCGCCGAGTCGGAGACTGTTGGATACGAAGATGCAATTCTCAGTGCTCCTCTTCTCTGTACCTGTGCCAATCGTTTTCGGTATACCTCCTTGCTGAGAGCGTCGCCCCATACCTCTGCTCCGTACAGTAGCACTGACCCTACAGCACTCATCAAGAGGCGTCTTCTTGATGGGCTGGGTCCCCCTACGTTGGCCATAAGTCGACTCAGGGCCGATATTCCCGAAGCAGCCTTCTCAGCCGTTGCCCTGATTTGCTCGGAGAAACTCATCTTCGAGTCGATCAGTAGCCCCAGGTACTTCACCGCTGGCTTCGATTCGATCTGTATATCTCCTATACTGATCATCCTTACTCTAGGGATTCTCTTTTTTGTCAAGATGACCACTTCGGTTTTCTCCAGTGCTAGACTGAGCCCGCGAGTAGTCATCCAGTCCCTCACTCGGCGCATTAGCATACCTAGCCTAAGTTGCGCTTGTTCAACGGTGCGTCCGGCGACCAGAGCCGCAACATCATCCGCATAGCCGACCAAGCGCGACTCATCTGGCATCTCAAGTCTCAGTAGCCCGTCGTAAGACACGTTCCACAGGTCCGGACCAAGGATAGATCCCTGGGCAACACCCGATGTAACCGCCATCCTTCGTTGGCCCTGTGTCGTGTCGTAGAGCAGGCTTCGGTCCTTTAGGTAGTTCCTCAAAAGCCGCATTAGATATTCTGGAACTTGAAAAGAGTTTTCCAGCGTATCCAGAATATCCACCCATCTAGCGGAGTTGAAGGCATTCCTGACGTCGAGTGTCACCAACAGGACGATCCGTCGCTTGGTGCGACTATATGCCTCTGCCTTTTGGACCGCGTTCACCACCTCTGCAATCGCATCAATGGTAGAACGTCCTGCTCTAAAGCCGTACTGCCGAGGAGATAGGTCCCCAGCAGCACGAATCGCGTCAGTGAGTCTTCCCTTGATGAGTTTCTCTAGCACTTTCCCAGCCGTGTCTAGCATGCATAACGGGCGGTATACAGACGGCGATTCGGGATTTCCCTTCCCCTTGCTGACCAGCACGAGCCTCGCCACCTTCCATCGTACCGTGAAAACCCCGTCCCGTAGGCAAGCGTTGAATGTGCTGAGCAGCAAGTCAGGACAATGGTGATAGACGAGCTGCAAAACCTCAGCTGGAACACCATCTGGACCTGGAGCCTTCCTTGCCTTCAGGGAGAGGACTGCCTCCTCCAGTTCCAGCTGTGTGAAGAGTGGGCACTCGACTGCTGTTTCACCATGGACAGCGTCAACACGGACGGGATGGGCGGGGAAGAGTCCCCGCACTATCGCGTCCATCTTTTCCGCGTCATGTATACAAGGCTTCCGTAGGGCACCAAGTTTCCCCATGACCAGCTTGTAGCCAAGGCCCCACGGATCCCTATTTACATCGTCCACGAGGTCTTGCCAGCATCGGGCCTTGCTCTTGTTAATAAGCCTGCGAAGATATTTCCTTCCGGACCTGTATGCTGCTAGCCTAGTGTCTGCCTCCTCCCGTGTTCGCGCCCGCTGGGCCTCTCGCCGAAGTTTGTGACACTCGCTTCTTTGTTCGGCGATCTCGTTTGACCACCAGTATACTGGAGGCTTACCATGTCGGGGTCTCCGGCGGGGCATGGAAGACTCGCAAGCAGCTATGATGGTACTCATAGTTGAGTTCACCAATTCCTTGGCTGTAGGCCCTCCACTCCCTGGCGGAGCTCCCAGCAACGGTGCGCCTGCCGTAAGCGCGTCAGTGAACTTCTCGACGTCCATCCTCCCAGTCCTCCATCCGAGGATTGAAGTTTGGGCATATGCACGCAGAGTGGCACCGTCGTGAATCTCAACAGCTATATACTGGTGATCACTAGCCGAGTAGTCCTCTAGTACTCGCCAGTTGTGTACTCTAGGTACCAGGGACTCCGAAGCGAGTGTCACATCGGGTATGGTTCCTACGCAACCCCAGCGGCGGAAAGTAGGGGTGTTACCAGTATTTAGGACAAAAAGCGCTGTTCTGGCCGCCATGTCCAATATTTGCTTTCCCCTTGGGTCGGATTGTGGCATACCCCATTCGATGGCTCTAGCGTTGAAGTCTCCCCCGACCAGCATGTGGCCCTCTGTGTTCGAGACAGCGTCCTCCAGGGCATCGAGTTTGGTTCGAAAGGATCGCATTGCCTCGTTAGGCGTCAGATAAACACTGAAATATGTTATCCCTGAACACCGCACCCACACAAAACCATCCCCGCGTCCATGGCCCTGCACCTGAAGGCGGGCGCTGTCTCGAACCCAGATGGCCGAGGTACCAGTTTTGTCAGGGTACCACGCTTGCGAGTCCTTGTTATGATGTTGCTCGCTCAGCAACAGGAGGTCAGCTTTCTTATCCCTCGCAAACTGCTCAAGTAGGTCCTGGGCGTTTGTGCTTCGGTGCAAATTGACCTGCAGGATACGGATCATTTGAGTATCGATTTGGCTTTAGTTAGGGCCTCCTTGAAAACCCGGCATCTCCCTGTCCCCGGCTCATGTTTGAGGTCACCGGGTGCTAGCTTAGCGTCCTTGCAAAGAATGCATTTTGCCTCGTTCGTGCACTCCTTCCTTTTGTGCCCCGTTTCACCACATTTGTAGCACAGAGATCTCCTGTCGGGTCCCCTACAGCCATACGCGGTGTGTCCGTATTCGAGGCATCTGAAGCAGCGGATAGGGATCGCTCTTCTCCGTATCCTGCAGATCACCCAACCTATCTTAATTTTGCCCTTCGCCAGGATTTGCTGGGCGTCTTTATCAGCTAGTTCGACAATAGCCATGCGTTGCCCCCTTGTGTTTTCACGCGTCAATCTTGCCTTGACTTCACTTAAGCTGGGGAACTCCCTCCTAATGGCATCCTCTACTTCAGCTTTGTCCGTGACGCAGTCGAGGTCCCTGATTTCCAGGGTGGCCATTGGTTCGAGCGAGGCAACCGTTGCCGCATCTCCAAGAACCTTTTGAACCGCGTCACGGAATGCATCTTTGTTTGTGGCCTCTGGCCCGAATTCCACCAGCAAGCCGCCGGTCCGGGTTGGTCGAACTGCTTTGATGGCAGTTTTGGTGTCGTCTGGCTTGACCGCTCCTTTAATTTCACGGAGGACATCTGCGTAGGTTCGGCCCTTAGTGGGTTTAATAAGCAGTGCCTCTCGCAAGGGTTTGTGCCGCGGTTTGCTTTTTGTTTTCTGCGGTATAGCGGGGGCTCCTTGTTCTCTTCCTGGTTGAGCTCTTTGTCTTTTTTTTCTAGGAGTAGCTTTTTGGCCGCTTTTTTCGCTGCCTTGTTTCGCACCACATGAAACTCCTCGCCTGGAGTGTCAACTTCGTTTATGGTCTCATCCTTCCTCCTTTTCTCACAGTCGCCTTCAATTGGGCTACCGGCCATTCTTTTGCTGCTGCTAGGACCCACTGATGCCTCGAGGGAGAGCGTGTCTTTTTGGTGCTTCTCGGCTGCAAGCCACCTCCGCCTGTAGTGCGTTATGCGGCCAAAAAGCTCCTCCAGTTCAAGAATGCCATTCTTGACACTCTTGCCTATGTTTTTCTGCACTTCGCAGGCAGCCCTCAGTTGTTTGACGATATTCCCCGCTTTCCGAGTAAGCCGCTCCTCTTCGGCGCGGTCAAGGGCGTGGAAGGCGTTAGTATGCAGGCAGAGAAACCTGCTTTCAATAGTTGTGGTTAATTTCCTAATTTTTCAAGTAATTAATAAAATCATAAACGTAGGCGAATGAGTAGATAAAACAGTTTTTTGAACGTAAAGCAGTGCAAACTTTGCGTACATTCAGAAATTTCATAACGTTTTAGTGAATTCTTTTTTTCTCTTGAAAAGCCGTCGGGCCTCGCTTTGATGGGTAAACAGACGACTGACTGATACACTGAAGATGACTCAAAGGGGTCGAAATGCGTCTGCTCATCCAACAAAGCAAGACCCGACGGCTTTTCGAGAAAAACGTGAATTTACCTGCGGATATCAAATAAACAAAATAATTGGCTATAATTCTTTTGAGGATTCAACAAGTATTGTAAATTTATAGGATTTCCTAAAAAATTTTATATGAAATTCCAACACACTTGGTATATGTAAAATTAAAATCGAAATAAAATTCGTCGAAAGAGCCGAGATACTTTTAAGCCAACATATAAAAGTTGTAAGGTTTGCAAGGTGCTCGTATATTGAAGAATTGGTTACAGTGGAGCGAATGAGTTTTTTGTTTGCTCCTCATAAAAGGAATAGGAAACTTCTCTACCTTACGGTTTTTCCATTCACATAAAATATATTCAACAATATGCAGATAACAAAAGACCAAGAAAGAGACATAGTAAAATAAATCGTGTAAATGCAACAATAAATGTTAAAAATATGGATTTTATAAAAGTATAAAGTATTTGTAGTTCTTGTGATGAATCATTCGTAATTCCAAAATTCTTTTCATTGAAATTCTTGTAGAATCAGTTACATAGATGAAGTCTTACACTGAGGCATAAGGTCCTTCAAACGACTTACTGCTTAACTTCAGTGAGCTGACAAAAAACGGTGTATGGAGCTATTTTTTGAGTTTTTTTATCTCTTCTACTCCAGATGACTTCATAACTACAAGGAAACTAATTTTACCAAACTTTATTCGAAGTCTTACATTTTCTCGAATAACATTTGAAGGGCCAAAATCGTCTTGTCGGATGATTTATTTAATTTATATCGTTCTCACAAACATAAAGATTCTGTGTATCTAAGTATCAAAGTGAATTGTTTAGAATTAGTTCCGAATGAATTGGTAATATGCTCTTGGATTATAACGATCGTATAGTGGATGCTTCTTCACAATGTATTTAAAATGCAATAATTCAGCCATAAAACCCAGTACAGCAACGAAATATCCAATTCCAAGAACTACTATTGAGCTCCAAAACTTTTTAAGGTCCATTAAAGCTTCGGCAGGTAGTTCTTCTTCTGCCAATAAGTTTTTCGTGGTGTCTTTCAACCATTTGTCTACTAATCCTGAAATTAACAGCGGTCAATTACACTTATGGTAGCATCTAACCTTACCTCCTTCAATTAATCGTCTCAAATATTTATCGAAATTTGGTTTCAATGGTGAATTCTTCTCCAATGCAATAGATACAGGCATATGCAACACACATTCACGCATGATGTGCAAAACTTCTTCTCCACTTTCTTCATTGCTGCCAGAATGCTTTAAGCGTAGATGTCTCAAATAGTATTCATTGTCAAAGTATGCATATTTTCCACTTGAAATTTGTGATATCTAAAAATGAATAAAGGATATTTCATTTTTCTTGCCTCATAATATTTTTGAATGTACTGCTTTTTCTGGATCATCAATTTGTTCCAGGTTAACAGCAATTCTTTGAGCCGTTTCGTCAAAAGCTGTATTAAAAAATTCTCGATTTTGTTCACCCCATGCAGCTATTATCAATGAACTGTCGGCCAATTCCTCCAGCGTGTCTATTGTAATTCTGAAAGATTTTATTTAATTATGATTTTCAAGTAAATTGCATTGCAACGCTGAACGGATTGAAAAAAAACAGTTTAAAAAAGAGCCGACTTCAACACGCCCTAAAAAGGGATAAAATAAAAATCATCGTGGCGTCGCGAAATCTATTTTTCCCTATTTCATCCACGGTGGTTATCGTGTGGAGTCGCGGTACTATCTAGGAAGTTATATGATGTGGTAGCCCTCTATCCCTCATCCATGAAGAAGGTTCTCGTTTTTACATGGAGGGTGTGCTTTTGAAAATATAAGGGCTGAAAGTTACGCCCTCTAAAAATGTCTAGAACAGTCCAGAACATTCGAGAGTATTTTAAAACTTTCTAGAATGTTCCGGAATATTTTGGGAAGTCCAGGAATATCTCAGATCATTGTGGAATACTTCAGAATACTCTCGAATGTTGTGAAACGTTCTGGAACATTGTGAACCATTCGAAGCCTTTTGGGTATCAGTAGGGCCTTGGAGGACCAAGATAATAATGGATGGGAAATCCATGGCTCAAGGCTGTTGTACCTACAAGATCAGCAAATATTTAGGGGTTTTTTTTCTTCAATGAATTAATTTTATTTTTTTTATCTTAAACATTTACATTACAAAAAAGTTGATTAACTACATTTTCATTAATTGAATTCGTTATTGCACTGTTATTCGATGTTCCTTGAAGTTGGCGGAATGTGTCACGCTTTTTGTGGGAGCGTTGGCCTATAAAGGTAGCCAAAAAGACGAGCTATTGGATCAAGGTGGCCACACGCCGTGAAACGCCACAACGCCGAAAGAGGATACCGGCTTAAGCAACATCTCATCTTTCACAATTTGTTCACCTGCACTGCTTGGGCTGAATTTCAAAGGTAAACTTGAATTAACTCGGGCTTAAAAAACGCGTTGACGACAATCCACTCGCGAGTATAGACATAGTTGAATTCCAACTAAACCGCAAGTACTCGACCAAGTGCTTATATTTGGTCACGTCCCGAAAACTGTTGAAGACGAGAGCACGTGAGATCCTATCCCACAGAAGCTCGTTAAAAACACGGAAATTTGTCTGCGTTTGCCAAATCAGTTCGGTAGTCAGTGCCTGAGTAGGGCTGCCGTGTTTAAATGGGCCAACGCATTCAAGGATGATCGGGAAACCGTCGAGAATGAGCCGCATGATCGTCGACCGCGAACCAGCATTACACCAGAAAACATTAGCCGCGTAGAGCAACTCATTTTGGAGGACCGTAGGATGAATGTTCGAGAGATTTTGGCTGAACTCGGCATCAGTATTGTTAGTATAGAGTCTATCATCCACAAACACCTTCAATATCGCAACATAACGGCACGATGGGTTCCTAAGCTGTTGAACTTCGAGCACAAATTCAGAAAGTTGGAAGTTTGTCGCCGCTTGCTGACGCAATACGAGGTGGAGGGGGGCGGTTTTTATCGCGAATATTCACTACAGACGAAATATGGGTACCCTATTACACTTCCGAAAGCAAGGTGTCGTCTAAAGAGTGGAGAAAGAAGGAGGAAGGGTGCCAGTCAAAGCGGAGACAACCAAGCCCGCGAGTAAGGCTATATGTACTGTGTTCTTGGACCAGCAGGCTTGATGTACGTCGATTTCCTGCGTTGGGTGTTCCACAAATTCTGCATACTACTCTAACCTTCTGAAAACACACATGAAATCCGCTTATCACTCGAAACGGAGGAGCATTCCAGCACGAAGTGCGATTCTTCCCCAGGATTACGCTCGCCCTCATACCGCGTGTCTTACGCTCGATAAAATATCGGAATTGGGGGGGGAGGTACTGAAACACGCACCCATCCTTCCCCAACAGCCTGGATTTATCACCCTGCGACTACCACTACTGAACTGATTTCGCAAAAACAGAAAAATTTCCGCCTTCCCACACTAAAAAACGAATAACAATAAGTTGCGCAACGGCGGTCGGCACTTGACGTTCACTCATGGTTGTAGCACGTGCGTGAAACATGCACTCCCGACAAAAACTATGCCACATTGTTCGTAAGGGACCCAGCTATCACATGCTCAAGCCACCACCTTCAAAACATACATGCGTGCCATCTACAACGTTTGTCTCCATCATATTTGAGCCGCCATTGTACATATTTCTACTTTTTTATTTCGGAAGTTTTATTTTATGTGTTCACAAGGTGGTCTGTTACAGATGATTTTAATATTTTTTAGAATATTGTCTTACGCTAATTACAGCGTTATTGAGATATTGTATTTGATGGTAATAGTATTGTTTATTCATTTTTGCCACTATTTTATTTTCTAGTCTAATTCATTAAGCTATTGTCATTTTTCCTTCTACCATTGAAAGTATATACCTACCCGGACCTGTGGAACGTGTCTTACGACGGGCTACTGAGACTTGAGATGCCAGATGAGTCGCGCTTGGTCGGCTATGTGGATGATGTTGCGGCTCTGGTCGCTGGACGCACCGTTGAACAGGCGTAACTTAGGCTAGGAATGCTAATGCGCCGAGTGAGAGACTGGATGACTGCTTGCGGGTTCCGTTTAGCACTGGAGAAAACCGAAGTGGTCATATTGACAAAAAAGAGAATCCCTAGAGTAAGGATGATCAGTATTGGAGACATACGAATCGAATCGAAACCAGCGGTGTAGTATCTTGGGCTACTGATCGACTCGAAGATGAGTTTCTCTGGGCAAATCAAGGCAACGGCTGAGACGGTTTCTTCGGGAATATCGGCTCTGAGTCGACTTATGGCCATCGTAGGGGGACCTAGCCCATCAAGACGACGCCTCTTGATGAGTGCTGTAGGGTCAGTGCTACTGTATGGAGCAGAGGTATGGGGCGAAGCTCTCAGCAAAGAGGTATACCGAAAACATTTGGCACGGGTACAGAGAAGAGGAGCACTGAGAACAGCCTCTTCGTATCCGACAGTCTCTGACCCGGCAGTGAGAGTTATTGCAGGCGTGATACCTGTCGCCCTCCTTGCTAGAGAGCGCCGCGCTATTTACCTGCGCCGAAACGAGGATGCGAGGGAGATGGTTGTACGCGAGGAGAGACAGCGCTCGCTCAACGATTGGCAGTAGTCTTGGGTCAATTGCACGAAGGGAAGGTGGACTGCACGCCTCATCCCGGATGTGACACTGTGGCTAAATTGTTTTCAGTCTTCCCTGCACAAGATTGGTAAGTCAATGTCCCCCGATTGTCATTTTTGCCCAGGAGAGGAAGACAATACCTGCCACACATTTTTGCGTTTACAAAATGGGTCAGGCTGCGAAGGGAACTCTACAGGGAGACGGGAGAGCTCACCTTGGATAATATAGTTGCGGCGATGCTCGAATCGGTTGACAAATGGAACCAGGTGGCACATTATGCTCGGGCAGTCCTAAAAGATAAAAGGGATTCACAGCAGCCGGGGGCGCTGGGGCTAGGAAATAGATCCGCCAGCTTGAAGGCGTCTCACGGCGTAACAAAACGAGACCTGCCCCCAATTAATGTGTCAAACGGTTCCAAGCTGGGTTTTCAGGTTGACAGGGGGGTGTTTAGTGGCTAGTCCAGTCGCCTTCTTGCGAGCATGGGAGTCCCACACTCTGTGCATAAATGGCATTCACCTTCCTACCACAAAAAAAATGGAACTTTCCTTCCCCAAAAACTGAGTTGTTCATAAGATTTGATGACTGTAGCTTTCGTACTTCCTGAGAAAACTTGCAGTGATGCACTTACAGATGGACGCGTACCGATTTTAATAGGATATTGTAAAAAAAATTTTTCAAAATTCTGAAAAGTAAAATATCCAAGTTTTCAAATGAAAAAATATCGATTAAAACAGTTATGCATCTAACAGAAATGATCAACAAAAATGCAAAAAGTTTTCGCTTACCTTGGAGATGGATTTGCCAAAATCGCTGTCAAACTTGCTCTATAGATGACGACAACTTGTATACAGTAAGTCCAGTACCAACCGGTTAGCATTCTTAATGGCCAGTGGTGTGGCATTCGTGGTAATGCTACTTGTAACAGCATACTGTATGTAAAAAGCAAACAATTGGAAAACTTATCAAAAATGTCACTACGGAGAGCTGCTTCTTGTTGCCAGTTAACATTTTTAACACCTAATCTTGCATTTCGATATCTCGGCATCTTAGGCTCTCTTCCAAGAATGCACTTCAACGGATTTTCAAAAGGTTCATTGTATATGATAGATCGATGTACGCACGATATTATAAAAAAAATTGAACCCACCAAAAAGAGTGAAACTAAAACACCAGTCCACATATTGCCGCTTTAATAATAAAAAATATCTTTAGTTACAAAAATAATTGTGAAAATATGTCTATTATTTTAAAAAATAATGCTCTTGGATGTATTAGAATTTCCTTGTATTATGCCCTGTCCAGACGCTACGTCTTGCACAACGTTTTGCCTGCGTAGTCAAAACGTAGCAAAATTGAAAGAGCGTCCAGACCGTGCACATCTTTATTTATTTTACGCAGTTTTGTCCAAGTCGCAATGGAGGAAGTCTTGCTCTGGTCTGTTTTTGCGTGTTGTCTTGCAAAGAAAAAGAGACAAATTGAACGATTTGAAAATAACCGGCGTTCAACGTGGTCGAGGGAATGGCTTTTAAAAAGGCAGCACTTTTCTCACATTAAATTATTACGTAAACTGCATGATGAACCAAACGATTGGCGAAACTACTTGAGGATGGACATGGATAATTACATTCACTTATTGCTATTAGTGAAACCGCATATCGAAAAACAAAATACTTGCATGTCATCAGCAATATCACCACATGAAAGGCTGACAGCAACATTAAGATTCTTAGCAACCGGCCGAAGCTACAAAGATCTTGAATTCACAACGATTATGTCCAAACAATCATTGAGTCAAAACATTCCGGAAACATGTGAGACTATCTACAAAGTGTTGAAAAAAACATACTTGAAGGTAAGTTAAAATACTGGATTTATATAGAATCAATATGAACTTTTTTTTTTAAAATAACCAAAATCAAACAAATTCAACATTAAAATGTGAAATCAAATTATTCCAATATTTAAAAAAACAATAAAAACTTCAATGTTTAGGTGTAAAATCAAATTATTTCAATTTAAAAAAAAAAAAACTTAACAAAAACTTCAAGGTTCGACAAAACTTTATACATTTTCATTTCCATCAAAACTGTTAATATATTCCTCAATGGCAGTGTAACCACGGTGAAATGGAAACTCTTCGGATGGTGTTCCAGTTTTTGGTGTAGAATTTAGCAAAATCTGATATTGCGAAGAAGCAGAATCCCATCGCGTAGGCACGTTTTGTAGGCAGATTTTTTGACCACAGACAATGCCGAAACACATCAGCCATCCAGAAATTTCTGTTTAGCGAACCCATCCCCGCTTCAAATAGAATATCGTGAATCAATTTTTGCACATTTGTATTTTGCTCGCTATTCACGTTGTGGAGTTAATTTGCAACATGTTTTCCAAATACTTGGGACTCATCAATGACTCCAATTTCTTCCCCACCAATGCGATAACTTCTGTTGTTGCATCCTATTTGAAATTCCCTTTCTCTTGCGTGTTGAAGCATTCCGGGATAACGACCCACTTATTGAACTTGAATTGAATTCAGAAATTGGAGTAGCAGGCGTTTTGCTTGATCTAGGAGCATCTATATTACTTTCAGGTGTGCCTTCCTGAAACTAAAAAATTAAAGAATTATTGAAGTCTACGATAACTATTATTTTGTAGTTAGCTTCTTTATGGAAATTCATACTTTGTTATTTTTATTTCAGTTTCCCCAAACTGATGAGGAGTGGATGGAAGTTGCAGTGGAATTTGAAAGAAAGTGGCAGTTTCTATTGATGGAAAACATATTAGGATTGTTCCACCTAAAGGAAGTGGGTCCTATTATTTCAATTATAAGAAAACGCATAGTATTGTTTTTTTGGCAATAGCCAATGGCAATTGCGAATTTTTACTATATGATGTTGGCACAAATGGCAGGATGTCAGATGGTGGAGTTATAAATAACACCAAATTTTATGAAAATTAGTTAGCAGTGAATTAAGAATACCGGAATCACGGTGTGTTCGAATTTTAAACAGATTACTTGAATATGTTTTTGTTGGTGATGAGGCCTTTGCTATGCGTCTAGATTTTCTTAGGCCATATCGGCGAGAAGCATTAACAAAGGAGCGAAGTATTTTCAATTACCGCCTATCAAGGGCTAGGCGGGTTGTTGAAAACATCTTCGGAATTTTGGAATCACGATTTTGGATTTTTCACACAAGTATTAATTTGAAACTTAACAACATCAATACTGTCGTTCTTGCATGTTGCGCTTTGCACAACTTTTTGCGCAAAAGATTGCCACAAAATTATACTCCTCCCGAGAGTATGGATCGAGAAAATTTTTCAGACTGCAGCGTTGAATTTGGAGAAAGATGTGACCAGAATTATTACATGACCTTTAACGTGGACCAAGAGGCCAAATTTTAAGAAGTGTTGTCGTGATGAGAGATGAATTTAAAGACTATTTTAACAATGAAGGGTCTGTGCATTGGCAGGATAAATTTATTGCTGTTAAAAACTAACAGCGTGTTCAAAAATTTAAATAAAGTGCTTTCATAAACAAAAAACTTATTTATTTTTCTTGCCTCTTCCACTGATGCTTCCTCCTCACCAATCGTGCTCTTCGATCGCCTAGGTATTTCCTGGTCTCTTAAGAAGAGCAACAAGTCATAATACCACAGAGATGGCGTGTAAATTTCATCCTCAGCAGCCCCTGGTCCATACGACTTATTCACTTTCGTTAATTCTTTCCGTAAAACACTCCTTATTGAATTTTTTTTTCGCACCACCGCTTCCCTTTTTGCGGAACTATCAACTTCTCGATATTTGTTTACCAAACCCTCATATGCTTGGTTCTTCTTATCGCGATCGCAATATTCCTTGTATTTAAGCTGCCAAAGGCACGGATAACTTTGATATAATGCGATAAATTCGCTCAGGAATTCCCGGGAGCATTGCCGAAGGTCAGACATACTTATCAAATGAGTCAAAAACGTTGCTAACCATCCACACGTTCCAACTTATTTGCGCAGTTCATGGATAATAAAGCCCTGCCAGCACAAACATCGCTACAACTGCACAGTTCTATTCCCAGTTGCATTTTTCACATCCACAGACAACATTTTGCCTGCAACGTTTTAGTTTGCGCAGTCAAAACGTTGTGCAAGATGTAGCGTCTGGACCAGGCTTTACGCGTAAAAAGGTTGTATGAGCCTCAAGAGCGGTGTTGGTAGCTGGCTACAAATGTAGCATGTACAGGGTCTGTATAATAAGTAACGTTGCCACAGCCTCCTTACAGCCCGGATATGGCACCAGCGGACTTCTTTCTGTTCCCCAAGATCAAGAGACACCTTAAGGGGACGCGGTTCGGGACTCTGGAAAACGTTCCACGTGCTACGACGAGGGCTCTAGACAGCATTAAAGTTGCCGACTTCCAGGGAGCGTTCGGGGATTGGAAAATCCGGTATCAGCGTATTATTGACTCCAAAGGTGACTACTTTGAAGATTTCTAAAGAAAAATTGTACATATTTTGCCAATCAAAAATTTCCTGAGGTCAGTCCGGTTACTTATTCTACAGACCCTGTATGTTGGTATAGTTACTGATAAATGTCTGCTTTAAGCAGTGTCTTGTCTTTGGCTTTAGTGCTAAATCCTACCTTGAAACTGTAATGATTTTGAACATTCAAGTTCGAACGCGGAACCGACCTCTCATCGGTTCTAGACGTTAAGTCTGAGTAGTGCCAACGGATGGTACCAACAGGTCAACCAATCCGTGCACCGTAACCCATTCACGCGGTGGCTGCTTGTCGGCCAGCTAGTTCGGAGAGGATTTCGGCCGCGGGTCTCCGAACGGGTTACGCTCAATTACAATATTTTCAGCCACCTGAACATGCCCGTTTTCAAAACGCGTTATCAAACAAAACCATACGGAGAAGAAACCTATTCTACGTTACTCCGTATTTCTTCATTCACCAGTCAAGAATACAAAATCTAATTTTTCTTTCGCGTTCCCGAATTTCCGACGCGGTACCGAAAAGTATGCTACTCGAAATAAACCCGACGAAGACTACTCTAATAAAATGTCAAAACTACAAAGGTACCGCGTACCGCGCGCGACGCGAAACCGACCTCAGCGGATTTGTCGAAACCCTACCCTCGCGACGGCATACCTACCCTGCACTCACTTTCCCGCTGAAACAGAAAGAACCACTGAAAAGGAAAGTCTTTTATTAATTAGCAATTCATTTTATTACCCTTTCTTTTTTTTACGAAAATTTTCTAATTAGAATACCCTGTTAATTGATACGATTAGATTAGATTCTATTTTTCTCTTTTAAGTAAATATATCTTGTACAGAGACTCTATTTTGTTTTATAATAAATCAGTAGCATCAATGAGATTTAGGATTTCTCGATTGTTCATTTCATGTATTTTACTTTACATTTAATGGTTTATATTGAATTCGATTTTTAGTATTTTTAGGTTTAACGTTAATGTTAAAAGGAATTAAGCAAATAACAACGTCAGGTACATTTTAGCATAAAAATAATGTAATTAAAAATTTTTGTTTTTTTAATGGCCCTTTTGTTCATATTTATTTCACTTTCTTTATCATAAATAACAATTACGGAAAATTACAATGAATAAATGATATGTGAAACATTTTTGGAAAATTTCAGAACTTGAGCACACTTTCAAAATTCAACATAGATAAAAAAAAATTAAATATTTAGATGCTACTGATCATTGTAAGATTTTCTTTTATTCACAATATATTAAAGGTTTTCTTGTATTTAACTTCATTGTATTGTCAGTATATTACGACTCGATAAAATATTCAAGACGCCAAGATTCTCAAAAATGATCAAGTTTTGCATTTGTTTCCCTTCTATTTTCTTAATATTTTATATTTTCCTGGTAAACTATGCCTACATAATACGTACTTCTGCACACGGGATCTACCAAGCATTTAGAATAAAATGTATTCTCATTTTCGGATACGCCAGGAACGATTCTTTTTCAGTAATACATTAATGAAGATTATTGTTTTTTTTTCTTCATTCACACTCTTCTAGTTCGACTAAGAACTGATTGCTAATTACATTCTGATTTGCTCTTACATTGTATTTTAAAATGTTTACTCGTACATATTCTCATAATAAGTAATATTTCCGCATTCAACAACTTATTAGTCTACCCTTTGACTACTAAATTATTATTTTAATAGGTATGTATGTATATATATTAAAATTTTTCCTTCAACATGTGAAGTATAATATATAATGACACAAAAGCAAAAATTTGGGGTCGTTCGAAAAAGGATGCGCATACTTTTTCGACAAACTTGGAATAACAAGATGTTTGTAGATACATTTTTTCTTTGTTTTGTAGCCAGAAATCAACATATCTTTTATCATCAGAATTAAATTTATAAATTTTATTTGAAACGACTAACTTTACCGCAAAAAAAAAGGTAATTTGATGATTGTTAGCTATGCTTAAAATGGAAAATGAACGTTAAATCATAGCTTGCAATGCATAATAATAAATGATGCGTAAATACAAGAAAAAAACAATTACAAACTTATTATCTTATCGTCTATACTAACATCATGGAACCTAATATCCAATCGACTATGATATACTTATTAAAAATATTGATATAAATGACAAACTTCTATACAAAATAACACTAGAAATAGTATTAGAAAAAAAAAACTGTGACTTAATTCGAAAAGCCGCGACCAATTACAGTGTTTATATGAACATCAGTTGTCAGAGAAAGACAATTAAATGAACTACATGCATCCTTCTAAAGTCTTTTTATATATATCACGCTAAAAATTCATACAGCCCTAATACACTGACACGAAACTGCGTTTATTTATGCAATTAATCAACGTTAACGCTCTTACTAGTTCACTTTGCGTCCTAAATTTACTAGTTAACATGTTAAAACCTTCGTTTTATGTTATTTCCCGCGGTTCTTCCTTATTTCAAAGACTATGATCATCATTTTTGTATATTACGATTTTGCTTTTCAGTTACATTTGTCTAATTTTGCTTGACGAAAATCACCTATTCTGTGTGCGCAAACCTATGCATATCGCAGTAAGCTTGCAATCCAGAATGGATGGAAGAGAACCAAACATCCATGCGAAAGTAAACTTGATTACTCTTGCCTACATGATCTGTGTAGTTGCTTGTTGAATTTTCGAATAAACTGAACTGACAAGAACCGAATACTGTGGGAATGCTTGAGCGATAGGTAAAGTATAAACAAAATGAGTCAGCAGCCAGCTCGGTCCAGTTATTATACAACACAGTTGCGTGGAACGAAAAACTATAAAATTATGCCAACAGTCGGTATGTAGAAAGATATTAAACTTTCCGTATGTCGATTTTGATTTTCGATTCTCGAGCACACGTTAAAATGTTATTCTATCAAATCGAACTTTAAGCATACGAGTATAACACTGGAAATGGTATAGATTCGTTATGGTTTCGCTACGGAGCGTACTCACGGACATATATTGGTTGATTTGGGGAATGAGGGGAAAATCAAAACAATTGAACGATCACCTGATTCCAAGCCTCCTTGATGTATCGAATTAACTCGTCCTGTTGTGTGATGGTTTCGCGCGGCTGTTGGGGCGGCCTCCGTGTCAGCCCAGGCGCTGGGCCGCGTCTTGAATACTGATAGGCATTGTTTCGTTCCATGGCAACCTATGTATCATTATGATCTTCAAAAGTGCGCATAACCACAACTCCTTGACCGAAAGAACCGCTCGTCAATTGGACGTTCGATAAAACAAACGATCGTCCATCATATCGCAGGTATCTGACTTCTGGATTTGTACATGCAACAAGTAGCACAAACTTCCAAATCTTTGGAAGCGGGAATATCATCAATCGTTCGTCCAGTCGCCAGAATAAGAAAGTGCTCTCTCACAAATCCGCGATTGCAAAACAGGAAAAAATCACACGTAGAAAATACACACAATAATCAAGTGCAGAAACTAAGACGTATAATGCGATTGTATGACACATTCGCTCTATTATAAATAAATTATAGAGGAGAGTTGAAAACTGTTTTAGTTATAAAAAAGTCGTCGACATTGATTGTACGTTTTTTTCCTCGTGGCGTCGGACTGTCAGTCCGACAACCACCGACAAAACAGATGTGCGGAATGGAACGCCACATGGCGGCAATGTGCATTTTTATTTGTCGCCAGTGGCATAGTGTTTTGATGGCAACGGTGGAGGGGGGCATTCCCAGGTGCAAGGGTTCGGGATCGGAATCACTTCGATTCCCGGGCGTAGGCGTCACATTACAAAACTTTCAGAAGATATTATATTTTCACATAAGATGGCTACCGGGAACTACAAGCAAAAAATCGACCACTCAACTCAATCACATTTTGCTTTAAAAATAGTGTGCCCTACAGTGTTGCCAACCCTACGATTTAAATCGTTTTCATACGACTTTTGGCCCTGGTGCGATTTATGATCATATATTCGAAATCGTACGCGAAATGTACG
Organism: Odontomyia ornata; assembly: GCA_963969285.1. NCBI lineage: Eukaryota > Metazoa > Arthropoda > Insecta > Diptera > Stratiomyidae > Odontomyia > Odontomyia ornata. The sequence goes on from OZ017740.1 coordinate 161,038,714, forward strand.
ATCTTTTTTAATCTTATAATGCTCGTAGGAAAATAAAAATATTAAATCTAGTCCCTCGACTTGAATGGGCTATATGCTTTTTAGGATTTTGTTAAAAAAATACAAAACCCGTTGTACTAAAATACAAAACCCGTCCGTCCGTTCGTTTGTATGTCACAGCACTTTTTCTCCGAAACTGTAGAGGCTACAGTCATGAAACTTTGTGGAAAAGTCAGAAGTGGTGACTTCTTAAAAGTTTTGGGGTGCAAAATGTTTCAAAGGGGTTTAAGGGGATCTCCCCATATAGGGAGGTGACACTTAAAAAAAATTTTCACCATTGATAGTCGAGTAGGGTCTCGTTGGAAATGTCCCAATGAGATCTTTTCAAAACAAGTCTTAAAACTGCCTTATCCGTACAAACTTTTTCAAAACAGTTCTTAAACTGAAAGTTTTTGCCTCAGTGGGGGCACGTTCAACTTTGTTAATAATAGTATGACCTTCGAATTTCTCATTTTCTCTAATAAAATCGTATTGATGCCTTTAAACCCAACAAAATTCGACATTTAAGTAGCCTTACTCAAGATCCTAATAGTCTGTAAGTTTGATGAAATTCGTATCATATTCACGGAAGTTATATCCATTTGTAATTTCTTCAATTACAACAACAATAACACCTTATTTTGGTATTTTATGGACTTTCCATCGAACCAGACATTGCAGTTTTGATTTGATCTTCTTAAAATTTTCAGATAAGATCGATGACATAAATACTTTTGGGATTACAGGATTTGAGTGACTTTTGATAGTTAAATATGGAGAAATCGTGGATTTTATTTTAAACAAGCAAATCTCTTTGACATGTTTCTTTATTTTATTCGTTGCTGGTGATTGCATTTTGTAAGTTGAGTACAATTCCCTTCTGATATGAGCGTCGGTCTGTCTACCCAACTTGTTTGGTTTATTCACGAGCACATCCAAAAACCGTCTCAATCTTTATCGCACTCGCATGTGCCCCATATAAACTGGTGCAATGGTGAATCGGCTAGTAGTGCGCCCGAAAGAGTTTGATTTTGTTTGTGGCAGTTCTTTGGGTTTAATTGTAATTGTGTTGGGAGTGTTTAACGGCAACTAGCAGTTGTACTCTTGCGAATAAATATTGTGGCGTGACGCAGGTAATTTATGTAATGCAATGTTTGTCGCAATTTTCTGGTAACAAGTGCTGAAGAAATTAAAATATAGTACCGCAGGAGTGACGCAGTTTTATCAAACCTTTACATGCTTCCAGTAACGTATGCTGCATCGTCAAAATTTCTATCATCTACTTGCTCGATATATTTTTTTTTGATTCAGTTACTACCTAGAGTTGCACTGGAAGGAAATCTGAACTAAATTCGACAAATCAACGATCAATGGAGAAATATACCAGCCAAATCAATGAATTTGGCTTGACTTAACCGGTTGGCAGATTTTAGAGTGCGCTGTGTTAATGGAAAGATGGTAAGGAGCTGTCATAATTCACTTCACTCATGCATAATATTAAAAAATATTCAGCAGTAGCGAGATGTTCAGAATAGCTGATTCACGTCGATATCGTTTCTTGCAAATTTATTTTTGAAATACTCGTAAATTACCAGATTATTTCTATTAGCCACTATCAGTAAGCGTTTCATATGCTTCAGTATTTTACTCTTAACACTTTGTTTCTTTATTCTATACATTTTGGTACAATTTTTTATGTAAAAATAAACCATGGTTGATCACTTTTATTATTCCTTTGACTTAATTTTCGTCTGATGATTTCCCCATTGTTCACCCATATTATATACAAACTCATTTACGTTCATATTGTGCTTATAAGTCAAAACTACTGCTGGTTTGACTTCTTTACCGTAAAGTTCGTTTCATCTTCGTTGCCAGGACTAAGGACTGTATATATCGGCTTATCGGCGACTTTCTCATTTAGCACCACTCTTGAAGCCGGCAATGCCGTCGGCTTTTCTATTCGCTCTTCATTTTGTAGGGGGAGAACCATGGTTGCCACATAAGAGAAAATCGCATTAAAAAATTCATAGCATATTTGTTTCGTCGAATAAGTGTACAATAGTTCTATTAAAAACAAACTGAACAGAGTGTTTGTGTTGTTTTTTTTTGTTTGATTTAATCAAATTTATGTGAAGCAATTTTTTCTCTATTTTGACTCGGTTTAAACATTTTGTTACCAAGCATTCAAGTTTCCTCAGTCATTCTATACAGAGCAGAAGTTGAAGCTTAATTTATGCAGTATTAATGTACATACTATACATACATAGAATATACATGCAGATACTAAATATGCATAGAATACACTAAATATGCATAGAATACACTGCATTCCTCAGGCTCTGGTCGGCATACTCTGAGGAGTTTTACACACCTCGCTAAAGTTAGGAATAAATTTATGACAGAAACATTCATTGCGACTTTACTGGCTGCAGAACACATGCAGAAACTAGATAATGTATTGATTTCAAGCCATCGAACGCAATCTTGTGCATATTAAATGCGTTATTTCACACCCTTATGAGCTATAAAACCAGAATAATGCCAAGCCGTTAGTTCAATACCGAAAAACTTCGGAAAAATCGGGGGAAGCAAAGAGCACATCTACTCAGGAAATGCAATAAACTTTCTATCTGCCTGAACTGCGGAGAGGATATGGTCAATCTCCATCAGGCACTCAAGGACTTAAAAACTTTGCAAGAAGGAGATCGAATAATTTACCACTTTATCTGGTACAAATATGGTAAAATAGGAGTCCAAGTGACCTTCAACAGATAAGGTACTTGAATTCCAGAGTGGTGAGGTGAGAGCACCACCAAGGAACAGAAGTTAACCAGTGCTACGGGTATCAATGATTTGGTCATTCGGCTGCCAACTGCGCCATGCAATATGGGTGCGTAGTATGCAAAGATATGCATGCCCCCGATGAATGCAAATGGGCTCAGATGGTGCCTAAAGAAAAATTATACTGCATTAACTGCTGTGCATTTGGTCATCCAGCATCATATCGAGGATGATCCCGATATCAAGATGCAAAAGTTAAATTTATTCCAAAATAAACGCCAGTATAACGCAATGTGATACTTCCCGCTTCGTCCCATAGTATCATTTGCACTTTACACTTGCTGTAAATAATTTAAGTAGCAAAAATGACCTACTTCTTAAAATTTAGCAGCAACTTAATTCATTGGAAAAAAATCAACAAACAAGACTAGAAAATTAACTTTGTTTTTCAGCGTTTAGACCTTTAAAATGACTCAAAATACAATAACTCTTCATCCAGTCACGTTCCTATGGATAGGCTTCGTCTCATCTTGATCAACGTCAACTCCGTTGCTACTCCACATCGACGTGGCTATCTTCTTGAATTCATTGTTAAGCAAAAACCTGACATGGTGCTTCTCACTGAAACCCACCTCAATTTATTACACTCCTTGAAATTCAAGGAATTTGAGCTTGTACGAAACCATAGGATAAATGGCATGATGGAGGTGGTACCTGGATATTGGTTAGAAGACCCTATTGTTTCCAAAATATTGATAAAGTCAAATTCAAAAACTTTGAACTTCTTTTAATATGAAAAGTATCGGAAACAGAAGTTTAATTGGGATTACCAGAAGCAATGTTCTCCTTCTGATGATGGCAACGCTTGCTCAATGGTTCCTTATGACAGCAATCTAACTAGCGATGAAATAGATATCTATTTGTTGAAGTTAGAGAAGCTGACTTTTTTTTTGGTTGGGAAGTGAATGTCATTTGCGCACTGAGTGTGGGACCCCTATGCTTGCAAGCGACTGGACTACCAACTGGACACCTCCCCTGTCAACCCGAGAACTCAGCCTGGAACCGTTTGATATATTACTTCGGGCAAGGTCTCGTTTTGTTACACCTCAGCCACGTTGTCCCCGGCTGCTGTGAGTCCCTTTTATCTTTTACGACTGCCCGAACATAATGCGCCACATGGTTCCATTCGTCAATCGAATCAAGCATCACCGCAACTATGCTATTCGGGGTGAGCCCTCCCGTCTCCCTATAGAGGCAGCCTGTCCCATTTTCTGCACGCAAAAAATATGTGCTCAACGTTGGATACTGCTACCCCCGCTATTTCGCGGTGCTCCTTCAAAACCTCCGACTGGGGCCCTTGGACCTAGTAAGCCCGCCGAAGAGGGTTCGTGCGCCACTCGCTTTGCCAGTCGGCCCCAAATGAGGTCACCAAGCGAGAGTGCGACCGATCTGGAAGGTTCGCACCGGGCTAACCTTTAATTTAATTTTGCGGAGAACCAAATCCTACCTAATCCCGAATAACGTCCCTAACTTGCCCGGTACTATAGCGCGCTTCGCGCTCCTACCCCACGGGTGATATTCGGGAACACTTTCACGCGGTGGTCGAGAACCACCCCAAAACCTTGTCACTGTCGCAACAACACCTCAAAACCTCGCGAGCCAGACCTCACAATGTTCACTAAACACACTTCTTTTTTCAACTTATTCTAACAATATTATTTTATAGAGTGAATATGTAAATTTTTGATTATTACAAAATTCCAACAAATTAATTACCTATTACCTATCGATTTCCACGTGGTCGGGGGCCCCCAATTTCCGTCGATGGTTGGTTTGTTCGCTGTTGATTTGATTGGTGGGTTGATAATCGTGGCAACAACTGTAGATTTGATTGCGGGTTGATATTCATGGCAACAACTGTTGAGTTGATTGGCGGGTAGATATTTGTGGCAACAACTGCTCGTTGTCCCTTCAAGATTTGCCTCTTCCAATTCTTCTTTGCCGCGTGCTGACTTGTCGCCGTTTCTCCTTGCCGTCTAGCTCCTTCCAATTAATACGAGAAAAAGAGCTTTCCCTCGTGCTCCGGGTTCTTTTATAGCCTCGGGGAGACACGGCCCCCTATCGTGCAATACGCTTTCCTGTGTTTGTTAAGCTTTGCACCCGGCAATGTCGCAATACCTCACTGCATTACCGCCCTGAAGCTTCCACATCTACCAGCGGGCAACTTGTGTCATTATTTACTTGCTTTGCTGCTGCACACATACATTGGGAGTAGAACCATGCACACATTGAGACAAAATCGGATTGGTAAAAGAAATATTGTTCAAATCTACAACGCATTCCACTCAATGCACTTATTCTATGCAATTTGATGATTTTAAGGGCTACTAAAGGCCTCGATCGTAGTTTCGCTTAACATCGTTGTGCACTGTATTTAAATTTAATGCATTAATTCCCAATACTACACTGAGCTCACAGCAGCTTTTATGGGAGCTGCTTCCCACACACCACTGGATATATCTGTTTGAATTTCAACTGCATTCATATTAGCCGCTGGTAGAACATATCTTGCAACACTAATCCGATTGTTATTAATCATATCATCACTGCGTAGTTTTTGCATCGTCCCTGTTGATTTAGATCCTTCAGTTGTAATGTACTTTCCCCAGATATCGAAGATTTATAGTCTTCTCGACTTTTCCCCGCATAATGCGAATTTGAAGAATTCGTAGGTTGACCAACAAATTACTGACGCAGGCATCGAATATAAGAAGAAAGTGTATTGCCTGATATGGTAGATTCATAATCAATTGTGTAGAGTATGAGTGATAAAATGCACCGAACCCTTCATTTCTATAGATTCCTCTCGTGCATTCTAAAGCTGAATTATATGGCGAATTGTACATTTGCAGCCTATGCTTTATCACGTCTGCTGGATTCGATATGGCATCATGTGTCAGTGTCGCAGCAAAGGCTGTTACCATGTAATTGATTTGATTGTGCTTGTGTATCTTACCAACGTTTCTTTTGTACTGCAGATATTATTTTGGTACTATCTTTCCCATTATCAAATTTAGCACTGTGGCCACCTGCAATTACCAAACCATCTTCAACGCTGTACTTTTTCTCGAGTTTCTTAAAATCAGGTAGTATATGCATACAATTGATGCAGCAATATGTGAGGAAGTCCAGAACAACTTCTTTGCCTTTAAGCGATTCCTTAAATGTTAACGGCTCAGTTCCATTAAACCAGTCGAGATCTTCTTTAAATTCTGGAATGGGTTTCGCCTCCAGATCAGCTTCCTCTAAATATTTTCCAATATTTCTTCAGTTTCCTCAGTCGTTTTCGCCAATCTCAAATATTTCAAATTCAAATCGGAGTCCTTCATTAGTATTCGAAGCTTGTACGCATCGTTTTATAGAGACACTATGATTTGGCATTCCGCTTAAAATTTACTTAGTCTAGTCATTACATGTACCAAGAAAATTACAGTTGAAAATACAATATTCAATTCAAAAAATTACGTTACCAATTCTTCTTCAGTCTGGCTGGCGTGCTAAATATTAGCTTTAGCTCGCGGGGGTTTTGCTTGTAAGATCGCGTGTGAAAGTGTCCCGTGACAATCCGATTTAGAAAGCAGTTCCTAAGATTAAAAATTGAAACAATTTGAAAGGATATGAAACGCCAACTATCGCAAGGTTAAAAAGATTGAAAAGCCTTCTTCTCACACGCGTAAACAATATTTATCGGCGATTACTCGTTAGCTTTTTTGAAATTACACCTGAAGAATTTCCGGAATGTCAGGAGTGAGGTCAGCAATCAATGAGCGGAAAAACTGAGGGGTACTAGCCTACAGGACTCAAATGGCGTTTTCACGAAAGTGAATAGCATATACCTTAAGAAGTCTCGAATGAAGGCGTCGCTAGTGATGAAATAAATCTTCTGGATAGGACTGGTGTCGAAATCGATAGTACGACTCCGGGTAGAAATGAAAACAGCATTATATGTGATGGACTGCAGAAATTTGCCCAGATTGGAACTCATTTTGAACTGGTTCATCTACTAAACCCTGAGGGAGGGAATCAAATATTTTCAGAAGCCGTTGAAGCAAAAGTTTTTGACTTCAAATCAAGCTTGAACGATGAATCAATTCCTCATTTCAATGAAACATTGACATCTGACGTCAGATGTCAATGTTTCATTGAAATGAGCATGAATTTTATTGATTATTTTATCAGCTATGAAGACTTGTGTTTCATTTTTAAGCAGGATAAACAACAAGAAACCATGTGGTATCGACGGTGTTTCAAATAAAGTTCACCAACATTTGCCTGAATTATTGCATATTATTCAACAACATGTTAAACAATTCATATTTCCCAAATGAGTAGAAAAAGGCCCATGTATTTCCGATCTTGAAGAAAGGAAAAGAATCTTCGAGCCCGTAAAGCAATCGCCCGATCAGCTTGCTGCCTAACATCAGCAAGGTGTTTGAAGTGATATTCAACAAATCATTAAACGCCCAAATTGAGAAATATAAATTGATGCCGAATTTCCAATTTGGTTTTCATGCCAGGTATTCGACCATACATGCGGTAACGAAAGTAGCTTCAGACATCTGTGGAAAACTAAACAACAGAGAATGTGTTGGAGCGTGTCTCATTGATATGGAGAAAGCCTTCGATATGGTGTGGTTAGATGGACTCATTTTTAAACTCCCTCAGGACAGGTTCTCCAGACACCTTGTCGCCACGATGTGCAATATGTTACACGGGAAATCATTGGATGTAACTGACGGAAATTTAACGACAATGCGCGACTTCAAGGTCTTGAATGGTCCACAGTAGGGAACAGTTACCGCACCTCTGCTTTCTCAATATTAATTCGTAGGCTATTAAACAGCTTTGAGTTTAACATCTCCATCTCGCCCACGCAATCATTGGTAGCGTTTGCTGATGATCTGATCATTTATAAGGCAAACTGAAATGCTACAATAGTTCAGAACAATCTTCAAAAAATGTTTAATGATGAGCAGCTATACACAGATAATTGGTGAATGAAAATCAATCCGCAGAGTGCGAGTTAATTCTATTTAGGACAACGCTGCAGTGGCCAGTCAAGACCTGAAACGTCATTGGAAGGATTCCCACATTAAAGCTGGTGAGTGTAGTTCAGAACGGGTTCCACATAAATTCTGTGTTCATGTCGATCAGTATCTGTACTATACTGAACATGTCAAAATCATGCTCAATTAGGCACGAAAAGTACAGATACATTGATCAAAATGTCAAAGTTATCGGCTGAATGACACCAGTTAGACCAGTTTAGAAATATGGATGTCAGATTTGGTACAGCCAGAGTGCTAGTACAATGGAAAGATTACAAGTTTTCGTAAGGAAATGTCTTTGTGTATGTACTGGTTTGAACAGAAAGCCTGAGACGGATTGGGAGCATTATATATCGAATAGAGGAATTTATCAAACCGCTAAAGTGACAAGAGTCAATATCTTCATAGTGAGACTTCTTCGGAATCATATCACAAGATCTGTAATTGTTAACGAAAACCCCTGGATTTCACAGCCGTTCCAACCTACAAACGGTTATAATATGTTAAGATGTGTCTCGCCACTGGCTTCTTTCCTCTCGAAGTATTCGTTTATTTGAACATGAATCGATATGTTTTTGATTCTGACGGTGTCCCAATAGTATTTCACATATATCGGGCCACCAATAAGAAGATAAAATATTCTCCGAACTTGAGCTCACAAGACCAACAACACCAGTGGAGATACTCATTTGCTAGATTCGTTGAGACTGGTAGAGCTCGGATAGAGCAATCTAAGTGGCTGAATTACAATGTCTAAATTATTCGTGGTGATGTTTTTTGTTTTGTGATTTTCGTTACTTGGTATGGGCTTCAGTTCATTATTGCTACATTTCTTTTTGTTTCTTTATGTTAAAAATTAGGGATGGTTTTCAATATTTAGGATAGGTATATGCTATGTTTATTATATTAGATTTAGAGATAAGGTTTAACGTTTTGGTTAGAAATCTTGTGATAGCATTAATTTAGTATAAAATAAAGTTGTTGATTGAAATTGACTAGAATTAGGTTATAACATAATAAATGAAGTTCGCTGTTGTGTTAGTATTATAATTAATTTTTGAATAGTGCTGATTGGGTTTTTCTTCTTTTTCCAACTGGGTTATAAAATATGTAATAATTTTAATTAAATTAGGTATAGTTATTTTTATTAAAGGTTTTTAATTAATAGTGTATAAATTCAGAGAGCCATTTGGACAATTAAGCTTTAACATTTTTATTGTTTGAAATTTGCTTTATATTCTTTGAAAACTTGTAACGATTAATATTGAATAAAGTGCTCTAGAGTTAGCTCTCATGTCTAAAACCACGTTTATTATGATTTCAAATAAAACTCATGAAGATATTTTGAAAAAATCCCTGCGTGAAACAAAAGAATGTGTCGACCATGAATGTTAAGCCAAAACGGACGAAAGAGTTCAGTATACAAACTATGTAAGGTTGACTAACAAGACCCAGATAGAAAAGCATGAAAGTCTTTGGAAAGTAACTGAAAGAATAATTGGACGTAAGGACTAACGTGGTTATCAGCTCAAAACCACGCTCTGCCGTGATGACATCGAAAATATCATCACTGATGAAAACAGGATTAAGGAAAGATGGGCATCATATTTCAAGAACCTCTTAAATTCTCGGCACAGCTCCAGAGCATCGGAGTTCATAGATATTCCCGGAGAGCTTCGTAGTGAAAGTAGGTAGGTTAATGTCCGTGAAGGACTGCAGCGATGGTTTGCTGCCTCAGCGGAAGAGGATGTTGGGATCCGCTGAGATTGGCCTTGTCTGGGGACGCGTGAATGCGCTGGCAGGCTATCGTTGCGGTGTCGTGGGGTGGGTTCCTTCCTCCACCACAAGGACACTCTGCAAAAGAATTTCGCATTCAAAAATTTCTGGGGTCAAAAAAAAAGTAGACCGAAGTCGAAAAAGGAGGTAACCAACTAAGGGTCGGAAATTACTCACGCAAAGGACAAACTAGACCTGGGAAAGACAGACCGACTTAGGAGGACTTCGTGGTTACCGACGATTCTTATGGCCTCCAAATAAGAGTGGGGTATCCAGATGGAGGTAGTGCCCCCTTGCACCCTCCCAACCGGATCAAGCTCCAAACGTAAACGTGGCCATATATTTCCCCACTTAGTGGAAAACTCATACAAACATAATTTGCTTGAAATTTCCCATAAAATTATGAATATAGACGTGACCAATTCATATTATAGAATTATGTGATCGAATCACATAACTCTATACCATAAAAGGGTATGCGAGCGGAAGGCCACTCTACCCGGGAAGAACCCCTATTAACAACAAAAATGGAGCGCCTACCATCGTTACGGGTCCTATACCCGGTCCGGTAAAACAAAATGGAAAGACCGAAGTTTTTAATCATTGTATTTTCGTGTGAACATGAAATAATTACTTCTCTTTGTCTCATAATTTTCCAGTTTACTAAATGTTTGATTAAAATTTGAAATAAATGACAATAATTGAAGTAGTAAAGTAACGCAGAAAAAAAGAAAAAAAAATTAAAATTTTTAAAAGATTTTATCCATAGATCAGATTCTATGTATGTAGTTTGGAATTGAGATAGATATAGTTCAAACGAACTACATGTCTCGTTCAGTTAACACTTTCATCAGGGATTTTTTTTTTAATTTAATGTCAATTTCAGAATTAAAAACAAATAAACCTGGACAAAAATTTAAAGGCTATCAACAGCTAGTTAATAAAGAAATCAATCTACTAAACGAAAGTAATTGCGAATCACTTATACAATAGCCAAAAAGGAAAATAGAATTTTACCGTCATCAATTTTTCTCCGTTATTGTCAAAACAATTCTAAAGATCTTTGTAATATGTTAAGTAACAGATATAAGGTCAATGAAATTAATTAAACTGCTTAAAAGAATGAATGTTTTGGCGTGAAAGTAAATAATAAAAATTTAATGTTCTTTTTGGAACCATGGTAAATGCTCGATTTTTCCATTTAGAATTTATATTCGCTGCCTTCCCTATAATAATTATAAACCTTGAGAATATGATGATAAACTGCTTCGTGTTGATCCGGTGAAGTCACGTGGTATTGTAACGGAGGGTGTCGGAACAATTAAATTACCGCCATATAAGGCTTCCGTTTCTTCTAGTTGTTGGGCGAATAGCTCTTCCAGACGCTGCTAAGCTATTTGCTAATTTCATTTCTTTCCATTCACCAGTAAACAAGTAAGCTCTCTTGTTTTCATAAGATTTTGATCACACTCTCCACAAATGCCGCATTTCATTGTTTTCTTATAAGTTCTTATTAAGCTCAAGGAAATATGAAAGGAGGATTCCAGTTAGTTTTTTTTTTTTGGATCGTGTCTATACGATTTATGGTTAGTTCCTCATGATGGATTATCATAATTTGTACTTAAAGTTGTAAATAGTTTTATCGTGTCTTAATCGCATGCACTCGATACGACGAAGTTGATATCCCGGAGCCGACTATACCACACCTGTAAATTGTAAATTGCAATGGCAGACGTAGTGCATTTCTGTACAAACTGTCTTTGGGAATATTTTTCAGAAAGTCTTGGCACACCACGTCACCCGAGTCAGCATTTTTTCCAAGGAAACAAAATACTATATGTAGCTTGTCCAGCAATTTATAAAAACGGAACAATACGAAAATTTGGATCATCCGAATGATTAATACCTGAGCCAAGTTCGTCCATTAAGTACCTTCCAATAATCGCCAATGCTGTTCAAGACTTTTATGTGGTATTGGCGCTGATGATATATGCGACAGTGGCAATCACGTGGACGAGAGTTCGCCAGTAGCAGAGATAGCTGTTGCAATGGTAGAACTTGTGCCTGTCGATAACGCTGCCTCACTCTCTGGTGTTTATGTTGATGTTTCTGGGTCTCGGCTAACTTCAATGGGGCTGCCCTTTGATGTTGTCCCCACTATTGTGGCTGCTGCAAAACTCCCTAAACTTCGACAAATTGATTCAAGATCAATCGATACAACACTCCACCACTGACTTCGATCTTATCTTTGCAAAGATTTTCTCCTTGGAAGCGTTTTTTCTCCTATTAAAAAAGGCCACAACGTCCAACACTATTACCGACTATTCGATTATTTTTCGTCCACTCACAATTGAACCATCCCGGATACGTTAAATTGTCTTACACTTCAATCCATCCGCTCAATTCCATTCCATTCTAGTCGCCAATCTAGTACACCGTTGAGGTGTTGATCAGCGTTCCTACACTGTAAATTTTAGGTGGCAGATTTTAAAAAACTAAATTTGACCGAAGTAGAGAAAAATGAAAAGGATTTGAAATAGTAATCAAAGTGAAATCTCATAACGAATATAATTAAAGGGAAACATTTAAATTTGATATAAAGGAAAATTAATATAAAATTACATTTAATAATAATAATAATAAGGAGAATTATTTTACAAATTACGATTACGAATGGAATTAATTACATATTTTTTCTAAATCTGCCACAAAATTTTGAGTAGGGGATAGGAAGGTTTTCGAGCAGTTTGCTTGTGTGACTGCTCGATTAAGACAGCTTCCATTGGCCCCACCAACTTTGGAGAAAGTTCATTCCACCACCAAAACCCAAAAGAATAAAAAAACATCGGCCATCGATGAGATTCCAGTGGAGCTCATGAAGTATGGCGGCAACAGTGTTCAGCACATTTGGCAACAAGAACATATATTAAACGAGTGGATCAATTATATTCCCTATCCGCAAAAACGGTAACAAGCTACAGTGCAAAAACTACAGAGACATATGACTGCTTTGTACGGTATACAAAATATTTTCAAAGATCTTAGAAAAGAAAATCTGATCATACGCCAATAGTATTATTGAGAAGTATCAAGGTGGCTTCAGAGCAGGTAGATCGATGATAGACCGATTGTTTACAGTCAAGCAGGTACTTGAAAAATACTGGGAGCTCAACATAGGCGTACACCAAATATTCGTTGACTTTAAGCAAGCATACAACAGTATTGATCGTAACGTACTGTACCAAATAATGCTTTGCTTTTGGCTGCCAACCAAATTAGCCCGTCTTACCAAAATGACAATGACGTCGATGACCTCCTAAGTCCGCATCAATAACCAACTCACCGATGCCTTTGACACAAATATCGGTATTCCAGCCAAATTAGTCCGTCTTACTCAAATGACAATGATGTCGATGACCTCCCAAGTTCGCATCAATAACCAGTCCACCGATGCCTTAAAAACCAATAATGGACTAACGCAGGCAGGGCTGGCCATGTTGCTATTCAATTTGGCTCTGGAATATGTCATCAGAAAGCTACTGGTCGATACAAGAGGAACATTTTTATACAAGTCGAGCCAAGTAGTAGACTATGCGGATGACATCAACATTTTATCACGGTCGCTAACAACCACAAATTAACTTCTCCTGAAACTTAACTGCGAAGCAAAACTGGTAGGACTCCAAATCAGTGAGAATAAAACAAAGCTCATGAAGCAGTCAAGGGAAAAAACCTCAAATGCCCAAAATATCACACTTGGCGAATACAATTCCAAAAATATGGGCAATTATGTGTATCTAGGCGACCAAATAACAAGAACCGTTAATGGAAGAGAAAAAAACGAAGAATACAGCTCGCAAATAAAATGTTGTATTCAGTCTAGTCGATCTCGAAGACTAGCTGCATGCACAGGAAAACAAAGCTTCAAGTATACAAATCCGTGAAAAGACCTGCACTATGCTATGGGTTTGAAAATGGACCCTAAGCAAAACATTCGCAAATATATTGAACACCATTGAGAGGCGGGTCCTGAGGCGAGTAATCGGAGCAAAGCTTGACGGGGGCCAATGGTGAATTTGATACAACCATGAGCTGCATGAAATTTTTTAGCCAGCGGTCTCAACGATTGTAAAACTGTGGAAGCTGCAATGAGCTGGCCACATGAATCGTATGGGCGAACAACGAAGACCCAAAAAGGCATTCGTTGGGAGAATTGAAGGGTGGAGACCAGTGAAGAAGCCAGGAAACACTCGTCTGACTCAGTCGACAAAAACGGTTCATCGCTCCTCAGATTTCGAAATTGGAGGACGCGATCAATGGACCAAGACAGTTGGAGGAGCTTGTTGCAGGAAGTGAAGGCCCGTGAGAGGTTGTAGTACTACGAAGAACAACAACACCTGGCAAGCATGTAACGTTTGGAGGCACATAGAACAACGCTTCAAACTCCTTATAGTATTGACATGATTCAAATAGACTACCCAAAGCCAGAACATATACAGTAATTGGCAGCTTCAGTTAAAACAAATGTTATTTCTAGCGGTAGGTACATAGAGTAGGGAGAAATTGATTAAAATTACATATGTTTTGAAAAAGAAACTGGAATTTGCATCAAACTGTACTAATACATGGTAAATTTAATATATCTTTTACACCTTCATTTGCCTTTCTTTTCATTCCAACAGCTCCTCAATTGCAAGTGCTATTTAATGTATATACTCAAAGAAGTCAACCAAAATCACATTTATAAAACCTGGACTGAGGGGCGATTCCTTAGAACTAGCGCAATGGGGTAACCGCCTTATATATAAATGAGGAGATAGTTTATCTATTGTGCACTGCCTTAAACTTAATGCTGAGGACAATATTTGGGAATACCATGGTTCCTTTAGAACGGACTAAAGGTTTTTTTGAGTCGGAGGAACTAGTGTTAAATTGTGTGTTGTTAGAAATTTATAAAATTTAACAAACTTTAAAATCCTACCTTAGTGGCAAAATGAAAGTCTTCCAAGAGTTATCCGTTGTCGATTCCGGTGTAAGAAAAGTCAAGCATTCACTTAAATGAGGAATGCACAAATCCATCAAGTTTAAATGGTAAGAACTCATTTGCAGGTCTGCTATAGCAATGTCTGCTTTTCGTTTCACCATTTCTCCTAAGACTCCGGTGTAACTTCCATTTAAAAGCTGCCTTCCCCATTTTTCACTATCGGAATCCAAGCTTTGATAATACTGTACCGTAAAATTCATCACTCCAGAAATCGCTTGCACTATTTCTACTTCCACCCCCGAAAATTTATTCAAAGCATTCACATTCTCCAATACCATAGGCATGTGCTCATACGCAACTACTTTAAGTTCAAGCGCTGAAAGGGTATGTTAAAAAAAATCTGTATTTGATTGTAATAAATTACCTTTGAGGTTGCTAGCTTTATCGTGAAATAGTGTTTCTTTTTCTGTGAGTTTTCCATCAATCCATGAACCAATTCTTTTCCCTGCGAACGATCCTCGCAGGGTATTTGGAAAAGGGACAGTCAGCAACTCAAACCTAGGCATTGAAACAGTATTAATTATAGTTGCCGAAACCAAAGCTTACCCTATTGAATACACTCCTTCCGAGCTCGTTTGGCTTTCAATAGCCCGAATAAAGACAATTGATAAAATGCGCCTCCAAATATAATGTACATCCTTGCTAAAGATTCGACGGTCATATAAAAACACGAATTTGGATCTGGTATTCAAAATACGATGCTCGTCCATGAAAATGAGGAACCGCTTGGTTTGAATACCATTCAAAAGAAAAACTAGTATTAAGTCACAATTTTTCCGTTTAATTTCCTGCAAGACGCGAACTGTGTTATAATTTGGATTTAGCATATCCTCTGAGTCATTCACGTTTATAATGAAATACGTAGTTAAAAGAAATTGTTGGCTGAAAAAGTGTTTTTTCCACATCTCCAAATAGAAACGATCTGTTATAATTGTGAAACAGTGTTGGATTTTACTTTTATTAACCAACTTGAAAACTAATGCTTGAAATTGCTTCTCATAGTTAGACTCTTCTGCAGGCTCCAGAGGTTTGTAATCATTCCTGATCCTGCTCCTGGGGATTTGAAATAGTTAAAGATATATTGAGTCACAGTCAAAAATGGTTGTAAAGTGTTTAGTGGGTAACATAAAGATTTGAAGCATATTGAAATATAGAACCACTAAAAGCATGCATTATATGACCCAGTAACATTAATGTTGCAAGATTGAAAAATTCCCCTTGAAGATAGAAAATCCGCTGTAATGATATTGTAAGACTAGAACTATGGCGAGTCCTTACTAAGCGATGAAAAACTGGTTATCAACTTGTAAAATGTTGGCCCAGTCCTGAGGCAAACAATCGAAACGAAGCTAGACGGGGACCAATGGCTAATTCGATACAATCATGAGCTGCACGAAATTTTTGACGAGCCGGAGGTTTCAACGATCGTAAGACTGCGGGAGCTGCAATGAGCCGGTAACATGAATCGGAACAAGGAAACGCTGGTCTGACTCGGTCGATGAAGACAGTTTATCGCTGCTCGAATTTCGAAATTGGAGGACGCGGTCAATGGACCGAGACAGTTGGAGGCATTATTTGCAGGAAGCGAAGGCTCGAAAGGAGCTGTAGTCCTACGAAGAAGAACAACACCTGGCAAGCATGTAACGTTTTGAGGCACATAGAACAATCCTTCAAACTACTTATAGTATTGACATGTTTCAGATAGGAAGTGAGGCCCCGAGATGGGCTGCAGCACTACGAAGAAAAAGAAGAATAAGTTTGTTCTATCCGTTTGGTGACAGAAAATAATCCAAATGCCTTATATTTCTAAATCAGCGACCCATAAGAAGGATACAAAGCAAATTGCTCAATATATTTGTCAACTTCCAAAGAACATGAAGGGAATCTTCAATGGATTCTACATCTCTGATAAATACGACAATGAAGGCCTAGTCTGGAGACAGCTTGATCGACTCAAAAATTTTAAAGTGGGCTATCGCAAGATCAACTCTGCGCTACTTAAGGATTCCACATGAATCCTTTAAAAAAAATTTAATATTTACAAAAGAACTTCTTTGTTTCTAGGTTGAAATACAACTGAACTCTATAATGCATTTTAATTTTAACTAAAAGAACAGCTTCGGAATGTGCAATTTACGGAGCACCTAATATGTGCATGTTAAATTACATCTGCTGGATTTTCCCACGTCTGGATTCTAATTTGCACCCATGGTTTATTGTTGGACAGGCGTTTCGCGTTGTTGCTTCGTTATTAGCTTAGATGGATGAATTTGGTGAACATAACTCCTCAACTCCGAAGTCATGCATTATTTTGTACAGCGCATTTCTGTTGACACTGGCGTATGCGTCTACAACGAGTTGGTACACATCGATGTTATATTTCCAGCATTTTTAAGCATTTGCTTTACTGAGAGTGTTTGGTCTATTGTAGGCCATCCACTTCGAAACCCTCCCTGATACTTTCCTTTTATACGTTCATAGTTTGGCTTTAATTTTCTTTCCAGATTTTGGAGAGCACTTTACAAGACGTATACAGCAGAAGGTTGTTTAGATGGGGACCTCCGCTCTGGAGCAGTTCTGCTGGTATTCCGTCTATTACGGGTGCCTTATTTTTTTCTGAGGTCCTGTACTGCTGCCTGTATTTCGTCACTGGTTGGTGGTGAGACTGTGTAATGATTTTAATGTCTTGATCGAACGAGGAACCGACCTCTCATCGGTTCTAGACGTTAAGTCTGAGTAGTGCCAACGGATGGTACCCACCGGTCAACCAATCCGTGCACCGTAATCCATTTTCACGGTGGCTGCTTGTCGAGCAGCTAGATCGGAGAGGATATCGGTCGCGGGTCTCCAAATGGATTACGCTCATCTACAATTTTCAGCCACCAATAAATGCCCGTTTTCAAACGCGTCACCAAAACAAAACCATACGGAGAGGAAACCTACTTTACGTTACTCCGTATTTATTCCTCAATCAGTCAAAGAACAAAAATCTAATCTCCATTCCGCGTTCCCGAATCTAACCGACGCGGTACCGAAAAGCACACTACGTTAACTTAAACCCGACGAAAGCTACGTTAATAAAAAGGCAAAACCAACAAAGGTACCGCGTACCGCGCGCGATGCGAAACCGGCCTCAGCGGATTTTCTCAAACCCTACCCTCGCGACGGCATACTTACCATGCACTCTATTTCCCGCTGAAAGGAAGGAACCACTGGAAAGGAAAGTTGTTGATACGGTTTAGCAATTCATATTATTCATGTTGTACTTCGATAATGAAATGTAAACAATACATTCAGATACACTTTCAAGTTAATTATAAATTAATAGCAATTCTAACTAAAGCTGCTTTTTTACTAAATGATACAAAATTAAGTCCTGCCCTTCACGTATAAGTTATTAACATTGAATTTTATGTCATGTTGCCAAGTTTTTTGCGTTGACGGTAAAGAAAAGAGAAACCAACTGATTCGATTTAATGTATATTGCAAGAGAAGAGAATTTCGATTACAGTTATGTTGAACGTGGAAGTAAACCTGTTAAGGACTCTCTTTTTTTTAAATGAATTATCGAAAGTTATCTAACAATTTGGAGAAGGAGAAGGAAGGAGCTCCTATTTTTCAAATTCTATTCATACTTATAGTTATAGTAAATACAATCATAAGAATCACATTCATTTTGAGTGGTCAAATTACCTATCAAGGCTTTTCCGTCAGTATCATGGAGTGGATTGGGTCGGGATAAATACTAACACAAAACCACAGGTCGACCAACGGATCGTAAGTAAGTATAATACAAAGTTCCTTTCAATCAAATTGTAGAACGTAGACACAGGCTTCCCAAAAAAAAATTTTTTAACATTTTCAATCTCTTCCTAATAAAGTGTCTTACACAGTATCAAAAGCTATCACTCTCTAATTTTCAATTTATAAGGATGATTACTTTGAAGTACAAAACAACTTCATTTATCAAATATCTTTAAATAACGTCTAAAAAAAACTAACAACTTTATTACTGTGTGGTTTTGTTCTATTTTAAAATAAATGCACTTTTACAGGAATGGTACTCCGATTCCCATTGGTTCCGTATGAGAACATATTTTATTCCTAACTTTTTATCCAAATGGACAAATCAATCAATACAATCGTAAAATCTAACTAATAAATTGATCGCTTTCTAGAAGGTGTGCAAGGTTTAAAGTAAGAATAAAGATGAAAATTCTAGTAACTTCCAATAATTAAAATTAATGCCGACAGATTATTGATTTGATTATTATTTTACTAGCTTATCTAAATTATGCTTAAAGCATTTGGACTGATTTGAGGATTCTTAGCAAATTGGCGTTTGGACGGGCAAAATTCTTATACCTGTGGCTATGCGACAAAATAAATTTTGCATATTGAATATTTAATAACACTTTATATGACGCGGTTGTCCGTATTATTGATAAATCTAAGATGTTCAATCACTCGTAAGTCTTAGGATGGTTATTGTAAGACCCGATTATGAGGGGATCTCTTTTGATACTACTCTGTCTTCATTAAAAATGTCTCGAAAAGTATGGACCCAGTGAAAAATTATAGGAATTTAAAAAAACCTTCCCTAATGCAAATGTTTGCAAACATTTGATAAGAAAAGAAATTCCAAACTTTGAAATAATTAAAAGCTAAGTTTTTTGAAATTCTAATGTTGATAGAATTCATTAATCCAAAAACCAAATTAAGCCTAACCTGTTTCAAATGCATAGAAAATTAATTTCTACAATATACGAGTATAAACATATACGGTGATAATAAATTGACTATGAATATCATGATAGAAAGTTTATGACAAATTACAAATTTGTGGATTATCTTTATAGGTTATTGTTGAGTTAAAATGGAAGTTAAAGCCGGAGTAACCCACAGCAGAACTCACGCAAAATATGAGAGAAGCGCCTCCCCGTATTTCTTGTAAAAAGACAATTGAATCATCAACTGACCACTCAATCTATCACGAAATTCACTGCCATTTGACTACTTAACTGTATCAATAATTAATTACGTTCATGTATGTATAGAAACTTGACAACAATTGTCCTTTCTTTTCTAAATGTAATTGTAAAATTCTAAGCTCTTCCTCTCAACAGAATAAGGAAAATTAAAAACGTAAAAACTCTGAGATTAATAAACTCAAAGCCTCAGCAACGTATATGTTTGACAAAAGGGGAAAAGAGCAAAGTATCGTGTGACTAAAATATAATTAAAATTAAAATCAAATTAAAGCTTTTTATGAGAACATTTTCCTTTGTGTTTCATTTCGACTCACATCGTCCGTGTCCTTTTTTTTTGTAGGGTGGTACCATTTCAGCAATTACAAGGGTATTAGTCAGCTGATGGGGTGGTGACAGTTGCTGCTGTTGAGGACATAGCGTGGTCCCAAGAGCCGGTGGCCACTTCTAAAAGAATAATCCCATTATGATTGTTGCTGTGGCGTGGTTCGACGGTGCTGTTGTTTCATTCATCACAACGCTGATGCTTAACTCCTACAAAAGATCACCTCTTGATGGTAATACCCAAATGTCCGCAGGTCCCTGAACGTCAATACGATGCAAGTAAGACTCAGCCATACGTGGGAAATCGAATTTGATAACAACATAAACGTCCAGTATATGGATACCACGTGCAGAAAGATCATAGCAGACTAGATTTCTGCATAGCCTATGGAGGTTAGTAAATGCTCCATTTTCAATGTATTTGACTATTGTGATTCTATCCTTACCTCTAGCAGTCTTCACGAAAACTCTGTACATCAATTAACTTCACGAAAACTCTGTACATCAATTAACTGCAAAACTCGTTACTACACTTAGAATGCAACCTTCTTGGGTGGCGGCCACTACGTGCACACTTCACTGCCATTTGGCTGTCAAATCCTCTTGACCTCCCACGACAAAATTGACGTGGGATGTGCGCTCGTCGCAACCAACGTGAAATGACAAGCCACCTGGCAGCAAGGTGTGTTAGTAGTGGTCGCCAGCGGCGTCGCATGATTCATTACAACTGGGACCTCTTGTATTGCTTCTGAAATGTTCACAGCTTCAGTCGTTATTGGAGACGCTGTGAACAGCTTCTAGAAATATTGCAGCCATCTGTTTTTAATTTCGACTGGGTCACCTATGATTGCTCCTTGTACACTTTTGCAAAGACTTGTTTGTGGATTGAAGCCGTCTCTTAGTTGTTTGATAGAGGCATACGCCGATCTGACTTCATGTAGGGTCATATTTTCGTTGGTCTATTGGATCTTGGTGTTGATTGTCAGTCGTTTCCTTTCGGCACATTTTTTTGGCTTGACGTCGAAGGCTTTGATAGTGTTTTTCTTTGGCCCGAGTTGGTCACTGGATATATTCTTTGTGCGCCTGGTTCCTTTTTTTTAATCACTTCCTTGCATTCTTTGTCGTACCAGTCATCCTTACTTTTCTTTGGCCAATGCCCCAAGACCTCCTCGGCTGCTTCTGCCACCGCCTCTCTTACTGCCTTCCACATGGTTTTGATATCATCATTACTTTCTCCCGTTTGCAGGGATATGTTGATGCGATTTTCCAGCGCTGACATTTATGTGGATGCTAGTGGGCTATCATTTAGATTGTGTAACTGGTGCCTTGGAGTAAATGATGCTCCTTGTTTACAGCTCTTGGAGATGTGGCATCGGAACTTGCCACTTATAAGGTAGTGGTCCGAATCACAGACAGCACTGCGGAATGAGCACGTGTCGAGAATACTGGTGGCAGCTCGTTTTTGTATGAGAACATGGTCGATCTGATTGAATGTGCTACCGTATGGGGATGCCGCCGTTCTCTTATGGATATCTTAACGTGGAAAGCGTGTGGAGCTTACTGTGAAGCCTCTACTGGTAGCGAAGTCTTTCAGCCGTTGTCCATTATCGCTGGTCTTTGCATGGAGGCTGTGTACTCCGGTTGTCCCTCGGCCCTCGGCCAATTATGCATTGAAGCCACCCAGAACAATTTTAATGTCGTTTGACGGCAATGTACCGACAGTACGTTCTATTGTGCTGAAAAATTCGTCCTTGATTGCCTCGTCCTTGTCTTTTGTAGGCGCGTGACAGTTGACCAGCCAGATATTTCAAAATTTGGTCTTAATACGAATCACACAAAGTCGGTAATAATTTGTTTAAACGTACTGTCAACAATGAAAGTCACTCCGAACTCATGGCTTTCTTATGCGAGGAGTTTTCGGCTTTTAAACACCATGTGCGTTCGCATGTCAAATATGTCTTCACTGTGCCATCTGGTTTCTTGCACTGTGAGGGTGTTGACTTTATATTCTTTTTTTCATCTAGAAGTTATCGCTGTGCACATGGTCAGTTCAATTATCTAATATTCCAAGTTCCACAAGAATAATCCTTTATACGTTGCGATAGTGGTGTTATGCTATATACAACGTCGTCAATCGTCTAAGCTCCGCCAAGTGTATACGGCCAAGCGCATACGCCCATTGTCATTAAAGCATGTACTTGTCGACCAACGGCAAGCGTAAAGACTTCATAATTCGATCTACATAAACCACAACATTAGCGACGACAACGACCATGTACATAAGAAGCTTCGGGGTGTGCTTATGGAAATATCGACAAGCTACGCCAAGTGTTATACTACATAAGCCACAACATTAGCGACGACAACGACCATGTACGTAAGAAGCTTCGGGGTGTGTTTATAGAAATATCGACAAGCTACGCCAAGTGTTATACTACATAAGCCATAACATTAGCGGCGACAACGACCATGTACATGAGAAGCTTCGGGGTGTGTTTCCAGCGGAGTGACACTGTGCTAAACCCTGACTTCAAACCATTTCTCAAATTCGCCGCAAAGCTTCACCATGCGAGAAGTGAGACGTGCGCGGAGGAAGAAGTTTACGTGGAACGAGAACGCACGTTTCAACTACTCAGCGAATTTAGGGCGAATTGAGGCCGCATGAATCGTTTAAAAGACAATTGATCGAGCGAGAAACGGCGAGTAGTAATAACAGCGGTTACAGAACTGTACGCAAAGTGTATTTCGCCGCGAAGTGATCAGCGAGGCCAGAAAGTGCATCTAGTTCCGGTGCAATATCAGGAAACCGTCACATCAGTTAGATGGTGATGTGTAGGCTTGAGCCGCGAACCTCATTCGGCTTGGATGCGTTTTTACGCTGTGTAGCCACCATCAACTGACTTTACTTTCTTCTAGGCATCCTCCGTCCGTGGAGACACAGTATGGAAAGATGTTAGAATAATTAAAGAAGTGTAAAAGTAATTAATTTAAAATATAAAATAAAACTAAATTCTTTAATTATGTAACTCTCGTCTTCTTGTTGATTTAGTGAAAATGGACAGAGTAGCAGGTAAGTGGTGATACAGTGAGTTATTTCCCCGGGAGCCTTGATGATGTATATTGGATACACATCAAATGTGCTCCCAGTTCATACCAGTATACATAGGGTATACTGGTTATGTAACAAAATTGGCGCAGCCGGTAGGATATCGGTTTTGCAGTGACCACAGTGTAGTGCGCTGTGTAGCAAATTTAAATGGGCTGAAAAATCCATGCACCCAGCCGTATTGCAACTCCTGTAAGACACCATTGCTACCCATACTGTCCATCAAACTAGATCAGCGTTCCTAAAAAAATCAAATAATAATTTTAATCATTTAAAAAACAAAAATATAATATCAACATCCCCACATCGTAGTACTGCTACTCATACAGTGCATAAAACTAAATCAACCTTCTTAAAACAAAAAAAAATCAAATAATTATTTCAATCATTTAAATGACAAAAAGAAAGTATGAATATCCAAACATAATATTATTGATCAAACTAAACCAGTTTCCTTAAAAAAAAAAATAATCATGTTAATCGTTTAAATAACAAAAATATAATATCAGTTTAACTGTACCCATACTGGTCATCTTCCCAGAACAGCCTTTATGCGAAACAAATCATTATACTGATAACTTTAATAACTAAAACATAATATCAACATTCAAATAAAGTATTATTTCTACCCATACTGTCCATCAAATTAAATCAGTCTTAAAATCAAACAGTCAAACAGGCAAATATAACATTAACATTCAATAATATAATCAGGGAAATCTTCAATTTATATTCTTCATTCGTAAATCTTAAGTCTCATCTTACATGTGTGAAGACCATTCATCTAACTCCTAACTCTTCAAACCCAACGTAAAATTTATAAAGATATAAAGTTTCAATCAACTAACATTCAAAACACAAAACATAACAAGTTAATATTAAACACGAATAAGCAAAACAAAAACTTAATAGCGAGCAAACAAACGCGTGCCCATTGTTATCGAAATATGATACCACTTATCACTCCAACTGCTTGGACAATACGCGTACCCACATGCATATTAAAGTCTTATCTCTTGAATTGAATGAGCATTCGAATTAACTGAAGCATAATTAAAAGAGCAAACAAAAACAAACATTTAACTGCAAATTGAATAGATAGACAAGAGATAGACATCTGGGCAATATTTTTAAATGCAATAACATGGAAGAGCCGACGAAATAAATTAACTGCGCTAAACAAATACAAAGAATAATTTACATGACAATGGCAATTTCCCAGGGCAAATAACCATGAACTTAAATTAATTTATGTAAACTATGAAACAATCGAATTTTTAATTATAAGAACAATGCAACAATGCAAACGATTTTACCCCAAAACAAATTATCCCTTTCAAAATCCACTGCAATTCGGTAAAACCCCGGCAAAACTCCAAACCATCACTATCAATAGACACGCTTTTTCTATGTCTAATTGCACAATCACTGGAATGAAAACCAGTAGATTTAACAACAGCCTCTGAGCCGTTGACATAAGCTGTCGACGGACACGCTATTTTTAGTTATAAGTCCCTAAAGAAACACATAATAGCCTCTGAGCTGCCCGATTTCAACTTTCGGCAGACACGCTACATATAGTATTAAGTCATATGCAAAAGAGACATCAATTTACCATTCAGTCGTAGCCTCTGAGCTGTTGATCTAAAAGGGTTTACAACACGCTATCAACCATGTACCCTTTAAATAAGCCACTACGTTTCCTTGCACAATAAACACATTGTGTAGCTGCTAACTATTAGAAAAAAGTCACAAATAAAACCCCTGTAGAAAGCGCAAGACAATTCAAAGACTACCCATTTCCCACCCTTTTACTTTATATATGGCGACAATATCAAATAGCGTCTTAGGAGATGTCTTTAAGTTGCTTTAAACAATCGTTTTCTCAAGATCGAGATCAAAAATTTATCCACGGCTAATGAAGTGACCTCGCACGGCACTGTACTGTCTTCCAGTAAGGTCCAGGACAGCATTATGCCAAACTAAGTAGGCACACACTAGGGAAAAATTAGACGGAACACATATAGGGTCTTGAATGAAGGTCGAAACTATATGTTCCCAAGCCCATATAGTGATAGTGTCGCTTCGACAATAATCTTTCTCGCAAAATATTTTCAACGCAGTATATCTATTTAACAGTTCACTAAAATCAATAAAAGTAAATACCAGAACTTTTAAGCTTACAATCTCTCCTTTTAATTTCAATTTAATGAAACAGATCATCATCATTCACAACTCATACAATATTTCTATACTTAACAAAAAACCTTCATAATAAATAGTAGATTCCAACTTATAAATAATCCACAACTATTTACACATACTGCTGAATACATTTCTAATAACCCTCCCTTTTTACAACTACAAATGAATAAAAAAGTATGTAATTTAAAACTTAAGCCAATTAAACGACAATTAAATGCATATACCTCAAAAGCTCTTCCTCCTACACAATCGTATAGCATGGTTGAATTAAAAGCCCTGCCCACTACGAAATGCATTAAGCCGACTTAATTAAAAACAAATGCTCTTCAAGGCAATTACCAGCCAACCACGAATAAGTACATACATATCTTATACCTCACATACTTCCTAGCAATCAGCGCATGTAAAAGCTACAATACATGGCTTCATTCAATTATCTCATGCATCATTGCAGAAGCAGTGCTAATCATATCTTCAAAGCTCGTTAGCGGCGAGCAAAAACAATCACATAAACCTTCAATCCATGACTCCCATTCCCATTAACAACATTAACCATGCATATTAAGAGGAAAGTTTATTTATCACACTCACTATGGTCTCTTGCGACGACTCGCCAGATCCAATTCGCACATATGTGGTGATATGCGCAGTACGTTATTCCCTGATAACGAACTTCAATGATCGTGCGAACTGTTCAGCCCAAAGCTTAATCATTATCACACCATATGAAGCAAGTAAGCGAGCGTACCTGACAAAATTCCCAATCCCGATGGAAACCCATGCGGAAGCTTTGATAAGGTAGCATTCGCCGCCACCACAATGAAAGTTTTTCGCTCGGCTGAAATAAGTCCGAAGCTAATTAAGCGATTGAAGTGAATAATCTTATCAACCATACGAGTATGAGCGAATAGAATGCCGTCAAGCTTGACGTTCTATCCCTACTAAATATCCACACATTCCATCCCATTAAAAATTAATTCATAACGTTCCGCCTACATACTAACAAAAAAAATTTCCACTAAACTATTGGCACAATAATTAATATGTACAACTTTAAGAAAGCTTAGTTATAGTATTAAATAAAATTAATTAGGAACTATAGTAATGTTAAAAGCAATAAGAAACAATTATGTAAACAATTTAATAAGTAAAATCTGAAAGATTCAAAGTAAAAAAAAAGGAAACAGTAAGAATAATGATATTAGTAGATATAAAAGAACGTTAATCGAATAGAAATTGAAAGTAACAATGAATGTAAAGACAAAACCAAAAAAAAAGAAAAGAAGAAAATAATAAGTGCCGTTGCACCTGCACCGTTCACACTACATCCTCACTAACGCTAACAGGTTAATTTGCTAACACCTGTACTACAACCTAGTAACGCACAAATAGGTAAACCAATAATATACAATTCTGATTTAAAGAAAAATCGGCAGCAAATATGGAAGTTAAAGGAAAATGTACTGTCTCATAAAGTAAAGCCAATTAAAAGAAATATTGAATTCCGGCATCCCTCAAATGAAAAATAATTTTATATAGATAATAATTTTATTCCCAAGAAAAAACGATTTAGGACCGGAAGAAATGTTCAGTATATTCTTCAGCATTAGAATCTAACGTAACACTATTCCATTATTGTATGCAATCAAATGAAATATTGAGTTGTGAACTTATGCTTGTATAGAATCAAACCAAACACGAACCTGCTTGACTCAAAGTTGTATCAAACAAAAACCTTTGTGAATAATTATACTGATAAACAATCAAAAAAAAAATCTTAACTCACTGTATCAAAAGAAATACTAAGTATCAGACAAAACATCAATTTATAACTAACATATTATGTTAGTATCAAGTAAAAACGTAATCATACAGATTAGCGACTCAGGCAAGCAAATCATGAATCCGTAACGATATAAAATCAAAAATGAAGTAGTTTTCAATTGTAACGTTGTATTATGCCATAGCATGTTAAGTAGCGTAAATTAAGAGTTCAAGATACACGAAATTAAACGGTAGAATTAAGTATGTTAATCAAGAACCAGCAGCAAAACAACAATCGACAATAGGCAGTGAGAAGTACAGCGGACAATAGTAATGGCCTTAGCAGCGCAAAGTACAACTTACGCATTAAGTAATTCGCATCATTGGAACGAAACAACGATTTACTTCACTCTCCAAGTACGTAAATCAGTCAAATCCGCCGGAGGAAATGTTATGCTATATACAACGTCGTCAATCGTCTAAGCTCCGCCAAGTGTATACGGCCAAGCGCATACGCCCATTGTCATTAAAGCATGTACTTGTCGACCAACGGCAAGCGTAAAGACTTCATAATTCGATCTACATAAACCACAACATTAGCGACGACAACGACCATGTACATAAGAAGCTTCGGGGTGTGCTTATGGAAATATCGACAAGCTACGCCAAGTGTTATACTACATAAGCCACAACATTAGCGACGACAACGACCATGTACATAAGAAGCTTCGGGGTGTGTTTATAGAAATATCGACAAGCTACGCCAAGTGTTATACTACATAAGCCATAACATTAGCGGCGACAACGACCATGTACATGAGAAGCTTCGGGGTGTGTTTCCAGCGGAGTGACACTGTGCTAAACCCTGACTTCAAACCATTTCTCAAATTCGCCGCAAAGCTTCACCATGCGAGAAGTGAGACGTGCGCGGAGGAAGAAGTTTACGTGGAACGAGAACGCACGTTTCAACTACTCAGCGAATTTAGGGCGAATTGAGGCCGCATGAATCGTTTAAAAGACAATTGATCGAGCGAGAAACGGCGAGTAGTAATAACAGCGGTTACAGAACTGTACGCAAAGTGTATTTCGCCGCGAAGTGATCAGCGAGGCCAGAAAGTGCATCTAGTTCCGGTGCAATATCAGGAAACCGTCACATCAGTTAGATGGTGAGGTGTAAGCTTGAGCCGCGAACCTCATTCGGCTTGGATGCGTTTTTACGCTGTGTAGCCACCATCAACTGACTTTACTTTCTTCTAGGCATCCTCCGTCTGTGGAGACACAGTATGGAAAGATGTTAGAATAATTAAAGAAGTGTAAAAGTAATTAATTTAAAATATAAAATAAAACTAAATTCTTTAATTATGTAACTCTCGTCTTCTTGTTGATTTAGTGAAAATGGACAGAGTAGCAGGTAAGTGGTGTACAGTGAGTTATTTCCCCGGGAGCCTTGATGATGTATATTGGATACACATCAAATGTGCTCCCAGTTCATACCAGTATACATAGGGTTATGTAACAGTGGTTGCCATTTATCAAATCCGATTCGAGGCTATTCTCCTGCTTTCATGACAAGTAAATACTAAGTGGAGTGTTGTCAGCGCGTCGGCTTAGTCGGTTTTCGTCTACGAGTGGTATTTTATTTACCACATACCCACCCGCTAGCCGGTTAGGGCACCCTCTATCCGCTACCTGAGGCCGCATCCGATGGAGGACCGAAAACCCCACACTTTATTGACTCACAAGAAAATAAAAAAGTCGCCTAAGCAAACTGCTCGAAACCCGGTATAACTCTGGTCCGAAATTTTAATTGCAGATTTGAAAAAAAACAATTTTTCCAATTTACAGTTTTATAAATTAGAAAAAACTTCTTTTTATTATAAATATAAATATAATATTATCTTTTACCCTCTATATTAAATTTAAGCTTTTCTTTATAATTATATTCCTTATGGTATTTATCTTTTATTATTATTTAAATTTTGTTATATTATTATCTTCTATTAATTTAAAAATTCAAATCTGCAATTAAAATTTGTACACGGCAATACTTTTACCTACCCTTTGCGACAGGTACAGTACGATGGCCAAAGAGAACAAGCGAGGAGTTCTGCTTGGGCGGACTGGGGAGTCTGCGTGACGTCGCCACACAGCGCGGACGCCGCGAGAAAATAGTAGCGAAGCGCGTGTCAGTTCGTCGTTTGTTGTTATTTTTTGTGATTTATTCGCGAAATATTGGAAAAATCCCGGGAAATAGATCGGAAAAGTATTGTTGAAAGTGGTCTGCAACGTATTTTCCTTGAGTGTGTGGCCCTGGCGTGCATTCGCAAACGTGAAATGTATGTAAACATGTGACGGTCGAATGGCGCTCCCGACAGCGATAGTGAAGTTCTCATGTCGAAGCTTATTTCCGACGAACGAAAGAAAATAGAATTTGTCGGGCAAAGTCACACGAAAAGTGCCGTGAATACAAACATTGTGAGATGATAATGATGGAAATTGTGTAGAATAGTGAATAAGCAAAAAGAAGTGGAAGTTCGGAAAGAAATTCCCAGTCTTGAAGCGATATCACTGGTGGTAACGGAGCTAGTGGGACCGATTTTCCTGACGTGTCTCCGTTTTCTATGCGACAAGCTAGTTCTTATAGATTGCTCGAGCATAGTGGATTATGCACGGCAGGTTGTTATTGACAATAAATTAACAGACGTGATATCTGTTATCAAAGGAAAAGTCGAAGACGTGGAAATACTAGATGGGATTGAGAAGTTGATATAATATCTGAATAGATGGCATACTGTTTATTTTACGGATTGATATTGGATACGGTGTGTTCGCAAGAGATAAGTGGCTAAAGGGAAACGGGATGATGTTTCTAGATCGTGGAACTTTGTTCATAACTGCAATTGAAGATCGTCAAGATAAGAAGGAAAAAAGTCAATTGTTGGAGCGATATTTTTTTTTTGGTTTTGATATGGATTGTATTCGAGAAGTAGCTATAACGGAACCACTTGTTGATGTAGTTGACCCAAAGCAGCTTGTATCGATATCATATTTGATTAAGGAAGTTGATTTATATACAGTGCAAAAGTGTGATTTGGAATTTTCCTCGCCATTTCAATTAAGTTTTCAGGTATTATCCACATCATCAGCGGGTGCCCGGCGAGGAAGTTGGGTGAGTACCCTCTTTTGTGTATTAATTAAACAAAAACAAATTTAAAGAAAACAAATTTCTACCGAACAAAAATTTATTCCGACATTTCGTTTAGATATTAACTTGTTTTAGACTAAAAAAATTTTGTTTTGTTTTAGCCTAAAAAAATTTTGTTTTGCTTTAAGTAAATTCTAAATAACTTACATTTTATTGTACTTGGACGAAATTCCTTTCATTTGAAATATTGTTAACGTCCAGTTGAAATAGTACTTTTTTTTTGTTTTGTTCAAAAAAACTCAAGGAATAAAAAAATGGAAAATTAAGTAAAAACTCGGTCTTTGCATTCTGTTTTTGAACCTGACCGGGTATGGGATCCGCCACGTTGGCCGGCCCCTCCACTATAATGAGCTGACTATCGGGCGAGCTCACCCCTTTTGAAGTGTTTACAGGTGCTCTTGTAGGGTAAGGTGGCCCTCCGCTCGCATACCTATTCATGGCATAGGGTTATGTGATGCCTTCACATAATACTATGACATAAATATTTTTCATTTAGAGAAAAAATGAACTGTTTTTCATTTAGAGAAAAAATTCATTCAAATTATGTTTGCATGAGTTTTTCACTTAAATGGAAAATATGGCCACGCTTACATTTTGATCTTGATCTGGGGGTGGGGTGTGAGGGGGCACCGCTTCGTCTTGGATGCCCCATTCTTATTTGGGGGCCATTAGTATCGTCGGTAATGACGAAGTCCGCTCAAGTCCGTCTGTTTTCTCCCGGCCCAGTGTGTTACTGGTTATAAGCAATTTCAACACTTAGTAGGTTACCTCGGCCTCAACACCAGTCGACCGGCATTATATCTGTTTCAATTCGTGAAGTGGATCTTGTTCTAGGGAAAAGAACCCGACCCACGACACCGCATTGCTAGCCTGCCAGCGCATTCACGCATCCTCAGACAAGGCCAATCTCAGTGGAACCCACCATCCTATTTTGCCGAGGCAGCAGACCATCGCTGCTGTCCATTACAGACAATTTTTCTACACATATTTCACTACAATATAAGTTTCACTATAGGAAAAGAAACAAACGGACAACTCAACTATATGGACCGAACCGTGACACGCGAAGAAAAAAGGTTAGACTACAAAATATATAGAAAACCAACCACAACTGATCATACCATACACGTAACATCTAACCACCCCGCACAACATAAGCCTACAGCTACAGATCAATGGCGCATAGACTTCACTCCATCCCCCTGACTCCTACGAACTACTCCAAGGAACTATGCAACATTGACAGAATAGCGAGTAATACAGATACAAACAATGTGACGTTAACAAACTTGTTATACAGTTTAAACAAAAAAGGAATGCCAACTGTATGGAACGCATAAGAACAACCAACAGTGGATTTCGTACATACACGCAGGCAAAGAGACATACAAACTATCGAACTTCCTTAGGAAATAAAAACTGAAAACTGCATTCAAAATTAACAACAACATTGGAAATAAACTGAAACCAAAACTGAATGACACATCAATATATGAGAATAGCGGCATAAACAAACTGGCATGCAAGGACTTACGATCATTCTTACACAACAAGGCAGACTCCAATTATGTGACGCACCTACAAAACCACACACACAAGTCTGACGCGATGACAAACTCTATGATATTTCTACATAAACAAAGCAAAGTACCGAGACTTGACATTCTAGAAAGGCTTGAAATATATAAACATAGAAAAACAGACGGTAACATCAACGAACAACTGATTACAAATTCCAATGCAACTTTTTCAGTACTAGAGCGCAACCTCCGACGAAAACGGAAACGAGATATAACAGAACAAACGGACATCCAACAATCCGAAAAACGTAATATCCCTCTACCTGACCTAATTTAGTACGTATCTGCTTAACCCATCCTACACCTATATAAAGTCATTTTCTTCCACCCATCTTTAAGTCACTGAAGATGACTTAAAGGAATCGAAATGCGTCCGTTCACATAACAAAGCAAGGCCCGACGGCTTTTTCAAGAAAAAAATTTCATTACGCATGTGCTGGTCTGTACAGAAAGCCTGAGACGGATTGGAAACACTATACATTGAATCAAAGAATTTATAAAATTTTCAAAGTGTTGAGAATCGATACCTTCATTTTGAAGCTTGTTTGAAATCATATCGCGAAGTCTGTAACTATGAGCGAATATCCCTGGATTTCACAGGCGTTCTACCCTATAGACGGGCAAATTGAGACTTGTCTCACCACTGGCTTGATACCTCCAGAAGCATTCGTGTTTTTTGGACATAAATTTGTATATTTCTGATTGTGATGGTACTCCGCTTATATATTATATATATAGGCGGGCAAACAATAAGAAGATAGAATATCCTCTGAATTTGAGCTCGCGGGATCCACGGTTTCAATGTAGATACTCATTTGCGAAATATGTTGAGACTGGTCGAGCTGAGATGGAGCAGTCTTGGTTTTGGTGGCTAAAGGCCATTACTAAATTTTTCGTTGCCGTTTGTGGTTTTTCTTTTTTGTTTTTTTGGTGCAGCTCATTATTGCTAGGTTTAAACCTGATAAGTTTAACATGTACGTTATTAATATCGTAAGATTATTTGTCAAAGTTGTTTTGATAGCATTAATTAGAATTAAATTGTTACATATTAGTTCTAAGCTCTAAGTACACTCTTTCATCGTGTTTTTTTAGTTACAAGTAGTTTTCAATAGAGTTGGTTGGTTTTTTTCTCCTTTTTTCAAATTAATTGATAATATTTAGTAATTTTCATTGGTAGTATTTGATATTGTTTGCCTAATTTTTTTTTTTTTTTTTTGACTAAATATTGTTTAATTTAGAGTGACATGTTGGCCATTAAATTTTTAAGTAATTTAATATTTTAAAATTTGCTTTATGTTGTTATAAAATTTATAACGACTGAATCAATAAAGCACATTTGGATTTGAATATGAATTCAGAGTTTGCCTTCAAAATTTTTTATCAAAAAGAGCTTTCAATTGTTTTTTTTCAATTTGTTGGCTAGCTCAAATTGAAATTCAAATGCGCTTTATTGACTTAATCGTTATAAATTTTATAAAAACATAAAGCAATTTTAAGAAATACTGTACTCTAGAACTTAATGGTCAAGATGATACTCTACACTTAAACAATATTCAATTAAAAAAAACAGTCAAACAATTGTTAGGATTAATATCAATATAATGCATTTTAAATACTACTAGCGGCATCTATGACAAACTACATATGTGTACCTACCTGCCTGTATCCTATGACAATAAATTTATTCTTTGACAAAGCACCCCACGAGTTTCATTAGGTTATGGGCCCAGTCCCATTTTAACGAAATATCAAGTATTTTTTTGTGCGGAAGTAATAATGTCGACGTTGGAGTACTTAGGAAATGTGCCAAAACTCAAAGGACGCGAAAATTATGACGATTGGGCAATCGCAACAAGCAATTTTTTGTTACTTGAGGGTATGTAGTAATCGAGCAGTTAGTTAAATTTATTATTTTAAATTATTTGATAATTTTATGTAAAATTTAAATTTTTTCTTTTTTTTATGTCAATTTATAGATTTTATATTTTTTATTGTTCAATATAAAAAAAAGAAAAACTGCTCGATTAGAATTCGGCGCAGGCAAAGGGTTAAAGGGAATTCCTGCATAGTAGAGGCCAAACCTGTTAAATCACTGCACAATCAACAAATCATTTTCATATAGGAAATCCTGCTACGTCTTGGTAGTATGGAAATTATACATGCCCGCACAGACATTGTAATTAAGCGCATAAAAAAATGAAAATCCGATTTCAAGAGAACTGTTCAAATAGTAAAATAATGTTGAATTGTCGGGTATCCAATACTGTATTTAAAGTAAGAGGGCAATAGATTAAAATAATTAATCAAGCACGAAACCGAAATCCAAATTAATAAAAGCTGTTGTAAACGT
Source organism: Odontomyia ornata (assembly GCA_963969285.1). Taxonomy (NCBI): domain Eukaryota; kingdom Metazoa; phylum Arthropoda; class Insecta; order Diptera; family Stratiomyidae; genus Odontomyia; species Odontomyia ornata. The sequence continues at coordinate 161,072,966 of OZ017740.1, forward strand.
TAAATAGCGCTGTTAGATGAGTCTTAGGCGAGAAAAATATTTTTATTTATAAATCGTATTGAAAACGACCTACATAAATTTTATTATCGTTGTTCGCTTAGTTTTCCCGTTAAGTAATTCCTTTTCGTTAAACGTAAACAGTGTATAGTTAGAACTCGTGGAAGAAAGTTTGGGAATCGCGAAAATAAAAATCATAAAACACCCAAATTTTAGTCAACCAAATGAGTAAGGCCCAGTGTTTGGCGTTAATCAAATTTCATCAAGATAATGTGGAATTTTAGAGGACAGCTGCATCGTCGTCGAGCGCTCGAAGGACCATGCGGGTAAGTACCCCTTTTGTTTCAAATTTTCTGCATGTTTTTTTTACATTTTACAAATTTTATAAAAGTATTTATATTCAAATTATTTAACTAAATATAAAATATATGTTTTAATGAAAAAAAAAAGAAATAAATACAAAAATTGATGAATTGGAGGAAAAAGTGAAACATGGAAAACCGATAAGAGAATGTGTGTCTGAACCTTTCCTAGCAATCGCATTTTACAATGCATTCCAATTTGCACATAACTTAACAAATATTAATAACATGTTGTGTCGCAGATTTTCTTGAAAACAACTTTGTAGTAGATTCAGTTTTTTTTTTTGTTTAAACAACAGCAACAGCAGCACTGAAACAGCAATAGGTTATAGAAAGATTGAGAATTGTATGATCTAGTAAGCTTTTGAATTCATTTGATTTGTAGCGATAGTTAACATTTGTTAAATTTAACGGAGAATATCGTAATGGTAATGTGTATCCATTTTAACATAATACTTAATTTAAATACAACAATGTTCTAATTTTTTGCACAAACTCGGTCTTTCTATTTTGTTTCCTTTGACCGGGTATAGGACCCGGTACGGTGGCAGGCTTTCGCCACAAAATATGAGCCAGCCACCGGGTACACACTAACCTTCTTTGTTACAGGTGACGGCGCGGGTTGAGTGGCCCGAGCAAGATGCCTCTTTATGACATATGATTATGTCATCGAATTGCATAATTCTATGGCATAAATTGGTCACCGGGGTACTTCTCTTCTGATGGGAAGGCTTATGCAAGTTAAGTTGTATGAGTTTTCCACTCAGAAGAGGAATACCTGGCCACTGCAACAATTATGGATTTTAATCCGGTTGGGTGGGTGCGCGGGGGCTCCATCACCACCCTGTTGCCCCTCTCTCATTTGTGGGCCATGAGCCTCTCCGGGTAAGAACGAGGTTATCCTGCTTCCACTTCTTTTTACTTGTTTCTCTTGTTCCATGAACAAATCAGTTGCCCCTGGTGTAGTTGCCTACGATTTTTGCGACTTCGGTCGCCTTGCTTTTCTCGACCCCAGAAATTCGTGAATGCGAAATTCTTTGTAGTGGGTCCTTGTGCTGGGGGAATGAACCCGCCCAACGACACCGCAATGCTTGCCTGCCAGCGCATTCACGCGTCCCCAGACAAGGGCATTCTCGGCAGATCCTGACACCTTCGTCTGCCGAGGCAGCAGACCATCGCTGCAGTCCTTCACGGACATTTGAACTTACCTATTCACTACAGGTATTGACATTGAAAATGTGCCGGCGGCTATCAGTGAAACTGGGATGAAGAAAGCCAAAGCTAAACTCGTAATGACTATTGACTGTTCGTTATATGTGCATATCAAGAGTGAGACTACAGTGGACGGTGTGTGGAATAAATTGAAACAGTTATTTGATGACACGGAATATCAACGAAAAATAAGTTTGCTTCAAACATTGATTTCAATACGTCTCGATAACTGTGAATCCATGACATCCTATGTATCTCAAATGGCCGAGACAGCATATAAATTGAAGGAGACAGGTTTCGAAATCACAGACGAGTGGATTGGATCATTACTTTTGGCTGGATTTCCAGATAATTATTCACCGATGATAATGGAGATAGAACATTCTGGAAACGCCATTAGCGCTGACCTCATAAAAACAAAGTAACTTGATATGTGTTCGGAGGTTGGCACTACCGGTACGAACTCTGCATTTTGGACAAAACAACAGCGGCCAAAGAGTGGCAGCACTAACCGCAAACAAATGTCAACGTCAAATGATGTCAGCCAGCAGTAAGCAAATAAAGTGTTATAATGCAAGAAAGTGGGCCATTACAAAAATAAGTGTCCTGAATTAAAAGCAAATAATCAATTGAATGTTCTTAGTGCGGCATTTTCCAATGCCTGTTATCGCACAGAAGATTAGTACTTCGATTCAGGCGCAAGCGCACACATGACGTCAAATCAAAATTGTTTATTCCAACTCCAACCAGTGCACTAAAACAAAGAAATCGTAGTGGCAAATCAAACGACGATACCTAATCTCACGACAGACTTATTGTCCGTAAGTCAACTTATAGTTAATGGCAATAGAGTAGTGTTCAAAAAGAATGTCTGTTTTATATACAACCAATTGAATGAGCTCATTGGTACAGCGAATATGATAAATGGTGTGTACAAGTTAAACACAAAAAAATTCGAGAATTCATTTTCGGCGATGTCAACATGGTATAAAAGGTTAGGACATATAACTTGTAAGACCTTGCAGAAAATGAAAAAAGGTGCTGTAGTAGGAGTTTCTTTTGAAAAGAAAGCTGACATACAAATACAGAATTGTGAAGTGTGCTGTGAGGGAAAACAGACACGTTTCCTTTTCCCATCAGCTTAACATAAAAGTGAAAAACTACCGGATGTAGTCACTCAGATTTATGCGGGCCGATGGAGACGTAAGTCAATTGGTCAGGCAAAGTATTTTCTACTGTTTGTGGATGATGCAAGCAGAATGACTTTTGTCTACTTCTTGAAGGAAAAGAACCAGGTGTTCCAGCATTTCGAGACTTAGTGGAAAATCAAACCGGAAATAAGATAAGTATATTGAGGACCGACAATGGCGGTGAATTCTGTCCGCGCGAGATGGAGAGTTACTTAAAACAAGTTGGTATTTTCCATCAGAAGACCAATCCTCACACTCCGGAGCAGAATGGGCTCTCGGAGAGGTTCAACAGAACTGTAGTTGAACGGGCAAGATGCTTGTTGTTTGAAGCGAATCTTGACAAAAGTTTTTAGGCTGAAGCAGTTAATACTGCAGTATATTTAAAGAATAGAACGCCAACCGCCAGTTTAGGTATGATGACACCTTTTGAGAGGTGGACAGGTGAGAAATCAGACCTAAGCTACGTCAGAATTTTTTAACAGTAAGGTAATGGTGCGTTTTCCCCAAATACAAAGACAAAAATGGGATAAGAAGGCTGACAAATTGATTTTAGTTAGGTATCCAGATAACGTAAAAGGATACAGATTATATAACCAAAAAACTAAAAAAATTACTACGAGCAAAGATGTTATTATTATGGAGAAAACGGAGTCGAACACAGCTCGGATAATAGCAAAAAATTGTGAAGAAAATTCAGAGAACGATGAAAACTTAGATGATGAAAGTTTATCAGAAAATCCGGTTTCAGATCCAAATGATCCAACATACATTTGCGAGTCATCGATTTTCGAAAATGTTTCTTATCAATCTATAGCTAAAGAAGAGTCTATCATAGAGGATGAAGTTCAGATGGAGCTGGATACTAAACGTAGGAGAATGTATTCTGGACAACCTGGAATCATGCGATGAAGAAATCAGTTATGAAGCTGCAATGAATGGACCAGATAAGGAACAGTGGAGATAAGCGATGACAGATGAACTGAAGGCTTTCGACGACAATCAAGCATGGACTACGAAAGCGATAATAGTGTGCGGTATAGGGCAAGACTGGTGGGAAAAGATTTCTCCCAAAAAGAAGGCGTGGACTACACTAAAACATACTCACCAATGCTTCGTTACTCTACATTAAGACTTTTATTTGCTTTAAGCGTCAAACTTAACTTTGAAATTACTCACTTAGATGTAACTACAGCATTCCCAAAAGGTTACCTACATGAAAATGTGCCGCCTAGCTTGAATTGTAAAGAAAATTGTGGTCGTGCAATTTATGGTTTAAAATAATCAGCTAGGGCTTGGAATGAAAGAGTAAATGATTGTTTATTAAAATTGAATTTTGTTAAGTCAAAGTTAGAACCATGTCTATATATAAAAAAAAGATGTAAAAAGGAGCAGATCATAATAGCAATTTTTGTAGATGATTTTTTCATTTTTTCAAACAGTGGTGACATGGTTGAGAAATTAAAAACTAATCTAATGTCCAAATTTAAAATTAAGGATTTGGGGCAATTAAAACAATGCTTGGGTATGAGGGTAAAAATGTATGAGAATGGCTGCATTTCTTTTTTTTATCTAAGATCAAAAAAAGTTTGTAGATCATATTTTAAGTAAATTTAATATGACAAACTGTAGTGTTGTTGATACTCCCATTGAAAGTAATCTAAAACTAGACAAAAGTATAGATGTTTGTAAGCAATACCCATATCAGCAATTAATAGCTGCCTAATGTACTTAAGTGTTTTAACTCGCCCCGATATTTCTTATAGCGTGAGTTACTTGAGCCAATTTAATAATTGTTATTCCCATACTCATTGGAAGCATGCAAAACGCATCGTAAGATACTTATGTTATGTATAAGTAAATCGTATGGGCTAATGTTTAGCGAAGATAATTGTAAATTGGAAGGTTTTGTTGATGCAGATTGGGCCTCGAACACTCTAGATAGGAAATCTTACACCGGTTTCTACTTTAAACTATCAGGAACCGTTATTTCATATGAATGTAAAAAACAACGCACTATCGCTTTCTCAAGTACTGAGGCTGAATATATGGCGATAGCAGCAGCCTGTAAAGAGGCTATTTATTTAAGAAGCCTGTTTTGTGAAACTGTAGGCAGATGTGATTATGTAATTATATTGTACAATGATAATCAAGGTGCTCACAAGTTATCAGAAAACCCATTATTTCATCAAAGAACCAAGCAAATAGATGTGCGCCATCATTTTGTTAGAGAAGCGGTAGCTTAAGATAGTTTACCTGCCAACATCTGAAATGCCGGCAGATCTGCTGACCAAGGGATTAAGTATTGTAAAACATAACGATTTTGTACAGGGGTTAGATATTCAAAGCATTGTTTAATGGATTACTATATATTTGATGATTTGCTTCTATTAGTTCTGATAAGATACATATGTACCAAAGTTTAGATTATTTTGATAAGTGGAAATGTTAGAATTAATATCAAAATAATCATATGACAATAAATTTAGTCTTTAACAAACCACCACGCGAGTTTCATTAACAATTAATTGGAAAACGGAGAAAAAACCAACCAACTCTATTAAAAATTACATATATCTAAAAGAACGCAACGAAAGAGTGTAGTTTAGCTTAGAACTAATATATAACAACTTAATTCTCTTCAATACATGTTAAACATCAAATTATAAGAAAAATTAACGTAGCAACATTGTTCGCTACACTTGGCGAATATAGTATCGAAAATATGAGCGAATTTGTGTATTTAGGCGCCAAAATAACGAAAACGGGCAATGAAAGAGACGAAATACGCCGAAGAATACAGCTCGCAAATAAAATATTTTATTCAGTATTGACGATCTTGAAGACCAGCTGCATACACAGGAAAACAAAGCTTCAAGTATACAAATCTGTGATAAGATCTGTGTTATGCTATGGATTTGAAACATAGACCCTAACTCAAGCATCCGCAAATATATTGGACGCCTTTGAGCGACGGGCCCTGAGGCGAATAATTGGAGCGAAGCTAGACGGGGACCAATGGCGAATTCGATACAACGATGAGTTGTATGAAATTTTTGACGAACCGGAGGTCTCAACGATTATAAGACTGCGGAAGCTGCAATGAGCTGGACACATGAATCGTATGGACGAACAACGGATACCCAAAAAGGTATTCGTTGGGAGAACTGAAGGCCGGAGATCAGGGGGGAAACCGAGGAAACGCTGGTCTGACTCGCTCGACGAAGACAGTTCATCGCTGCTCGGATTTCGAAATGGGAGGACGCGGTCAATGGACCGAGACAGTTGGAGACGCTATTTGCAGGAAACGAAGGCCCGAGAGAGGCTGCAGTGCTAAGAAGAATATTGTTCGCTAGCTCCAAGCTGGAAAAGATCCTCAATGGATAGGGATGTTCTAAACGGAAATATTGTGAGATTGAATACTCTCCCTACCCTGGAAACCGGCGATGAAAAATATTTGCCAGTATATACCAGGAGGCGTAACGAACTCATTAGTAGATGAAGCGGTGGAGATCGATTCCTTGACACCGGGAATTTCAGTATGGATGCCTTGTTATTTTCGGTCACAATCGAATCGCTAAAGAAGAACCACACTGTCTGTAGATATTAAAGGACTCGAAAATGGCAACAACAGAATGTTTCCTTAAGTAAACCAAATAAAAGCAAATGAGTACTTCTCATTGACTTCAGTAGCAACAATAACTTTGTTCCCGACACTTCAATAACAACCAAGAATAGATTTTCTGAATGTAACTTTTCTAATGCGCAATATTTGCATGAACATTAAATATGAATATAGGATTTTATTTAAGAAATCAAAAAAAAAAGTTTAGATCTTACGTCCTCGGAACCAATTCTGTTGTTTGTCTTCCAATGAATTTTAACCGAATTCCGCTAGTGCCATTGAAAGACAATTTTATATGCAGTTTTTACGTTTGAAGGCTCTCTTTTGTCAAAGCAAATGTAAAGAGCTATAACAACATTATTAATAATCAGCTAATCGATGAATTAATAACTTAGATAATAGCGTCATAAGCTCCCTAAAATTTAATTTTATCTGACACGAATTAGTTCATAGAATCATTGCTGATTTTTTACTATAGAGAGAAAAGCTAACACATCACTACTTTCCACTTGAAGTACCATTTTAAGGATATGGTTAAATATTTATAATATACTTTTCAAACAACAACGATGGAAGCTCACCTATTGTAGATCATATTATGAAAAGTTTTTTTATCTTAAAACACCAAAACGAAATTAATGGTTTTTTAAACGAAAAGGTATATCATGATGAATTTTGTATATTTTTCAGAAAGGCACCCATATGTAGAAATATTTAAGTTACACCACTTTCATGCAATTGCAATTAAAAAATCTATGATATATAATTGTGAATCGAAATGGCAAATAATTAAATTTTATGGGAAGGATACCTTTCTTCGCAACAGCCAAATGAAATGAGGAAAAACATCAGAATTGTTTGTTGACGGTAGTACATATCTTATCGAAGGCAACGGAAAAACTATTCCGCTCACTCAAATGGTTTCAACTTATTCACATGTTTCTCATTAATTATTAATATTTCAATTGTCTGTAACGTCTGACAAGAAAAGGTTAGGGGAAAGTAAAAGTAACTAACCGAATGTTTCTCCTCTCGAATGAAAGTGAATATTCTAATCAAGAATTCAATCCAATCCATTCGGACTGACGTTGCATGTAAATTCTTCTGCACCTTGAACTAAATTCCTCAAAATTAAAGAGAAAACTTTAAGCATTTCAAATGACTTCAACTGCGATAAAAGCCAAAAATAAGTCAACTTTTTACGAAATATATTAATATATTTAATAAATGTCTTTCAAGATCAATGTATATATAGTTATGTACTGTTATCGCTTGAAAACGACTCTGATCTAATTTTCTAGCAATACACTGTTAGTACTGGATTTATTTCTGTTTACAAAGAAACACTTGCAAATCTTACAAAAACATTTAAACACTTATTCTCATCACAACAGAATTGAACAAATTTCATTTAATTCTTTCCTATATTCTTCAAATTATTCCGTAGAAACTTTTTTCATATGTTTTATCATAAATAATTTTTTTTTATTTCTTAATTTATCGAAAGTCAGTCAAAATAGGAATATTCAATATTTAAATATTGATTAGGAATTTAACAAACAAAAAATTATATAATAATAAATAGTTTTTTAACATAATTTCCACCGATAAAATTGTTGCCACTAAATTACGAAAACGAACTAGTTTATCATATTTTCCCTTACAGTGTCTTTTGTTTGTGTGGATCAGTTAGTTAATTTGTAATGTCGATTTCAAAATAAGAATAAGCTTAAAATAGAGAGTTTATAAATAAAGTTAAGGTAAATGCAAATAATTTAATAATTTCTTCGACTCGGCAATTTTTGATCAGCTTTGAAAAATGACGCAGACACTGATTGACTCTAGATAGGTGAGAAAAGACTTTACACTTGCATGGACTGTCGAACATACATTGTATGAAAATCGCTTGTTTGATAAATAAAGCTATTCAGAACTTTTTATGTACATTAACCGCTTTCGCTATGTTGACTGAAAGCAATATCAAAAAGGATACTTTGTATTTTTCTATTATCGCAGATAAGTTTAAATAAATATTTCTTTTTGACTTGAGTTATCCTGGAATAATTCAAATATTGTGTTCAATCTTTCTAATAACTATTGTTTCCATTGTATGTATAATAATGACTGATATTATTTGTTATGAAGAGATAAACATATGAAACATAAATAAATGTAAACGAAAACAGTAACCACCTAACATTAGTTTTAGGCATGATAAATTACTCTTCTTAACTATTAATATGTTGTGGAAAAACAATAACAAGATAGACCATTGTATTATTTTTTCAGAAACTAGATCGTTTACCCTATCATTTATTTTCTTATATTTAGCACACAAAACTATATTTAATGATTATGAACGTGCCGTGCCATGCCGTTCATAGTATGGACTTAAGGAGGCCGAAAGGAAGAAATTTTATTTTAACTAGCTTACAATACTAAGGCAATCCTGGAACCCCGCTTAAGCCCTGATGATGTTGGTGGAGAAGATTAGCGCGACTACGTTGCTGCTCCAATCGTTGAATGTTGGCTGCAAGATGTGAATTTTCCACATATAGATCTTTCACCAGCAAATCAGCATTGGCAAGTCGCTGAACCTGTTCAGCCATGATCATGTTTTGAGTTTCCAACCTATTGCGGAGTTCTGAGATTTCATTGCGTTGCTGCTGCCATGTTTCTGTAATGTATAAAACAATACATGTTAAAAGAAAGAAAGAAAGAAAATTAGGAGGTGAAAAGTATATTATTAAATATGGTTGATAGAGAATTTCAAGAAATGCATGTTATACTCTGATTTTGGTTGCAATTTTAATTCTATTTTAGATAAATTCATAGAGAACTCAATGCAGATTTTCATAACATCTTCGCGAGGTCAGCAGGTAATTTTTGTAACATCTAACGTCAAATATTGGAGGTAAGTCCATTATAAAGAAAGAAATAGTATGCCACCGCAGCAGAAGTCAAGTGACTTTCGAAATCTGCAATTGACTAATGGGCTGAACTGTATCTTAAAGTTTAACTAGTAAACGTTCACATTTCGACGGAAGGGCGAAAAAGAAACATCCAATAATCAACTAAAATGAGTCAAGACAAGTGATACAAAAATATTTAGGGCAATTTCAATACTAAAGTGGACAATGAGCAATTCTATTCATCATCTACGACGCGACAGATGGTTCGTCAAATAGTTTATAACTCATGGTCATAACGTAGCCTCCCTTCACTCTGATTCTTATTTCACTGGGCCGCAGATTTTTCGGAGCATTTTTTTTTGTAGCACTACAGCCCCTTTCGGGCCTTTGCGTAGATATAGTTAGAGTATCTCATCATGATCGAATGTATCGGCACTCCACAAGGTGATATGGTCAGTATCACACTTCAGCCGTGTGTCCGTCCACCCAACTGCGATACGTTCTGATTTTAAGCTAGCACGTACGAGTATAATAACTGAACGGGCTTATAGTCTGTCTGAAGAATCACTCGAACTAAATCTCGTTACCGTCAACGAGATTCGGACCAGGGATGAGTGCTCTAACCACTACACAACGCGGGCTACTGGAGCACAAATATATCCACTGCTTTTTCGGATTCGCTAGCAGGGTCCATATTTCACCTCTTTATAACAGCATATGTTTAATCAGTGATTTGTAGGTTCGAAGCTTATTTTGTCAGTTTACAACTCTGGACCTTAGAATGGGAAGTAAAGAACAAGAGGCTTTATTTGCGGCGTTTATTCAACGTCCAATCCTGTTCTTTTCGGCGCCCCTTCTATTCAGGTTGGTTCCAAGACAGACAAAATTTCCCACACTTTCAAGGTTATAGTCTTCTCCAGTTGGGTTTTGTCGGACCAGAGTGTTCTTCCTCGTATGAGTCATGCATTTAGTTTTCGTTTCATAACTCGTAGGCCAATTCGGTTTGCTTCAGATTCTAGACTCAAAAACGTTTCTTTGGCATCTGAGATTGAGCGTGCCATAATATTGACATCATCAGCATATGCTACCGATTGTGTGGACTTGAACATTAGTGTACCAAGAGATTTCAGCTGTTGTATTTCTGATAATGTGTTCCAGCGAAATATTGAAGAGCGTTCGGGCAAGTTTACTCCCTTGTTTTAAGCCCGATTCCATTTTGAAGCTATCCGCTAGTTCGCCGTTTACCTTGACTTGGAATTCTGTGTTTAACATTGTGACCATGCGAATTTGTTTTGTTGGAACGCCAAATTCAAGCATTATTTTGTACAGTGCATTTCTGCCGGCACTGTCTTATGCTTGCTTGAAATCTACAAAAAGTTTATGGACATCCAGGTTATATTACCAGCACTTATCGAGCACCTTCTTAACTGAGAATTTCTGGTCAATTGTTGACCGTCCATTTTGAAAGCCTCCCTGATACTCTTATATAATACTTTCATAGCACGGCTTTAATTTTCTTTCTATAATTTTAGAGAGCACTTTATATGCATAAAGCGATGCCTCTATAATTTTCACACCTTAACTTGTCTTCATTTTTGTGTGCAAGACATATATTACTTCTTCGCCTGTCCTCTGGTAACTGCTCCTCTGACCATATTCTGCATATTAGTCGGTGGAGAAGGTTACTTAGATGGCGCAATGCTATTGGGAACCAATAAGGTGGCACTTTAGTCGTGAGAATGATCCACACAAACGGAACGGTGAAAACGCTAACTACGGGAAACTGTAAGTATCGGGATCGGATTAGATAATCCCGGCTATGCTACGAAAATTCGGATGGATTATTTTTTTTAGTGAGCTTTAAGAAGTCTCAAATTTGACTAAGTATCACTACACATGAACGTTAAGGACTACCATTTTATTAGCCTGATGTCTTTTCTGTAGCTGGAATATTACATCACAGGGAGCATCATCTGTTGCACATTTCCAATGCTCAGCATGTATATATTAAGGGAAAACTGATGGATCTATCCAGTAGAAGGAATATACTCTATTATAGCTAATTTCCTAAACGTGGAGCTTTTAAAAACATGACAGGAAAGTCACAAGAGTGCGCAAAACCACAGTGGCACAAGAGTGCGCAAAACCATCAGTGAATAATTCGCAACGTCGAGGAAAGATATAACAAGTTGGGTAAACAGACCTACGATCATGTCAGAAGGGTTTTGTATTCAATTTTCAAAATGCAGTCACCAGATTGAATAAAGTCAAGAAGCATGTCAATGACGATTTTATTGGAGAAACTGTGAAATTCGCAGATCATACTATTATTAACAAAGTTGAACGAATTTAGACTTCTGAGGTTTTTGTTATTGTTATACCCATAAATATCTCCCTTGATAATTATTTCAGATGTCCATTCACGAGGGAGGAAACACATTTTTCATGTATTTCCCCCCTGTGCCCCACTGAAGTAAAAACTGACAGTTTAAGAACTGTTTTGAAAAGCTCTGATGAAAACTTTCATTTCATACTCATATCGGCTACGTTTGATGAATTTTTTTTCAGGGGCCACTCTCCTGTACTGTCATCATCGATTAATAGCCAATTTTTTCGAATCCAAGAGTTGTTACAAAGCCCTTTTGCTAGGAGCTCTCTACCGCCTCCTTGACTTGTTTCACTTATGAGTATTAATTGTAGGTACTCATCTTCAGTCATTCATTAAATTGAATCAAGTGTTCAAAGCATGCACCTTAAACGTTGAAGTTGGGAAAAAATAACTCAAAATTATTCAATCTTCGCATTTAAAACAGCCACTATTTTTTTACGATTACTGATACCACTAACTGAACCGATTCTCAAAGGTATTCATGACACCTATCATTCCTGAACTTTTCATGCAAATCCTAGCAAAACTGTAGTGTCTGAGTCGGTAAAAAGCGCATGTTGTTCCATAGCCATATGTTGCCATAGTAATACATGCAGCGCATATTGTTCCATAGTATTGCAAGAAAATTCAAACCGCTATAACTTCGCTAAATATAATTTAATCTTTATGAAACTTGCAGGGCTGATCAATCTTATGAATACTCATCTGTGTACTGAATTTCATTGAATTTGAGGGTACCGTTAAGATTTTATTCAAGAAAACATAAAATCGATAAATCATACTATTACTAACAAAGTTGAGTGAATTGCGACTTCTCACGTATTTGTTGTTGTTTTACTCATTAAGGCCTACATTCTTGATTTTTTTCAGATTTTTCGGATCACAGGTGTCCAATCGCGAGGGGGGGGGGGACACAAATTTTTCGTGTATTTCCCCTCCCTGTGTGCCCCTCGAAGCAAACTTTGCCAAATAAAGAAGTTTTGAAAAGTTCTCATCAAGACCTTTCATTTGATACCCATATCGGCCACCTTCAATGAAATTTTTTTTCGCGGGGTCACTCCCCTACATGGGGAGACCCCCCTTAAATACCTTATAAATTTTTTTTGTAGTTGAACTTTGAAGAGATCACCACTTTACACCTACATACAAAATTTGATACTTCTAGCTTAAGTAGTTTCCGAGAAAAACTGCTGTGACACACGGACGGACGGACGGACGGACAGACAGACGGACAGACGGGACGCGATTTTAGAAGGGTTTTGTAAAATTATTTTACAAAACCCTAAAAAAGCAATAGTTGCTTCCTACTTACGCAAGAAATGTAGAAAGGGGGATCTGCTACCGGAGACCTGTTTCTGCTCACAGTAATGATCACCTTGGACGATAAGCTGTTTTTCTCAGCCGAAAAAAGTAGCAAACAAGTAATTATCTCGAAAAGTACAAAGATCTTGTGGAAATGTTACAATAAAAAGAAGACCGAATTCCTATTAAATAAAGCTCCCAAGGTCATATTGTGCGTTGGCGGGTTAATCACGAAAGCTTCGTGGAAACTGCTTCCAGCTTCTACGAACTAGCGCTAAAATTTCGGAGAGTAGCAAAAAAGTGAGTCAAACACTGGAAATGATCGGATATCAGCTAACATAAATTTAACTGTTTCATACATACAATCGTCAAAAATTAATTTCACTATTATCGGGATCAATAAAACAGCGAATTTATCGGCCCCATTAAATAATAAACAATCCTTTTTAAATCCGCTTCTGCCACCCACAGTCAAGGCCACTGTAATATTGAGTACTGATCTTGAAAAAAAGGTACTTTATAAAAAGGTTTTGTTTTTTTTTTTAAACCTACACCGCAGTCAAACCGCCCGAACTCTGCTTGAGCAGTTTGCGAGGGACATGAAAGCCGACTTCTTGCTGCTGAGTGAGCAACACCATAATAAAAATCCTGCATTATGGTATTCTGATGAAACTGGTACTGCCGCCTTCTGGGTTCGGAACAGTGACTTTCAAGCGGAGAGTTGTGGATGGGGGGGATGGTTTAGTTTGGGTTCGGTGCTCAGGGACCACCTTCTTTAGTGTGTACCTAACGCATATCGAATCGATATCATCTTTCCAAGCCAAGCTTCAGGCTTTGTAGGGCGCTGTCTCGAACGCAGAGGGCAAAGTGCTCGTTGGGGGCGACTTCAACGCTAAAGCAATCGAATGGGGGGGGCATGCCTCAGACGGATCCGCGGGGAAAACGAATCCTGGAAATGGCGGCCAGGACGGCCCTCGTCGTACTGAACTCCAGAAATACGCTGACTTTCCGCCGTATTGGCTGTGAGGGAACCATACCGGACGTGACATTCGCCTCGGAGTCCTTAGTACGGAGGATACACAACTGGAAAGTATTAGAGGACTACTCAGCCAGTGATCATCAGTGCATTCTGCTTGAGTGATGCTGTCTCCCGACGTCCGTGCTCTCGGCCTTCTACAACTGGATGGAACATCGGAAGGATGGACGTCGAGAGGTTCGTCGAGGTGCTCACAGCAGGGAGCTTCGGAGGAGACGGAAGAACTGGCAGCTCAAGACGTGGTGAACTCTACTATGAGCATCATTACGACTGCTTGCTGCGCTTCTATGCCCTGTCGAAGACCCCGGCATGGCAAGCCCCAAGTGCACTGGTGGTCAACTGAAATCGCTGAAAAGCTAAGGGAGTGTCACAAGCTTCGACGTGAGGCTCAACGGGCGCGGAACGGTGACGAGGCATGCAACTGGGTGGCAGCATATAAGTCGGCCAGCGCAAACTGATCAAAAGTAGCAAGGCTCGCTGCTGGCAAGACCTAGTGGACAATGTGAACAAGGATCCGTGGGGCCTTGGCTACAAGCTGGTCATGCGGAAGCTTGGTGCCCTATGGAAGCCTTGTATACATGACGCGGAAAAGATGGACGCGATAGTGCGGGGACTCTTTCCCGCCCATCCCGTCCGTGTTGACGCTGTCCATGGTGAAACAGCAGTCGAGTGCCCACTCTTTACGCAGCTGCAACTGGAGGAGGCAGTCCTCTCCCTGAAAGCGAGGAAGGCTCCAGGTCCAGATGGTGTTCCAGTTGAGGTGTTGCGGCTCGTCTATCACCATTGTCCTGACATGCTGCTCGGCAAATTCAACGCTTGCCTCCGGGACGGGGTTTTCCCGGTATGATGGAAGGTGGTGAGGCTCGTGCTGATCAGCAAGGGGAAGGGAAATCCCGAGTCGCCGTCTGCATACCGCCCGTTATGCATGCTAGACACGGCTGGGAAAGTGCTAGAGAAACTCATCAAGGGAAGACTCACTGACGCGATTCGTGCTGCTGGGCACCTATCTCCTCGGCAGTACGGCTTCAGAGCAGGACGTTCGACCATTAATGCGATTGCAGAGGTGGTAAACGCGGTCCAAAAAGCAGAGGCATATAGTCGCACCAAGTGACGGATCGTTCTGTTGGTGACACTCGACGTCAGGAACGCCTTCAACTCCGCTAGATGGGTGGATATTCTGGATACGCTGGAAAACCCTTTTCAAGTTCCAGAATATCTAATGCGGCTTTTGAGGAACTACCTAAAGGACCGAAGACTGCTCTACGACACGACACAGGGCCAACGAAGGATGGAAATTACATCGGGTATCCTTGGTCCGGACCTGTGGAACGTGTCTTACGACGGGCTACTGAGACTCGAGATGCCAGATGAGTCGCGCTTGATCGGCTATGCGGATGATGTTGCGGCTCTGGTCGCTGGACGTACCGTTGAACAAGCGCAACTTAGGCTAGGTATGCTAATGCGCCGAGTGAGGGACTGGATGACTGCTCGCGGGCTCAGTTTAGCACTGGAGAAAACCGAAGTGGTCATCTTGACAAAAAAGAGAATCCCTAGAGTAAGGATGATCAGTATTGAAGACATACAAATCGAATCGAAGCCAGCGGTGAAGTACCTGGGGCTACTGATCGACTCGAAGATGAGTTTCTCTGAGCAAATCAGGGCAACGGCTGAGAAGGCTGCTTCGGGAATATCGGCTCTGAGTCGACTTATGGCCAACGTAGGGGGACCCAGCCCATCAAGAAGACGCCTCTTGATGAGTGCTGTAGGGTCAGTGCTACTGTACGGCGCAGAGGTATGGGGCGACGCTCTCAGCAAGGAGGTATACCGAAAACGTTTGGCACAGGTACAGGGAAGAGGAGCACTGAGAATTGCATCTTCGTATCCAACAGTCTCTGACTCGGCGGTGAGAGTTATTGCAGGCGTGATACCTGTAGCCCTCGTTGCTAGAGAGCGCCGCGCTATTTACCTGCGCCAAAACGAGGATGCGAGGAGAGACAGCGCTCGCTCAACGGTTGGCAGCAGTCTTGGGTCAATTGCACAAAGGAAGGCGGACTGCGCGCCTCATCCCGGATGTGAGACCATGGCTAAATCGAAGGCATGGAGAGACTGACTTCTTTCTGACCCAGCTTTTGAGCGGGCACGGGTGTTTTCAGTCTTACCTGCACAAGATCGGTAAGTCACGGTCCCGCGATTGTCGATTTTGCCCAAGAGAGGAGGACAATGCCTGTCACACATTTTTTGCGTGTACAAAACGGGTCAGGCTGCGAAGGGAACTCTACAGGGAGACGGGAGAGCTCACCCCGGATAATATAGTTGCGGCGATGCTCGAATCGGTTGACAAATGGAACCAGGTGGCACATTATGCTCGGGCAGTCCTAAAATATAAAAGGGACTCACAACAGCCGGGGGCGCTGGGGCTGGGGAATCGCTTTTCTGGCACTTCCTCTTCCCCCCTCCCCTCCCGCTAGGAAAGGGACTCCCCAGCTTGAAGGCACCTCACGGCGTAACAAAACGATTCCAGGCTGGGTTCTCAGGTTGGCAGGGGAGGTGTTTAGTGGGTAGTCCAGTCGCGCATGGGAGTCCCACACCCTGTGCATAAATGGCATTCACCTCCCTACCACAAAAAAAAAAAAAATATATATATATATATATATATATATATATATATATATATATATATATATATATATATATATATATATATATATATATATTTTATGAATGTGTTTGCCTTTACCTCTCCTACATGCATAACCTTTAATTGGTCGCATAAAGAAAATCATACAATCTATCACATGGGGTCTCTCAAGAGTCCAGATTACTTTTGCAAGTTTTAAGGGATTATATTTGTAATTAAAAATATAATGACATAAATCAAGTAAATGTTACAGCTTCCGCAGTTTTACAATCGTTGATACCTCTGGACCGTTAAAAATTTCATACCGCTCATGGCAGTATCGAAATAGTCATTGGTTCCAGTCGAGATTCGCTCTGATTATTCGCCTCAGGACCCATCTCTCAAAGGTGTTCAATGTGTTTTGCGGATGCTTGTGTTAGGGTCACACTGACGCACTGCGCTGGATATTATAATTATTACTCAGTTTTAAAGTTGCGTGACTCCATGCGAATAATTTGTTACATGATACTACTATGATCTAATTATGTAGATAGTCCACATATAGTGCATCGTTTATATATTAAAGCAAAGGACATTAACATTACACAATCAACGGATAAAGCGCCGGAAACAACCTGTCTTGAATGAATCCAGTCTAAAAATCATTATCCCAATAGCAGGTCTTCCGATTAGCTTTGTAATCACGAAGAATTCGGTGTCGCCATAGATCGATCAAAAAGATCTTGAGACTTATGCTTCCTATGCTAGTGTCAATTATATTTCTTGACTGCAAAGGAGCTAAGCTCGTGGTAAAAAATCGTGCCAAAAATGATAACTACAAGTTACACTCGGGTACATTGAACAAGCCAACATTAATAAGCAGAAGTCAGTGGCTTGGTATGTTCGTTGGACAGAACATGATAGCCGAGCATTGCTATTGGTATTCGAACAGTCATATCATGTGCAGGTAGACATATGGGCATGAAGAGAACCGTGATATTGTTTGAAATGTACCTCCCGAGCATTTGAGTTTGAGAATATTTTAGGAAATTTAAATGTAAGCGAAGGGATTACATTGTTCAACCACAACTGCATTGGTATCCGTAGTAAACTACACGATTGGCAGTAGTCTTGGGTGAATTGCACGAAAAGAAGATGGACTGCTCGACTCCTTCCGGATCTGAGATCGTGGTTAAATTGAAGGAATGGTGAAACTGACTTCTACCTGACCCGACTTTTGAGCGGGCATGGGTGGTTTCAGTCTTACCTGCACAAGATTGGTAAGTTAGTCCCCCGACTCGAAAAGACGATGCCTGTCACATATTTCTTGCATGCAAAAAATGGGCTAGGTTGCGACAGGACCCCTACAAGGAAACAGAAGAGCTCACCCCAGATAGTATGGTCGCGGTGATGCTTGGATCGATTGGAAAATTGAACTATGTGGCACATTATGTTCGGGTAGTTTAAAATAAAAAGGACTTACAACAGCCGGGCGCGTCGTGGCTGGGGGATCATTTATCTAGCTATTCCCCTTCCTCCCTCCCCTCTCGCTGGAGGGATGCCCCAGCTTGAAGCGCCCCACGGCGTAGAAACAAAACGAGACCTAGCCCGAAGTAATGTGTCAAAGGGTTCCAGGCTTGGCTCTCAGGTTGACAGGAGAAGTGTTTAGTGGGTAGTTCAGTCACGTGCGAGCATGGAGCTTCACTCAAAAAAAACTACACCAGCTTTTTCTTGATGGAAAATCTTGCCGCTTTAACATTCTCACCCTTACTGTAAATTGGTTGAACGACTCGCATCAAAAATGAGAATGTGAATAGTAATTGATCTATTTACAGAGCTGATAGAGATGTCCTCAGCACTGAGAAAGTACATAAAGATGATGTATTGATTGCAGTTTAAAACTATTTTCTGACTGAGCTCATAAATGCCACGCCATATATATTATTTCAGCATAAAGCAGTGCAGACAAAGCAGAAGAAATTGTCGGTGTATATTGGTAGTCGTGTTTACCTTCAGAATCTGTCGAAGCGGTTTACAATTATAATTAGGCAAGCTGCCCCGAAAAATGGTCTCTACAACAACGAAAAGAAGGTGCTGGGTATCAGGACCAAAAGCATCGAGAAGAATTTAAGCGCAGGCATTCATGGAAAGTTGACGGGCTTCATCGTCAAACTAGATACATGTCCTTTAAATTCGCAAGTGAGCTCTAAACGTTGTTTAAGGAGCAAAGCCTACAAAAACTATAAATTGGCATGAATTTAACGTAGAAGACAACAACTGCACAAAGGCGGAGTCGCGATGGACGGAGCAAATGAGACAATGTTCGCCTGATGAGGGGGTGTTTTGAATATTGACTCACAAAATCATACGAAAGCAAAAGCGGGGTCTGAACTAGGGATGACGGTTTTTGGTTAAAAAACGGTTGTTCGGTTTTAAGTTTATTCTCATCTTCGGTCTAACCGAGCGGTTTTTACAGCCAAGAAACCGATTTTCGGAAGAACCGGTTGTTCAATTTTTTTAGCAAATTTTTTAAAATAAAATAACGAATCAAAATTAAATGTGTATTTTTAGGTCTATTGATTAACTTTAGGTATAAAAGGTTTTTCGATTTTCACTCACAAAATCATTTGAATCAAAATGAACTGAAGGATAGTTCATCTTTGTGTTAAAAAATAAGAGACTAACTTATTGAAATCCAAGCCGACAGCTTACTGTTAAGCTAGGTCATTCATTTACAGTAAGGATGATAGATCCTTCAGTTCAGTCCTCAAACATTTTGCATTTATTTTATATCGTGTGCTAGCTTCACTTCGCACTCCGAGGAAGTCATCCGCATTGAAACGAAGCAAACAACTAATACCAAGAACCAATCAAACATAAAAATTTGCTTCATTACGGTGACTGCGCTCATTAATGCTGACTAGGTAGGGATGACGAAGAAACTGTTTTTCGTATTTATTTGTATCCGGTTTTTT
Organism: Odontomyia ornata; assembly: GCA_963969285.1. Lineage (NCBI taxonomy): Eukaryota > Metazoa > Arthropoda > Insecta > Diptera > Stratiomyidae > Odontomyia > Odontomyia ornata. The sequence continues at coordinate 161,092,580 of OZ017740.1, forward strand.
ATCCAGTTCTTTAATTTGAAAGAAAAAACCGGTTTAAACCGGGAGGAAAAAACCTCAAAAAAACGATTTTTCGAACCAAAAAACCGGTTTTCGGTTAAACTGGTGCAGTTTTCCGCATCCCTAGTCTGAATGAGCGGAAACATTACCCATTTTGTCCAAATGACTATCTGGTTAAGGTAGCCTACTCAGCAATGTTCAAGGAACCCTCGATTCGTGAAAACCATACCCAAAGCTCCAACGCCACTACACTGCAGTAGAAATCATTAATAGGAAACACAATAATTTAACTGCCTTTGGAATTGATGATCCGGCAATCAGTACCCTTTTCTAATGATAGCTTGTCCAATGCGATACTTGATAGAATATCAAATCTATCAGAACTTCCTATCGTGATCGCGATAGCAAATATATCTGCTACGATGATAATCAAATTAAATTAGGGAAGGGATAATGGTTTTGTAATTGGACGGAAAAACTAAGTGAAACTGGCCATGCTGTTCTCTTTCATGTTCTGCACTACCTGATCGCACGGCAATTTTCAGTGCAATACTAAGAAATAAGAGGGAGTGGTATTTTGGATTCAATCTCACCTCATAAAACCATATTCTATCAGGTATCACATCTTCTTCTTCGATGGTGCTGCAGTCCAAATGGGGCCTCGACTTTCCTAGTTTTAAAGCATCTATCTATTTCTCCGATGCCCTCGTCGGCGTCCACTTTTCGTACCCCATAGAAGAGTAAGGGTCGTATTGAAATTTATTAAACTTTAATTTTAAATTTACGATGCAATTTCTTAGATCGCATCAGAAAGGACTGCAAAATAGTTTATATTCACTTTGAATGTACGCCACTTAATATCATATTTTTCGCTGTCGTCCTTTAAAAGCTGATACTCTATAATAGACAATATTCTCAACTTTCTCAAAATCAAAATCACCAAACGTGATATATTCTTGATCTGGGATGTTATTTGTCGTTAGGGTCATCAATTTGGTTTTGTTTTCATTAATTCGTAGTCCTACCTGCTTTGCTGATTGAGTCATAGAAATACCTCTTGTAGACGGCGAAGAGATGTCATCTGCATAAATAACTAATTGTGTAGAGTTCACGACTAGCATACAGTTTGTTTCCATGAATGAAGTTTTCATCAATATGTGATCAACCGTCAGGTTAAAGAAGGTTAGCGGTTGCGAAGAGGGCTTTGGTGAGTTCTTTTTTAGATTTAACTTGGTACTCGGTTTTATGCATTGTAAGGCTTAATCAGACGGAACAATTTTATTGGAATCCTAGACTGAGTATCTACGAAAATTTTATACACAACGATATCATATTCACAGGACTATTCCAAAATTTGTTTCATTCACAAGATCTGGTCAATGATAGATCATTCCACTCTAAAGCCACCTTGGTATTCTCTAATAAATACGTCGGCTGAGCTTTCGATTGACGTTTGAGGATCTTGGTAGAAATTTTGTAGCATATGCAACAATAATTTTGGGTTGTTCTAATGACCCTCAGTTTATGACTGAAGATAGTCCAAAGTCTAATCTTTAAAATAGTATATAATCATATAAGCCACGCAATCACCACTACATGAAATATGCAGTTCACGTCATGTATAAGACAAAGACCACATGAATTATATATTGGGTTGTTCGATAATAAATGATGTGAACTGCATATTTTATGTAGTGAACTGCATATTTCATGTAGTAGTGATTGCGTGGCTTATATTTAATACACTATTTTAAAAATTAAACTTTAGACTATCTTCAGTCAAAAACTGAGCGTCATTAATAAACAACAAGTTGGTTAAAAATAAACTTGAAAATGGACAATCAAAGAGAGCATTATTGGCATATTTTATTGTTTTACTTTCGAAAGGGTAAAAATGCGGTGCAAACTCGAAAGAAATTGTATGAAGTTTATGGTAAGGACTGCCTTAATGAACGCCAGGGTCAGCGTTGGTTTGCTCGCTTTCGTTCTGGAAATTTTAATGTGCAAGATGCACCAAATACTGGTCGTCCAACCAATACTGATGACGACAAATAAAGGCGTTAATCGAAACTAACCGACGCATCACAACTCGAGTGTTAGCAGATAAGCTCGGCATATCGAATTCAACCGTTTACTTGCACTTACAACAGCTTGGTTACGTAAACAAACTGGATGTTAAGGTTCCTCACAAATTAAAGGCAATTCACTTCACCAAACGTATTAACATATGCGCGTCTTTGCTGAATCGTAACCAAAACGACCCATTTCTAAAAAGAATCATACCGGGTGATGAAAAATGGATTGTTTACGATAACGTAGTCCGAAAACGATCATGTACCAAACAAGATGAACCCCCACAATCGACATCTAAAGCCAATATTCACCAAAAGAAGATAATGCTTTCTGTGTGGTGGGATTATAATGGTATAGTCTACTTTGAGCTGCTTCCAAGAAACCAAACTCTTGATTCGAATGTCTACTGTCGTCAACTATCGAAATTGAACGAAAAAATCAAGAAAAAACGCCCTGAACTGGCCAATCGCAAAGGCGTGATATTCCATCATGATAACGCCAGATTTCACACCTCTTTGATAACCCGTCAAAAATGAATGGAGCTCAATTGAGAGCTGATGCCACATTCACCCTATAGCCTTGACTTAGCACCATCAGACTATCATTTGTTTCGCTCGCTTCAAAACCCTTTGAATAGGAAAACTTTCGATTGCGATCAGGCTATTAAAAATGAGTTTGACCAGCTCTTCGCTTCTTAAAATCAAGGCTTCTTTAAACGTGGATTTTTCAACTTGCCGCAAGATTGCAAAAGGTCATGCAACAAAATGGGCAATATATCATTGATTAATGTTTCATGTTAATATAAATAAATTTACTTTGAAAACCATGAAAAAAAACGACATTAAGTATCGAAAAACCCAATAGTTTTAAATACAGAGTCAATCCCCTTTTTGTACGCTGCGTAAATTACGCTTTCGCATGTCTTGTAGGTGATGTTTTTTATTCATATTCCTTGGATGAGTTTATGTATATTAAAACGTAGGGCTGCTTAGCATGACTTCAAAAGACCTGCCAAAATTTCATCTATACTGGGCGGTTTATTCTGCTTCAATACACATAGATTGTCCGGAATGCTCGAGTCAATTGATATCGTGCGACCAATCATTTCTTCTACTGGGTTCTTGTTTACCCAAAAATTGTTCGGTGGGTCGAGTTTTTCAGATGGAACATAAATGGCTATAATGAAATGTAAACTATGCGGAAAGCAAACCTTTAATATAAACTACTTGGAAACTGGTATCTTGCTTATGATTTTTCAGCTGCCGTATGTACGTAAATGGCAGTTTTCAAGCCGACGTTTTTTCTACCTGTTCATTCGGTTTGGTTTGTCCTTTTTCTATACAATCTGTTATAACATTTGAAAGTAGTTTTTTCTGTGGATCATGCGTTTTTTTAAACCACTTAGGCTCTGCTTGCTTTTTCATGTATTTACCAACTGTCCTATTTACTTGAACTGCAGTGTTACAGCTATTTTTTCCATTCCTGACCCATTCGGTATGGTTTTTTGTACTTTTTTTTTGCTTGGGATCAGGCGTTTATAAAGTAAAGATAGACGAGTGTGAGATCTCTTGAGCAGAAACTCACGATCTCGCAAGATAGACACCAAGAACACTTGAGCTGAATCTAGACTCCTCCTTTTATATAATTATCCTCAAACTATTTATTAGTAAGGTAGCATGTAAAAGCGTTGGCGCATGAATCATAGATCAAACTGGACAGCGCATACGCTATGAACACTATGCCAAATATTATTCGCGGATGTACAGTAAATGTAGTAAAATTTTAAACAAAGAATCTGAAAACCAAACGACGAAAGCGAAAGGTGTGAATAATTTAAGTTAATGCTACACAGATTTAAGAACTTACGGTGCATGATAGATTCCGTATACTGTTGTTGCTGCCGCATTACTGTTTGAAGGTGACGATTCTTCTGTTCTAGGTGGTTTATCCTTTGCAGTAACGATGGGTGTGCGGCGCGCTGTAAAGAATTTATACATCAAGATATCTTTAACACAAAATTATAAATTATAGTACTTACTGCATATGCTTTTTCCAAAACTGGCTTCGCTTCATGAAGCTGTTGCAATTCCATAACCAAACCGTCGCGTTTTTGCGACAACTCTTTAACCTGTTCTTTTAACTGTAGTTCAACGACTTTCAATCGTTTCAGTTCTTCTTTCAGTCCATTGGGACTGGGGCTACTACTGGAATCACCCCCTACCGACGACTTATGTACACTATGTGTGGATGCAACACTTCTACTTTCAAAACTTCTCACTGATATATTTGATGCTGTCTCATCTGCATCACGATTCAATTTGTTTGGAGTGCCTGGTTTTTGAATCGGCGATATGCGTGCACTGAACTTATCATTTGTTTCGCCGTTAGGGTCAACAGTACTGAAAATTGCTGTTTCCGATGTTGTGAGATTATCCAATCTGTAATATCATGTGAAAGTTTTACAAGAGGCATTAATTTCAAGCATAAAAATTAAAAACCTTGATTCTTTCTTTGGTCTATTATTCCAATTGGGGTTCTGATAATCCCTTGCAGGAGCTTGTATTGTACTTTGGTTCCATAGGTAACAAATGGGAGAACTTGCTGGGCTTCCAAGTTCGGACGGCTCAAGTTTTAAAGTAGTTTCCCTACAATCCAAAGAAAATTTATTTGTAACATAACTTTGATTAAAGAGTCAATGTGAATTTTTTCTCACCTCATTTCAACATTATCACCTAACCTTAGTTGCAGCTCCTTAATCTGTTCTTGTAATTTCGCCACTTCTTTTGACTTTTCCTCGAAAATCTTCTTAGCATTCTCCCGCAATTCTTCGGCTTCTTGTTCCAAATCAGCATATTGCTGCTCCAAATTATCTCGCTCATCAATTGGCGACAATCGGCCATCCTTACTAAACTGTTCTTCATATTCACGCACCTTGTCCATCAGCTCGGCAAACTTTTTATCACTTTCATGCTGTTCTTCCTCATAGATCTGACGCTCTTTTTCAAAAAGTTGTCGCTCTTCACTAAGTTTTCCCTGCCAATAATCTTCACAATCTTCATACGCTTTCCGCATTTGCTCTAAACTATTCTCCAATTCCTGGCAACGTGACTTGTAATCAGAGTTATCCTCAGCGGTGGTTGCATTTTTTTCTTCTACAGATGAAGATTTTTTCTTCGAAAGTTTCAGTTCAGAGAGCTCAGTTTCTAAATGTATAATCCTCTCCTTCAGACTCTGTATCTCCTCCTCTTTTGTATCAAAAACACTAGATAAATCCTGAGAGAAGCCTGAAGATGTAGCACCAATTGTGTTTCCACTGATATTACTTCCTAGCTCTGAGTTCAAAGCTACCCATTCTCCGCTCGCTTCATTTTCGCTGTTGTCATTACTGCACTTTCGCAGTTTCCCTAGACGAGGACTTTCTTCGGTTATTCGTGTCTTACTTGGAGAGTCGCCCCGCCGTTTTACACCTATAGAAGAATGCTCAGCGTCATCTGACAGGTTTTCACCGCTTGTATCCAAATTCGTACGAGATGATGATTTTTTGTTTTTATGTCGATTCAATTCCAAATTCAAGCCCTCGATTTCGGCGACCAATTCATCATTTTTATCGCGCAAACAAGAATTTTCGGTTTGCAAAGATCGAACTTTTTCAATTAAGTCTAAAACCTCTTCACTTTCACGTTCTACTTTGCTACCGTCATCATTTTCTTGCTTTTCTTCAATTTCTGCTATTTCATTATTTAGTTTTATGTTCGCTTCCAATAGTTCAGTTACTTGTTTTTGTAAAGCAATTTGTTCTGTTTCTAAGGCACTGTTTTCATTTTGTAAGCTTTGAATATCTAACTTGTACTTCATTTCATCAGATTCTAATTGTTTTATACGCGTCTCGAGGCGTGCATTTAAATTTGACCAATTCTCACGATCATTGGCTAGCTGAGCAGTTAACTCGCGTATAACATCTGCGTGGCGTTGTTCAAGCATACGGATCTGGAAATAATGAGTTTATAAATATTACCATGTATTTGCTAATGTGCTTAGTAAGGTTTAGATCTTATAGAAATAAAGAAGTTTTTCAGTAACCAAATTTTAGGTTGAATTATTTTAAAATTTCAAGAAAATCTCAACCTACTGCTTTGGCAATGAATTCGCGCGGGTTCCCGCGGGGCCACGCAGTCACCGTGGCTCTCAAGTTTTCACGCTTTTTTATAACTTTCATTTTGACACATCATCTGTTTCTCAAATTTCTCTTAGTACCAAAGACGCCCTAGAGGTCACATCCCTTCTTAGACCACAGTGATTGTTCTTTAAGGTGTTTTTGCTCTCCATTTTGTGAAAAGGCGTCAAGAGAGCCGTAGGTTGATGAAATTAAATGCGAAGACATCGTGTCTATCGGAATAGTGTTTGTGTTTCTCAAGAGATTTTTTTTTCATAAATGCCAATAAAGTAAGGTGAGTACCCTGGGGTGTTTTCAGTGATTGGTGTAACCTAAAATATAGAATCTGGCACGAACTAACACATGTTTCAAGATAGAACGGTGTGGAGGACTTTCATTCTGACCCTAGAATAAGTAATGAATTTAGTATCAGTACAAAAAATGAAAATGACGAAGGGCAAATGCGGGCCACCAACGAGTTCCGAGCAAAGGCAATGAAATATTTTAGAATTACCACCATAACAACAGACTTAACTTTCAATTTTATATCATCAGTGTCGATAGTTAACAAAAACAACATAAATAGCAACATGGAGACACAACAACCCAAAGACGAGTCAATTCTAAAACAAACAGATATGGCCTAGAATCTAAAGAAAAAATCGGTAATCCTATTAGGTTGTAACGGATTTATGCTCAACAAAGAAGCTAAATGCAATGTCGTGATGGGAAACGACGCCCTCATGAGAAAGAACATAATGCCTTCATTCTAGGAAGCTTCATCTACAGGTATGGGGTAATTCAGGATGTCAAATTAGACTCTGATCTGAATGAGCTTGTAGACACAGCAAGGCCTTGCAACAAGATTGCAATGTTACTTGATGACATTAAGTTAATTAACGCAACAAGACTAAGAAGAGATCATGAGAAGGCTGAGAACTTCGTTTTGACAAAAACGGTTAAGATAACGGTTTCGGGTAATACCCGTCCAGACTATCAAACAATTACATACTTCAATGCTAAAATCGAATACTTTAAATTCCGACCGAGGTAGTGCAGGAGCTGTGGCAGGTTGGGCCACTCCACCACCATCTACAAAGACAATTTCTAAAACTGAATGCAACGGAACTTGCAATAACATAAAACTTTTCCCATGCAACAGCAATCAGCATGTAGCCACGGACCAAAAATGTCACAAATGGATTAAATACAAGCATGAAGTAGAAGTCAGTTTCATATTAAATAATAACCAAAATAACACCAATCACAAATAAAAGAGGGTACTCCCTTACGATATACATAATATAAATTCTAATTATATCCATTTTCTGCATGTTAATAAACCTTGAGAAACTACTAATTTCTATCACTAGATAGTCTGTCGGTTCAAATTACGCTATAAAAATTGTAATAACGCCGATCCCGGGGAGCGATACACGACGGAGATCTGTCATCCCTACACAATCGCGATCAGCTGGCAAGTGTTGGATGATAGATCTCTGCCACTGTACCGCCACTTGACGTCGACAGTGTGGTGAGTTGATTAACTCCTTAATCTCTGCCACTCAAATGCGACTGGACGTCGGCCATGTGGTGAGTCGGTTAACACCTTAATTTCCTAATTTTCGTGTGTTTTCATGAGAAATACGCGTACGATTTATTACGAAAATCACTTGAAACCACTTAAGTGATTCAGTTGAAGCATGACGTGAAAATTTGAGTGCAGGGTTTGCACTAGTTGTGGCCTTAACCTAAGTGTAAAAATTTCCACTAACGAATGACATAAGAGTTTGGCCCTTTTTACTCATCTTGAGAAGATTTCCTGGATTTTCAGAACCGTGCGAAGGGAACTCTACAGGGAGACGGGAGAGCTCACCCCGGATAATATAGTTGCGGTGATGCTCAAATCGGTTGACAAATGGAACCAGGTGGCACATTATTTTCGGGCAGTCCTAAAATATAAAAGGGACTCACAGCAGGCGGGGGCGCTAAGGCTGGGGGATCGCTTTTCTGGCACTTCCTCTTCCCCTCTCCCATCCCGCTAAGAAAGGGATCCCCCAGCATGAAAGCGCCTCACGGCGTAACAAAACGAGACTTGGCCTGAAGTAATGTGTCAAACGATTCCAGGCTGGGTTCCCAGGTTGACAGGGGAGGTGTTTAGTGGGTAGTCCAGTCGCCTTCTTGCGAGCATGGGAGCCCCACACTCTGTGCATAAACGACACTCACCTGCCTACCACAAAAAAAAACTCCTGCTAGATTTTGTAAAAACGTTGATATTATGCTCTAAATTTGGTAAATCCTTAATATTTCGATATTTTATTCTTAGTTACTATGCAATAGCTACTATATACACACATAAATGCATCTTTAAGTGGGATATTTTCTGCAAGGAATGGAATGGAGTTTACCAAAAGTAATTGCATTTGAAATTTTTCTCATTTAATTAAATTCGAGAGCATAAAAACACATATATAAAAAAAATTGTAAATACTTATAAAATATCAGAAAATAATATATAGATTTAAGATAGCGTCAAAATATGAAAATTATGAAGTTGATTTATTTTGAAAGTAAATTTTTTCGCGAATTGCCAACCTTGAGTAATTAAATCATTTTTTTCATGTTATAATAAGATCTCGATTCTCATTAGAACTCATGCTTAATGATAATATAAATAGAATTATTTGTGTAGTAGAAAAAAAAAAGATGTGCGTGAATAATAAACATAAAATTAATTGCTAATCAACCCTAAAGTCTTTCATTTTCAGCAAACCCGTTCTTTTTCAGAGGGAAACGACGCCGAGGGGGTAGGGTTTAGATAATTGGCGAATGATCGATTCGGGTCGCGGTCGGTACGCGGTGCCATAATTTGGGTTTTACGTTTTTTAGTTAGAGTAGATTGATTTAGTTTTGAGTTCGAGCAGTTTATTTTGTGCACCGCGTCGGCGAATATTCGGGAGCGCGTGTTTTTGCTTGACGTTTAGTGTTGTTCCTTTTCTCGAATCGAAAGGAAAAGGAAACGGAAGTAAAGTAAATTAAAATCGAGTCGGTAGAAGTTGTTCGACGTGTTTTCATCGGACATGTGAATCGGTGGCTGATTTTTTGTATTTGGACTTAGTCTGCTCCCGGAAGACCTGCGACCGAAATTCCTCTCCGAACTAGCTAGGTTGCCAGCAGCCACCTCGTAGTAGACCAAGGGTGTCCGGACATATTGACCTGCTGGATATAGTCTGTTGGGACGTTCCCAGACTTCACGTCTACCGATGAGAGGTCGGTTTAGATTTCCTTCGGGAAATCTCTCGAACGAGACAGACGAAGAAGAAAATCATTACAAAATTTTTGGAATAATATTTAAAGAGGGTCGCGTGGTTCCTCCTTATCAATTATTCTCAAATCGCAATTCTAACTCTTCTTCACCTAATTAATTTAAGTAACCAATAACCCTGAGGGACAGTTTACTTATCAGTCTTACTTTAATTAGACAAGCACAAATTACTATCACTTAACCCGCAAACAACCATTTTGACAAACTAAAAAGAGGGTCCCGTTGTAGTCGTGGGGCAAATATCAAATCCGCTAGCTTGTGCCTTTAACTTTTTTGCCCAAGCACTAGAGCCCTTTTCAGGCCTTCGCTTAGAAATAGTTTGCCCAGGCCAATCTATCGATTGAGATTTTTATCCAGTCAACCATGTAACTTAAAAAACAGTACCACATTGAAACACCATCTTTTAATGTTATATGGCCCCAATTTTGCACTCGAAATTAAATATTTTCTGCGAGTTCTCGTGTGCTTTTTCGGGGCTAATAAATTAAAGAAGAATTCAAGAAACATATTCGTCGCGTAGTTTTTGTCGACTAGGTCAACGATTAAAACGCTATCACTGCTAAACCTTAATTCAACATTATCATCTATGGCGCGACAGTCCAAATCGGGCGTAGGCCTGCAGGATGAATCTCCTCCAATCGTCACGGTTTTGCGAATTCGTTCACCAGTTGACCACTCTCAGGAACGATCTGCTATCGGCTTCTATCTATCTTCTCATCGAGTCCTCGGTCTTCCCGGTGAACGTTTACCTTGTGCTCTACGGCCCAACCGCCATCGCTGCTAAACTTTAATTCATCATTATCATGTATGGCGCGACAGCCCAAGCTGGGCCTTAGTTTTCAGGATTAATCTCCTCCAATCATCACGGTTTTGCGACCTCGTTCGCCAGTTGCCCAATCCCAGCAAGGATTGGCAGTCTGCTTTTATCTATATATTTTCCCGTCGAGTCCTCAGTCTTACCGCTGAATGTCTACCTAGTGCTCTACCCTTTAATGTTCTTTTGGGTTTCCGGGTTTCTTCCATTGTTTCTACGCTAAATCTTAATTGAACATATTGTATTGTATTTAAAGGTAGAGGGCAATATTTCTGAAAAGAACTGCTTCTTCCTCATTGCGTCATACTAAAAATCCAAAAATGTTTAGTTGTATTATACAACATTCTCATTTTTTCATCATAAACTATTTGGTGGAAACTATATTCAATGTGTTAATCTACGGTCGATTTAGTGTGCATTCATCGCCTTCCTGTAGATACTTCAGTCTCCTTCAAGCATTTATGAAAATGAATTTTTGCTAATCTGACTAGATATGCGTTTCTGGAGTTTGGGAATGTAGAGATGATGTAATTCTTCTTTCGTGTTAGGTCAGTCATGGTACCGCTTGTTCTTTCTTAACCCCAAGCTAACAGGTCTGATCCAAACGAGTGCACTTTGAATTTTATGTAAGGACTTATTGTAATATTTAAATCACTTCAAAGCTTCGCCAACCGCTCATTTAAGAGGCAAATTATTTGTCGCAATCACCAATATTAAATCCTACAAAAAACCCTAAAACTTTCAAAATTCTTCTTCTTCTAAACGAGTGTAGTGAAATTGGGGGTTTAAGGGTGGGTTCGTGCAGTACAGACGTTCCGATAGACTGGCAAATGCTGAACAACTTCGGTTAGCGACAGTGTACGCGTAAATATCAGCTAGATTTAGACGGGATCAATATACTTGGTGATAACTACTTTTCCCTGTCAATTGTTAATGTTTCGACTAAAACTTCTAAGAGATGTGTGTGTTGACTTAACAATAATTGCATATGCATAGTTCATCAGACGAGTGTATAGTTAGACTCCAGACAAACATACGGAATGGAGACAGAACGGTAACAACGACAAATGAATCGAATAAAGCGATAGAGTTTCCCCTAGCAAACCGCGTCTACGGGTACTGTAGCAACTACAACACCAACTAAAATCGATGAGGTCGGCAATAAGAGTAACTTTATACATCCACAGATATTAAGATGTAATTCCGCTGGTATACAAGATACACAAGCACAACTCCCCGAAAAGGATCAAACTTAGCAGTACAGTGCATCACTCTCCATAGTATCTGAGGGTGCAATTCAATTATCCAACAAAAACCATATTACATTGAAAATTTGAATGACTTGTCCGTAGCTATGTTATTGAGTTGTAATGAAATTCTGAAAAATTATTTTAAAAAAATGTGCAGATTGTGATTATGGCGTGTGTGCTACAATTCTCATCAGGGCATCACACTATAAACACACGCATGATGCCAATCACCAGGAAGGTGAGAGAAATGCCAATTAATTCTTCATATGAAAGCTCAATATGTGTTACTACTAGTGCCGGAATGTGGAGCGTAACTTGTATATTACCGGGGAGATTTCATGGATGACAAATAGATGTCACCGTGAAGTTTCTCGAGTGAAGCCCGCCACGTTCCGCATTCCGTGATGTTGGTCGCACTGAGTGTCCGGTGTGTGTGAGAGTTTCCGAATATTCTTGGTGGATGTCACACTGACAATCACGTGCCGTGTCGGATGATTTCCGTCACCATCCAAGTGGCGACTGTGCTTGTCCCATCCCAAGTGCCGACTGTGCTTGTCTTCTACAAATCTTGAGATATTTTGCGGCAAACTAACGAACGAATACCGCGTCGACAGAATTTGCTATCGTTCATTTTCGCTGGATAGAAATATGAAACGGTACCCAGTAATTTTCACACAACGCGAGATAAAAATTGTGATCTATTGCTTTTTCTCTATCGTGTTCCATTGCGCTTAGCATTATTTCTGAAACTCAGCAATTGTGCTGCTCACTGTGGGCTCGCCATTTATTACGGATTTATTCTTGCAAATAACGGTTAAACCTCTACAGTGCAAAGGGGTTTAGATATCTCCACATGAACGTTCATTGCCGGTTATGTCTCGGCAGTGTGCTGAGCACTTGTCGTGAGTGGAAAAACTTTTCCCAAGTCATTCAAATTATTCTATACAATTTCATTTGTTTTAGATTCTTAACAACGTGAACAAAGACGTACTATCGATGCACCACGATTTTGGTCATTCCGAGATAAGAGAGGAAACCATATCTGCCTTCCATGCATGTCAACTTTAGAGGACTTTCATCACAATTACAAAGTTTAAACTAATGATTGCCGAAGTTCAAAATCAAGTGGAGGTGGATATATTTTTTCCTACAGTTAAAAATGAAGAATTGGAACTTCAACCCGGTTGTGATTCTAAACACGAAAATAATTTGTGTAGAAAGGAATAAATTCAACAGAAAAATTGTCTATCATTGATGAATCTTCTGATTCGCCCGGTCTAGTACACAAACAATTTTAAAATATAAGGCAAATAAACCACTTGCGCTTGCTAATGAGCAAAAGGTGGGTGAAGTGTAGTTTGGATTCCTTATATATGTATAATAGTCGTACCCCTTCTTGCAGAATTGTTACTGTTTGCGCGAGTGTAGTGGCCCCTACGTGAAGTACAGGGTTATCCATTTCGTGGTCGGGAAAGTATAACACTGCCATTTGACATTTATCAAAATTAAATGTCTTCTAAAGCATGTTTTTTTTAGCTAAAGATTTGCCATTTAGAAATTTGGATCGTTTAACAGTCGAAGAATGCGTTAAAATTATTAAATTTTATTATTAAAATGGTGACTCTGCTGGATCAACATTTAAGGGCTTTACGAGCCGATTACGGTCGACATAATCGACCTACACTGCAAACAATTTCGAATACAGTGAGAAAATTTGAAGAGACTGGATTGGTTATTGATATTGCAAGGCCTGTGCATCATCGCAACATTCGTTCTGCTGAAAATATCGCTGTCGTTGCTCAAAGTGTGGAGGAAGACCCGAATTTGTCGATTCCTCGACGTGCTCAACATTTGGGCTTGTCTTACGGTTCATTGTGGCGGATTTTGCATTTGGATTTGCATCTCCATCCGTACAAAATCCAACTCACTCAAGAACTTAAGCCTCAAGACCATACACAACGTAGAATGTATGCGAATTGGGTGATTGAACAACAAGCTATTGATAACGATTTTTCGAAAAAAAATTTCTTCAGTGATGAGGCTCATTTTTCGCTCAGTGGTTACGTAAATAAACAGAATTGCCGCATATGGGGCTCTCAAAATACTCAGGTGATCGCAGAAAGGCTTTGCATCCGGAGAAAGTGACCGTTTGGTGTGCATTATGGTCTGGTGGTGTTATTGGCCCATATTTTTTGAAAACGATCAAGGAAGAGCCATTGCAGTCAATTCCGACCGCTATGGACGGATGTTAACCCATTATTTTTGGGGAGAAATTGAAGATTATGATCTGGAGAACATGTGGTTCCAACAGGACGGAGCCACAAGCCACACAACACAGGCTAATCGAGCACTTTTGCAAGAGAAATTTCCAGGACGCGTACTTTCGAGATTGAGTGATGTCAATTGGCCCGCAAGATTCTGCGACCTAACACCTTTGGATTTCTTTTTATGGGACTATCCGAAAGATCGTGTTTACGTGAACAATCCTCAAAATCTTGAGCAATTGAAAACCAATATTCGTGAAGTTAAGGCCGAGATATTGCCGGAAATGTGCCGAAAAGTCATTGAAAATTACCTCAAAAGGATTGAGGCCTGTAAGAGGTCCCGTGGAAGACATTTGAGTGATGTTGTATTTCACGTATCATGGCAAGGTTCAATCTTTATATTGAATAAAAAATGTTGTTTCTATCTAAATATTTTACGTATTTTCTTTAGCTTTATTTTCCCAGGCGTAAAATGGATAACCCTATATTAGTAAATAGTGGATAAGACCAAAAGAACATTTGGATTGATCTCCATGTGCCATTTGGATCCATCAGAACTAGGTCAACGGGCCCGCGGACTAACTTTCATAGTTCTGAACAATCAGATTTATTGTCATTCATCTTCGGAAGCTTCTTAGCTGTTGGAATATCGTTTGGTGGCGGGAACGATTTTTATTTTCGATTAGTGCACGCAGGGGACTCTTCCCGTTTATTAGTTGGGCGACGCAATGGACAGCGGGATGCTGTAAATTTGGAATAATATTCGAGTGAAGATCTACAAGCAACCCTTTTTCTAAGGTCACCCATTCTGCGCAAGGAAGCTATAAGTAGTCCTCCTCTAGCCATTTGAACTCGTTCGTAAAGTAACATTTCAATAAATTTATTGATATTTGTTTTATAATCGCAAACGATCCCCTAAATAGAGAACAAAAGGAATTATACTCAGGTCAAATTTTCATGTAAATCACTGAAATGAGCTAAACTTTAATCTACCGTTCAATCCTTGTTTTCACTAACCTGGTGCAAATCTATATTGTGCCTATGCTATACACTTGAGCTTAGATTATTAAGAGTGGGTAGCTATGGATCATGTTTCGGATACTTTGAAAATTTGTATAACCCTATCGTAGCTGCGTTGAGTTGCAATGCACTTCTGAAAATAATTTTCCCCGAAACTTTAGCAGATACGAACACCAAACTTGGTAGGTAAATCAGAAATCTTGAAAGTTTGTGTCAAAAAAAAAATTTATACAAAAGGGTAACCTTGCATTTTTTTGCCAAAATTTTCAAAACTTGTCTTGAAGCAATATTATAAGCATTGAAGTGTACAGGGATAGGGGAAATGACGAAAAATGTACCGCAACTGGAGCGCTGGGATCCACAACAAAAAAAATAATTAGGTAGCTCTTTTACGAGTAAAACAACAAATACGTAATAAATCTAATTTCACTCAACTTTGTTAACAGAGGTTTAATTTGAAAATCTTACGTTTCGCAATTAGAATCATATGGGTACCCTTGAATTCATTGAAATTTTGTATTCCTAAATTCTGAAAGTTCCAAAAAATCGAATCATATTTTGTTGCTTGAATTTTCTTTGATTACAACAATAATAACACACGATTCATTCACCACATGGGCCTTCCATCGAATCAGACACTATATTTTTGTTTGTAAATTTTTCGATAAGAAGAATCACATAAATATCTTTAATATGATCTTCAATGTATTCGTTATATTGCAACAAAATGGGTGCCAGTTAAACAGGAGTAACATTAGTTTTTCTTTGAAAGAAGTACTTAATGTACATTTCATTGAAGTTTTTCTTGGGTTTATTAATTATTATTGACTACATACATATAATAGATTTAGTTGTCTTTTTTTCATTGGAAGGTGAATGCCATTTACGTACTGAGTACGGGGCTCCTATGATTGCGAGTGACTACCCACTAAGCACCTCCCCTGTCAACCTGAGAACCCAGCCTGGAACCGTTTGACATATTACTTCGGGCCAGTTCTCGTTTTTTTACACCGTGAGGCGCCTTCAAGCTGGGGGATCCTTCCTCTAGCGGGAGGGGAGGAAAAGGTATCGTCTGAAAGGCGATCCCCCGACGTCCCCGGTTGCTGTGAGTCCCTTTTATCTCTTAGGACTGCCTGAACATTATGTGCCACATGATTCCGTTTGTCAGCCGATCCAAGAATCACCGCGACTATATTATCCGGAGTGAGCTCTCCCGTTTCCCTGTAGGGTTCCCATCTTTTGCACACAAAAAATGCGTGGGAAATCGACAGTTAGGGGACCGTGACTTACCAATCTTGTACAGGTAAGATTGAAAACACCCATGCCCGCTCAAAAGCTGGATCAGATAGAACTCAGTCTCACCATGCCTTCGATTTTGCCACGGTCTCACATGAGCCGCGCAGTCCACCCTCCCTTCGTGCAATTCACCCAAGACTGCTGCCAATCGTTGAATGAGCGCTGCCTCTCCTCACGGGCAATCGAATCCCTTACGTTTTCGCTTCGACGCAGATAAATAGCGTGGTGCTCTCTAGCAAGGAGGGCAACGGGTATCACGCCTGCAATAACTTTCACAGCCGAATCAGATACTGTCAGGTATGAAGATGCAATCCTCAGTGCTCCTCTTCTCTGTACCAATGCCAAGCGTTATCGGTGCACTTCCTTACTGAGAGCGTCACCCCATATTTCTGCTCCGTACAGTAGCACTCACCCTGTGGCACTTATCAAGAGGCGTCTTCTTGATGGGTTAGTCCCCCTACTTGAGCTATAAGTCCACCCAGAGCTGATACGCCGAGTTAAAAGCCCTAATTTATATTACAATCACATCCGTGTTCTTAACGAAGGGGAATTATTTAGCAATAAATTATGATAAAATTTACACTCACCTCAGATCTTGTGTTATTTTCTAATGCTGCATGCCTTTCATCAATTTCTTGTGCTAAAATAGCTGCTCTTTTATTCACATCTCGATTGTCAGTACGAATTTGTTTATTTTCTTCCATGAGTTGTCTAAAGGCTTGCTTTAGAGTCACAACTTCAGTTTTATGAAGCGCTAAACAAGCCTGATAAGAAAACGTGATTTATAAAAGTACTTAAACTGCCCTGGTGTCAAATTTATGCACTTACCTTAAGTAAAGCTTCCGATTCATTAGGGCTACTTCTCAGCTCTTCTTCTAAGGCATTGTTCAATTGCGGGATGGATATAACCTCATCATCAAAGCCTAAACTAGACATGAGTTTTCTTGGTTGTATTATACCAGCTGCTTCCCATAAATCAATTATATCACAGGCTGGCATTGTGTGGGCGGGCATCTCTGTAGAAATATATAAAAATAAATGGATGAGAGAATTAAAAAATTACGAATATACGTAAGAATCGAAATTGAGTTCCTACATTAATTGTAGATTGGAAATATAAAAGGAAAGGACTTTTACAATTAGCTCATACGTAGCTATAAAAACGTCAACTATTTTTCCAGTAAATATGGTGGTAATAATTTAACCCTGCACAAGTCACGCGGATTACAGTAGTAATCCACAGTTCAATGATTAAAATTATTATTTTTTTACGCGTTATGTGCTTAAATTCTAAATATGATTGAAAATCGTTTTGTTCAAAAAAATAAATAAATAAATTTTAACGGATATTTTTTAAGCTTTACGTTCGATTCAATTTGGATTACGATTGTAGTCCGCGCAACCTTTTACGTGATTTTTAACGCACGCCTACTGCAGGGTAAAAGCAATAAAGATATAACTTGGACATGTTAATAGTACTTGTACTCAAGAAATATAATATTTTGAAATTTATAGACTAACTTTAACGAAACAGTTTTATTTTCATTAATTTTAAGATTAGTTTAATATTAGACGACCAAATTAAGTAAATTGTTTTTATTCTTAGGTAAGCATTATTAGGACGCTTTTAATTATAAAGCTTTTCTTTTGTTATATTGTTGCATTTAGTTTCACTTTTCTTCCCTATTGTTTTCAAAGCCGAGAAATTCATACAAAGCTAGTTGAACGTTAGGATTGTTTTGAAAGCAACATTAGATTCAGCGAATACTATTATTTGTATTATAAGAAGAATGAAAAATATTAATTCAAGCTACTAGCTCGTTTTTATCTTCATATTACATACAAAATATTTGGCCCAATGGTGAATGTTCGGATGAAATTGAATGTGATTTTTGGCTTGAATACACCCATTAACGAGATTTTATTGGTGAACCAGCTTTGGCTTCTGTTGATCGCAATATTCTCTTTGCTGATTCTATCTGACCAACATTTTTGCTGTTACATATACTTAGATACTTATAAAAGTTGCATCGTTCACTTGAATAATATCGGAAAGCGCATCGTTGCACTATTTTGTGTTTTGTGACAACGTTTTTTATATGTAAAATTCTTTAAGTATAGAATGGCTATGACAGTGATATACTTAAAATTCTGAAAGCAAAGCTTCTTCTTCTTCTTAGCACTCCAGCTCCTCTCGGGCCTTCGCTTCCTGCAAATAGCGCCTCCAATTGTACTATATAACCGAGCTATGATTCCCTCTATTCTAAGCTGAGCGCTGAATAAATACCAAAAAAACTAAATTTATACTTTTGGTGCAAGCATTATAGTATGTAGCTCGCAAAATGAGTAAGAATAGCAACGTAGACCTATAGAAAAACTATGAGCTCAAAATTTCAGGAGAATCCATTTGTTTATACTAAAACAAACCCGGAAAGGAACGAGTTAAACTCGCGTCGAGATGGTTCGTTATGATCAATTTTCATCCAGCAATATTCTTTTAATTTGGCCAAATTATGCATGGTAAATATAGAAAGTTGTATGGTACCGGATTGATCACTAAATATATTGTCTCCTGTTGAATTCTGTCTTGCCTTATATATGTGAATACGTTGAATAAGACCAATTGCCAGAAGGTACTCAGGTTTTCATTTTTCTGATTTGTCTGTAACATTGAGATTGAAATCTTCTTAAATAATAATCCTTTGTCGTAATACATTCAATTACAATTTTCGGAAAGCATTGGAGTAATCCATGAGATTAAGAATGGAGCAACTTTTTACGCAAAGTATTAACAATTTTTTGAGGTTTTTTAAGACCATATTCTTCTGATTTTCCTGCAATGTATAGGTAAAGAGCTATTTTTATTTTTTTTAATTTTATGCTCAGCAGTTTCAGAGAAAAAAGGGGATGGGAGGGGACGAGGAGGAGTGAACAATTTTCGTTTATTAAATAATGTGATATCTCTAAGCCGTTGATAGTAAACTTTGGTTCCTTTTGGCCAAGAGTGAGTGATTACCAATATAGCGATAAATTAATAGCAAAAATACATTACAATTTTTGTGGCCGAATATCATTTTTAAGGGTACTGTACTACTTACAAAACCATATTGAAATCGGTTTTGTCCCACGTTCGCCCAAGTATCGCAGTGATGACCACTTAAACGTATGGGTATCAATAAATTTTTGAATGGTTTTTAAGGGGTGTCCCTCCATATCGGAAAGGAAGCCTAAATTTTTTTACCGAAGGTAGTCCTGTGGGGTGTCAAATAAAAGGTCTTGATGAGAACTTTTCAAAACAGGTCTTAAAACAGTGTTGCCAGCTTTGTGGAGTACAGGGGAAGGGGAAATATATGAAAATAAGAATAATAATAAATCCATCGCACAACGGTCCAAATCAGAACCTTGGCGTTGAGATTTATTGTTAGGGTATCTCATTCCATGACCGTAACGGGATTCGAGGTCATATGGTCAAACTCACGCTCAAACCATGTGATTATTATCTAATTTTTGAATTAATACCCATTACAGCTGGGTGGGCTGTCAGTCCGACAGCAGCATCCGAAGCTCAAACTCGATGCCGCCACAGAGGTTTGAACTTGAGAGCTGCTGCGCAAGCGACGCGTGCCCTAACCCAAATGAATTGGGCTATTTTTTTCTGATCGAATATGTTCTAGATTTGACGAAAAATTGGAACGTACTATGAAAGAAGATCTTTTCATTATATTCGAAGACAAAAGGGAAAATTTCATAGAAAGTTGTCGAAAATGTTTAGTAGGATCCACTGACTATTGGTCATTATAAGTAACTAAAATAAATAAAAAAGATTAAATTCATTGGCTATTAAAATTTAATAGATGCTTCTAAAATGCTGACATTATAACTAATTTAAAATCTTTTGTTTGCGAAAATTAAGATACAGATATTATATATAGCATAAGGAGTAGTTTGTAGGATAGCATGTCAAATATTAGAGCATAAAGATCCCTCTAAAAAATAGTAATATCCAAATGCTAATCGGACAATATTTCGCAAACTGTACTAAAGCCTGAACAGGAAAATTAATTACATAATTTTGTATTTTTAGTGTTGTATATCAGGCCAACACAACTTATTCATCTTAAAGCGAAATCAGTCTCTGATTAGGTTTCCAGATGAGTCATTCATTCAAATGTTTTCAAAAAAAATGACAAATTAATATCAATAATGTAAGCAAAGCTGTTTTCTTGGCGCCAGAACGCGTGCCTTTCCCTGCATCAATTCAATCTGCTGTCTGAGCATCTGCCAACCACCACTAGCTATTTTATATGGATCACATAGATTTATTCGACTCCTTTACCTTTTTAGCGAAATTTCCCCATCTTAATTTCACAAATCATAGTGAATATCCACAAAGTCTTTCTAGATGGCAATATATCATCTTCGTGACTCAAAATTGTAGAGACAAATGGTCGGAGAGCGGCTCAAGAGATCTGCCTTTACCAACAAATGGAACCATTTACAATGGAAGCCTTGTCATCTTCGCACAAGAGCAATACCTCTCCTCTTGCTAAAACACTTACTAAGTCGCATGTCCAAGTTTGATCAGGAATTAAAGAGTGTTACGGAAGTCGAAAGTTCGTACGTATGACTAAAAATGGTCTATAGACAATCGTTGCTTATTCAAAACTACATTAGAAACCTGTTTGTCACTGATATTAAAATAAAACTTAAGTAAGAAAATGGTAGCTGAATGTTGCAACTGTGCAAGAACGTTCCACCTAGAATGCCGAAAATTGTCTTGGGTTTCAATTATGCATTCATCAAGTATCAATCTTAGTACAATTTATTTCGTTTTTTAAGGGCGACAAAGGTGCATCTTCTAAATTTACAAGTGTAAATGAACCTATAAACATTATTTTTGAATGTTTTGCATGATAGGCAGCGCATACTGTGGAGAAACTAAATACTACTGATGTAGTAAATGAAAACATCAAACTTTAAAAAATCTTAGTTTCTTCTTCTTCGTTGCACTACAGCCCCTCTCGGGCCTTCGTTTCTTGCAAATAATGCCTTCAACTTTCTCGGTCCATTGACCGCGTCCTCCAATTTTGCGAGCAGCGATGAACTGTCTTCGTCAACAAAGTCAGACCAGCATTTCCTCGGTTTCCTCACTGGTCTCCGGCCTTCAGTTCTCCCAACAAATATCTTCTTGGGTATCCGTTGTTCGTCCATACGATTCATGTGGCCACCTCACTCCTTCCATAGTCTTACAATCGTTGAGACCTCCGGTTCGTGAAAAATTTCATACAGCTCATGATTGTATCGAATTCGCCATTGGTCCCCGTCTAGCTTCGCTCCGATCATTCGCCTCAGGCCCCGTCGCACAAAGGTGTTCAATATATTTGTGAATGCTTGAGTTAGGGTCTATGTTTCACGCTCGTAGCATAATCCAGGTCTTATCACAGATTTGTATGCTTGGAGCTTTGTTTTCCTGTTTATGCAGCTGGTCTTCAAGATCGTCAAAACTGAACAAAATATTTTATTTGCGAGGGGTATTCTTCGGCGTATTTCGTCTCTTTCATTTCTGGTTCTCGTAATTTTGGCGCCTAAATACACAAATTCGCTCACATTTTCGATACTGTATTCGCCAAGTGTGATATTTTGTGTTTGTGAGGTATTTCTTGACTGCGTCATGAGCTTTGTTTTATTCTCATTGATTTGTAGGTCTAATAGTTTTGCTTCGCTGTCGAGTTTCAGGAAGAGTTTTTTGGCAGTTGTTAATGACCGTGACAAAATGTTGATGTCGTCCGCATAGGCCACTACTTGGCTCGACTTGTATAGTAATGTACCTCGCGTATCGACAGATAGCTTCCTTATGACGTACTCCAGAGCCAAATTGAATAGCAATGGGGCCAGCCCATCTCACCGCTTTAGTCCGATATTTGTGTCAAAGGCATCGGTGATTTCGTTATTGATACAGACTTGAGAGGTTGTCGCCGTCATTGTAATTTTGGTAAGACGGACTAATTTGGCTTGGACGCCAAAGCAAAGCATTATTTGGTACAGTACGTTACGATCAATACTGTTCTATGCTTGCTTAAAGCCAACAAAAATTTTTGTGAAATCTAGTTTATGTTCCCCAAATTCATATCACATTTACGCTTCTCGTGCGCACTTCGGATCTAAACATTGATTCCAATGTTTCTCGCAAAGATATACCTTTCGATAAACCACTTAACATCCCTCAATGAACAAATATTTCAAAAATTACCTCCGTATATGTGCGGCAATCTCCATATAAATCATTGCACATTTTTAGACTACAAGTTTTAAGAAGTAGTCTTCAATAGTTTTTTTTAATTTATATAAATTGTTTAAGGAGAGATATTTCAGCAATCTGCAATTATAACTTTAGTAAAATCAATGACCACTTAAAAGCAAGGCTTTGAATGTACACATTAGCTACGCGATCATCCGTAATACCATAAACGAGCACGCCCTCACTCTGGGAAAACCATTCGTAAGACAGACTACCGAATTGGAATTGCTCTGATGAGCAAAAATGTTGAATAAACACTGGAGTCCCACGAAGATATAATCATTGTAATCAGCACTTTCAAGCCATAAGTACACCGTTGACGGCTACCTGTACTGCTTGATCTGAAAATGATGAGGACACCCAATTTAAGTATTTAAGTATATGAAAGTATCGACCATGATATACTGTGTAAAAATGCTGAATTTCGACATTCCAACTTTCACTGCGGTCAGGCAGTCTTGAAAGCTAGCTGTATGCTTGGAGTTGTGTTAGCCTCTGTATGCTAACACAACTCCAAGCATACAAATCCGAGATGGCGGTCCCAAAAGTACCCGACCCGACAAGGAAACAGTTAAAAAAAAAGGGCGAAAATGTTTTTTATTGTTCAACATATTCTCCTTTCAGCTCTATACAATTTCCCAACGATGTTCAATAGCTTCGATACCCGCTTTATAGTAGGAACCGTCAAGCTCCTCAAAATAGCTATTAACCGCAGACTCTACCTCTTCATTGTTGGCAAATCTTTTGTCGCCGAAACATTTTTTCAAATTCGGAAAAAGAAAATAATCCAAGGGAGCCAGATCTGGCGGATAGGGTGCGTGAGGAAGTAATTCAACTCATTGATTTTAGCCATCGCAATAACGCACGTGTGGACTGGTTCTTTGTCGTGATGAAACAACACTTTCTTTTTCGTCAGATGGGGCCGTTTTTTCTCGATTTCATCACTCAAACGCTGCAATAAGGCTGCATAATATGCGCCGTTGATTGTTTTTCCTTTTTTGAGATAATCAATAAATATTATTCCACGCGTATCCCAGAAAACGGATGCCATGCCCTTGCCAGCTGACTGAACTGTCTTTGGTTTCCTTGGAGCCGGTTCTCCCTTTTCAGTCCACTGCTTTGACTGCTCCTTGGTCTTGGATGTAAACTGATGGACCCATGTTTCATCCATCGACGCAAAACTCGGCTTTATTGCTACAAAACATTGCCAAACACTCGATGGGAACATCCTCACGTTGCTGTTTGTGCTCCATTGTGAGCGAACGCGGCACCATCTTGCACACCCATCATGTTCTCATGTCCAAATCTTCGGTCAAAATACGATGCACAGCACTTTTTGAAAGGCCTGCCATGTCTGCTATCTCGCGCACTTTTAGTCGACGGTCATCCAATACTATTTTGTGGATTTTCTTCACATTTTCTGACGTAGTGACCTCACTTAGTCGACCGCTGCGGTGTTCATCTTCGCAGCTCGTACGACCTCGCTTGAACTCAGCTACTCAATATTTGATCGTTGTAAACGAAGTAGCAGACTTCCCCAGAGTAGAATCTTACTCGGCTTTGATATCGGTTGGACTTAGACTTTTCAAATGAAAGTATTGTATAACATAACGATGCCCGATTTTTTCCATATTTACAAATTCACTGAAAACGTTCACTTTGGATGTCTGTAAAAAAATAATAATAAACGTACCGTTATGAATTTATCACATTAAGTTGTCGAAAGGTGGTATTGTCAATCGCAGTAATTGTTTTTTTAAAACGACCTGTATTCATAAGTCAGGTCGGGTACTTTTGGGACTCCCCTCTAAGGCCTGTATTTTGCTACCGCTGTAAGACTGTAAGCACCGACTTTTGAAAAGCGAGTGATAGGAGTTAAACAAGAAGGAGACCAAAGTAGAACAAGATACAGCCACGATTTATATGAAGTATTTGATAAGCTGCAAGGCTTCACATTACGGGTGCAAAAGCTACAATGGGCTGGCTACGTGACGTATAGACGAGCAACAGGCACTTAAAAAGGAATTATTAGTGTTATTTTTAAGATTGTTTATAATAGAGTCAGCTATAACCGTTGAGTGTCTGTAATTTGCATAGGGATGAGCGACTCCATTCGTATTGAATCTACAGGGTTTTCCAATAAGAGGTGTTATTTTGATATTAAAAGAAAAAGGCCATTTTTTAATATAAATGATTGGATGTTTATTTCATTATAAAGAGAAAGGCATGCCGTTAATAGTGGGAAATAACATCAGACAAATGACCACCACGACCACGCTTACAGGACCATATTCTTTTCATGAAATTTTCCATAACCAAATCGCAAAGTGGCTGCCCTATGTCCTCGATAGCCTCACGAATTGCATCTTTGAGGTCTTGAATCGAAGTTGGGCTATTGGCGTAGACCTTCTCTTTTACGTGGCCTCAAAGGAAGAAGTCACAAGGTGTTAAATCACAAGATCTCGGTGGCCATTTGTGATCACCTCTTCGAGAGATAACACGGTCCGGAAACTTTTCCAGCAAAAGATCAATGGTTTCGTTGCTTGTGTGGCACGTAGCGCCGTCTTGTTGAAAGTTAACGCTGTCCAGATCAATACCATCCAATTCCGGCCATTAACAAAATCATTAATCATCTCTCGATAGTGCAATCCATTCACCGTAACTGTTGCTCCAGCCTCATTTTCGAAAAAGTACTCGTAAGGTCCAATGACTCTGCCGGACCATAAACCGCACCAAACAGTCACACGTTCAGGATAGAGAGGCTTTTCAACAATAACTCTTGGGTTTTCCGAGCCACAGATGCGACAATTTTGCTTGTTGACGAAGCCACCGAGGTGGAAATAGGCCTCATCACTCAAGATGATTTTTCAATGGAATTCCGGATCATTTTCATGCATTTCAAGGACCTGATCAGCAAAGACACGGCGTTGTTGATGATCGACCAGCTTGAGTTCTTGTGTTAACTGAACATTATAATCCTTAAAACCCAAATTTTTATGCAAAATACGGTGTAATGACGTTTGTGGAATGCCTAATTCCAAGGAACGACGAGGAATGGACAAACCTGGGTTTTCTTCAACACTTTCGGTTACAGCAGCAATATTCTCGGCTGTTCTTGAGTGACGTGCATGGGTTTTATTCTTCACATCACTAAGTTGTCCCAGCAGCTCGAATTTTTCCACCAATTTCTGTATTGCGGTCCGACAAGGTGCTTCACGACGACCCAAAAATGTTCGAGTTTTACGAACCGTCTCTGCCAAATTTTCACCATGTTTATAGTGAATTTTAATAATTTCAATGCGTTGTTGAAGCGCGTATTGATGGCGTAGTTTCTACTTGTCAAATTGCAAAAAATGACAGCTTCAAAAGTGATATCTACCGAAATAGCGGGCTATTCAAAATAACACCTCTTATTGGAAAATCCTTTATTTTCAGGGATTTCGCCCCCGATAGAAGGTGCAAACTGGAAGTGCTAGCCCCCGTTACACTTTTTGGGGACTTTTAATACCAGATGCTTTCTTCACTTTTAGGTTGTAATTAGACTTAAAATCAGGTTGCCGTGTCCGCTGAACCACACTTTCTTCTGTATTATCAAGAGAATAAAAATTAGATCGGGATGTGTTTAAAATACCAAACATGCGTTAAAAAAGAACAAGAATCCTACATACTAGATCTCGCGTGGTTTCCCGCTCATACCTTTTAGCACTGATACTATTGGGTGGCTTAAGGCATGAGGTGGCGCGATTGCCCGTTCATAACAAAGCTAGACGACAAGCGTGCATTCACTGTCACTAACGGAGCCAGTCAGTAGAGGTTGGGATTTAACAGATCGCTGACCTTCGTGGCAGATCATTGGTGCTCGTATCTTGCACGGACCTATGAAACCTAGCGGAATTGCCAACATTGCAAGAAGCTAAAGCTCAAGAGGGGCTGAAGTGCTGCAATGGCTAAAACAGAATTCACTCTCGCCAAAATCACTCCCATATTCTGAATACATGAAGATAGATGAACCAATTCACTAAGATGTTATCAACAAATAAAAGAGACCACTGAAAACAATTTGTTTGGTAAGAGCTTAACTTTATTTCAGATTCAACGTCCCGAAATGCAACAGAGAGCTCTTCGCGCAAATCTTACAATCAGAACTGTGGGGCCGGAATATATAATGCTGTCGTCACTTCACTTCAAAATTGCGGTTTCTGCGCTTCAAGAAATAACTCCATTTGGCTGAGGTAAATGAGTACATGGGGCATGTCCTCGGAATCTTATGGCATTACGCCATTAAAAATAATGTCGTAGAACTAGACAAGTTGATTTGGTCTGATAGCTATTCAAAGCTATTATAAATATTCACTCCATATGAAGGAGTAGCTATTGCACCGGTATTATTTTACAGAATATCGAATTCTAATGTTCACGATTAAAATTTTATCCCAAAGTTATAACACATATTTTTACAGTAAATAAAACCATATGGAAATCTTTCAAAAAGAACTATCAGTAAGTTTGAAATTTTAAATGCTTTCATGTGAATAAAGTCTGGAATTCACTTAAATATTCGCAAATTGTTCAACGTTTTATGAACCATTATGTGGCATCATTACAAAATATGTATTTACGCACACAAAAGTTAAAGGAATTTTAAGCATGAATTCGATAGAAACTTAAACTCTTAAAAAAATGATATCACTTTTTAGAAATGGTTTATACAACAAAAAACTGAAATTGGAACGTATTTTTCGTAAAAATATTCATTTTTTGAAGTGTTAAACTTTAACACTTGGATGGTTTTGAGGCGCAATTGCGAATAATACAAAGATTTGACTTTCACTTATGACAAAAATTCTCCCGGTATGAATGTTTTAGAGCTGAGTACATTGCCGAATATTTTTGCTTCGGGAGTAGATTGATACGTCTGCGTGAGTCACATTATTATTATAATTAATTTCATTCTTATAGAACACTATTTAAGAATAACTTATTTTCAAACCGTCTTCATTTCACTATACAAATCCATTCCGCACTAAAACCCGCACCGCACTCAATAGGAGCATTGTATCCATTAATATCTGTACCCAAAGCGCTTACTCACTCTCTCCATTCTTAATGTAATTTATTATCCATTTCTTAAGTTTATAATTTACATAGCGCTGTATGCGCATAGTCATATACGTAATTAATATCAACATGTACACAAATTTATAACCCTTAACGTTAAACGTTGCAAATAGACTTTCACTACCCGTACAAAATATGAATGTAGCTACCAATAACTGCAAAATTGCTACAGCCAAACGCAACAGCATTCGCATCAACCATGGAGATAAGAAAATGCTTTTCTTATTTACTCGCGATTTTTCGTCAACAACGTATGGTTTGTAGCAACCATTACTCATTTACGGCCGCACAGCACTACATACTTAAGTTGAAAATTCAATTTACATCTTATCTTAATACCTAACAAAGCAGTTTGTGAGCTATTCCTTGAAGTGAGAGAATGAATTTTATCGAGCAGCGAAAGCACAATTAGATCATACATAGCTTCGCAAAATGCGAGCAAAGCACATGAAGCATGTATAAATGTGTGAATTGAAATGTACACTATTCAATTATAGTATTGGCATTATCACTGAATTCAGAATAAAATCTGAAAGGTCTCATTTTTTGAAACACCCATTGGTGCTGATATGAAAGGAGAACAAGTAAAATCTATAAAAATGCAAATTGGAATTGACATTACTAGATCCAATATATTGTATTTTGTTGAAACTATAATATTTTTTATAAGATTTTCAGATCGTATCGAATTCAGTAATAAATTATTTGTATTCCAATCAAACAAAACAATAGGATAAACAAAACACAAATCCAACTATTTCTAGTATCATGAAAACAAACCTTTATTGGCATGCAAATCTTTATCAGCTGAGGAGGAAGAATCCTTGAGGTTGCATAAATCACCTTTAAGAATAATTGATGTTGTGTCCGTAATGGCAAAGTGACGGTCGATGGTTGGACCTGGAGTAGTAGTAAAATAATTGCTGCCACCGCTACCACCACCACCAATGCCACCATCCGCATCGCTTTGTATTAATCCAATGAATTCATCAAAACTAATTTTCTCATTTGGACTTAAATTTAATTTCTCAAAAACTTCATCCGCTACTTTGTCTGCCACTTTATTTAATCCGACACGTTCACAAACCGTGGCTAGCTCATAACGATCTAGGACATTTGATCCTAGCTCATTGCAACGTTTCGTCCAAATATCATAGAGAGTGTGTGAGAGGTTTTCAAAATCTATATTTCCTACGATAATGCGATTAGTAGTAAAAATGCAAAAGAAAAAACTTAAATCCAAGGAAAAACAAGGGATTTACTTTTAGGAATACCAATATCTACTATAATCAAAATGCAAATTCATTAACGTGTTTATGACATGAGGATGAATTTCATTGAAGTTATCGAGGGAAACTTGTTATAAAAGTGTTGTGCCAAAATTGTGTGTTATTTCTTTTCTAAAAGTAAATGGTTGTTAAGCCCTTATGCAAGTAACGTATGCATTGAACAATTGAGACTCAACTTAAAATGCACAAAACACAAGCGAATGGCATGACCTTTCCTTACCTAGTGACTCCACGCTGCTGGCTAATTGATTTTGTGTCACAGATTCCTGTTGTTTTTGTATTTGTTCTCGTGTCCTTCGGTTCTTTTGTGCTGGCAGGGACGCACAACGCTTCAGTTTGCTTCCGCTTGTCGGTCGCCTTCTACCAGGTCCCTGAATTTCACTCTGTGAGGATGACCTTTGCACCTGTTGAATAATTTATAAGAAGGCATTAAATAAGGAGGGCTGGTTAAGGTAGCACTAACACTTAGTACAAAGCTCGTAAAACAACAATGATCTATGGGATGATTGCAATAGTCTATTTTCCACCAGTGGCGGACTTCAGACTTGTCTTGTAGGTCAAACGGTAAAACTTGTTACATTCTTAACGTATTCTGCGCTACACGTAATATCAACTCCAAAAATAAAATTTAGAACATTACTGCTGTGGATACAGACTTTCAACGTAATATTAATTACTTTTAAGAGTATAGTGCTTTCAATTCTGACTGATTTTTCTAAAAAATCTATTCGAAGAAAAAAGAATTGCTATTTGAGTATTGATGGTTAGGAATTTTTATCTATTTGAAAGGAAAGTCTGTGGAATTTGCGAACAAAAGTTAAAATAGATCCCTCTGGTCAGCTTTCACCAGCAATCTAAACGAGTATTTGAATACAAATTGTAGTACAATCATTTTAATTTTTTTTACTAAGTTATAAACAAATTACGTATTGCCACCCACATTGACGTTAAATTTGTCATTTTTGAAACTAATTGTATATATATGCTCAAAAATACTTGGACTTGGGCGGTACGCGGTTTTTAGTGAAGTACGTTTTGGTGGGGCGCATTTCAGAATGAAAAGTCTCACCAACCACGGGAATGATTGGACCTGGGATGTCATAAGCGTAACGTAGCTAAAATAGGTAGATTAATGTCCGTTCAGGACTGCAGCGATGGTCTGCTGCCTCTGCGAAAGAAGATGTTAAGATCCGCCGAGATTGGCCTTGTCTGGGGACGCGTGAATGCGCTGGCAGGCTAGCGTTGCGGTGTCGTGGGGCGGGTTCTTTCCCCCTAGCACAAGGACCCACTACAAAAATATTTCGCATTCAAGAATTAATAGGGTCGAATGCCGATCGACTGGTGTCGAGGCCGAGGTAACCTACTAAGGGTTGCTAAGTTTGTTCGAAGAACAAATTGGGCCGAGCAAAAACGGACGAACTGGTGGAGACTTCGTCGTTACCGACGATTTTTATGGCCCACAAATAAGAGTGGGGCATATAGATGGAGGTGATGCCCCCCGCACCCTCCTAACCGGATCAAGATCCAAACGTAGACGTGGCCATATATTTCCCATTTTAGTGGAAAACTCGTACAAACATAATTTGCATGAATTTTCCCATCAAATGAGAAATATAGACGTGGCCAATTTATGTTATAGAATTATGTGATGGAATCACATAACTCTATACCATAAAAGCGCACGCGAGTAGAAAGCCACTCTACCCGGCAAGATCCCCTGTTAACAACAAAAAAAAAACGGAGGAGTGCGCCCGATGGCTAGCCCATGCTAGTGGAGGAGCCTGCCACCGATGTGGGTCCTATAGCCGGTCAGGTTGAATGAAGTGAAAAGACCGAAGGGATGATTTAGTAATTCATTATATTCATGTTCTTTCAATGCAACCAATATTAACACAGGACGATTTCCAAGTTTTTCGATATTAGATCTGACCTGACATTAAATTATGTTAAAGTGAAATTCAATTGCTATTATGGACGATATTTACTTTACTTTACTCAAAAGCTCTAATTGAAGTTGTTCTTAAATTCGCTGCAGTGTTGAAAAATGTAAATTTTGTAATTTATAAAATGCTACGTATGCTTTTTGGCCAAAACAAAAACGTTTGACTACTTATTCTGTTCATGAAGTATTTACTGCGGGTTTTTTTACTTGCTCCCGTAATTGTAGATAATATATTTTTTGTTAATTTCTTCTCACTGAAATCTTCAGCAGCAGCCAACGTATTTTATCAAAATGATCAATGAAAAAGCTACATGTTTTCAGTCTAAGCAGATCACATCATCGATAATAGACAATTGTCAACTAAAATGTCGGCAAATTGTATTTTTGACCGCTGAGTTAAATTAAAAGCATTCACAAATTGAACACATCTGGAAGTTATGTAGCTGAGCGTAAGAAAAAAAATAAAAAGGTTTACTCGATTTCCTTTTTTTTGCACCGCCGGCGAGAGTTTTTCATTCCGACGGACAGCCAAAAATGTTAATGTATTCGTACCACTCTGACTATCTCTGAATAATGAAATTACATTCAATGAAGCGATTTCATTCAGGAGTTCCAGGATTTCGCTATTTTTCTTTCTCAGAAATTTTCCTCTTTGGGCTTACATCAATTCTTACATTTTTGGGACGTATCTGCTCCGAAGAAGTAAAAGATCATTCTTTCTACCGGAAAAGTGATGGCGACAGGTTTTTTGGGACAGTCGTGGAGTAATTATGGTTGATTACCTTCAACAAGTTGGGTAAACAGACCTACGCTCATGTCAGAAGGGTTTTGTATTCACTTTACAAAATGCAGTCACCAGATCGAATCAAATCAAGAAACATGTCAAAGACGATTTTATTTTAGAAAATATGAAATACGAAGATCATACTATTATAAACAAAGTTGAACGAATTTCGACTTCTGAGGTTTTTGGTATTGTTATACTCATAAATATCTCCCTTGATAATTATTTCAAATGTCCATCCGCAACGGAGGAAACACATTTTTCATGTATTTCCCCCCTGTGCCCCCACTGAAGCAAAAACTGACAGTCTAACAACAGTTTTGAAAAGCTCCCATGAAAACATTCATTTTATACTCATATCGGCTACGTTTGATGAATTTTTTTTTTCAGGGGCCACTCTCCTGTACTGTTATCATCGATTAACGCCCAATTTTTTCGAATCCTAGAATGGTTACAAAACCCTGTTGCTAGGAGCTCCCTCCCACCTCCTTGACTTATTTCACTTATGAGCATTAATTGTAGGTACTCATCTTCAGTCATTCATTCAATTGAATCAAGTGTTCAAAGCATGCACCTTAAACGTTGAAGTTGGGAAAAAATAACTCCAAATTATTCAATCTTCGCATTTAAAACAGCCACTATCTTGTTTTACGATTACTGATACTACTAGCTGAACCGATTCTCAAAGATATACATGACACCTATCATTCCTGAAATTTTCATGCAAATCCTAGCAAAACTGTAGTGTCTGAGTCGGTAAAAAGCGCATGTTGTTCCATAGCCATATGTTGCCATAGTAATACATGCAGCGCATATTGTTCCATAGTAATACAGGAAAATTCAAACCGCTATAACTTCGCTAAATATGATTCAATCTTTATGAAACTTTCAGGATAAATCAATCTTATAAATAGTCATCTGTGTACTGAATTTCATAGAATTTTAGGGTACCATTAAGATTTTATTCAAGAAAACATAAAATCGATAAATCATACTATTACTAACAAAGTTAAGTGAATTGCGACTTCTCACGTATTTGTTGTTGTTGTACGCACCAAGGCCTACATCCCTGATTTTTTTCAGATTTTTCGGATCACAGGTGTCCAATCGCGAGGGGGGGGGACACCAATTTTTCGTGTATTTCCCCTCCCTGTGCGCCCCTCGAAGCAAATTTTGCCAAACTAAGACCTGTTTTGAAAAGTTCCCATCAAGACCTTTCATTTGATACCCATATCGGCTACCTTCAATGAAATTTTTTTTTCGGGGGGTCACTCTCCTATATGGGGAGACCCCCCTTAAATACCTTATAAAATTTTATTGTAGCTGAACTTTGAAGAGATCACCACTTTACACCTACACACAAAATTTGATGTTTTTAGCTTAAGTAGTTTCCGAGAAAAACTGCTGTGACACACGGACGGACGGACAGACGGACAGACTGGTCGCGAAACTAGTAGGGTTTTGTAAAATTATTTTACAAAACCCTAAAAAGGTAAAACCATTAACGGACCCTATTACGCTCCGTTGCTATACCAATTGAAGACGGAATTCAAGAAGAAGCGACCACACTTGGCGAGGAATAAGGTGCTGTTTCATCAAGACAACACGCGAGTCCACACATATATGGTCGCAATGGCGAAATTGGACGATTTGAAGTTCGAATTGCTGCAATACCCACCCTACTCACCAGACCTAGCTCCGAGTGATTTTTTTTTGTTCCCTATCTTGAAAAAATTTCTGGGTGGGAAAAAATATATTTTTTAGGATACTACTGAAAACTATCATTAAGTTGATACTCCCATGATTCGATGCTTGATAAAAAGTGGACCTCATTTCCGAACCATTAGCTCAATTGAAAAGTTACTAGTTATATTACCAAAGCCATGGAGATGAAATTATTAATGTATTATAAGATACGAACAGGGCGTCTCGAAAAAAGTTTTACTTCCAAAATTTCAATTGCCGAAGATTTGACCACGTTGCAACTAATTGCAGACTTGATACATCAAGTTGCCAGAAACTGTACAAATCTATAGAATATCCGATGCCTAACGAAGAAAAGAAGAAGATATTCTGGGTCTACTGCAACACAAAGAAACAGCCTTTCCGATTTAGAGGATGTTCGAAGGCAAAAGAAGTCGAAGAAGGAAAAATCTCCAGAAAAAAGAAGAAAAAATGAATTCATCACTAATTCATCCAAAGGGGAAGGGGGTAGTAGTTGATACAAGGTACTACTTGATACAAGGTACAAAGAAGCAGCTTATACCTCAGTTTGCACGGCAATCGCATCATCGCAGAATACAATCATAAGTACTGGCTGTTAAAAACTTTTTGGGAGTGATTTATTTACACTAAATCGAAAAATTAACTCCCATCTTCTACTATAAACAAGTCACTAATCACAATAGCAAGGCTTGATGCTGGCAAGACCTAGTGGACAATGTGAACAAGGATCCGTGGGGCCTTGGCTACAAGCTAGTTAAGCGGAAGCTTGGCGCTCTACAGAAGCCTTGCATACATGATGCGGAAAAGATGGATGAGATAGTGCGGGGACTCTTCCCGCCTATCCCGTCCGTGTTGATGTTGCCCATGGTGAAACAGCAGTCGAGTGTCCACTCTTCACACAGCCGGTGCTGGAGGAGGCAGTCCTTTCACTGAAAGCGAGGAAGGCTGAGGTGTTGCAGCTTGTCTATCACCATTGTCCTGACTTGCTGCTCAGCACATTGAACGCTTGCCTACGGGACGGGGGTTTCCCGGTACGATGGAAGGTGGCGAGGCTCGTACTGGTCAGCAAGAGGAAGGGAAATCCTGAATCGCCGTTTGCATACCACCTGTAATGCATGTTAGACACGGCTGGGAAAGTGGTAGAGAAACTCATCAAGGGAAGACTCACTGACAGGACGTTCTACCATTGATGCGATTGCAGAGGTGGTGAGCGTGGTCTAAAAGGCAGAGGCACATAGTCGCACCAAGCGACGGATCGTCCTGTTTGTGACAGTCGACGTCAGGAACGCCTTCAACTCCGCTATATGGGTGGATATTCTGGATACGCTGGAAAACCTTTTTCAAGTTCCAGAATACCTAATGCGGCTTTTGAGGGACTACCTAAAGGACCGAAGCCTGCTCTACGATACGACTCAAGGCCAACGAAGGATGGAAATTACATCGGGTATTGCCCAGGAATCTATCCTTGGTCCTGTGGAACATATCTTACGACGGCCTACTGAGACTGGAGATGCCAGATGAGTCGCGCTTGATCGGCTATGCGGATGATGTTGCGGCTCTGGTCGCTGGACGCACCGTTAAACAAGCGCAACTTAGGCTAGCTATGCTAATGCGCCGAGTGAGAGACTGTGACTGCTCGCGGGTTCAATTTAGCACTGGAGAAAACCGAACTGGTCATTTTGACAAAAAAGAGAATCCCTAGAGTAAGGATAATCAGTATTGGAGACATGCGAATCGAATCGAAACCAGCGGTGTAGTATTTGGGGCTACTGATCGACTCGAAGATGAATTTCTCTGAGCAAATCAGGGAAACGGCTGAGAAGGCTGCTTCGGGGGTATAGTCTCTGAGTCAACTTATGGCCAACGTAAGTGGACCCAGCCCATCAAGAAGACACCTATTGATGAGTGCTGTTGGGTCAGTGCTACTGTACGGAGCAGAGGTATGGGGCGACGCTCTCAGTAAGGAGGTTTACCGAAAACGCCTGGCACAGGTACAGAGAAGAGGAGCGCTGACGATTGCATCTTCGTATCCGACAGTCTCTGATTCGGCGGTGAAAGTCATTGCAGGCGTGATACCTGTCGGCCTCCTCGCTAGATAGCGCCGCTCTATTTATCTGCGTCGAAACGAGGATGCGAGGGAGATGGTTGTCCGCGAGGAGAGACAGCGCTCACTCAAGGATTGGTAGCAGTCTTGGGTGAATTGCACGAAGGGAAGGTGGACTGCGCGCCTCATCCCGGATGTGCGAAAGTGGCTTTTGAGCGGGCATGAGTGTTTTCAGTCTTACCTGCACAAGATTGGTAAGTCACGGTCCCCCGATTGTCGGTTTTGCCCAGGAGAGGAAGACAATCCCTGCCACACATTTTTTGCATGCATAAAATGGGACAGGCTCCAAAGGGACCTCTACAGGGAGACGGGAGAGCTCACCCCGGATAATATAGCCGCCAAAACCAGGTGGCACATTATGTTCGGGCAGTCCTTAAAAGATAAAAAGGGACTCTCAGCAGGCGGGGATGTTCGGGCTGGGGGATCGCTTGTCTGGCACTTTCTCTGCCCCCTCCCCTCCCGCTAGAAGAGTAATCCTCCAGCTTGAAGGCGCTCCACGGCGTAACAAAACGAGACCAGGCCCGAAGTAATGTGTCAAACGGTCCCAGGATAGGTTCTCAGGTTGACAGGGGAGGTGTTTAGTAAGTAGTCCAGTCGCCTTTTTGCGAGCATGGTAGTCCCACACTCGTGTGAATCGGCATTCACCTCCTTACCACAAAAAAGGGGTTTGTAATCAAATTACTGAATCAAACAGTCATCTAAATATCAACAACTAGACTACATAGATTCCTTAAGTCGAGTTAGAAAAAATAAAATTTGGTTTTTATGTTTTTAAATTTGCCACCATTTTCTTTACATTGTCCTGATCTCATTGTCTGACTAGTTGTGATAACATATGAATGTTAAACAGCATTTCTGAAATTTTCTTGGAAATTCATAAATATCTTTAGCGTCTAGCTTATCTGCAGATTTGTATTTCCCCAATATCACGTGGTTTTGTTGTTATAATAACGAAATTTTTAACCGGCTATAACTTTTTTATTAATGCTCAATTTTTAAGTACGAGTACGGGTAACTGCTACTGAAACACTTAAATATGAGATTTTTGTAAAGTTAAGGATCTCCTTTGGATTTAATAGGCAAAAATGTAAAATTGATAAATTATAATTATATTTTAAGTCCCTCTGAGCCCCTCACTACTGCTACCACACCTTTGGCACCTGATTTTGAAAGCTCTAATTAAGGCCTTTCATTTAATACATATATTAGCTATCTTTCTAAAGAAAAATTATTTTAAGGGTAACATCCACATATATTTTATAACAATATATTTTATGTAAAACCAAAAGTCTCCAATTATATGCTTAAAAGGCTTCCCCATGTTTTCTGTATTCTCCTCGCGATCATTCTAAATAACGGCATTAACATTTGCTACTTCGCTCAGCAATGGAAATGTGCATAAATATTCGCAATACCCAAGAAATCGGCCAGTACTGACGTAGTCGATACTCGTCCGATTTCGTTGCTGTCAAATATTGGTATGCTTCTTGAAAGGGTAATACTTGAAGCCATCCTACAATTCTCTGCCGGGGCAAGAATTGTGCCGGAAAGACAATTTGGCTTTAAAAAAGCTCACTCCACGGTGGATGCTATGACCGTGTTCCAAGCCGATATAACGA
Organism: Odontomyia ornata; assembly: GCA_963969285.1. Classification (NCBI taxonomy): domain Eukaryota; kingdom Metazoa; phylum Arthropoda; class Insecta; order Diptera; family Stratiomyidae; genus Odontomyia; species Odontomyia ornata. The sequence goes on from OZ017740.1 coordinate 161,129,651, forward strand.
GAAGCCGGCACAACAATAAGCTTGTTGTAGCTTGCCTGATCGATGTGGAGAAAGCCTTTGACTCTGTATGGATCAATGGGCTTCTCTACAAAATGATAAATTTCGGCTTTTCGGCCCATATTGTGAAAATTATAGGCAGCTTCATGAGGGAACGAACTGATGGTGCAGCTAGTTCAGACCAATTTAGTATTGACTCGGGGGTCGCACAGGGTCTATATTAGGCCCATTTGTCTTCAACATATTCAACTCTGACGTCCCGGGCGTAAGAGATGCATCTAAGCCCGGAATCCAAGTGAACCTCTTCGCTGACGACTTGTTAGTGTGGTCATCTGAGCACAATTTGCGCTCCAAAGATATTTGGAATCTCTTACTGCATATTACCGGAAATGGGGAATCAAGGTAAATGCAAAGAAAAGTGAATTAATTGTGTTCAAGGACCCCCACAAAAACTTCGGTCGTCGTGCATCTGTGACTCCAGGCTTAAGTTGAATGGGCAGATGATGCACTGCTCTAGGCAAACGAAGTACTTGGGGGTAGTATTCGACAGGAAAGCTACCTTTAGTGTTCACGTTGATAATGTTTTGAAAAGAGTGACTTATGCGTACTATCTTCTTTTACCTCTTTTCAGGAAACATTCGACAGCGAGCCAAGCTTTTGGCCTATAAAACCTTGATTCGTCCGATCATCACATATGTGGTGATGATATGGATTGGAGCTCCGAAAACAAAATGAGGCAAGATAGGATTAGTGGACGGAAAATCCTTTGGGCTTGCACAGGACATGATAATGATGTGGGTGTCAACATTTTAAAGTTTTCTTTTACCAAAAAATTAATATTATAATGTGATTAAAGTGAATTATTATTGAACTCCGGGAAAACCCTAAGGCACAATCCGCATGTATATTGTTAGGTTAAGCTATTGATGAGTTGTAAATATGTAAAAAAATGAAAAATCTCCAAATAAAGATCTTGAAAAAAGACCACTCGATGATAGCTGCTCAGCCCTGTTCTAATCCAATATAAATGTGTTGCAATGACAACAAGCTGGATAATGGGCTTCCCTTGAAAAATGATAAATGTTGGATTTTTCAATTTGACATCAACTTTTTAAAAACTCGTTATAGCCGGTTGAAAATCAAGCAAGATAAAATAAATTGGATTTTCCAGAATTAGCATTTATTCTTGTTGTGCTTCAAATTGACCAACGATAGCCGTTTTTTTTTCTTCTAAATTTCGATGAACATTTTAAGATTATTGTTATAGTAAACATATTGAATTGGATAATATTTCACAAAAATTATAGCAGCCAAAACAATTTGGCAGTATTTTTACACTAATCGAAAAAATCATAGATCTTTCTCTCCATGTATAAAATTTACTTTACTTCTTACCAGCTCCATTTTTAGGGTTTTGTAAAATAATTTTACAAAACCCTTCTAAAATCGCGTCCTGTCTGTCCGTCTGTCTGTCCGTCCGTCCGTGTGTCACAGCAGTTTTTCTCGGAAACTACTTAAGCTAGAAGCATCAAATTTTGGATGTAGGTGTAAAGTGGTGCTCTCTTCAAAGTTCAACTGCAAAAAAAATTTTATAAGGTATTTTAGGGGGGTCTCCCCATATAGGGGAGTGACCCCCCGAAAAAAAATTTCATTGAAGGTAGCCGATATGGGTATCAAATGAAAGGTCTTGATGAGAACTTTTCAAAACAGGTCTTAGTTGGCAAAGTTTTCTTGGAGGGGCGCACAGGGAGGGGAAATACACGAAAAATTGGTGTCCCCCCCCCTCGCGATTGGACACCTGTGATCCGAAAAATCTGAAAAAAAAATCAAGAATGTAGGCCTTGATGAGTACAACAACAACAAATACGTGAGAATTCGCAATTCACTCAACTTTCTTAGTAATAGTATGATTTATCGATTTTATGTTTTCTTGAATAAAATCTTAACGGTACCCTTAAATTCAATGAAATTCAGTACGCAGATGACTATTTATAAGGTTGATTACTCCTGCAAGTTTCATAAAGATTGAATTATATTTAGCGAAGTTATAGCGGTTTGAATTTTCCTGTATTACTATGGAACAATATGCGCTGCATATATTACTATGGCAACATATGGCTATGGAACAACATGCGCGTTTTACAGACTCAGACACTACAGTTTTGCTAGGATTTGCATGAAAATTTCAGGAATGGTATGTGTCATAAATATATTTGAGAATCGGTTCAGCTAGTGGTATCAGTAATTGTAAAACAAAATAGTGGCTGTTTTAAATGCGAAGATTGAATAATTTTGAGTTATTTTGCCCCAATTTTAACGTTTCAGGTGCATGCTTTGTACACCTAATTCAATTTAATGAATGACTGAAGATGAGTACCTACAATTAGTACTCATAAGTGAAACAAGTCAAGGAGGCAGGAGAGAGCTCCTAGCAAAAGGTTTTGTAACAACTCTAGGATTCGAAAAAGTTGGCTATTAATCGATGATAACAGTACAGCAGAGTGGCGTGGTACATGAAAAATGTGTTTCCTCCTTCGCGAATGGTCTTCTGAAATAATTATCAAGGGAGATATTTATGAGTATAACAATAACAAACCTCAGAAGTCGAAATTCGTTCAACTTTGTCAATAATAGTATGATCTTCGAATTTCATAGTTTCTCCAATAAAATCGTCATTGACATGCTTCATGACTTTATTGAATCTGGTGACTGCATTTTGAAAATTGAATACAAAACCCTTCTGACATGAGCGTAGGTCTGTTTACCCAACTTGTTCATTCATTGTCTTGAAATTTAAACTGCATTGAGCACAAATATGAATTCTACCTTACCGGTAGGAGATAATCGTAACTACATGGTTTTTATATCAGAAGCCTTAAACATATACTGCGTAGCATAATTAATATTAAATATAAACGGCTACCCATTTTAAATAAAATGTATATATACCAGTTGAAAAGAAATCTAACAACAAAAATTAAAACTTTTGAATAGTTATTTATTATGAGCCTCCTCAGTAAACGGAGGTAGAGTTTAAAAAAGCAGCAGTCAAGCTGACAAGGAAGAAATCGGTCACCTCGCCCGAAAAAAACTTGCTTTCAGGGAAAAATTGGTGTTAGAATAGAGACGCGTATTCGGTCGTAAACCGAAGATATGTAGTTAGCCGAGCTCGGTCTTCTTTACAGCTCGCTGACCCTTGTGCCAGAACATTGGCACCCTTGTCCTCCACCTCTGAATCACTACATATTGTAAGATCGATCTGCTATACTAGGAGTTATTTAAAGTGGCCAGATAAATATTCCGCCAGAAAATTTAGATATATAACATGCTAATTTTTATTTTCAATATAAAGAAAATGTTTGCGGCAAACTTTTGTTCATTTGTGTTGCCTAAAAGCATTTGTGAATTATTTGGCATATTTTGCTAATTATTAAAAACGTGTTAGTTCTTAGAAACAATTGAATAAATTAACAAGATACTCGAGTTAAGTTTGAGTTTTAACACTTTTTCCAATACGCTTTAATTTGTACGAGTGCAAAATGCTCAGTAATATTGATACTACAAAAATATGTAAAACAAACGTTTGGTCGATGAATAAAGCCATCACGAAAAATTGTTTAACACTCTTATAGGCAACGCCGGATGACCTTTAGTAACATGACAATAGAATTTGTGTGAGGAACTAATTGATTTTTCAAAGGTATGTTAAGGTGGCTCTCGATTTATAATACTTTTAATAATAAAAGCGACCTCTATCAAGTTCAATTGCATTCCAATATTCAGTCTCACGTGAATCAATTACAATAATTTACTTTTGTGTTTCCCTCAGCTAACTTGTTAACACAACACAGAGCGCTCTAGTTTAAATTCAAACTTTGCGTTCAAAGCAAATGTAAATAAACCCACACAAATGCAGCAGAAATGAGTTGTTGAGGATATTTACATAACATGTGGATATGCTAATTTTATGCTGATGTATAAATTTTCAGCTTTTCTCAAGTTCAATATTCCTTAAAACTACAATTATTAAAAACAAAATATTAATAAATATATTACCACATGTTTTACCTTAGTGGTGATAGTCGGTACGACAGCGATGGTCTCGTTATCAGAATCAGATGGCGATGAGTCCGAAACGAGCGACTGAGGCCTCGATCGCCGTCCGTATTTCTTCGTGCCCATCACAAGTTTTGGGGAGATTTCACGGCCGGGCGAGTCCGGTGCTCCATGTAAATATTCTTCTTCATTGAATACCAGCGTCTTTTCTGAAACAAAGAAAATCAGCACTGAATTAATCACACTTCACTATCAATAACCACAATATTACATAAAGGCAACTAGACTAACCGAAACCAATAATTAGATCTTCTAGATCATCAACGCTGTTGTTTTGATTACAACTCGGTGGGGAGGAATCAGTTCCCATCATAACGCGAATAATAACTTCAAGTGACAAAAAGCGCTGATCGACTGATGTGTGACTTCATACGGACACCGAAAGATGCTGCGCCAGATACTTGGCATATATTATAGCTTCGTCGGTGACTTGACAACGAGTGTTGACAAGCTAACAGCGGCCAGGTAGGTGTGTAATCCAACATCTATGCACGTTTTGCCTGCACACTAATTCCAGGATTAGGGGTGTGAAAGGATTCAGCCCAAGATACACTAAACCATCTGCAGTCTGTATGGTTCTTGGAGGCAAAACCAAGAAGATCTATTTTCGGAAATGACTAACATACACATCGCTTCCCTGCTCTAAGACTTAGCGCGCTAGAGCTGCGTATAGAAGCGCATTTATCAGTAGAGCTATTGATTAGCGATCTGCGTACTGTTCAAGTTGTATCTTGTGCTTGCTTCGAATTCCTCACTCAACCTAAAATCTTTTATCTATTTTTACAGCAATTATATCGGAAGTAAGGTCAGCATACGCGCACACGTTGATTGTTCTGTTAGGGGTGAGTAATTGAGGAACACCGGGTTCGATATTCTTACTGCAGAAAATCTTTGGTTGATAGCTTACCTAAGTAGGTAAGTTACGAATGCATTAAAGAATGGAAGGGGTAGGAAAAATTTTCTCATTTCAGGTATGCCTGAAAATTTAAGTAACCATAAAGATGAATGTAATAGCAGCAGCTATGCTATTCAAGATGAACAGTTTAAGGGAGAAAATGTCAGGACAATGTGTAGCTTTCTATTGTAAATTTTAATCTTTGTGTAAAATAATCATATATGAAAGAGCTTCTAACCTGACCTGATGAACCAATTAGCGCTGTCAGTCTTGTGGAGTCATGAAGACCCCAAAATGAGATGCTCTATTTAATGACCTCTTTTAAAAAAATGAATGTAATATTAGTTGGTCTAATAGATTTACGCATGAAATAATACATTGTTTCACCTGAATTATTTAGTGACAGCCTATGATGTGGCGGTGTCACTAAATAATTCAAGTCAAACAATGGTTGTTTTATTTGATAACCTATTTCTGCTTAAGCAAGATTATGCTTAAACTTCAATCAATAAATAATTATTTTAGTTTTAGTTAATTTCGGGTAATAGTAAGATAAAAAGGAGTGGTTAAATTTATTTTTCAGTTAACATTTCAAATAGAGAATACAGACAATCCTCGCAAACAAATTTTGCACGTTCCATGCAAATCGAAATAGAGCATCTTCGAACACAATAATTATTTTACGATTCTCGTTGGGAGTGCAAAATATATTTTGTTAGATTTTTGGGCAGTTACGGGTATTTTAATCGCTACTCGACTAAAATACTAGCATAGTGCTAACTTGGCTTAAGCGATGGCTCGAAAGTGTCTGTAGTGCTAAAACAAACAAACGACGATAAAGCATATTGAGCTCGATTTTTTGTACTCATATGATCGCCAACATTAGATCTTACTGACCTCTACCAACATCATGTTTTGTATAAATTGAGAAAAACTGTATTATAACTTATTATAATTGTATGTACAAAGACATTTCATCAACGTCGGTCAAAAGAGTTGGTCACAACTACAGCGTTATTTTACCTTTAAACCGACACCATTTTGAATTCGAGGCACATTGTGATGAACAATGGATAACAATTAAAATTTTATTTTTTATTATTTACTTTTTGATGTACGTATTTCATTTAGTAATTATTTAAGATATTAATAAATAAAAACATAAAAAATTTTGATTTTATGGTCTATTAAAGTTGAAGTACAGTAAACAGGTTTTAGTTTTAAAAGTGCTTTATTGAGTCCCAAGACTTTACATTAATATCTAAAGCTAAGATATACATATTTGTTGTTCTTATGAGTCTACTGGCCAATAGGCTGTCAAGACTACGTCTTTCTCATTTCTGTGGTTCAAACCAAATTTCATTTATTATTCGGAATACATCATCTTATCACTTACTACCAAAGACAACGGGACGATAAAAACTTTGGCTCCTATAACTTATATGTCGGGTATTTATCCATATAACTTATATTCTATTTGTCTTATTTTAGGTTTTTTCTTTTCATTTTTGCCATTTAACAATTTTATTTACACAACTTATGCTAATATATTTTCCTAACTTAAGTCCCTAACTTATTCCTAAGTCCTTATACTACAGTTCGCGATCATAGCGAGAAAATTAACCAAGTTAAAAATATGATTCTAATTACAGTGTTTTTATTCTGTCTCCATTTCCACTTCTCTCAACCACCAAAAGTCTTCACTTCTTTACTTGTCACTGAACATTTCTATTGAGTACCGCCACATCGCATTGGGCTCTCTAGTATCCATATACTCTGGGCACGTTATTCGCTTGTCGGTGTTACGTCTATACCAGTGATACAGCACTGGCACTCCATTTGTGTCAAGTATAATTCCTTTAGAGTCGAGATATGGGAATATTTCAGGAGGAATGAACCCTGTTTCATAGCTCTATCAAAATAGAGTGAGTTCGAGTAGTAAGGTTGATTAATCCAAGGGTTCTCTGTGGGCGGAGTTGTGCAATTTAAAGTATGCCTTCGAATAAGATGTACCATGAACCTATCTATTCTGGTTACTTGAGCTGTTCCATAAATCTCTCTATTCGAGACACTATGCAGGTAGTCAGTTTCGGCTTTCCAATAGACGCCTGTACATGCTGTTAGCACTTTTCTCTCGAAAACTCGGAGTTTCTCAATAGTCGAGGGGCTTTGGTTGAACCAAATTGGACAACCGTACGTTAAGATGGGTCGGACGAAACTTTTGTAACAAATGGTTTTCACCTCAGGCAACAAGTTCCTATCGTAAAAAAGTCGTTTGAGTGACATGAAGGCGTTTTGAGCTTTTTCAAGCTGCTTGATTAACATATTGTATGTGGTGTGAAATGAAGGCGTTGATCCACATGAACTCCAAGATATTTTAATTTTACATCAGTCCTATGTGGTATTCTTTCGCCATCGGCTACAAGGTGAAAATCTTTCTAGTGACGCTTTATATTTCTGCCGGCTTGCACCAGGTTTGTGCGAAACAAAATAGTTTCGCTGTTTTGAGCTTTAATCTTCATTTTCCAAGCATGCGAGAATGATTTAATGTCATCAAACATGCTCTGAAGCTCCTTATTGACTTCTGATGCTTTTCTGTGTTCAGTGTAGATGATAAGGTCATCTGCAAATGCAACCAGAGCTCGTTTCGGCGACTCGTTGAAGCCAAAGGTCTTGAGTAAAGGCCACATAAATATTGCAAAGAAAGTAGGTGCTGTCACCGTACCTTGTTGCAGTCCATCAGATATTTGAAACAGTCTCTCAGCGGAAACACCTCCTGATTCTAACTGAAATAATTTCTAATACAACATACTAATCAACAGACTAATTAAATGTTGTGGAAATTTATCTTGGATTAGTTTAAAAATTAATCCATCGAGCCAAACAGTATCAAATGCCTTTTCCATGTCGATAGACACGCGGCAACACATTTGCCATCGTTCATGTGCCAACAAATATATCTGATGTTACTTTAGTAATTGCGTGAATTGTGGAATGAGCTTTACGGAACCCAAATTGGCTGTTACTGAAGAGCTGATTTGTATTGATATGCAAATGAAGTGCTTGATTGATAACAATCTCAAATACTCTACTGATATTCGCAAGCAAGCTGATGGGACGGTAGTTTCGTGGGTTTGTAAGTCCTTGCCATTTTTGGGGATAGGAATTGTCTTTGCTATTTTCCAGTTTGCTGGAAAGTATCTATTGTTAAAAAGATTGTTGAAAAGAATGCAGTATTCCCATGATCAGTACATCAGGTAGATGTTTCAATACAATATTAGGTATGCCGTCGATTCCGGCAGATTTTTTATTGTTCAATTTACGAAAAATATCTGCCAGGTTTTCATGTGTGATGAAATATCTAGATATGAAGTCGCCTGGTATAGGATTTGAACGGATGTAAAGGCCCTTTGCTACAGCTTGCTTGAAAGTTGCTTACTTTCTCTGATACATTTGGGAAAGTCGTTCTCTACCAAGTATTGCGTTTTTCTTATGGATTGATTCTAGACTCATCCCAATGACGTTTAACTTATCAGTAGGGTCGGAGATAGTAATATGACTCTGTACATTGTTTGCCTCACAGACATTACCTTCTTCAAGGAAAAGTCGATCTTCAGCTGTTATTTTCAAGTCAGCTATTCCATCCAATTTCTTTCTTCTGGAAATGGAGGTAATTTGGGCAAACATTCTGTCAGGGTCTTGTTGACGTATTCTTTGAAGTTTTTCTCTCCATTAATCTCCCCGTTGTAGCAAGTTTAAATAGATATCGTACAACTGACATCATCTGTTTTAGAGTTTGTAAATTATTATCGATTCTCTCCCTAACGCATGTTGCAGTCTTCTATTCTAGCTGTGCGATATTTGTCCAAGTTGTTCAGAGGTTTAATCATAGCAACAGTATTTCGGATCGTTTCGTTTATAAGTTTCTGCAGTATGTTCAAGTACTCGTCAATTTCGATATCGGTCAGATTTCGATTATTAGGAGCAATGTAACCAGCTGTCTCCGAGGCCATCCTCTTGTAGGTTTTGGTGATATTTTTCTGGAGTCTGTCCCAATTTGTCTTTTTGTAGTTGAATTGATATTGTGCATCATTGAGAGTCGGTAAGAAATGGTCGTCCGTATCCGGTGTAAACAAGGTGCTGTCCTCTATGGTCGCTTTACATCAACAATCACATTTATTCAATTTCGTTGAATATATAATTGATTTTATTAAAAAGATCAAAGGATGTAATACACAAATAGTAGCTTTTTCAACTAGTAATATTTTATGATAAAATTTTTTTAAGATCACAAGTTTGATTGATCATACGTGAAAAACATTGTAAACAACCTTTTCAATTTTTTATGACATAAAGCTCATCTTAGCACGTAAGATGTATTGAGGTCAATACGATTTTCTGAAATTTCCCAATTCAAAGGTTTTTGAATCTTTAAAGTTTATCAAAAAACCACGAAAGTCACCTCAAAATCTGGAAAAATGGAATAAAACGCGGCAACAGTTTTTGAGAGAATATTCTGTCAACTCGATATCCACTATGCTTCTACAGAAATACAAAGCAGTATTAGAAAGACGGCTAGTTTACTTTCGTTTCAATTTTTAAACTAGCGGAGTGGAGAATATTCACCGCAATGTGAAATATTTCTAATATAATTAAAACTGAATGCACAAGAAATATATTTGTAAGGAGTATAAACAATCTTCAGTAGAATCAATCTAAGCCTTAATTGTCTAGATGATTAAACAAATCAGGGTGGATAAAAATCATGATTTTTTTATTTTTGACAGATTTTTTTGATTTTTTTAAAAAAATCATGATTTTTTTGATTTTTATTGATTTTTTTGATTTTTATTGTAAAAGAGAAAGCCCGATACCAAAATTTTTTGATTTTTATTGATTTTAATGATTTTTATTATAAAAGAAAAAGCCCAAACCCCCCAGAGTCGATTAGAAAAAAACATATGTGGAGTTAAAGCTGATCAATAGTCTATAATAAATGACATATACTCAAAAGTGGTTGGCGCCATAAAAAAAGGTTTTATACCAATCATATCTACAAAAGTAGAGCATATATGTAAAGTAGGCTTAAAAAAATCGGCCAATGACAAGCAGTACGAGTATAAACCTTTTTTTCTGAGCCAATCACGATAGTGTATAACGGTGATGGATTTTACTTATAAAAATCCATTCCTTTGCATACATAGTCGCTTTCATATATGTATATAATTTTGGGCTTTCTTCTCTGTCTCAATTTTCATCGTAAATGGTAGAATTATACTTCAACTGCAAACTTGCTAAGAAAACCACAACCTTTTAAAATTAGCAACACTTAGGCCGTCGTCCCATCTGCAATGTGTTCGCAGCGGAGCGCAAAAGTTCTCACGCGAAATGTTGAATACCACCAATACGGGTTAAATTCAAAATATTTCATTTGCGACATCATTTGCTCTGCCGCGAACGCGTTGCATGGGATGTCGGCCTAGCACGTAAAGAAAAACTGGGATTTCCCCGAAATCGCTCACCAACTGTCTACGAAAAATTACTATATTTCCGAGGTTCCCCTAAATTGTTATACATATTATTCGTCTAGTGAATAGTGAGTAGCGCGTCGTGAAATTGTGCTATAATAGTGATACTGATTTGGTTTGCGAAAATGACTGGACGAAAAAAAGATCCTATTTGGCAGAATTATACGGAAGTTCGTGATGTAAATAAAAAGGGATCTAGGGCAGTGTGCAATGAATGCCATAAAGAGATACAGGGAATATCGCAGCGATTAAAAGACCATTGGAAATCGTGTAGCACTCGAAGTAAGTATTTTTTGATATAATTAAGTAAAATAAAACACTTGTTTTGAAAATAAAAAAACCCTTCCTTTAAATCTTACGTTTAAGTTTACTCGATCTTAATCGGTTTTCGACCATTAAAGTTCGGTCGAACCCTTGAGGAAGATCGAACGATAAAGGCCGAAAATCGATTACGATCAATATATACTTAGCAAAATTAAAAGGAAAGTTTCTCTTTTTCTCTTTACAATTAGAATAATTTTGCGAAAATGGAATCAATAACAAGCATTACTGTTTCATTAAAAAATATTACAATTATCTTTTTTTGTATCGTTTAAGGTCTTAGATCCTCGAATTCCTCATCAACTGGCAATCCGGAAATTCAGGAACCTTCAATTGGAGCATGTGCTGTAAGATTCAGACCCAGTAAAAGCAGAGTAGAAGACATTTCAACACCTTCATCACCTTCGAAGAACAAGTGCAAACCTCAAAAATTGTCAACATTTCTTGTAAGGACTTCAGAAGAGCTGAAGCAACAGTTAGACAAGCAAATTGCGAAAGCTGTATACGCTACAAACAGCAGTTTTCGGTGTATTGAACATCCTCAGGTTTTAAAAATAATAGAAATGCTGCGACCGGGTTTTCAACCACCATCGCGATTTGATTTGGGAAACAGATTCCTCAATGAAATTTATAATGAAGAGAAGCAGAAATGTTTGTCTACTGTGAAAGATTAGACAGTGAATTTGTCAATAGATGGGTGGTCTAATGTTCATATGGAGCCCATCATTTGCAGCTGTGTTACAACTGAATCTGGAGAGGTGTATTTATTGGAAAGCATCGACACATCCGGGAAACCTCACACAGCTGATTATCTAACTGAAATATCAAAGGGTGTTATAAAAAAATGCAAGACTGAATACAAATGTAGAGTTGCAAGTTTCGTGACGGATAACGCATCAGCCATGACGAAAATGCGATTAGACTTAAGAGCTGATAATGAGAATGAAGAAGGTATATTGACGTATGGCTGCGCTGCTCATATTCTAAATTTACTCTCTAAGGATTTGGATATTAAAGAGGTGCGTGAACATGTCGTACAAATTGTGAAATATTTTCGAAATAATCACTTCGCTGCCGCAAAATATAAAGCAGAATGTGGCAGATCCCTTATTGTCCCGCAGGAAGTCAGGTGGAACACCCTATCAGATTGCTTCGAAATATATTTGTCAGAATGGCAAAAAATTCTGAAGATATGTGAAGATAACAGAAATTGCATAGATAGCGTCATATACCAGAAAGTCACAAACATGGTACTAAAGAGGTCAGCCGAAGATTTGTTAAAAATCTACAAGCCAATTGCGATAGCGATAGATACATTACAAAAATCAAATGCATCATTATCCGACGTTGTTGAAGTCTTCAAAAAGCTGGAGACAACCTTTGAAGAACAGGATGCTAATATAAATCAGTTATCTGCACTTAAAAGAAGATATAAAATGGCCCTAACGCCTGCTCATTTTTTGACTTATTTGCTGGACCCTTCAAAAACAAAATTCCAGTTAACAGCTGAAGAAGAGGCAAAAGCTTTAGAATATGCTCAGAGTGAGTATACCGGAACAGGCCTACTGCCTTTAATAATAAAGTTCAAAGCTAGAACTGATCCATTTAAACAAGTTATGTTTGCAGAGGAAATAATAAAAAGTGTAAAACCATTACAATGGTGGAAATCGCAGTTGAGCACCATAGATAAACATGATCAACTAACTCCTATCTTGTACCAGTTGTTCACAGCTGCGGCCTCCTCTGCATCTATAGAAACGATTTTTTCCACATTTGGCTTAGTCCAATCGAAACTTCAGAATAGGCTCGGAAATGAAAAGGCAGCAAAATTGGTGTTCCTTTTTAAATATTACAATAAATAGTTATTTGGATGATTTCTTATTCATTTATAGTTAACCATAATTACTTACTTTACATCAATAAATAAAAACTGTGTTTGAAAAAGTATTTTTCTTTTATGTAACTGATTTGTTAATTATGATTCTAAGGAATCAATGAACTTTTATGAAAAAAATCAAATTTGATTTAAATCATGATTTTTATAAAAAAAATCACTTGATTTAAATCATTGATTTAAATCATGATTTAAATCAAATGATTTAAATCAATCAACCCTGAAACAAATTAATTGAGAAAAATTTATATTTCGAAATAATTTGTGATTTATGATTTTGGTACACTATTGCCACAGCTTCGTTACACTTTGCGACGATTTTTGATTTTTCATTATAACCTTTATTATCTTCTTCTTCGTATTACTACACTCCCTTTCGGGCCTTCGATTTCTGCAAAAAGCGCCTCCAAGTGTCTCGGTCCATAGACCGCATCTTACAATTTCGAAATCCGAGCAGCGATGAACTTTCTTCGTCGACCGAGTCAGACCAGCATTTCCTCGGTTTCCCCACTGGTCTCCAGCCTCCAGTTCTCCCTACGAATACTTTTTTGGGTATCCGTTGTTCACGTGGCCAGCCCATTGCAGCTTCCGTAGTCTTACAATCGTTGAGACATCCGGCTCTTCAAAAATTTCCCAGCCCCCAAACTCACGGCAGGTTGAATTTATGACAATAAATGCCTTAGTAGCAAAGACTCACTCAACTTTATTCCTAATAAAAATAATAAGAACGTACATCGATCTAGATTCAAACTTAGCGTTGAAATAAAGATAATATCCGAGACAGTACATTAGGCCAAATGACATCCTATATGCCGACTAAGTTAAGTCGTCTTTTAGTTAAAGCTATAAGTTGTCCTACGGAAGTCTTTTCAGTGCATTAAATGAATGTAAACATATCAGGAATAAAGTCGTCTTTTAGTAGTAGGTAAAAGATATTTTATGGATGACTAAGATTTTTAGTCAAGTCATTATTTCGTTTAAGTTTCAGATATTTTATGAATGTTAATGGGAAGAATCTTTGAGAAACTCTTAATAAGCTATAGTACATTTTTCCACCTTTGTTGTTTATTTCCAACTTTAGGGTTAGTTTTCGGAGTCACATTCCAGAGGCAATAAAACGTAGAAATTTATATGAAATGTAATTTTGAAAAATTTTCAGAACAATGAACAATTTTTAACGTATTGTATGTACAAAAACTTGAAATACTTTCGGGCAGCCTCTCACACATTTTGCGTTTTCGTTAGCCGAATCTTTGAAAGGACACATAAGCTTATATGAGAAAACACTATTTTACAGGAAATTTTATGTGAATTTAGATCTAAATAAAATGTTCAGTGCGATGCACCGCTTTGAAGATATTGTAGTAATCGAGCCAACTGCCGGAAAACCGCATAACACTGTTCCGAAATTTCAATTGCAGGTTTGAAAAATTTAGTTACTCAAATTTAAATTTTTCTAAATTATAAAATTTAGAAAGAAAAAAATTTAAATTTTTTATTATAAATATAAATTTATATTGTTTTTTTATACAATACATTAAACATAAATTTTTTCTTTGCATTGATATTCTTTATAATATTTATCTTTTGTTATGATTTAAATTTTCAATCTATTACTATTTATTACGCAAATCTGCAAATTGAAATTTCGGACATGAGAACACTGATTCAGTGCATCCCATCCATGTATTGCATTGCCGAATGCAATCTTATTCGGCTGAGCTAGCAGCTGATTTCGATTTACAGGTGCGGCACAGAGAAATTATGGGAGATTTGGACGGATCGGAGAGTCTAGTAAGAACGGTCCCCACAAACGTGTCGTAGCTGTCCAGTTCGAATTCGCGATATTCTTCCCTATCTCTTTCGGTAGACAACTTTAGGAGTTGTCCTGTGGATTCGCACGATAAAAACACAAGCAACGTGTTACGGGGAAACTGAGATTCCGTTGATGTGGTTGAAAGATACGAACGGAGCGAAGTGAAGAAAAAAAGAAAATTTTTATATGTATCAAACCAAAATGAAAACGGAAAAAACGTACAATCAGATATCTTGGCGAATATCGGAATAAGTGAATTGATATCAAATCGGCAAATGTGGAAGGCGGACATGAATTGACCCATATCAAAGTGACACACGACCCGAGCGAAAATTCTTCGGTGGTAGCAAATCCCAAAAAAGATTTTCTCATTTGAATTTTTCGTCTATAATCAAACCATGCGATAATCGATTCGATCGCATATTGTGGATGTGTATGTCTTCGTACGTAGCGCGGGGTGTGTAGCGGGACAGCGGCGCTCGACCTGATAATAAAGTTTATTTTGATTCCCAGTATCCAGTGACGTATAAACAGTTCCGTAAATAAACACATGATGCCAGAAATGCGAGTAAAAGTGTTCCGATTGGATTGAAGTGCAAGTGCATGTTCTCCTTGAACTAATTCGCTGAGTGCATTCTTGTGTTGGAGTGAAGCAGGGAGGGGAAATGGCCGAATAGAATTTGCATCCTGTGTGTTCGGATCGAAACGTGGACCAGTGAGTTTGGCAGGAATCGCAACAAACCGATATCCTCCTTACCGTAGAGGTTTCAACGATTTCGGAGAGCACTGATTGCCAGATTAATAGCACAGTTTTGGTAACACTTTGACGACACAGTGTTATGGTAATAGAAACAAAACCAGCAAAAACAACAATAACCAGAGATAAAAGTGAAATTATCTTTTTAGTAGCGTCATTAGCACTTCTCAGCAACTGCCATTGCTTGTGATTTTTAAAAACATGTGGAATAATAATAAGATCAGCACTCAAGTAGCAAAATTAAAGTGACGACTGCCAACTTTTGGACATGATGATGAACGTGTTTTTAGTTTTTCAATAATGAATTAATAAAGCGTAGTTCTTTAGATTTGTAATTTGATAAAATAATCGGCGAAAGTATGTAACTACCTGCCAGGTTTATATGTAAAATTCCTTGATTAAATTGAAATTGATTTTGAAAAGGTGGGAAAATTATTTATAAGCAGTGTGCAATATAAGTGCTAAGTATAGTATATAAATTCACTTTATATTTCAAATATAAATTTTTAAATATTGTTGGAATGTTGAAAAGTATTTTGAAGTATTTCGTATATGGAACGCGGACATATATTGTGCTGAGAATTTAAAGAGAAGTACAAAAAAATAATGTTTGGTTAATTTGGAAATAATGTTTGCAATTATAAATGATGATCTTTAAAGAACGATTTTTAATTGTATAGCAAGAAGAAAACCCCACAAAGTAAATAACCAAAAGAATATTATTACTAGTTGAATAGTTGATTAGGAAATGGGTAGTTAGAGGTTGAACGAAAGTTATAAAGGGGAAAGTAGTTTGTGCAATTCCAAATGGGTTTTGTATTTTGATATGGTTGTTGTTATTGAAATGCAAAATTTGATTTTTGAAAAGGAAAAGAAAAATAAAGAAATGTTGAATCGTTAAATAATACATTCAGTCTTTCCTTTCCCTGCGAACCTAACCAGGTATGGGACCCGCAACGATAGCCGGCCTCTTCACTATAATGAGCTAGCTATCAGGCGAGCTCTCCCCTTGTGATGCGTTTCAGGTGTTCTTGCCCGGGTAAAGTGGTATAGTATTATGTGATTTTATCGCATAATACTATAAGATAAATTGGCCACGTTTATGTTTCTCATTTAAGGGAAAAATTCATACAAATTATGTTTGTATGAGTTTTTCACTTAAATGGGAAATATATGGCCGCGTCTACATTTGGATCTTGATCCGGTTGGGAGGGTGCGAGGGGGCACCGCTTCCACCTGAATGCCCCGCTCTTATTTGTGGGCCATAAGTATCGTCGGTAACGACGAAGTTCCTTTAAGTCCATCCGTTTTCTCCAGGCCCGGATCGTCCTCTGTGTCAGCGATTTGATAGCCCTTAGTAGGTTACCTCCTTTCTCGACTCCGGTCGATACTTATTGAACCCTGTTCCGAAATTCGTGGATGCGAAAAATGTTTTTGTAGTGGGTCTTGTGCTAGGGGGGAAAGAACCCGCCCCACGACATCGCAACGCTAGCCTGCCAGCGCATTCACGCGTCCCCAGACAAGGCCAAATCTCGGCGGATCGTACCATCCTTTTTCGCCGAGGCAGCAGACGGCCGCTGCAGTCCTTTACGGACATTTATATTTTAACTACTTCACTACAATATGCGGCAAAAACTGAAAAAGGCCTTTTTGAGCACCATAAGTTTACTAATATTGTGTCATATTCTTGAGATACAAAGAGATCAATGTAAAAATACTTCGTAACATAGATTCTATTTAGCTTTAATTTTGGGCGTATCTACTTTCGCTGTAAGACGTACCGTTTTCAAGATAATTGGCAAAACCCTGAAAAATTCCTTTGTGATATGTTTCCCATGATCACGGGCTCATATACTAGAGAGGGGGAACAAAGGAACAAATGCAAATACACCACTAACAGGAATTTTTACCAGCTTTAATTTTGCTCATAATCATTTTCTTCCTACGATGCACCGTTTTCAAGGTAGTTAAAAAAACTGAAAAAGTATTTTTGAGCTCCATACGTTTTCTATTCTATTATACTATCTAACATATGTTTTGATCAGCTTAATTTTTGGTCATAATAGTGTTTTCTCTGCGATGTACCGTTTCCGCTTTAGCAAAAATTGGAAAAAAGTGAAAGAATCGACCTGTGAGACTCCTTTCATTTCCCGCGGGACCTGAACTACAGTAGACTTTATGCAAAGTTAGTCAGGGACCTCTCTCTGCACATTTCGGAAACTTTGGAAACTTTGACTGAATGACGACTTAATTCAGACAAGTTTGCAAAATAAGTCCTTGATTAATTTTTAAGATTCGTTCTATTATCTAGTGTCAGCCTCACTGGGATTCCGTTTGTCTTGAGAACATCAAATTCAAGCAGTATAGGTTACGGATAGTACTTAGATGGGAGCCTAAATATTATATTTACTTTTCTAATATGTCACTAAAATAAGCCGAGTAAGAGATGACAAAACATGATCGACTTAAAGTCGAAACAAAAAGACGTTGTACTGCGGGATATAAAACATCCATTAGTCAGTTAACCTTTTGCTGACAATAAACCTAGTCTTAAAGATATCTATATCGACAATATCTTTGTACTGTCTGGGATATATATCATTTCGGAAAAAAACATGGTAACTCACTGATTTAAAATGGAAATGGAAAAGATTTGTGATGCTCATAGTTCAACGGTAAACCTACAGAAATAAATTCGCTTCCACAAATAAGCTATGAACCAGTAAACTGCTACTGTAGAAGTGAACACACTAGTCAATATACCACTTGCTTCGGCAGTGACTTTTCTACAACGTCGTATTTTCTAATACCACTGAAATAGCATAAAATGCAACCAAAGGATTTACGAAGCATTAGATAAGACTCCAAAAGCTTAATGGACTGGACACGAACAAAAAATGTAAATGTAACTAGGAGCCAAGTAGATATTCCTCGGAAATTTCAGTTAAATCAATCAAACGCTAGTCCGATATTCTTGAAGAAAAATCTGTCGATGGATCGAGACAATTGGAATTTCCTCTGAGTTAAAAAAGACAATGACTATAAAAGCAACTAGCTTATATAACTTACCCCTTACCCTCCCGCATAAGCAAAGGAAAATTTTGATAATCTCTCTAAATAATACCCAAATTTAACTAAATTTAATTTCAGTTTTTTGTTTTTTTTTATCCCTTTCTATTCGATCAGCCATAATCCAAACTAACATGAAATTGATCTTGCAGTTAGTGTGGAAAAATGAAAATTAACAAGAAAAAGACAAAACCAACTTTTTTATAAGTCACCCCCTAAATGGGGAGACCCCCTCACAACACTCTGAAATTTTTGCTCACCCTAAAACTTTCACTTCTGACTTTTCTGCAAATTTTGAAGACTGTCGTTTTTTCGAAGAAAAACTGCTGTGACGTACAGACGGATTTCAACAGAATTTTCCATTTTAATACAAAAGTGTGAATACTACTACACTCTTTTGGAATTCGATTAAAAATGTGTTTCACTTAAAAACACAGTTACATTTACGTATGTTATCGATACTTTTCAGCTTTTTTTCATTCCTACTGATACACAAAGATTTTATTACCAGATATGAGCATCTGGTTTTCGCCAAAAACGCGTTCAGATCTTATATTTGCATTAACCATTAATGCAAAGATGTTTTATTTGCAAACCATTATTCTTAACAGATGTACTCAGTGCTTACGCATTGAAATTTTGCACGTTCTTATGTTTTATATTCATATATATATATATATATATATATATATATATATATATATATATATATATATATATATATATATATATATATATATATATATATATATTTATACGAGTAATATATATATATATGTATATATATATACATATATATATATATATGTATATATATATATATATATATATATATATATATTATTTTTCTTTTTAATTTTACTAGGATAAATTAAAGGTATTTCTTGAAATGTTTTAGAAGAAGAAAGATCAAGCCATGTTTGAAAAATGAATTCAGAATATACCAATAAAGGTTTTTCTAAAAATGGTTGAGAATCCTATTTTAGTATTAACATATATACTTCACTAAATATTCTTTTATTTTTACTCGCATTAAAATGTTAGCGCCAAATACTATATAAAGTAATTATTGTAATGAGCAGATACACAAAAATTTTTTATGAAACAAGTTGGGTGAACAGACCTACGCTCATTTCAGAAAGGTTTTGTACCCAACTTCTCTGAAATGCAGTCACCAGCAATGAATAACCTCAAGAAATATGTCAAAGAGATGAGCACGTTCAAAGGAAAATCCATTGTTTTTCTACTTTCAACGGTCGCCATTTTGTTGCAAACCAACAAAATCACTCAAATCATGAATTCTCAAAAATATTAATGTTGTTGATCTTATTGGAAAATTTCAAGAAGATCAAGTGAAAACTGCAGTGACTGATTGGATGGAAAGTCCATAAAATACAAAATCATGTGTTATTGTTGTTGAAAAAATCGAGGAAATTTGGGCATATCTCCGAAACTAATGAGCCTAAATTTGGAAAAAAATATACGGATAATAGTTCTTTACTCATAGATTACAGGAAAATTGATCGGAAGCCTATGGTCTTAACATAACCTCATAAATTTGTTAATAGTGTGAGTGAAAACCATTTGGTGCTTCATTCTAAACCATATATAAATTTCTTGAATTTATTCTAAAAATTGCATTCGATTAAAGAGGAGTTTGAGTCGAGCAGTCGTCGAGGCAGCACGGATCGAGCATCGAGCAGCAAAAGTTTTTCGGAGGTTTTCGGAGGATTTGTATGAGTGCTGAAATTCGGAGGAGAGTGGAAATTTCAGGAGTTGCGGAATTCTGGAGGAAAAATTTGTTTGGAATATGTGGAAAGGAGATAAAGCGCCTGGGCAAGGCGCGTAGTGCGAGCACAAGTGGAGTGGAGTGGTGAAAAGGAAAAGGAGTTGAATTTGGAATTGGAAACAAACGAAAATATTATTATTAAGGCTTTTTGAAGTGTTACTGTTTTTCTTTATAATATAATTATTTTGCTTTTTAGTCTTTCCATTACTAGATAATAAGCGTCTCAGTTTCTACTTTTTTTTATTTTCCCGCGACAGAATTCCAAGTTCTGTCTTGTGTCTTGGAATCTGTGGGTAAGGGAGAATGTAATGAATATGGGGAGCTCTTCGCCGCTAAATCTAGCTACAAGCGGAAAGCGACAAAAAACTTGCAGCGATTCTGCGAGAAATTGGGGGGGGAGGCATAAAAGAGGAGTTTATCCTTGACTTGCTTGCTAGTTGCAAGATGGAACTGCAAGTGCCGGAAGTCTCCAGTGGCATGGAGATGGATGAGGGTGGAAGTTCCACGGACAGTGGTGACGAGGTGGAGGCTATCGTAAAGCCGGAAGCCAGAAAGAGACCGATAGGATCTCCAACGCAGGAGCCCACATCAAAGGTATCAAAGACCCTTGAAGTGAGCGAGCGGGATTTTCCCCAGTTCAAAAAGATGATGAAAATAGCTTCCGCTAGTTTCTCGGGGACCATACCCAGGCCGGCTGAAAGGCCGGGCCTAGAGAGAAATAAAGGGAAATCGAAGCCCCAGCAGCCAAGCGTGGATGCTGAAACACGTGCACAGCTCATACGACGAGAATGATGTCGTGGCTGAGCTGAACGAACATCTCGGAGAAGATATCCTTTCAGCAAAAAGGTTCTCCACTATAGCCTTTGGGAGGGAAAAAGGACGCTTTCATCCTTCTTAGTCCAGTTGAAACCGGACTTTGAAGTCAGGAAAGCAATGGACATCAAGTTCCTATTGTACCAGAAGATACAATGGGAGCGTCTACAGAAAGACTGCACTTCCCAGTACTTCAACTGCCAAAGACGTAGCCACGTCGCTTCTAACTGCGAACTCGAAGTTAGATGCGTAAAATGCGACAAGCAGCATAAGTCCATGGAATGTCCAATCCCATCAACTGAAATGCTGAGGGACACCCTGCGAGTTTCAGAGGTTGTTCTAGGGCAAAAAAAGTTGAAGAGAGGAGGAAGAACATCCAAAAGAAAAAAGGGAAAGGAGGGATTTCATCACCGCCTCTATAAAAAATACTGTACCTGAAGGGGTCTCGTACTCTAGCCTTTTGCAAGGTGCAAAGAAGCAGCCTGCACCGCAGCCTATACGGCAACAAAAACAGCAACCAATGCAGAATGACCGAAATACGGTTTTGAGCACTGACTGCCAACAATTTTTCGGGTGTGACTTGTTCACACTCATTCGAACAGTGGACTCTTTTATCCCCCCCTATAAAAAACTCACTAAAACTAGTGAGAAAAAAGCTGCGTACTTAGAATTCGCCTTTAAAGTATTTTGTCGTGATGAATTCCATTAAACTCTCCATCCTCAACATATATTCACTAGCTCCACGCTATAAAAGGAATTTTGTTCAAGAACACTGAAACGCCCATATACCAGACTTCTTATTTATATCGGAAACAAGACCCAAAGAAAGACACAGAGTGTACCTAGGGAAATACAAGATCATCAGGCGTGATGATCCACAGGGAAGTCTTGAAGTTGCTATGGCTCACAAAGATCACCTGAAAGTCCAAAGGCACTGCCTTCCAAGTCTGAAATGTATTGAAACAGAAATAATAAGCTCCATGCTGGGAGGGCGCACTTTTGCGTTCGTGGGGATCTATGTTCGACATGGGTACTCGGTAGGGAAACTCATTGAAGACTTGGAAACAGTGCTTACTCTGTGCAAAAAATTCGATTTCTATGCCATGGGAGGTGATTTTAATGCGAAGCATCCCTCGTGGGGAAATATCGCATCTAATGGCTATAGAACACCTATCTCTAACCGGGTTCAATCAAATATGGATCTCATACTGATTGCCCCGAAAGAGCCTACCTTCCGCCGAAGCTCGTCTATTATTGACTTCTTCATTGTGCTGCCAATCTAGTAAATCTCTCCCACAGTTGGAAGAATTTCGAGTGTGGAGTTCTTGACGCCGAGTCTGAACATCTTTTGGTCGAGCTGACCTTGAGAGTGAAAAAGGGTGTGAAACTTGAGGTTGCAAATCCTTAACTTTTCATTCCATACAAGCGAATCGATTGAACAGCAGTAAGTGCTGACCATGATGGATAATTGAAGGGAGTTTCGATCAATAGATTGAAAAATCTTTCTATTCCTGCGATCGATGAGGGAGTAGCTTGTATAAATTCAACCCTGGATACGGTCATCTCAAAGATTTTCACTAAGAAATCCTCGACGAATTTCTTTTATCGAGATTTACCGGAAGACATCTTGGAGCTTCATCGTAGACGCAGTCGGCTTAGAAAGCTACTCGCAAGAATCTACCACCGCAATTTAAATATGGTCAACTGGGAGTATGAACGTATTGTGATTACGTCTCTTAACCGAATGATCTCGAGGAGAACCACGGCTTTTGCTAACGAGCGATTTGAACAGGCCCTGGAAAATATCAAACCAGGTCCCTGTATGTTTTCGCACATCAATAGGATAACGGACAGAAAAAGGCTGCCCGGGGTCCTCACTTATGATGAATCCATGCTCATGGATGACAAAGTCATCGCTGACTCTATCGCAAAATATTTTGCGAAAGTTATTCAAGAAGAGAAAGCAAGTGAGGACTCCTGCGTTACTTTGTTAGTGAACAGCACCACAACGAATTTTGACAGGGACAATTATCAATTGTGCTTGACTCGGTTCTCTGTTTCAAATCCCTCCGACGCACCTACTGGCCATGGTCTTTTTGTCAGTCCTGAGGGACTCACTTTGTTGGCACTGGATCAAAATTCCAAGAATCAGCAGAGGTTGATGGAATCTCCAATTATATGCTTAAAAGGCTTCCCCATGTTTTCCTTGTTCTCCTCGCGATCATTCTAAATAACTGCATTAACATTTGCTACTTCCCTCAGCAATGGAAATGTTCAAAAATATTCGCAATACCCAAGAAGTGTAGTCATCTGAGCACAATTTGCTAGGATGCGGCTCCAAAGATATTTGGAATCTTTTACTGCATATTCTCGGAAATGGGGAATCAAGGTAAATGCAACGAAAAGTGAATTAATTGTGTTTAAGGACCCGCACAAAAACTTCGGTCTTCGTGCAAGAGGCATCTGTGACTCCAGGATTAAGTTGAATACGGTGATGCACTGCTCTAGGCAAACGAAGTACTTGCGGGTAGTTTTCGACAGTAAAGCTAACTTTAGTGCTCACGTTGATAATATTTTGAAAAGAGTGACTTATGCGTACCATATTCTTTTACCTCTTTACAGGAAACATTCGACAGCGAGCCAGCGAGTCAAGGTTTTGGCCTATAAAACCTTGGTTCGTCCGATCATCACATATGCGGTGATGATATGGATTGGAGCTCCGAAAACAAAATGGGGCAAGATACGATTAGTGGAGTGAAAATTCCTTCGGGCTTGCACAGGCCTATACAGACGGGAGCACGGACGGTCTTACCCCAACGAGGTGCTGTACCAGGAGACAGGAATGGAGCCGGTAAAATCGTATGCAGAAAAGCTGGCGGAAGCGGGAACCAGGAGAGCCAAGAAGCACAAGGAGGGAGTTGTCAGGAGAGCGACGGACAACCGCTCTATGGACGCAGCGAATGAGTTGTTTTTAAGGTAGTCTTAAGGAAATAATGTACTTAATTTTAAGAAAATCAATTTTTAAAACTAGTTGTTAGAGCAAATGATTTTTACAAACTTTTTTTATAACAATATTATATAATTATAATATTAATGTATGATAATGTTGTGGGTGTCAACATTTGAAAGTTTTTCTTTTACCAAAAAATTAATATTATAATGTAATTAAAGTAAATTATTATTGAACTCCGGGAAAAGCCCTAAGGCACAACCCGCATGAATATTGTTAGGTTAAGCTATTGATGAATTGTATATATGTAAAAAATGAAAAATCACCAAATAAAGATCTTGAATCTGAAAAAATCTTGAATCTGAATCTAAAAATTGCATTTAAATGCGTAGACAATTTTATCAGCGCTGAAAATGATGATTACAGCAGGAGACTTCAATATTCATATTAAGGACGAATCGAATGAAAAATCAATGTAGGTACATTCTAGCAGTCAGTCTTAGCACACATATACTATTCACAAGTATGCAAGACAGAATTTAATAATAGATAATATATAGTATTCAGCATCCGGTACTAGACAATTAAAAATTAAAAAAAACTGCCAGATTACAAATTGATCATACGGAACCCTCTCCATGCGAATTTAACTCGCATTTGCCCGGTTTTTTTTCTTTCTTTCTGTAATAAATTTCAATAATTATATAATGGACGTAACATAAAATCAAAAATAGTCTTGTTAGCGCTATACACTGAGGAAGGCGGCAACTGGGTTTCGAAATATCAGTATATAGACTAATAAACGATTTTCTATGGTTTAAGGAACAAAAGTCCTATTATTTTATTCAAACTGACCATTGCAAGAGTAACCAATCAATGAAGTGTTATTATTTCATAATTTATCAATTTTAAACAAATCTTAACCCTTAAATAACAAATCTTCTCTACAGTATTAATCATGGATTCCATGTGAAGAAAAAACTAATGAATAAAATGCATTTAACTGAAAAGCTGTATAAATATATACAATTGCGTCAGCTTATACTTGTGCTAGAAAGTTTGAATTTATAAGCACAGCAGAGAATACCTTGATTTCACTATCATTTCAAGGCCTTAATGCATCAGTAATTTTCATTTTTGTTCACTATACCAATATAGAAGTATACTATACGTTAATAAGCATAAATGCTCTATTCACGTGAATCGCTAGCGATAAAATAAATTATAAAGTGAACAAATAACTCATCAGCTTCTTATGAGGTTGTTTACCCCATCGACTTGTATCGGGTGGAAGAACACTGGTAACATTCGATTGCATCATCAATAACCCTATAAATACATTGTTTAGTCGGTCAATATTGTCCTTCCTGCTCAATATCCTTTACTGATTTTAATTTATTGATTGCAAACATTGGAAGCTACAACTTATGCTCGATAGTAGGATAAATGCAAGAAAAATAAATAAGCATTACGATAATACCTCTCAACTAGTTATAACTTGGAGCAAGAGAAAAAAATTAATGAAAATGAAAAATTTATTAGACAAATTATTCTAATTTCAATTTCTTCATTCGAAACTTATATAATTAAAGAAACTGTTATTATTTTGATAACGTAAATCTTCTATGATTTTAATAACATAATAAACTTTACGTTACATATTTTACATAATCAGGAACATGTTGCAAATCATTGAATACAAAATAAATAATAGCCCAATTAATGAAGGTTTTTGTCGGAACTAATTAGGAAAAATCTGAATTTTTTACATGTCATAAAACCTTACGAGATATGTTTTCTCCAAAAGTCCCCACTTATTCCTTTGTGCTTCACCCCCAACCCCTCTTTAAGTTCAAAATCTAGAGTTTTAGTTTACCGCTTAAGATTTCTTTAAGTCTGGTCGTTGCGAATGAAATTTTTTTAAATTTATTCCACCATGTCCACTAAAAATATTTTGTTTTCATAAACTTTTGGCTAAAATTAATATTAAGGAAGCTTTAAAGGAAGAAATCCTAAAATGGGTTTTCAAAACATAAATTTACTTTTTTTGACGAAGTATTTAAAATATCAAAAAAAGCTTTGACTAAAGCTACAATCCGAAAATTATAGAAGCATATCACTACTTTGTACGGCGTACAAAATATTTTCAAAGATCTCAGAAAATAAAATCGGATCATACGCCAACAGTATTATTGGGGAGTATCAAGGTGGTTTTAGAGCAGAAAGATCAATAACAGACCAATTGTTCACAGTCAAGCAGGTACTTGAAAAATGCTGGGAGTTCAACATAGACGTACACCAAATTTTCGTTGACTTTAAGCAAGCATACGACAGTATTGATCGTAACGTACTGTACCAAGTAATGCTTTGCTTTGGCATACCAGCCAAATTCGGCCGTCTTACCAAAATGACAATGACGTCGACGACCTCCCAAGTCCGCATCAATTACCAAGTCACCGATGCCTTTGACACAAATATCGGACTAAAACAGGGAGATGGGCTGGCCCCATTGCTATTCAATTTAGAGTACGTCATACGGAAGCTACCTGTCGATACGCGAGGTACATTAGTATACAAGTCGAGCCAAGTTGTAGCCTATGAGCACGACATCAACATTTTGTCACGATCATTAACAACTGCCAAAGAACTCTTCCTGAAAATCGACAGTGAAGCAAAACTAGTAGGGCTACAAATCAATGAAAATAAAACAAAGCACATGACGCAGTCGAGAAAAAATACCTCAAATACACAAAACATCACACTTGGCGACTACAGTATCGAAAATGTGAGCGAATTTGTGTATTTAGGCGCTAAAATAACGAAAACGGGCAATGGAAGAGACGAAATACGCCGAAGAATACAGCTCGCAAATAAAATATTTTATTCAGTTTTGACGATCTTGAAGACCAGCTGCATACACAGGAAAACAAAGCTCCAAGTATACAAATCTGTGATAAGACCTGTGTTATGCTATAGGTGTGAAACATGAACCGTAACCCAAGCATCCGCAAATATATTGAACGCCTTTGAGCAACGGGTCCTGAGGCGAGTAATCAGAGCGAAGCTAGACGAGGACCAATGGCGAATTCGATACAGCCATGAGCTGTATGAAATTTTGACAGGCCGTAGGTCTCAACGATTATAAGACAGTGGAAGTTGCAATGGGCTGGCCACATGAATCGTATTGACAAAGAACGGATAACCAAGAAGAGATTCGTTGGGAGAACTGAAGGCCGGAGGCCAGTGGGGAAACCGAGGAAACACTGGTCTGACTTGGTCGACGAATACAGTTCATCGCTGCTCGGATTTCGAAATTGGAGGACGCGGTCAATGGACCGAGAAAGTTGGAGGTGCTATTTGCAGGAAGCGAAGGCGCGAGAGGGTATGTAGTGCTGAGAAGAAGAGGAACGCTTTTAACCTTATATCGTTAACTTTAATATTTTGTACTGCATTGCTTACTTAAGTTGATCACTTACGCTTGAGAGGCCATTAAAAATAGTGCTTTCACGACAATCAATTATTCCAAAATCGGAACAATAATAAATACAATAATCCCTTAACATTCGCGGTCTTAACATATGCGGGTTTCGTTACTCACGGTTAAAAAAAATGAGGAAATATTTAACATTCACGCGACCAGATTTCATTATTTGCGGGAAACAAACAAAAAACTTGTGTAAAAAATTCAATTTCGGCATCGTATGGATTGGACCCAAATTCCAAATTCATTTTTCTTTCTTTTCAGTTTGTTGTAATCTCTTGTGGAAATTGTGTCGCGAAATGCCTCTGCTACCAAAACGTAAACAACTGTCCTAACCCTTAGTGAAAAAATAAAAATTTTAGACAAGTTACGTGCGAGAGAAAGTTTTGCCTCCGTTGGCCACTTGTTTAAAATAAACAGTTCGTTCGATCAAGGCAAAAGAGAATTCAATCAGGGACAGTGTGGGCGCTACTTGAGTAGCGTCATCAAAAAGAGTGTCACAAAACAGAAATAAAGTGCTTGAAGAGACCAAGCAAGCGTCAGGAATATGGATAGAAGACATGTCTCAAAAGAAAATGCCCTTAAGTTCAGTTTTGATCAGAGGACAGGCCAAAAACTGTACGATAGCATTAATGAAAATTCACGCTGTGGATTTATCTTCCAAGCAAGCAAAGGGTGGTTCGAGAATTTCAAGAACCGACTTAACTTGCACAATATCTAGTTAGTTGGGGAATCTGCTTCTGCTGATCACGAAGCAGCAGGAAAATTTCCAGTAAGTCTTCAGGAAATTATCAAGAGAGGAAGGTATTTTCCACAATAAGTTTTTAACACTGATGAAGCTGGCATCTTTTGTAAGAGGATGCCGAATCGAACATGTCTTTCTAAAGCTGAAAAAACTGCCCCAGGATTCAAGGCTGCCAAAGACCGTGTTACTTTACTGCTGTGTGCAAATGCTTCAGGGGATTGTAAGATAAAACCTATGATAATTTACCGATCCCAAAATCTAAGAGCACTAAAGGGAAAAAACTAACATCAACTACCTGTTTTTTGGAGGGCTAATAGCAAAGCATGGGTCACTGGTGCCTTATTCCAGGAATGGTTTCATTCCGGTTTTATTGAAGAGGTAAAAAAATATCTTACTTCGCAAAACCTGGCTTTCAAGGTGCTTCTTCTTATCGACAACGCTCCGAGTCACCCTTCCAGTTTAGTTGGGACTAATCCGAATTTAGAGGTGTTTTTTTTTGGCCCCGAATACATCATTATTACAACGACTTGATCAAGGGGTGATCGCAGCTTTTAAGGCTTATTACACCAAACACAGTTTTAAGCATATTTTTAATTCGATTGAATGCTGTTCAAATGAAATAGTAAGAGATGCTGAAAGATATTTAACATTGCCGATTACATTGGCGACATCGATGCATCTTGGCAGGAAATGAAATCTAGGTCAATCAACACTTGCTGGAGACAGATATGGCCACACGTGGTTGAAATAGAAGCACTATACCACCAGTCTAAAATGAGGAACATGAAATAGTCCGACTAGCACATCAGATTGGTGGTGAAGGATTTGACGATATGAGACAAGAGTAAATTAACGAATTACTGAATTTTCATGAGGAGGAGTTATCGGATGAACCTCTATTGCAACAAAAAGGAGAGGAAACTAAAGAATCTGAAGATGTTGAGTGCGAGGAAGAGAGCCGGGAAAATGCGGGTAAGTATTTTGGCTAGTTTTTATCAATTTGTTTTTCATTCAATATTTTGTATGCGGCCAAAGTTTTTCTTCAAAACAGCTCAGGGAAGCTCTAATCTTGAGAGACCAACTTGTTCAAAAACCAATCGATTTGGACCCATCTGTTAATCGAAGTTTGCGTTTTAAAAGGGATACCAAGGCCGCTTTAAATCCTTATGTGGAAATCCGTAAAGAGTTATTTCTTTCCAACTTTATCGAAAACTAAATGGAAAAAACTA
This sequence comes from Odontomyia ornata, assembly GCA_963969285.1. Taxonomy (NCBI): domain Eukaryota; kingdom Metazoa; phylum Arthropoda; class Insecta; order Diptera; family Stratiomyidae; genus Odontomyia; species Odontomyia ornata. The sequence goes on from OZ017740.1 coordinate 161,159,051, forward strand.
ACATGTCCCTACACATTTTTGTTATTTTTTAATTTTATTTAATTTTGAATAAATGTTTTTTTAATCTTGAATTTTATCTGAATTGTTGCCGTTGTGGAACGTAACCCCCCTTATTACATAGGAAAGTAGACTCAACATAAACGGATTTAAAATTCACGGCAGTTTTCAGAAACATAGCCCGAGCGAATGTTAAGGGATTACTGTACTTAAAATGTTTGATGACTTTTTTTTCTAACTGCCGGTCTCTGTTTTAAGGCTCCGTCTGCAGTTGAAACAAATATTTAAAGCAATCATTCTATATCAACTCGCTATTTAGTGACCCTGTGTTATTAGAGAACAAATAAATTGATTTCGAGTGATACTAGACGTGTTCTCATCTTTTGTAGCTTAAGTTTAGTTGTTAGAGTTTTGTCTGTACGTCTGTATGTCACAGCAGTTTTTCTGCGAAACTGTGGAAGCTACAGCTATAAAACTTTGTGGAAAAGACAGAAGTGATAATTTTTTGAAAGCTTTTGGGCTAACAAATTTTTCAGAGAGCTTTAAGGGGGGGCCTTCACATATAGGAGGTTGACCCTTAAAAAAATTTTTGTTCGTCATAGGTAGTCGAATGGGATATCATATGAAAGGTTTCAGTGAGATCTTTTTCTTTATTTTCGACAGTGAAATTATATTAGCTATCATTGAATTGCTCTCGGGGTCGCACATTGGGTTGATATCGGGGTCGCACATTGAGTTGACTGGTTCCCCAATAACGTGACATTAAATGCCGAGAAATGCTAATAACTGTAAATACATCTACACCTCTGCTACTAAATCCTACTTACACTTCCTTTTTGAGGGCGTAAGAGGGTGAAGGCGAATCTTCCACGCTTGATAACGGAATCAACGTAATAACCATGCCGCCGGAATGGAGGTTGGGGACGGGCTAACTTTCCATCCCTGAAAAACCTTTAAATGTTTCGAAACCTGCAGAATGGCCTCGGAATGGATTCGACTCACGGCAACGACCTCGCAAACGAAAAAAGGACTATGGCATTGGATCCTGGAATGTCAGGTCACTCAATTACCCTGGCGCTGTTAAGGACCTGTTACAACAGGCCAGTCAATATCAATTAAAAATACTGGCAGTCCAGGGAACGAATTGGACTGGAAACGATATTCAAGACATGAGATCGCACACAATATTCAAAAATGGGAAGCCTACTGGAAAACGAGAATTCGGAGTGGCCTTCATTGTGGACAGGTAGTTAAAATCGCACGTTATTGATTTTAAGGCAATAAACGAACGGTTGTGTGCGATCCGTATAAAAGCGAAATTCTTTCAAATCTGGCTGATTAATATTCACGTCCCGACCGAAGAAAAGGACGAAGAAACGAAGGAAACGTTCTACAATCACTTGGACAGACTGGTTGATTCATTCCCTACAAACGACACAAGAATAATTCTGGGTGATTTCAACGCTAAGGTTGGCAATGAGCTATCTCATCGGGGAACGACTGGAGGATATCGCCTCCACGATGAAACAAATGACAACCCAGCGCCTGATTGACTTTGCATGTAGCAGAAATCTAGTCATACGTTCGACTTGCTTCCCACATTGACGCATTCATAAAATGACCTGGGTATCACCGGATGGCAACACACAAAACCAGATCAATCATGCTCTGATCCAACAACGTTGAGCCTCGAGCATACTTGGCGTCCGTACATACCGAGGAGCCAGTTGTAACTCAGATCTTTACTTGATCAAATTAACCTATCGACGTCGTATGTCAAAGGCATATTCGGCGAAGACCAGCCCGCTGCAAAAATTTGACATCGAAAGGCTCCAAACAGCGTCTGTGGCCGAAAATTTCACGGAGGCCTTCGACAACTAGCTGGCTCTCATCTTATCAGACGCAACGTTAAAGACAAGCAACGAGCTCTGGATGGAAGTGAAAGCGGCTATTAGGACCGTGGCAGAACAGGCGATCGGACATCAAGCCCGGCACAAAAGGAATGATTGGTTCGATGATGAGTGCCAGAATGCGTTAGATAAAAAGAATCAGGCGTACAAAGAATACGTAGGCAGGAAATCCGGGACGAAAAGAGTTTAGCGAGCAACAACACAAGACAAGCATACAAAGTAGCCTGAAACGTGGTTACCAGCCGAAAACCACGCTCTTTCGTGATGACATTGACAATGTCATCGCTGATGAAACCAAGATTAAGGAAAGATGGGCATCATATCCCAAGAACCTCATTAATCCTCCGCTCAGCTCCACAACATCGGAGCCTATAGATGTCTGCGGAGAGCGTCCATTGGCCCCACCAACTCTGGATGAAGTTTGTTCCGCTATGAAAGCCAAAAACAATAATAAAGCGAGCTCATTAAATATGGTGGCAGTAGTGTTCATTAAGCTATTCACAAAGTCATCCAGCACATTTGGCAATAAGAACATATGCCGAAAGAGTGGAGCCAATCAATTATATTCCCTATCCACAAAAAAGGTGACAAGCTACAGTGTGAAAATTATAGAGGCATATCACTACTTTGTAGGGCGTACAAAATATTTTCAAAGATCTTAGAAAATAAAATCGGATCATACACTAACAGTATTATTAGGGAGTATCAAGGTGGTTTTAGAGCATCCAAGCCAAATAATCCGTCTTATCAAAATGGCAATGACGTCGACGACCTCCCAAGTCCGCATCAATAACCAACTCACCGATGCCTTTGACACAAATATCCGACTAAAGCAGGGAGATGGGCTGGCTCTATTGCTATTCAATTTAGCTCTAGAGTACGTCATACGGAAGCTACCTGTCGATACACGAGGTACATTACTTTTCAAGTCGAGCCAAGTAGTAGCCTATGCGGACGACATCAACATTTTGTCACGGTCGTTAACAACTGCCAAAGAACTCTTCGTAATACTTGACAGCGAAGCAAAACTAGTAGGGCTACAAATCAATGAAAATAAATCAAAGCTCATGACGCAGTCGAGGAAAAATACCTCAAGTACACAAAACATCACACTTCGCGAATTTAGTATCGAAAATGTTAGCGAATTTGTGTATTTAGGCGCTAAAACAACGAAAACGGGCAATGAAAGAGACGAAATACGCCGAAGAATACAGCTCGCAAATAAAATATTTTATTCGGTATTGACGATCTTGAAGACCAGCTGCATACACAGGAAAACAAAGCTCCAAGTATACAAACCTGTGATAAGACCTGTGTTTTGCTATGGGTGTGAAACATGGACCCTAACCCAAGCATCTGCAAATATATTGAACGCTTTTGAGCAACGGGTCCTGAGGCGAATAACAAGAGCGAAGCTAGACGGGGACCAATGGCGAATTCGATACAACCATGAGCTTTATGAAATTTTTGACGACCCGGAGGTCTTAACGGTTGTAAGACAACGGAAGCTGCAATGGGATGGCCACATGAATCGTACGGACGAACAGCGGATACCCAAGAAGTTATTCGTTGGGAGAACTGAAGGCCAGAGACCATTGGGGAAATCGAGGAAATACTGGTCTGACTCGGTCGACGAAGACAGTTCATCGCTGCTCGGATTTCGAAATTGGAGGACGCGGTCAATGGACTGAGACAGTTAGAGGCGCTATTTGCAGGAAGCGAAGGCTCGAGAGGGACTGTAGTGCTAAGAAGATCATTGAATTAGATCAATTTCGATATTTAAGTATTCCGTTAAAAGTTCCTTACATTCTGTAAATTTCAATAAAATTTACAGAGGTTATAGCCGTTTGAATGATCTCTGATTACAACGATCCTCTGATTCTTATAAAATTCTTCTCAATTTTGAGTGACGGTATGGTATGTGAGTTTTATTTCTATCGGCAGAAAACACATTATAAGCGCAGATGGCGATTTATGATTATTTTTAGCCTCATCAAGCAATGTACCCTCAGCATAAGTTTTTGACACTTTTTTCTGAACCAGCCAAATACACAAAGTATAACTTGCCCGATAATTTCTATTGATTTCCTTTCCTTTTTTTGTTTGACTTTAATCAGGAATACGGAATTGGAATGTGGAGAGTGTTCGTTCATTTTGTCGCAGCAATGTGTCGATTTGCTTTTCATGCTTTAATCACGTCTTCAGGGTTCGATACGAGTACAAAACATTCGGCAGCTTCTTTAACGATACACGATTTTTATCTTCTTGCACAATTAAATTCACTTTCGAGGTATCCAGTAAATCACGAATTTTATCCATATATTGTATATTTTATAGTAGAAGACTTTAATATGAAACTTCAAATTCATTTCGATCGGATAAATATGTTTGAAAAATATTGACTATTCGCGGTATTATACTGTGTTTATAACAATCACCTATAACATCTTCGATTGTATGTGTTTTACTAAACATTGTTTGTAAATATGCAAAATTAGTGCGTTATACGGGTTCGACCAGATTACGACACGACTGTCTTATCGAGCGATTTTGAGGAGCAAATATGATCACACTATTATAAGACTTCTCCAAGTATACAAATCTGTGATAAGACCTGTGTTTTGCTATGGGTGTGAAACATGGACCCTAACCCAAGCATCCGCAAATATTATGAACGCCTTTGCGCGACGGGTCATGAGGCGAATAATCGAAGCGAAGCTAGACGGGGACCAATGGCGAATTCGATATAACCATGAGCTGTATGAAATTTTTGACGAGCCGGATGTCTCAACGATTATAAGACTGTGGAAACTGCAATGGGCTGGCCACATGAATCGTACGGACGAACAACGGATACCCAAGAAGCTTTTCGTTGGGGGAACTGAAGGCCGGAGACCTGTGGGGAAACCGAGGAAACGCTGGTCTGACTCGGTCGACGAAGACAGTTCATCGCTGCTCGGATTTCGAAATTGGAGGACGCCGTCAATGGACCGAGACAGTGGGAGACGCTATTTGCAGGAAGCGAAGGCCCGAGAGGTGCTGTAGTGCTAAGAAGAAGAAGAAGAATATACACATATACAAATTAGCCGAAACGCATAAATTTCACCCCATCTTTGCAAAATATTACATAGTTTCCTCTCCAACCGCTCCACACAAGTAAAAGTAAATGAGAACTTATCTCTGCATTTCGCTAACGATACAGGCATTGCTCAAGTATCTGTATTATCCGCGATCCTCATCTCTGTCGATACGGTTGACCTTCCACGTCCCCCCGAACACCCCCAACCGGTCAAATTACTGCAACATGCATACGACATCATCTTGTTTACACCTTCCCGTAACTTCCTTTCACTTCAATCACTGGTTAATATGTACCTAGGCATAGTTGACACCTTTCTCCATAACTGGTGACTCCTCTTTAATCCCTCTAACTGCGAATGCATAACTATTAAGAGTAAAATACGACCCACTAAAAATATGTGTGCCAGCGCACGAAAGTTACCTCTTTATATTAAGGGTACAATCTTATCCATGAAGGAAAAGGTTATTTATCTTGGAGTCTCCATAGACTTCATCTCTCCCCCACAACTCAGGCACAGTCAGCTATTCCAAAATCTACTAGAGCCCGGAGTGCGCTCCAGCCAATCATCCACTACAATTCGCCATAGTCAATACCAATAAAATCATTATTCTCTATGACACTTATCCGCCCAATCCTTGCATACGGATTCACTTTCTGGTGTGATTTTTTTCCATCCGTCATGGAAGAGCTCCGCAAGACCGACAGGCTATTCTTTCGATAGTGCTCCAACCTTCGGAGATCTCCAGACTCGAGGCACTTCATCCAAAATCAGCGTCTATACGACGTGACCAAAATGTCACCACCAACCTCTTAAGATTTCATCGAAGAGTCCCTAACTTCAACAAACCCCTTAATCCAAGAGACCATGGCCATCTCAACCGACTTTTGATAACTGCGAGCACCCTGAATTGTTTTCCCAACACCTACGATATCTACACAACGAAGGCCGAGTTTTTAATCCAGGTGGAAAAATTACCCATAATAGGAAATACCTATACATTTTCTCACGCCCAATACCTCAAAAGTTAGTCCCACATAGCCCTTCTCATACAACCAGTCAGTCTCTATACACCATGTTCTCACCCTTCCCTACTCCTAATCATCAAATTCTGTCCCAAATACTAACAGAAAAAACAAACGATATACTTACAGGAACATCATTATGGGCCGAGGCATCTTCATCCGGGCACCATTTATCAAGTTATAGCCACAGGTTGAAATTTGATTTATCATATTATTAAGTTACTTCAGACACGAAATATTGTCCGTTAAAGTAAGATTAAACTAAGAGCTATTGTAAATATTAAAAATTGTAATTGTAAAATTGCGTTTAGCCTACATCAGCACAAACCCTCGAACTAAAAAGCCCTCTTTCAATTTAAAGCATATACGAGGGCGGTCCGATAAGTCCTTAGTCTTAAAAGAAAAACGAAAATTTTGGAAAAGCGGCGGCATATTCCTCAACATAATCTTTTCTTGGCTTGATACACTTGACCCAGCGATGCTCCACCTTCTTTAACCCGTCTGAAAAATACGTTTTCTTGATTTCTGCAATGTAAGCCCGTGTTGGCAATGACGTCCTCAATCGACTCAAATTTCTGCCCGGCGAGTGAAGTTTGGGAACGAAAAGAAATCGCATGGGACCAAATATGGAGAATACGGTGGATGGGGCAGCAGTTCGTAGCCCAATTTGGCCGTGGCGACGGCGGGGGTGTGAGCCGATGCGTTGCATGGTGGAAGAGCACTTTTTTCCTCGTCGATTTGGGCCTTTTTTCTGCAATTCGGTATTGAATCGGCCCAATAATTCGGCATAGTAGAGTCCTGTGACCGTTTTGCCCTTCTCCAGGTAGTCGATGCAGATCACACCTTGTGAATTCTAGAAGCGGTGGCTATCACCTTTTCGGCCGATAGGACAGTCTTCGCCTTCAGCGGACCACGTCCGCCGGGTGAAGTCGACTGTTTCGACTGCTCCTTGGTCTATGGTGTGTACGACGGTGACGAAACGAAGCAGAAACTCGTTCGGATTGCGCTTAAACAGCGTTAAACACTGCTCTGAAGTGTTTCATGGTTGCGTTTGTTGCCCGGGGTGAACATCCGCGGCACCCATCGCGCCGATAACTTACTCATGCCTAAAATTTCATGCAGGATATGACACACGTGGTCTTTTGAGATGCCTACTATCTCGCACACATTCAATCGGCGGTCTGCCAATACGAACTCGTGGATTTTTGTCACGTTATCCTCCGTGGTAGCCGTTTTCGAGGCACCTGGGCGAGCCTCATCGAAAACCGACGTGCGACGACGTCGAGACTCGTTAAACTAAATTTTTAAGGTCAGCATCTTGATTTCGCTGCTCGATATTTGCCTTCCAAAAACAAGAATCGAATCACCGACCGATGTTGCTTTTTCTCCATTTTTTTACAATCCGCGGACACACCCGCTTCCACACGCGGTCAAAATAAAACTATGAGTCGTATTCGGCTAAAATTTTGAAAGTAGCCGTCTACGAGAATGTACTACATGATAGTGAATCTCTTTTGCGATAATGGCGCCATCGGGCGGTGAGGCAAAGTTCTTATCGGACCGCCATTGTATATGGCATAATTTACTACATATTTCACATAAAAAACAGTGTAACATTCTTCTTGTAGGGTAGAAATTCACAATGTATTATCCATCAACCACTTACATTTTTCTCAGCGGCTAAATCAAACATATTTTCAACACCACAAACAACGGAACTTTTAGTAGTAAACAAACTTAATTTCACTTTCGGCGGTATTTATATTTGGACAGAAAAACTGAAAGGATTTGCACTTCACAAGGAGCCGGACGATTTTCTTCGCGCACTTCCTGAATTTCAACCCTGAAACCGTTTGGGAGCCCGTGCAAAACATTTATTTTCGAAAACTCCACGAATCTTTACACATCGATATACGAGTATTCAAGAAAAGTCCCTTTTAAACCAACGTTAGCTTCTCTGAATATTTCTTGTTATGATAAGTGTATGATGAACAATCGAACCAGCGCTTCCATTCCCAAAATTCAAAAAATATATTGCATAGTATTCTGTTGCAACAAACGCAGTTTTAAAACAATAGCTTTGAGCATTAAATTGTTCAGAGTTTCTTGCAATAATGAATTCGACAATACTAAGCGTATTCGTAATTTTTCGATGAATGGCAATACGTTAATAACTTGACTTCAAATAAAATTTATAAAACTAACAAATTTATATTTAATCTTATTCCGTTTGAAGGCAATCTTTTGGAAATAAGCATGTCTTGCAAATAATCTACATAGTCAAAGAATATCCTGGAAACCAGCGAGTTGCTAAGTAGGATATTGATAGTTCATAAATTTTTAGTTAGTTTAATAATTAAATATTGGTTTTTACATTCTTGCCGGTACAAATAAGCTGAACAATTTCCTTTTCCCTACTCTATCAAGTAACGAGTCTCATCAGCCCACGTTATTATTTTATATTTTGAAAAAAATAATCAAAGTTCAGAACGACTTAATTTACATACGAATCACACAAATGTAGGTTAAAGACGATTTTTTAGTATGAGTTCAAATAACACTTGTGGGCTGCTTATAGCTACCAAACAGCAGAACGTTTTAATGAGATTTCCAAAAGAACCGCCCATGAAAAAATATTTGGAATCTCAGCGGTACACTTTAACCATTATTGAAAATAATACAGGCTAATTTGCATTTGCGTATTTTACTTTTTTCTCAAGGCAAGCATTTAGATTTAGGCGAAACAAATATACCTCTACTAGCGTATTCATTACACATGAGCTCATGAATAGGTGTGTATGATACGAATAAATTTTCATCTTGTTGAATTCGACGCGAATTTCAAATTTATTGCGCCAACGGCCATATTATTTGCATATATTCGTACTATTATTCGTTCGGCGTGAAGCTAAGGAATGTGGTGCAATTAACAGCAATGTACTCGTAGGATCATTATTAAAGCTAAGTGAAAGCTGATGAAGAAGACAACATTCATAATTTCTGATATACCGAAATTAAAAATTTATATGAATCTATGATGCTTGCATTTATGAGTGCAATATGCAAGTAAGAATAATCAACACTCAAGAGCCATCCTCAAGAGAGCCAAGAAAAACGTACGAGTAAAGCCCAATGTACAAATTCGGCTGATGGATACAAAGTAAATAATTCATTTATGTTTGCTAATGAAAATTTTTTGCTTAGTAGAAAATAACTTTCTAGAACTAATTTCATCGCTATCTCTTGCTTTGTAGCGACAAGCTTTCCTTTGCAGATGATTACTGTTTTTATAAGGTACCAGCTGAGTTAGATTCTAATTACATTAGAAAACGTGTTGAAGAGATTTACCAATATTTTTGTCGTCCGAGCCACTATATTTCACCAATGAAAGGAAGCCAACTGTGACACACACACAACTAAATCGATCACGAGCTCACAGAATATCAAACTGCTACCAGCTTTCTTGGCACTCCTTCATTTTGTGACGCCGACTGTGAGTCGGACTGCTACCTATCTACCTTCAAGTTCTGATGTCGTATCTTCATGAACCCAAAGCAATCATTCCACATATGATCAGATACGAATTACACAAGCCAGCCTCAATAGAACAGATTTTTCAAACACGTTTTTTCAGGAAACATAATTTTTAAAACTTTGTAATATAAAACGAATTTGGTAGTCCGCGTGGTGTAGTGGTAAGAGCACTCATCCCATAAGCCGGAGTCTCTGGTTCGAATATTGTTGGCGACAACGTGATTTAGTTCGAGTGATTCTTCGGACGAACTATAAGCCCGTTCAGTTATGATACGTGCTGGTTTAAAATCAGAACATATCACAGCTGGGTGGACGGGTACACGGCCAAATCGTGATACTGACCGTATCACCTTGTGGAGTACCAACACATTCGGTCATGATAATGAGATGCACCAACTATCTCTAAGCGAAGGCCCGAGGGAGGCTGTAGTGCTACGATTTTAATTTAATTTTCGCATCGGACAGGGGGAATATTTCAACTGATCCTAGTTAATAACCGGACTTCTTCGTACTACAACTGAGGAAAAAATAAGCGCTTGCTCCTCATACAATACCAATCTTTACAAAGAGAAACCCTCCTCTAACGACACGCTGTAAGCACAAATTTAAGAAGCAACTAGCTCTTTCCTATCAGGGTTCAATGATTCTTATTTTATATTTTTTTTACTGACCAACCGCTCGTCCCAACCCACATGCCAGGTTAATCGTGAATTCTTCGCAAGCCTCGATGAAGTCAGATCTATCATTTGCGGCCTAAATAACGAGAAATCGTTCGGACCAGATGGCATCCCTAATCTGGTCATTAAGAAGTGCAGTGGGTCTATCGCTCACCCGCTTGCTATCTTAGCAAATAATTGAATTAACAACGGTTATTTTCCAGCCGACTGGAAATTTGAAATGGTCACCTTGCCAAAGAAAGGCTCAAATAGAGAAATCGAAAAGTTCAGCCCTATTTGTCTGATAGGCACTTCTATTTTCTTCCAATTCTCATGAAAATTAAAGGAATAGTGTTCAATTTGAATATGTTCAATCAGCCGAGCATTCAGCAGGAGTTTTTTGTTGTCCCAGCGCTCAGCATTTTGTCTTGGATCGCGGTTAACATGGCTACTTTCCCAACTCTCAATAAACGCTAATGGCGAGAATCGATGTTTTGTCTGCATACTATCGAAAGTAATTTAACAAAACTTATTGCTTGTATATCTTCTTTTCTTCTTAAAATTTTAATACTTCAACAAAACAATAAAAATAGAAAAATTGTGCGTAAAGCCACAAGGTATCAATCCAGGACAAGCACAAAAAGTTCTTGAGACCTACGCTTCACATGTAAGCTCAAATCCTTTATCTTGGCTTCAAAGGACACGAGAACAGCATCACAAATTTTTTCGTCCGCAATAAAAATACTTCCTCCAAATGCATCAAAATGTTCTACCATAACTGTGGTGGTATGAGAAGTAAACTCAGCAAATTTTTTCTTGACGCTTAATCATGCCCTTTTACTGTCCTTGCTCTAACGGAAACTTGGTTGAATAACTCCTTTCGAAATGAAGAGATTCTCGATAGTAGTTGGACTATATATCCGAATAATCGAGACTATCAAAGTACCGGGTTGTCACGAAATGGTGGAGTCCTAATCGCTGTACACAACTCGATATTGAGTGATCTCGTCGCTACGACCACATATAAACATTTCGAGCATACAATAGTTCGAATCAAACTTAAAAAATTTGACTTGTACATTGGTGCATTTTATATTCCTCCAAAGTCCCATGAGGTCGTTTACAATGATGCATGTGGAGTTATTTCTTCACTTGCTGGCCTTTCTAATGAAGAAGATAAAATTATTATACTTGGAGACTTTAATAGGCCCAATTTAACGTTTATAGTCGACGAACTTGATAATCGTCTCTTTCCAGTCAATCTTCTGGACGACAGTGATTACAAGCTTGTTTCTACGTTTTATGGCAATGATTTACAGCAAATATCTCCGACACCCAATTGCAATGGTAATTGGCTAGATCTTATCTTTACCAATGCTTATGACGATGTGGTGGTTAATCCAACCAGTGAGGTGGAAAATATTTTCTCAAACACCCTCCACCATTCCGCACTTTGGGTTGAATTTTCCACTGCTGAAGCTACAAACAAACTTTCGTACAATAACTTGATTGTATTTGATTTTCGGAATGCTGATTACGAGAGCATCCGAAAGCATATTTTAAATATAGACTGGACTGCCATGCTTTCAACGTTAGATATAAATGATGCAGTAAATTTATTCTATCAGCACATCCTTGACGCTGTTGAAAGACATGTTCCTAAAATCAAGAAAAAGGACAAATTATCAGAGCCCTGGCTGGATAGTGATCTTCCATCTTTAAGGAACAGAAGAAATAAACTGTATAAAATTATGCAAAGTAGATCAGATGTGAATGACGAAATTAAAAGAGAGTATAATGAGCTGTCAAAAGAATTTCAATTGAAGTCGCGCGAAGCCTATGAAGTATATGTTAATGTTATAGGTGAAAACATCATCAAAGACCCGAAGAAATTTTTTTGAGTTTTTGAACGTCAAGCGCAAAGCTCATGGCTATCCTAAACAAATGACCTTTAAAGGCTGCAGTTCTACTCTCCCTGAAGAAATCAGTAATTATTTTGCAGACCATTTTCAATCAGTTTACTGTTCAGCAAACAATTTCCATAATTTTTCACAACCAGACACAGAATGTGGGCCTGTACTGCAATACATTTTAGTTTCAGAGGGTGACATATCGACGCAATTGAAACTCTTGATTTTAATCATGGACCTGGCCCTGATTTACTTCCTCCATATTTTTTATTTCAATGCAGAGAACAATTAGTTTTACCTCTTTGCATCATTTTTAACAAATCGCTATCAAGCGGCTTGTTCCCATCATACTGGAAATCCTCCTACTTAACTCCAATCCATTAAAACAAAAGCAAAAGAGCGGTTGAAAATCATAGAGGGATTGCCATATTATCCACTACCCCAAAGTTATTTGAAAAAATTGTATGTTCCAAAATATCACCTTTTATTGAACAGCGTCTCAATGACCAACAGCATGGCTTCAGAAAGAATTGATCCACAACCACCAACTTAACAGTTTTGGTCTCTAACATCCTTTGTGCAATGGAAAACGGACACCAGGTCGACGCAATTTATACTGACTTTAGTAAGGCTTTTGACCGTGTCAATCATACGATTTTGTCTCATAAATTGCATTTGGAATCACTGGCTCCCTACTTCATTGGCTGGACTCGGTATCTCAAAAATCGGACTCAAACCGTTAAATTTCAGGGATATGTGTCAAACGGAATTCATGTCTATTCCGGTGTTCCTCAAGGCAGTCACCTCGCACCTCTTCTCTTCAACATTTTTATAGCGGATGTTTCTGAAGTGTTACCCGATATACCACACTTATTTTATGCCGATGATCTCAAATTGTATCATGTGATAGCATCCCAAAGTGATTCTTTGTTCCTGCAGGACAAAATAAATGCTCTATTAGAGTGGTCTAACAAAAATCTTCTATATTTGAATTTTGAGAAATGACAGGTGATAAGTTTTTTTTTCGGAAAAGTACAATTTTATTATCTGATTATCACCTCAATAATACAAAGCTTTCCAGAATCGATAGTGTAGTAGATCTTGGTGTTCACTAAGATAAGAGACTCCGGTTTAATTTGCACTAAAATGAGGTTCTCTGCAAAGCGAATAAGCTTTTAGGTTTCATCAAACGGCGCGCGAAAGAATTTAAGAACTTGTGGGTAACGAAAACGTTATACAAATCGTTAGTGCGCCCAATTCTGGAATACGCTTGTGTCGTTTGGAATCCGGTCTTCAATGTTCACTTAGAGAGGTTTGAGTCCGTTCAGAAACAATTCCTACTGTTTGCTCTGAGATCCCTCTATGATCCAAAAAATTTCCATAATTTGCCATCATACGATAACCGGCTATCCCTTCTCAATATGACACTACTTGCCTCCCGTAGAACCACATTATGCTCTTGCTTCGCATTTGATGTCCTTAGAGGAACCGTTAAAGTCCAATATCTAATCGAAAAAATAACCTTAAACGAGCCAGTAAGATTTACGAGTCATTCACCTTTGCTCGTAGAAAGTAAACATTATACTATCTATGGTGATAATGATTTATATTGTAAAAAAGAATAAAAATAAAAAAACTGTGATATTTATTTTAATAGAATGTAAAAAAATATACCTGGTTTGGTCAATTAATAAATAGAACTTAGCTATTTGACTAAACAGTTACTCTGAAATTAAGATAAATTGTCATAGTAATTACTATATACATACTCGTAGCAGAGCAAGTTTCCTCAGAAACTATAGAAGCTACAAACCTCGAACTTTGTAAAAAGGTCAGAAGTGATTTTACGAAAATCTTCAGAATTTTTAAAAGGGGAGTCCCTTTTATATCGAAGCGGCCCATAAATACTTTTTTTCAAAGCTTGTCGAGGGGAGTATCAAATAAACGGTGTTGATTCGAACTTTTAAAATCGGAAACAAAAAAGTTCGTTTTTGCATCAGGCGGGGAGATGTAAAATGTACGGAAAATTTGTATCCCTCCCTTCGCCGTTTGAGATGAAAAAATTAAGGAGGTAGGTCTTTATGAGTACAAGGGCAAAAAATAGCCCATAAATCGAAATTCAAACGATTTTGCTAGTAGCAATATGAGTTGTGAATTTTACGTTTTGCTCCATAAAATCTGAATTATATCTTTAGACTTCATAAAATTTAACAACTATGTATATTGACATAAAATTTCATTGAAATCGAATCATAATCAAGTGAGATATAGGCATTTCTATTATATGGAAATACGACAATAACAACAGCAACTAAAGATGTGATACTTTTTTTCAATATATGTTTCACGTGAAGGACATTCGCATTCAAAAGGTAATTTAACGATTCTTTTTGAATCCTCCAATTTCACTTGCTTGATTTTTTTAAGAGCAGTACTGTGAACGAAGCGCAGCTTCATATTCAATATGCAGCGTGCTTTGCCTGTTCGCGAAATCGATGCTTTTTTAAAGTGAACTTTGTAGAGCTCTATCACCTAAATTACATTTTATATTTGCAAAAATATTAGGAGCTATGCAATTGTTTCAAACTATTGTATTAATTTCAAATTTTACGAATTTTACAATTACCTTGGTTCAGGGTGATTTTTATTTTTTTGTATATTTGTCACGAACCGGAAAGTAAGAAAAGTAAAAACAAGTTGGGTAAACAGACCTACGCTCATGTCAGAAGGGTTTTGTATTCAATTTACAAAATGCAGTCACCAGATCGAATAAAATCAAGAAACATGTCAAAGACGATTTTATTGGAGAAAATATGAAATTCGAAGATCATACTATTATTAACAAAGTTGAACGAATTTCGACTTCTGAGGTTTTTGTTATTGTTATAATCATAGATATCTCCCTTGATAATTATTTCAAATGTCCATTCGCGAGGGAGGAAACACATTTTTCATGTATTTCCCCCCTGTGCCCCCACTGAAGCAAAAATTGACAGTTTAAGAACTGTTTTGAAAAGCTCTGATGAAAACTTTCATTTCATACTCATATCGGCTGCGTTTGATGAATTCTTTTTTTCAGTGGCCACTCTCCTGTACTGTTATCATCGATTAATAACCAATTTTTTCGAATACTAGAATGGTTACAAAGCCCTTTCGCTAGGAGCTCCCTCCCAGCTGCATGATTTTTTTCACTTATGAGTATTAATTGTAGATACTCATCTTCAGTCATTCATTAAATTGAATCAAATGTTCAAAGCATGCACCCTCAAACGTTGAAGTTGGGAAAAAATAACTCAAAATTATTCAATCTTCGCATTTAAAACAGCCACTCTTTTGTTTTACGATTACTGATACCACTAGCTGAACCGATTCTCAAAGATATTCATGATACCTATCATTCCCGAAATTTTCATGCAAGTCGTAGCAAAACTGTAGTGTCTGAGTCGGTAAAAAGCGCATGTTGTTCCATAGCCATATGTTGCCATAATAATAAATGCAGCGCATATCGTCCCATAGTAATACAGGAAAATTTAAACCGCTATAACTTCGCTAAATATGATTCAATCTTTATGAAACTTTCAGGATAGTTTAATCTTATAAATACACACACAAAATTTTCACGTGAAAAATTGTTAC
Organism: Odontomyia ornata; assembly: GCA_963969285.1. Lineage (NCBI taxonomy): Eukaryota > Metazoa > Arthropoda > Insecta > Diptera > Stratiomyidae > Odontomyia > Odontomyia ornata. The sequence continues at coordinate 161,174,799 of OZ017740.1, forward strand.
TTTTTTGGATCCTATGTAGAGAACGTGTAGGTACATTTTAATATTTATTATTCGTAAAAATTCGTACCGTCAAGATTATAATGCTAGACACTGAGTCTCAGTTCGAGGCCAACTGTATCATGACATGAATAAAACGAGGCGATAAACGTTCTTCAATTTTATTCAATATCAGGGAACATGGAATGCATTGGAGACTTCGTTAAAGCAATGAGTTGTATGATATAAATAAGACACCTCCCTATAACTGTCTAGTAGGGAAGATAAAGAAGCAATGGAAGCTAACAGCATATCTCTACTAGTAGCTATAGTTAAAATAGTGAAGGAATTCATAGAACTAGCCTTGGCATCGTGCTATAGATAATACTGACTTGTTGCTAACCGCTGGTTAAATGTTTTGATCGAAAATAATTTCTGATCTAGCACTTATCCTATGACGAGAGCAAAAACTAGAGTCAAATCACAATGAACTATGAAAATCATACATAACTTTTGGCAAATTGAATGAGATGAAATTTAGCTAAACGACGAAAATTTTTAAATTATATATACTAAGGAAGTATGGCGCTTGACCGTATACATAGTAACTGCGAATCGACCAGTCGAATGTGCCTGACATGTATCTTTCAGGTTATGGAAGATGCGGGGTCTCTTGGCATAATAGTAACAGTTGCGAACTTGGATATGTTAATTCGATTCCACGCAATTTGAATGAATAAATGTTCAAATAAACTTAAATGAGCGAGTATTTTTTCCAACACTGATTAGCATGGAAAATTGTGGTTTCGCATTGTGTTTGTGGCGAGAGAAAGAGACGGAGTGTATTAAGTTTTGCAGGAATCTTTCAAAATATATTTAAGGCTACCTTTTTAAATCGCCGTTTGCACATAGTTTCGGTGGTATGCCTAGTATAAAATAAGTTTATACAAATTTTTTGCAACTTGCCATAGATTTTGCAGACCAAAAAATGCATTAAAACGTGTATGGTATGTCCTTGATTTAGTCGTTATTTTCTATAATTTTTTCATGCTGTATACATGAAATTAACCTTGAAATATTACAACGGGCCATGTAGAAAAAATTAAAGAAAACCGACTACCCAAAAGAACATGAATCTGCCCTCATCCCGTAAGTCGAAGGGCCCTGGTTCGAATCCAGTTGATGACAACGAGATTTGTTTTGCGCGATTAGTCGGACAGACTATAACCCCGTTAAGTTATGATTCGTACTGGTTTCAAATCAGAACGTATCGCAGCTGGGTGGACGGACACATGGCCAAAGCGTGGTACTGACCCTATCACCTTCTCGAGTGCCGCAAAATTCGAACAAGATAATTTATTTATTTATTTACACTATTTTACAGATCCGTGAATCCAATTACAAAATAGGTAATGAAATATAATATAATATAATACATGCGAATGAACAAAGTTATAATAAGAAAAAAAAAACAAGAATATAAAATACTAATAAACTATTGGAAGCCAAGCAGAATATTATGCAATATGCTTTTAAAAGCGTTTAAGGAATATGGCAGAGGACCCAGCTGGAGCTCATTGTAACGACGTGATACGCGTACTAAAAATGAATAAAAATAAATATCTGTACGAGCAAAGGGCACAAAGAATATGTCAGTTGAACACGTTCTTGAGTTGGGACGTATAAAAAGCCTTTCCCGAAGGTTGGATGAAAGAATACAGTGATATAATTTAAATAAGCACCACAGGTCTAAGAATTCTCTCCTATTTTTGAGTGATGGAATGCTTAGGATCTGTAAGCGCTCATCGTAGGAGCTGTAAGTGAGATTATATTTGTAGAATAGAGATCGTGTGAATTCACGCTGTACAGTTTCATCAGCATTTGATAGATTGGTATAGTGAGGAGTCCATACTTGGGAGGCATACTTAAGGATTGGCCGGGCTAGAAGTACGAATAGACGGACGCTGGTTGAAATGCTAAAAGACTTGCAAGAGGATCGTAAAATAAAACCAGCGACACGTGAAGCTCTAATGGTTATGCATGAAATATGGATGTTAAATTTCAAACCTGGGTCAAATACTACTCCCAAATCTTTAAATTTGTCCACAAGTGCGAGCACCGATCCATCAATCAGGATAATGATCTAACTATCTCGAAGCAAAGGCCCCAAAGGAGCTGTAGTGTTAAAGCAAAAAAAAAGAACATTTAAGGGTGGAGCACAGAGTAGACGTCCAACAGGAAGACTTTGGACTCGATGGGAAGACACGATAGACTGACTGGCTGACAGCAGATTCTAACTAGGAATGATCAACTGCCAAACGAGCTCGCACAACCGTGGTGATCGGAGGAGATTAACCCTGGAGGCCAAGGCCCGGCTTGGGCTGTCCCGCCATAGATGAAGATTACAACGAATACTGATGCATCTCAACTCTTTACATCCTTTTTGAATGGACGAACACGTCTAAGAGCTTTGCTACAAACTGATGGGCAAATTATCAGAAAACAATGCTTTGCATTGTGCCTGAAACAGTTATATCTACATATTCAGTCTTGTAATTATAAAGCGTTAGCTGGTATATGTTAAAGTAGGATGTTTAAGTCATTTTAAGGCAGAATAAGTTGATTTTGCCAATTGTGAAATGATCCAATTAAAAAGTTTAGCTAATACAAGTACTTACAAGAGAAATTTACCTTGAATATAACTTGCAGATACAAAAACATATTGAGTTTGCATAAGTAGAAAAATTAAAAATTAACTCCCTCACCTCTGAGCATGGTGGTCGCCATCACCGTTGTGTATCTAAGTGTGATGGCCTGAGGAGAATTAGTGCACACGTCGAAACCACCTTCTTCTAACATTTTTCTTCTCTAATAATTTTTCAGAAAAATTATTATTCAAAATATGCAACTCATTTATATGTAGCTGCAAACAATTCCACAAAAAGTAATTTAAAAAGCTATCGGAGCCATCCGAAAGAGTGATCGATATCCGCGCGACGTTAGATAAAGCTTCAAATGTAGAGCAAATTTGTCGTATAGATTTACATTAAATTGATGTGAAAAGGGTGAAATGATCCAATTAAAAAGTTTAGCTAATACTAAACTAAATTTAAGGTGGAACTAATTACAAACTGAATAATTAAAATGTTTCAGTTCAATAAATATTGTATATTAGAATCTTTTGAAGATTATCTATACAGCTTCAAAAATGTATATTTAATATTTTTATTTTTTTTTGGAGAATAAAATCAGTCGCAAAAATATGAACATTTTGATTGTAAATAAAATCTACACGCAGACATAAATTGAAATTTGAATGTTTTTTTTTCAAATACTCTTCAAAATTAGTAGTTCAAGTGTATAATATTAAAACTCTCACTTGAATGAAAAGATACTTATTTGACATACAAATATTATCCAATAGCAAATCGATAAGATAATACCCTCTGATCTATCGCAAACAATTTTACTAAGCATTTTATCAGAGTTCAGGGCAGTGTAATATTACGGTGCTAAATTAACTTGGCCCTTGAAATCATAATATTTGTTCGAAAGAAAATTCATAGTGACACTTTAAAGTCTTCTGTTGAAAATAAAACGACCGGCTGCGACTTGGCGCGAAACGAAGCATTCAACAATGGATATATTAACGCACATATAGACATTGTCGTTTTCATTATAAAACGGAGAAAATAATCTTCCATTGTTTGCTCATTAATGCATAATGCGACAAAAGCTTTGTCGTTGACCGAAAACAATCATATAACATCAAATTAACAATTTTTCACTTGGCCAGTTTATTTTCAGCACACTTCTTAAATTACATTTTTATTAGATCACTTTGTGCTCCTTTAATGTGAAAGCAAGAAACTTCATTCCAAGGACAAGGAAATATCCCCGGTGTGGGCGCGGGTTTGTCGGTCCGAAATCAGAAATACTGAGTGTAAATAACTGAGAGTAAAGGTTCGTTCCAGGCGAAATTCGTGCAGGAAAACATGTGAGGCTAACGTGGGTTTATACATTACAAGAATTACCATTTCACTCAGATTGCGTATCATTACATTGCACACTAAAAGAACACAATCAGATGAGGCGCTGGCAGTTGCATTGAAACAAGGATGGATAAAGCTGCAGCTTTAGATATTCATGAAAATGAACCATACAACGTATTCCAGGGAGCTCTCAAGGACGTTCCAAATCTCATTTGTACACCACAAGCAGTCTTCTACAACGAAGCATCTGCAACTGAGCTACGAGAAATTCGACGAGAAGGGAAATATAAATAAAAACAAACAGGAATGAATAAAATGTCTAAGAAACGCAGGTTACTCATAAAACAAAAACAGACCAGTAAACAAAAAATTAAGCTCTAATAATGATTGATAGTGATGAATGCAATATTGATGAGCAATTTATTTTGGTATCATTTACATTACATTGATTTGCATGGTAAAAAGAGAAAATTACATAAATTTGAGAAGAGTATGATATTGCCTCTTATTTATTCCTGTAAAAAGTCAATTCTATCTGAACGTCAGAGAGCGCACAAAAGTCTTCGTTCAAATCTATTCCTGAAAAAAAAAATCCGTGCAACTCAGATTTCTTCCGTGATTCTACTATATAATAACGATGGCCCAGTGGGCGCGAACACGGGAGGAGGCAGACACTAGGCTAGCAGCATACAGGTCCGGCAGGAAATATCTTCGCAGGCTTATTAACAAGAGCAAGGCCCGATGCTGGCAAGATCTCGTGGACGATGTAAATAGGGATCCGTGGGGCCTAGGTTGCAAGCTGGTCATGCGAAAACTTGGTGCCCAACGGAAGCCCTGCTTACATGAAGCAGAGAAGATGGACGAGATCGTACGGGCACTATTCCCCACGCACTCTGCCCGTGTCGATTCAGCTCATGCACAAACACCAATAGAATGCTCACCTTTCACAATGATGGAACTGGAGCCGGCAATTCTGTCCATGAAAGCAAGGAAGGCACCGGGACCAGATGGCGCTCCTGCTGAGGTTTTGCAGCTTGTCTACAAGCATTGTCCTGACTTGTTACTCAGTATGTTCAACGCTTGCCTTTACGAAGGTGTAATTCCGGAACGCTGGAAAGTGGCGAGGCTCGTACTGATCAGCAAGGGGAAGGGAAATTCCGAGTTGGCGTCTGCATACCGCCCGTTATGTATGCTAGACACGGCTGGGAAAGTGCTCGAGAAAATCATCAAGGGAAGACTCACTGACGCGGTCCGTTCTGCCGGGGACCTATCTCCACGGCAGTATGGTTTTAGAGCAGGTCGCTCCACTATTGACGCGATAGCGGAAGTAGTGAGCGCGGTCCAAAGAGCGGAGGCTCACTGCCAGTCAAACAAAAGGGTTGTGTTGCTCGTGACGCTTGACGTCAGAAACGCCTTCAATTCCGCTAGATGGGCGGATATTCTGGAAGCACTGGAAAACTCTTTTCAAGTTCCAGAATATCTGATGCGGATTTTGAAGAACTACCTGACAGACCGGAGCCTGCTCTATGAGACGAAGGAGGGTCGGCGGAGGATGGAACTTACATCGGATGTTGCACAAGGCTGCATCCTTGGCCCAGACCTGTGGAACATCACGTACGACGGGCTACTGAGAATCGAGCTGCCGGATGATTCGCGCTTGATCGGCTATGCAGACGATGTCGCGGCGCTAGTTGCGGGACGTACTGTTGAACAAGCGCAACTCAGACTGGGTATGCTAATGCGCCGTGTGAGGGACTGGATGACTGCTCGCGGGTTCAGCCTAGCTTTGGAGAAAACCGAAGTAGTCATCTTGACAAAGAAGAGAATCCCTAGAGTAAGGATGATTAACATTGGGGAAGCACTCGTTGAGACTAAACTAGCAGTGAAGTACCTGGGCATTTTGATCGACTCGAAGATGCGTTCTGCGCAAATCAGGGCAATAGCTGACAAGGCTGCAGCGAGTGTTTCGGCTCTCAGCCGGCTAATGGCCAACATAGGGGGTCCCACCTCATCAAGAAGGAGACTTCTGATGAGTGCAGTACAATCTGTGCTGTTGTACGGATCGGAGATATGGTGTGAGGCTCTCAACAAGGGGCTGTATCGAAGGCGCTTGGCACAGGTGCAGCGACGGGGAGCGCTGCGGATTGCATCTGCATATCGGACTGTCTCGGAGTCGGCAGTGCTGGTCATCGCAGGAGTGATACCCATTGCCCTCCTTGCCAAGGAGCGCCGCAGAATCTACCTGCGGAGGAACGAATGCGACAGAGATGCTGTCGCCCACGAAGAACGAGAATGCTCACTCAGTGATTGGCAACAGTCCTGGGTGAGCGATACAAAAGGTAGGTGGACCGCACGCCTTATTGGTGACCTGAGGCCGTGGCTTAATCGAAGGCATGGTGAGACTGACTTCTATCTAACTCAGCTACTTTCGGTCTTACCTGCACAAGATTGGTAAGTCACGGTCTCCTGACTGTATATTCTGTGCTGGAAAGGTCGATGATGCCTACCACACATTTTTTGTATGCAAGAGGTGGGAAAGGCAGCGCGGTGACCTCATTGAAGAAATGGGAGATCTCTCTCCGGATGAATTCACTGGAGAGATGCTCACATCCGTTGACAAATGGAACTGTGTGGCACATTACGCTCGGGCAGTCTTTAAGATAAAAAGGAAAATATATGAGCGCCTGCAGGCGTCCAGGGCGGAGCGTCTCTTTTCTAGAAATCCCTCTCCCTTCCCCTCCTTCCGTTGGAAAAGGGATCCCTGTAGCCCGGTGGCGCCTAAACGCGTAGAGAAATGAGGCTTAGCCCGAAGTAATGTGTCAAACGGTTTCAGGCTAGGTTCTCAGATTGACAGGGGAGATGTTTAGTGGGTAGTCCAAGGGTATCCTCCATGGGAGTCCCACACTGCCAAACTAGGCGGGCGTAAATGCCTTCACCTCCCTACCACAAAAAAAAACTATATAATAACGATAAGAAACGTAAAGATATATAAACACAAAAGATAAGCTTTACAAAGGGCAAATCTACATTTGTCGATTTTATTAATCTTTCTCTGTAGAGGGATCTCAATTGAATTTAGCTCCTCGTCTTTCCTTGGAACCGGTATAAAATTTAATAGACAGAATCGAGTAATTAGTGAGATTTGTGATTAGTTCACGCTTGTATCAACAACAAACGGTATAAAAATAATTTCAATACCGCGACACCGCGACACCGCGAGTTCGGTCCCAACCATAGAGATACAAGACTGTAGAGAGGACAATCAACTTTTTTGTCCAAATTTCCCCTTAATTTACTAATACTTATATAAATTTACAACTACCAAACAAATTTGTTCAGAGATGACGAAAAGTGAGGGCAATAATTCATTCATTTGCATTGCAGTAACACATAATAAATTTAAAGTGGATTGTTTTATTAAAATCAATATTTTACAATTTATTTTGCTGAGGCTTAATAATTTAACAAATTTTTAATGTTAGAAAATTTCAGACTAAAATAATAGCATCCAATTTCTATACATTAGTTTTTTTGAATTACTGATATTGATGATCAATCATTTCACACAAAATTACTGGCAAAAAATCTAATCCAAGCGAAACATTTTTTGCAGCATCCGAAACTTAATAACGTATAGGAAAAATAAAATTAAAAATTACTTGCAGCGTCCGGAACTTCAAAAAGTAGCAAGCAAAATATTTCATACAATACCAAATAACAAAATTTTAAAATTTCAATTACCCCCATTAATATTTCCATTTGACTATTTCACTGACTCTTTGGAACAAACTAAACGGGAATGAAGCTGAGCACGAAGAAAATAGCACGAAAAATTAAGCCACGCCCACGTAAACAAACGGATGAAGTACTGACTGATTATCAAGAAAACGCACGTAGCTAACACTAACTAAATCAAAATGTTCGAAAAATACACGCACACTCAAAAAATAAAGCAGTAATTGCCAACTTACCTGTGAAAAGATGTTCCTGGCAACCGGCATTTCGTATCATTTCCGCACGTAAACACTATGCACTTCATTATGAGTTTTCTATGTTTGTAACTAGTGTCACTTAATCACTTCACTATGCTCTTTAAACCTCACCTCACGTATTACATGATATTAAAATCAAATCAACACTTTCGATTTGAAATTATTTGATCAAATTCGACGGAAATCCCGACGCGTAAAATGTTTACTCACGTCTGTCAGTCGATTTGACAGAAGTGCAACTTCGGGTTCAATTTAAGAGACACAAATCAGCTCAGTTGCTACGGATGGGGAAAATGAATTTTTAAGTAATGACTTGTTCACGCTAAGTGAGTGATCTCATACCATCAAAGGTTGCTTAATGAGTTGCGTCCTAACTGGTTTAAATATGAATTGAATGAATCAGAGTTAACGCTATCAATAATATGCCGCAATTTCCGTTTGCAGTTAATGTACTTTTATCAGTTTTGTCGTAAAACTATAATGAAAGTTAATAAAACTGAGCAAAAGCGTGACCAAACCTTAACACCAAATAGCTTCCTAACAGCAATGTAAACTGAGTGACAGTTTCTAGCCCGAGTGTGCCCGAAAATGTGCACAAATCTAAATATTAATTTGAATTTGATATTTATGAATTAAACAATTGATTTCCATCCGAGAATATGAATTTGTAACTTGTAAAATATGTGTATGAAGCTGACGTAACGAATATTTATCCCTTACGATTTATTTAATAAAAACTATATTAATGCGAATTTGAAAGTGAAATACAGTAAATTTTTCTAGCGCTAAAGATTTGCATTAGATTTCTAGGTAATGAGTCATTAGAATTTTGAACGTCATAAGTGCTGTCCGCACTCATAAATCTACAAAAAACCATAAATGACCAGCCTAGTTTAGTATATACCAATCTACAATACCCACGAAAAGAGCCGAAGGTGGTAACAGCTAATGAGGGGAACAACTGGTCAAATCAAATTGTTGGGACGCTCACGGACAGGCATTTATATGGTTACAGCCCCTCTAATATCTTGTTTCTCTAAGGTCCCAACCACCGACACAGCAAGCGGATCGTAAGGTTTCCGAGCACGTTAAGAAAACGGCTCTCGACCACGTTCGGTATGAATGTGTGTAAGAGGCTGATTGTCGTGCCATTAGTATTTATTGGAAACGTTGAATTCGTTTTTTGAACACGGGTACTGAATTGGAAAAACAGCATATCGCAGCTAATTTTTTGTGGCCTTGAAATTTAATTTGAAATCTAGGATACCATCCTCCGTTGCTATTATAAAAGCGTTCTTTCTCAGTTCCCCTTACGGTAGTCTCTGATTAAGATCAGCTTGTTGAAGCCAGAGGGCAATGTGCTTCTCGATATAAAATACCCCAACCGTCGCATACGCACATGTTCGCTGGTATTGCGTGTGTCGTAGTGTTTGAGTGTAATGGCCATAGATATAGAGAGTACTGGATCCTTAACCGGTCGCGAGAGCCGAAGCAATTGGCATTGGTTTTTATTTTTGCACTTAACTTCACAGATTGCGTGTACGAAATCGGCACTTTAGTTCTCTTTTCGTGTTCAAAACTTACGAATTTTTCATCAGCTTTGACACATGAGGTTTCTAACCTCTAAATTTACTGTGTTGTGAAAAAATGTTTGTTGTGTTTTGCACTTAACTTCATTCTATGTTTTTGCACCTAACTACATGACACACGAGACACGTTCACGTTTATAAAGTTTTTGATTTTGATGATCGCGTGTTCGAAATCGACACTTTAGTTCACGTTTTTTTTTCAAAAGTTACAAATTTTCATCAACTTTGACGTACGAGTTTTCCAACTTCTACGTTTGCTGTGAGAGAACATTTGTTGTGTTGTACTCAAACTATTTAACAAATGATAACGAAGGCGCGATCGTGTGCACGTAAAACGAAATTTTGTAGGTGTGCGTGGGTGTCAGTGGGGGAAGTGATTCTTCTGAAGAGAGGAAAGAAAATCTTCTCGGGAAACAAAGGGGAAGGAGAAGCAGAGAGAATCATGTAGATTCGAGAGCATAAAGTATTTATGTGTAAAACTTGCTTCCCACATAAAAGCGTACACAGATTCTCGTTGCTCATCCATTTATTTATATGTTATGTCTCTAGTAACGGCGATGAGGTTTTGAAAGTGTCTACTGTCGGGTAGGAATCTTCACAAAAAGAAACATAGGAGTAGTGCTGGTTATGGTCAAAACTTTAAACAAGAAACAATTAAATAGAATCTTATCAGAACGGCCAGATGCTTGCAATACTTATCTGAATTATTTAGTACTCGCTTGGATATTGCTGAAGCAACCGACTTTCTTACCATGCTGTGAAGAGATCAAGATGCCAGCCGCGGTGGCCACACACTCGAAATCATCTTTAAATATTAATGACAAAAACATTTCTTTCAAATAAAGCCAAATTCTTGTTTTATTTCAATTTAAAGTTCTACGTCTCTAAAAAAAAACACCCTATGCTAGTATGAACAGAAAACATTTCTAGCTAGTATTTTTTTGCAATATCTTATAAACTAATCAGCATAATTTTTTTATCTTTGTATCTATCTTTCATACCATCTGGCGAAGAAAAAAATTTTGATAGTTATTGATTTAATACGAAGGAATGGATAGTTAAAGATAGCAGCGGTTTTCAAGTTCCAAAATATCTAATGCGGCTTTTGAGGGACTACCTGAAGGACCGAAGTCTGCTTTATGACACGACACTGGGCCTACGAAGGATAGAAATTATATCGGGTGTTGCCCAGGGATCTACTCTTGGTCCAGATCTGCGAAAAGTGTCTTACGACAGGTTACTGAGACTGGAGATGCCAGATGAGTCGCGCTTGATTAGTTATGCGGATGATATTGTGGCTCTGGTCGCTGGATGCACCGTCGAACAAGCACAACTTAAGCTAGGTATGCTAATGCGCCGAGTGAGAGACTGGATGACTGCTCGTGGGTTCAGTCTAACACCAAAATAGTCATCTTGATGAAGAAAGGGTCTCTAGAGTATGAACGATCAGTATTGGAGACATACTAACCGAATCGACGAACGCAGTGGTGAAGTATCTGGGGCTACTAATCGACTCGAAGATGAGTTTCTCTGAGCCAATCAGGGCAACAGCTGAGAAGGCTACTTCGGGCGTATCGACTCTGAGTTGCCTTGTAGACAACGTAGGGGGACCCAATCCATCAAGAAGACGTTCCTTGATGAGTGCTGTAGGGTCGATGCTACTGTACGGAGCAGAAACATAGGGCTGGGCGACGCTCTCAGTAAGGAGGTGTACCGAAAACACGTGATACCTGTCGCCCTCCTCGTCGAAACGAGAACACGAGGGAGACGGCTGTCCGCGAGGAAAGACAACGCTCACTCAACGATTGGCAGCAGTCTTTGGTGAATTGCACGAAGGTGGACTGCGCGGCTCATCTCGAACCTGAGACCGTGGCTAAATCGAGGGCAAGGTGAGACTGACTTCTATCTGACCCAGCTTTTAAGCAAGCATGGGTGTTTTCAGTCTTATCTGCACAATATTGGTAAATCACAGTCCTCCGACTGTAGATTTCGCCTAAGAGAGGAAGACGATGCCTTCTACGCATTTTTTTTTTGTGCAAAAATAGGACATGCTGGGCTGGGACCTCTACAGGGAGACGGGAGAGTTCACCCTGGATAGTATATTTGCGAAGATGCTTGGGTCGGTTACAAATGGAACCATGTGGCAGATTATGTTCGGGCAGTCCTAAGAAATAAAAGGGATTTACAGCAGCCGGGGATGTCGGGGCTGAGGGATCGCTTGTCGGGCAATTTCTCTTCCTCCCTCGCCTTCCGCTGGAGGAGGGGCTCACCAGCTTGAAGGCCCCTCACGGCGTGGTAACATGAGACCTGGCTTGAAATAATGTATCAAACGATTCTAGCCTAGGTTTTCAGGTTGATAGGAGAGGTGTTTAGTGGATAGTCCAGTCGATCGCGAGCATGAGAGCTCCACATTCAGTGCGTAAATGGCATTCACCTCCCAACCACAAAAAAAGGATAGCAGCGGTATGAGATACTAAGTTTACCTAAATAAAGAAGTTACGAGTATGATCGGTAAATTAATACACTGCTTACTAGTTTTATTTTTCAGCAAAATACTGCCCCTCCTCTGTTCCCACACTTTTTTCTGTGGTGTTTCCACTTAAGCATAAAGTCCTAGTCACAATATAGGTACTTAAGAAAATATTCACTCAACTGGCCCATCGAGCTTGAGATACGCGAGAGCACGTGGTCTATGCAACGTTTGTTTTAAACGAAAATGGGGGAAGGACGTGTATAATAACCCCAAGTCGCGTGGTTGAATTTGAGTTAGATGCGAAGCTAAGCTTCTGTATATATCTTTGCTCCGGTCCTCATAAGCTTCTTTGGGAATATTCTTCTTCGATGCCAGTGATGGATTGTTTTTAAAGCCACGGATTGAGCTGAAATGTCGTCCTTTTGGGATTATATTAATTTAAAAATTGGAATAGCAGGGAGAAATTTTCAGCGACTAACCAGGCTAGAGAGTTTCTGCCTTAACGCCAGGGTGATGGGGAACTATTATTGGATTTACACTTGTTTTATGCGGAAATTTTAAAATAGAGAGTCTCAGATAGACCATCTATCTTAGGTCAGAGTTACTTCGAGTTTTTAGCTGTATTTGAGGGACAGATAATCAGACGAGCATCTTGTGGCCTATGATAGCGGCGGTGTAAACCCCCACATAAGAACTTTTTTGACAGGTTGGTGAATGTTATTTACGAGTACACCCTGAGTGTGGAACTTCCAGATTTCACATTTTAAGCGGAGAACCAGATAACTTGAAAACGTTAATGTCAAAATTTTTGTCGCCGAACCAAAAGTCGCTATGCGATTGGCGGCAGTCATATAAGCACTATTGCCTGCATCCGGTAGGAAGAATATAAGTCGGCCAGGAAATGCCCTCACAGACTGATCACGAGCATAAAGCCGGCTGCTGGCAGGGTCTGGTGAGCATTGTGAACAGGGATCCGTACGCCTTGGCTGCAAGCTAATCATTCGGAAGCTGGTGCCCTACGAACACCCTGCTTACTTGAAGCAGCAAAGATGGACGGGCTCCTTTTCTTGTACATTCCGCCCGTATTATTGCCGTTAACGACAAAGCAAAAATTAAATGACCATCTTTCACAGGCATGGAATGATCCTGGGCTGTCCGTCAACACAATGGATGATCCTGGGCTAAATGATATCCCAGCTGAGGCGTTACAGCTGGTCTATCATCTTAGTCCTGACTTACTGCTCAGTACTATTAACGCTTGCCTGTGTGTAAAAGTCTTCCCGGAGCGCTGGAAGGGAGCGAGGCTTTTACTGATCAGCAAGTGGAAGGAGAACTCCGAGTTGCCGTCTGCCTACCGCCCGTAATGTATGTTGAGCACCAATCGGAAAGTGCTCGAGAAATTCATCAAGGGAAGACTCACTACTCACTGACGCGATCAATGTTGCCCGAGACCTATGTCCTTGGCAGTACAATTTCAGGGCAGGTTGCTCCACCATTAATCAGTTACGGAGATGGTGAGTGTGGGTCCAACAAACGGGGCATACAAGCGTGCCAATCGGCAGATAGTATTGTTGGTGACACTGGATGTTAGGAATGCTTTCAATTTTGTTAGATGGGCGGATATACTCGAAACGTTTAAATATCAATTTTAAATTTTAGGATATCTACCGCGGATACAAAGAGACTATCTGAAGGACCGAAGCCTACACTATGCCACGAAGGCAGGTCGTCGGAGGATGCAAGCTACATCGGTTCTCGTCCAGGGCTCTCCATTCTCGGCCTTGAGTTGTGGAACATCTCGAATGACAGGCTACTGAAGCTCGAGCTACCATATGAGTCGCGCTTGATCGGCTATGCGGTTGAACTTGCGGCGCTCTGGACATATAATTGAGCGTGCTCAACTTAGGGCAGGTATGCTAATGCGCCGAGTGAGAGACTGGATGACTGCTAGCGGGTTCAACTACAACTGGAGAAAACCGATGTGGTCAATCTGCAAAGAAGAGAATCCCAGTAAGAACGATCAGTATCGGGGAAGTGATGGTTGAGTCGAAACCTTTCGTGAAGTACCTGATAAGGTTGCAGCTGGTGTGTCGACACCCAGACTTATGGCCAACATAAGGCAACCCAACTCATCAAGAAGACGACTCTTGAAGGACGCTGTACAGTCAGTGCTACTAACGAAGCAGAGCTATAGGGCGATGCTTTCAGTAAGGCACTTTACCAAAAACGCCAGGCGCAGGTACAGAGATGAGGAGTGCTGCGGATTGCATCTGCATATTAGCCAGTCTCCGAGTCGCCAGTTCTGGTTATGGCAAGTTAATACTTATCACCTTCTTTGCTAGAGAGCGTCGAAATGAAGGCAGCAGAGAGGCTTTTGCTCACCAAAATAATCTTAAGTGGCCGACATGATGGAAAAATGAACTTGAACGGGCATGGATATTATCAGTCTCAGCTGCACAAGATTGATGTCACAGTCTCTAGACCACATATTCTGCGCAGGAGTAGAGGACGACACCTGCCATATAATATAAATGGAGCAGGAAGCGCGGGGAGAGATGCTGATCAGTTGACAAATAGAACCATGTAGCCCATAACGTTTGGACAGTTCTGACAGATAAGAAGGGCTTACTTGACCACCCGGAGGCGTCGGGGGTTCAGGGGTTTATTTCCTAGTAATGCCTCGCCACCTTCCTTCCGTTAACTCGATGGCGCCTTAAGATATATTAAAACGAAACCTAGCCTAAAGTAACGTGCCAAGTAGCCCTCACCTTCTTACCACAAAAATAAACACAGCCCTATAAAATGGGAACGTGGACGGGCAATCTACGTAAATATTTCTGGTAGATGGGAAAAGGAAGACATTCTATACAACGGTCTACCTCTCACTAAAAGAAGCAACACACATCAGTAATCTGAAAGATTTCTCAAAATATAATGCCAGGAAGCGTTTTGAAGAATCAAACAATACAAATCAAAGTAAATATGAAGTAAAATTAGGCTCAGGCCAATTTATCGGCTGGAATTTTTTATCCGGTCAACAACGCACGTTAAAAACAAAATTTAAAAAAAAAATGTTTATTGAAACCACGTCTGGACGAAAGTCCGAATCAACTATTTCAAGAATCACAAACTCACAAGGAATTCACAGCGTACCGGAAAGTCTCATTCGGAATTGTAGGAAATGTGCTATAGCATTTACAACTGCCGGCAACTGCAGCGATTGGCAAAGTTCGATGAATTAATTTTATCTTTTCATCTTCTGTTTCCACTAAAGGGTGGTCCAACCATAATGCACGATGTTAATTGCGAGTCACACTTAAACGTCAAGTTTTTTGCCCAACTTTTCTTTGTTTCAGTGTTTGGCAAATTCAACCATAGAGAGGTACACAATTGAGCAGCGCGTTAAGGTTGTTGAAGACTTTTACGAAAATGGGGGTTCAAATCAAAATGCATTTCGTTAATTTTTTGGTCAGCATAATCGAGAAAATGTATCCACAATCGGGAGAATTGTGCGCAAATTTCAGCAAACCATGTCTGTAGGAAATGTGAAATCACCTTTACATGCACACCCAGTTCATTCTGCGGAAAACATTGCTGCTGTTCGCGATAATGTGGCAGAAGAGCCGTCAATCTCGACTCGTCGTCGTGCCCAACAATTGAACATCTCACAAGCATCACTGATGCGAATTTTGAATAAAGATTTTAACTTACACGCTTAAAAGGTTTAATTGACTCAAGGGCTGAAACCTATTGACCATTTCAAGCGTCGGCATTACGCCGAATTGTAGTAATCGAGTAGATATGCTCTGGCATCGAGACGCTTTGCAGCAGAAGCAAAAGTCTCCACAACAATCTCAACATCCATTGCAACAATCTCATAACCCTCTACAGGCAACTCAAGACACGTCAAAACAAATTAAGAAACCCAAATACAATATTGTGTTATTTTCCTGCCGGACAAGGGTGCATTCTTCGTAAACTACGTAATCACCGCAGCGTATATCGGTACTTCATTGGAATTGATTCGTTTCCCTGAATTGATTGTTTATGTGTGGGAGCTATGCACAGCCAGTTCCCGTGTAGAAATTCAGTACATACGTAAGTCCATTTTGATTGAATTTCCTTTCGGAATTCATTACGCTTGGACTGTAATGGTTTTCACAACAAGCGTAGTTTACAGCGTAGCTTGCCCCCTAATCATGCCATTCGCTATGGTTTACATTTGCTTCAAACACTTTGTCGATCGACATAATTTATTCTTTGCAAGTCGAAGTGGTGGAAAAATCCACTCAACTGCCGTGACAATGACTAAATTTTCTGTGATACTTTTGCTGACGATTCTTGCTGCAATGGCAGTTATAGGAAGTCAAGGCATTGACGCTCGAGCAAGAGTTCTCATTCTTTCATTGTGCATGTCATTAACGTTGTTTGCTTTCATGTCACCGATCAAGCGTTGCACAATGCGACGACCTAGCATTCCTGATGACCGATCTCCCGCACCTTTGTACGTCGCCGATGTACTTTTTGCACAGCAAGCTTCTGCGGATCACGCAAACTACGCTGGATACGGATCAGATACCCGAATTGAATTGACAACGGAAAAAGGCGGTGATAATGTTTCAGTGGATATTTAAGACAAGTTAAAAGCAACACTAAAATGTGATATTTCAAGCTACAGCCGAACTCTGAATATTTTCATTTAATGCTATAAGAGATAATAAGAACAGACAGGATATTAATAGCGCATGTTATAATGTTCCATTCGCCGATTTTAATCAACAATTTAACGTAAAATAAAAAAACGTGATCGTGATAAAACTTAATAAGAATAAGTGCAATGTATCTCTTAAACGTTTAATATACGTATTCTAAATAATGCTTACTCATTCCTAAAGTAATTCATATTGTCCTGAAAACCGTTCGTGAACGCTAGCATTAATCCGATTTGAAAGTGTACTGTTCTAAAGAACAATAAGCAATCTCAGTTATGTTCATAAGATCAAACAAAGAATCGATTCAAATTCATACACAACAACGAAGAGGAGTTCGGTTGTATGCGATTTATCACAGAATATCATTTTTAAGGTGCCTCAAGCTGCCTTTGCACATGCGTATAAAAGATACAACTAAAATACACAACACTTACTGTACATAAAAATAATGTTACATCGGAGTGTAACTCGCATAGCTTCAGCCAGCATATTCCCGGAGAAACAATTGCAAACGTTGAAGCAACAAAAAATGCTTCAAGCACAGCAAATGCAACAAATGCAAGAGATGAATCGTTCGGGAAACTGGCTAAGCGGTAAAACGAGAATTTCACGCGCTATCTATTGTGATAGATTGGGATGAGTGAAGTGGACGAGGAGTCGAGTTGCAACCGCGAACGCGCGTGGACGGGGGAATTGAGAGAAAAGCGAGCAAGTAGCCGCATCGGACATTTGTGAAATTTTCAAGAAAAAACAACTTGACTTTGTACAGTTTCTGCCACCAATCACGAGTTGCAGCCTCTTATTTCGTTGGAGTGTCAAATGCGAACGGAAATAATGGCCGAGTTAGTGAAAAACCATCCAACATTGTGATATACAAAGTTGAACGCGGGTGACAGAATTGAATTACTGACGATGTTAGTTGCGGCTTCGTCGTAGGGAAAGTTGGTGTGAACGGAATTGAGAAACTCTTTGGAAATTAAAGAGAAATGCAATTGTTTGACAAGTGCAACCTGGAGGTGAAATGCTTTGTATGTGCGCTAAGGAAATACGGTTGTACGTCTGATCTACTTATTTATTTATTTATTTACAATTCCATTTAACAGATTAAAATAAATCCAATTACAAAATGGAAAAACGACAAGCAGAAACAAGTAAGAATGAAAACTTAAATTAAGCAAAGAAAAATTAGGAAGATTAAATAATATTAATATTGAAAAATTAGGCATTATTGTCTATTAAACTATGAAAAGGTTAATATGAAATTAACAGGCTTAAAAATGAAGTTAAAGCGCAAAAAAAGAAAAGAAAAAAACAACAAGTCGAACTATTCAAAATGAGTTGTAAGGACGAGGTTTCTTAGTCTTATTTTGAATGCAAAATAGGAATCAGAAAAAGGACCAAGCTCAAGTTTATTATGTTTCCTTAACATTCGCACAACGGGAGAATGAAAGTATAAATTCATACGGGCAAAGGGCACCTCGAACAAAGTGTTTAATCGAGAAGGACGCGTTGATCGACGGAAGTGTAAGTCAGCATATAATATTGGAGAGATTTGATTGTAACATAGTTGATACAGAAAACACTGATCCAAGCAGATGCGACGGGACAACAAAGTCGGAAGACATAAAAAGGATAAGCGGCATTCATAGGATTGATATGGGAGTTTGAGTTTGTAGAACAAAACTCGACTAAATTTACGCTGTACATTCTCTAACGAGTTCGTGAGGTAGGAGTATCGGGGGGACCAAACTACAGAACAATATTCTAGGATAGGACGGACAAGACAAGTAAACAAGCGGATAGGAGTGGATATGTTGGTGAACTTGTATGTGTGCCTAAAAATAAGCCCCATTATTTTTGATGCCCTGGCAGTCACATTTAAGATGTGAGCATCAAAATTGAGTCAAGGATCAAAAATAACACCAAGGCCTTTAGCAGAGCACACAGCAGCCAGTGGGATATCATTTAACGTATAGGTAAAGAAAATGGGAGATTGCTTTAGATTAAACGTCATTTTATGGCATTTAGCAACATTTAGACAAAGGTAGTTAGTCGAACACCAATTATTAAGAGCAATCAGATCCATCTGAAGATATTGACAATCTTGTATCGATCTGAGCTCGAAAGACTTTGAAATCGTCTGCATACAATAGACAATTAGAAGCAATGACTGATGGAAGGTCATTTATAAATAATAGGAAGAGGAGAGGGCCTAGAATGGAACCTTGGGGAACGCCGGACGTTGGATGAAATGGTATAGAGGTTGCTCCACAGTAACTAACACAACAAGTGCGAGAAGACAGATATGAATCCATCCATGATAAAAGAGGGCCAGCCACTCCAAAGGCTTTAAGTTTGTGACAGAGTAGTTGATGGTTGACAGTGTCAAAAGCCTTAGAGAAGTCAGTGAAGATCACATCAACCTGCAAACGATTGTCCAGGGCCTTCGCGATGTAGTCAGTAAATTCAATTAGGTTGGAGGTCGTAGAGCGACACTTAAGAAAGCCATGTTGTTCCTTTGACAAGATAGGTGCCAATAAAACTGAAAGCCGGTTATGCACAAGACGCTCAAGTAATTTCGGAAAACAGGAGATTAGGGATATAGGACGATAATTGGACACAGAAGTAGGATCACCACTTTTAAGAATAGGAACAACATTTGCTCTTTTCCAGCAAGCCGGGAACGCACCAGTACGCAAACTAAGGTTAAAGAGGAAAGCCAGGGGAATGCAAAGCGATGACGCTAATGACTTAACAAATATATTCGGCAAGCCATCCGGATCTGGGGATATATTAGGATTAAGGGAATTGATGAGGGTTTCAACTTCAATATAATCTATGCAGAGTAAAGAAATGTCAATGGAATGGGGCATAAATGTATTTACTGGGTAGGAAACGTATGAAGGAGGAGTAAAAGTAGACGAAAAGAATTTGGAGAACAAGTTTGAAATGTCTTGAGGGGAAGAGCTTCTAATATTGTTCCAGTGGACAGAGGGAGGAAAAGAAGAAGAGGACTTAAACGATCTAATGTAAGACCAGAAGGGCTTAGTGTTATTTGACATAAGCGAACACTCCAAACTGCTGAAGTAATTTTTCATAGCATTCTTGATAACTTGTTTCGCTGCAGCACGTAAGACACAAAAACGGTCCCTGGATTCAGTAGAACCACAAAGTTTAAAGCAACGGTGAGCTTTAGTTTTGGCTTTCAAGGCACAAAGTACTTGCTTAGTGACCCAAGGTTTCTGCTTTGCTTTGCGTGGAGTTTGTAATGGTGTAAAATGCTTGATCAAATCAAACAGATAATTATAAAATTTTCTTAGAGCTGCCTCACACGGCAAATTTCCGAAAAATACCTGCCAATCAACGGATATTAGTGAGCAGGTAATAGATTCGTAATTCGCTCTGAAGAAGTTGAATTTAGGAGCAGGTGTAAATGTACGATGTTTCAAAAGCACAACCGAGAGGTCAATCGAAAACGGCGGGTGGTGGCTATCGATGCGGATCTAGTGGAAAAACTATGAGGAGATGAACGTTGGAAAGCCGTGAAGGCTGCAGTGAAAGGCTTAGAGGAAATGAAACTCCGTTTGAATTACTGTAAAACGTTTGGCGTGGAAAAGAACGTGGTACTGGATACAAGTCTTGTTCGTGGTTTAGACTATTATACTGGCGGATATATGAATGTGTGTCGCATCTTTAATGGCAATGAAATAACAGTGATTGATTCGGATTGTGTTGATGCGCTCGGAACTTAATACAATTATTTTTGAGTTAACTTCTAACTGCAATACAGAGTAGAGTACACTTTTCCGGAGGTTTTATACATAATAGTAGAATGTTAATTAGAATAAACATTTTTTTTTGACCAGTGCAAATTGCTGAAAATTCTCTAAAGTAAACGATTTAAATCTTATTTAAATCTTCAAGTGATTGTAAAGAAATTCTCGCTTTAGAGATAAATTTATTATTTTTTTTTTTTGTGCGAATGTATTTAATGAACGTTTCAGTGGACTTCCCGCATTTGTCATCGAGCGCTCGAAGGACCATGCGGGGTAAGTACCCTTTTATTGCGTAAAATTTTTTCCTTTTATTTATATTGCAAATGTTGTGCATGTTTTCGAATTTAAATTTTATTGCGGAGAATTTCTCCTTGTATTTATATTGCAAAGGTTGTGCATTTATCGAATTTAAATTTTATTGCGTATTTATCGAATTTAAATTTTCTTGCGTAGAATTCCTCCTTGTATTTATATTGCAAATGTTGTGCATTTATCGAATTTAAATTTTATTGCGTAGAATTTCTCCTTGTATTTATATTGCAAATGTTGCACATTTATATAAATTTAATCGTATTGCGTTAATATAATGGAGTGTTAAAGTAACGTCAAATTGGTCTTTCCTTTCCTCAAATTCTAACCGGGT
The DNA here is from genome assembly GCA_963969285.1 of Odontomyia ornata. Classification (NCBI taxonomy): domain Eukaryota; kingdom Metazoa; phylum Arthropoda; class Insecta; order Diptera; family Stratiomyidae; genus Odontomyia; species Odontomyia ornata. The sequence continues at coordinate 161,195,952 of OZ017740.1, forward strand.
ATAGGACCCGGTACGGTGGCAGGCTTCCACCTCAAAGCATGAGCCAGCCACCGGGTACTTAATAATCCTTCTTGTTTCAGGTGACGTCGTGGGTTGAGTGGCCCAAGCAGAGGGCCTCTTTATGGCATAGATTTATGCAATCAAATTGTATAATTCTATGGCATAAATTGGTCACCGGGGTACTTCCCTTCTGATGGGAAAGTTCATACAATTCAAGGTGTATGAGTTTTCCACTCAGAAGAGGAATACCTGGCCACTTCAACAAGATATCTATGGATTTATTCCGGTTGGGTGGGTACGAAGGGGCCCCACCACCACCCGTTTGCCCCTCTTTCATTTGTGGGCCGTGAACTTCGTCGGTTAATGACGAGGTCACCTTTCGCCTTTCTTTTCAGGTTCCCCTTGTTCTCATGACAAGCTCTAAGTCCCTCTGTGTGGTTATCTACACTTTTTGCGACTTCGGTCGCCTCTTGACTTCCAGCAGTCCAATTCGTGAATGCGAAATATTTTTGTAGTGGGTCCTCGTGCTGGGGAAATGAACCCGCCCCACGACACCGCAATGCTAGCCTGCCAGCGCATTCACGCGTCTCCAGACGAGGGCATTCTCGGCAGATATTGTCATCTTCTTCTGCCGAGGCAGCAGAACATCGCTGCAGTCCTTTACGGACTTTATGAAAACTCCTTTTATTCACTTGCTTGTTTGAACAGACAGAAGGGAATGGTGACTTTGCAAAAAAATCATCTTCAGCGACGAGGCACACTTTCACCTCAGTGAATTCATTAATAAGCAGAATTGCCGCATTTGGGCAAAGGAGAATTCACGAGCGATTGTTGAAAAGCCGATGTATCCACAAAGAGTGACAGTTTGGTGGGGTTTATGGGCTGGCGTCATCATCGAGCCATACTTCTTCGAAAATGAGGACGCCCAAGCAGTTACCGTGAATGGTGTTCGCTATTCCGGAATAATAAAGGACTTCTTTTGGCCAGAAATTGAGGTTATGGAACTGGACGATATGTGGTTCCAACAGGTTGGTCCCACTTGCCGCACAGCCAACGAAACAATGGCTCTTTTGCGCGAGAAATTCAATGGCCATGTTATCTCTAGTTGTGGCGATGTTAATTGGCCGCCACGATCATGTGGTTCGACACTGTTGGACTGCTTTCTCTGGGGATATTTAAATGATGAGATAATTCAGCACATTAACGACATTGAACCTAAATTATGTCTCAGAATCATTGAAAATATGGACCTTCGGATACAAGTATGCCACCGTAGCCGAAAAGCTAAAACGTTTTGTTTTATTAACAATTAAAATCGTGCATTTTGGTTGGACCACCCTTTACATGTATGTCAAAGTGCCGATCGTTTATTTGGTTAATTTTTCTCAAAACGTTGTCGTTATTTTTTCGGATTATGTCGATCATGAAATTGAATTTTAAACCTTTTTACGTTCGGCATTTTCAGTTCATTGAATTGACAATTTCAGTATGTCTAAGTTAAACAACCATTTAACAATCATGCATAAGCATGGTTAGAGTACTCGCTGTATAAGCCGAAGGTCCCTGGTTCGAGTCATGCTGGTGACAACGAGATTTGTTTCGAGTGATTCTTCGGACGGATTATAAGTCCGTTCAGTTATGATACCTTCGGGTTTCAAATCAGAACATATCGCAGCTGGGTGGACGGACACACGGCCAAAACGTTGTTCTGACCATATCACCTTCCCGAGTGCCGACAGATACGATCAAGATAATGAAATACTCTATCTCTAAGCGAAGGCCCGAAAGAGGCTGTAGTGCTAAAGAAGAAAAATTCGGTTATCAGCGAAAAAAGTAGTTGCTCGTAAGAGGCTCGAGGCGCTGTAATAACGTAATCTTGAGAAGGTGAATTTGAGGCATTTACAAATGTTACATTGGCTGAAGCAATACCCGTCATATTTTATCATTTAACTTACAAGGATAGAAAGAATTCTGCAGATGCCGTTCGATTCTTGATTTTATTTTTGCATTCAAGATCGCATGATGATTATATTTTTATTTTACCATTAAACAAATCATCACCTTCTTAGCTTGTAATTACATTCAACAAACGAATTATATTTGAAATTCCAAGTATGTATAGGATTGCGTTTTATGTGATATTTCTTACAGGTTTGATGGCGCAAGTGACCTTACAGACTATAAAAAACTTGTCACTGAATCCAGTTGTCTATGAAAGAAAGCTTTACTGTTAAATTTAGGTTGTATCTTTTTTTCTTCAAAGTAAAAACTGCTATTTTGAAAGTTAATCAGCATATTGTACTTTGCTATCGATTAATTTAAATTACACGTAAGAATTTAAATTAGAAAGCGCAAAGAAATGGCTTATAGGTTTTTCTTACTAGAAAGATTATTTTTATGTTTTGTAGTTTTCCAGAAGTGTATAGCAGCAGGAACATGTCTGGTAGCAGCATTTAACCTTTTTCCATATTCAACTTCAGCCCAAGTGAAGAAACCCAAAAACTACAAGCACAACTTTTTATGGGTCTTTTTTTAAAGCATTGTATGCCGAACTTGACCACTTTGTGAGAATTGGCACTGATTTGATATTCAAATTAGATGCATCTCATTAATGTCATCAAACAGTATCTGGTTTGGTTGAATAACTAAAAAGAAATAAAGCTTTCGAAACAACTTGCACCCAAACTGCTTATCTCATACTACTAACTGACAATATGATTGCTATTATTTACGAACGAATTATCGAGCAATTAAGCTTGATTTATTTTACGCCAATTCTTCGTTCGATACCCATATCGCAGTAGGCAGTCAAAGTCTGAATTTTGGTGGCATAACTCTTTCCACATGACGAGCGAGCACACACCTCAATTTCCAATACAATGAACTGGCGACAGTGACAAACTTGCACAAACCAGCCATTTGCGATTTTCTCAACTACAATTGTTTTCATGGTTTGCTGCAGCCGGCACCACCGTCGGCTACTTAATTTGTCTAGGGGAACCTTCAGAGGTCGATTTACATAACAATATTTCCAATTAGTATTTATTTACCGTGCGGCGCAAATTCATGACTGCTCCTCCGCTCTTTAATTGGACAAGCAGCAGCGAGCAATTCATACTAAAAGAATGCATGTATGCCTACCTTGTCTGGACGACTCCATTTCAGTGCCCAGAAAATTGAGCAGCGCCTCCTTGAAGTCCTTGAAAGAAACGCGCGAGACCTTGTTATTTATCAACGAGTTGATCAGGACATTTCCTTGGTCATTCAGTTCCAGTGATTTGCACAATTTCAGCAAGGCCGTCTCGTCCAGGGACCCCACTGCATCAGTGTCGTAACTTTTGAACATATGATAAAGCTTCTGCTCGTAGGGATCCGCTGATAATTCCATGTTAGTCAGGTCACTGTGTAAAATCGATCCGATATTTCACTGAAACCGTGAGAACTTCACTTTGATGGGTTGGATTGGAATGCTAACACGACACACTGCTTCGATTTTCACCGTAGGCTGATTGCGACCAAGGTGACGAATAAACTTTCGGATTTTCACTCTTCCTTTCCGCGCTAAACACTTTTTGATTTCTTAAATCATATTTTTTTATTTCACATTCTTATATTAATCACTACGAAATTTAATTGTAGGCCGCCCGAGTTTTTACTTTTCCTCCGATTTCTTGTTGCTATTGACAGTGGCGACACAAAACATTTGTAAAAATCCCAAAATTCCTTCTGAATAATGACATCGCACGATATCTGTTCATCTCTTTTTCGTAACTAGCAAACACAGCTGAATGTCATCAGACCAAGTCTCTTTCATTCGGCAATAGCTGAATGACCCCGAATGTCAACCTGAAGTGAAACCGTTCAATTATATTAGCAACAATTCGAGACAGCAGACTGCTGTCAATGAAAAGTCAAAATCATATGTTTAAAGGATGGCCGATGAGGAGGACAGTTCGAAGGTATGTATCGAATTATTTCTGTTTATTTGAGTAAAATATGTATGTTTCCTGTGTTTTGAACAATTTCATTTAAAGAGCAAACTGTGATTTTCCTGAAAGTCACCATATTATTAAAAATAAATATCTCCATAGGGCTATTACGACGATACCGCTAGTAATTACTTCATTGTTTATAAATAAAACATCTTTTCGCGCTTATTAATTATGCATTAATGGCCATTTTCATTTTATTTCAAATATCCTTTACTGAGCTTATCATTATAATTTTAACTGTTTAAAGCAAGCTCCATAACAAAAGATGAAAATCTTTGCACACAAAATTTAAACAATATTGCGTCAAAAATCGGCCAAAAAAATAACACTATCTTTTTTCCCCTTCACCCCTCTGTAAATACGGGAACAACAGTTGGAAAACACCGTGGCTATTCACAGCTAGGGAAAACTGAATATAATGGTCTGGCCAGTCGGCACTCATGGCCAGCGGTTAGCGATCGTTTCCACTTATGGGACTAGGGTTGATAAATAAGATACAGTGACTCATGACTGATAGGTCCTACTGTCCCTCAGGGGGTGGTTATTAAATATGTTATGTAGGGAATTGTTAGTAAAAATACTTAAAAGGATTGTGTCAAGGAAGATAACTCATGACCCTCTTTGAGATTAGACGATTTACAAGAAACACTAAAATAATACGAATGGCCATCATATAGATGGGCCGCTTATGTCTCAAATTTAAAATTATATTTTATTTTAAGGAAGTAGACCAATTCATGATGGAATATCAAAAAGTAAGATGCTATCAAAGTCAAAGCCAAAAGCGCTTTATTCAATACTAACCGGTATAAATTTTAAAAGAATATAAAGCAAATTCCAAACAATACAAAAACTGAATGGCCCAAACGTTATTAGTTAAACACATTTTATCAAAAAAACTATAGCAAATTCAAATTAATAAAGATTATTACATATTTTATGATTTGATTGGAAAAAGGAGAAAAAACCAACCTACACTATTCAAAATTATTTACAATTTTAACACAACAGTGAACTTTGATCCTACTCCTAATATTATATAACCTAATTTTAATAAAATTCAATCAAAAACTTTGTCTTATACTAAAAAATTCTATCACAATATTCCTTACCTACGCGTTTAACCTTATCTCTAAACATAATAAAATAAACATAACATATACCTAACCTATCCCTAATTTTTAACACAAGTAAACAACAACACTAAATGTAGCAATAATGAGCTGAAACTCAAAAACTAAGTAACGAAAAACACAAAAACTGAAAATAAACACGAATAATTTAGACATTGTCATTCAGCCACCAATACCTGGATTGCTCCGTCTCAGCTCAACCAACTTCAACGAATCTAGCAAATGAGTATCTCCATTGAAATCGTTGGTCTCGTGAACTCAAATTAGGAGGATATTTTATCTTCTTATCGGTGGCCCGTCGATATATGTGATATATGACTGGGACGCCGTCAGAATCAAAAACATATCGATTCATGTCCAAATACACGAATGCTTCTGGAGGAATAAAGCCAGTAGCGAGGCAAGTCGCTATATACCCGTCTGTAGGGTGGAACGGCTGTGAAATCCAAGGGTTTCCACTCACAGTCACAGATCTTGCGATATGATTCCGAAGAAGCTTCAATATGAAGATATCGACCCTCGTCATTTCTGCAGTTTGATAAATTCTTCTATTCGATATATAATGTTCCCAATCCGTCTCAGGCTTTCTGTACAAACCAGTACATGCACGAAGACATTTCCTTTCGAAAACTCTTAATTTTTCCATAGTACTAGCGCTCTGGTTAGACCAGATCTACATCCATATGTCAAAACTGGTCTAACCAGGGTCTTGTAACAGATAATTTTGACCTTTTGATCAATGTATCTGGAATGAAAGAGCTTTCGAAGGGCCATAACTACTTTTAGTGCCTTACTGAGCATGATTTTCACATGTTCAGTATAGTACAGATACTGATCGAGATAAACACCGAGGTATCGAACACAGGATTTATGTGGAACTCGTTCTAAACTACCCTCGCCAGCCATGATGTGGAAATCTTTCCAATTACGTTTCAGGTCTTGACTGGCCCCCTGCAGCGTTGTCCGAAACAAGATTGTTTCACACTTCTGCGCATTGATTTTCATTCGGAAATTGTCAGTGTACAGCTGCACATCATTGAACATTTTTTGGAGATTGCTCTGAACTATTGTAGCTTTTCGGTCTGCCGTATAGATGATCAGATCATCAGCAAACGCTACCAATGATCGCGTTGGCGAGACGTTAAAATCAAAGCCGTTCAATAGCTTGCGAATGAAGATTGAGAAGAGCAGAGGCGCAGTAACTGTTCCCTGCTGTAGACCATTCAAGACCTTGAACTCGCGCATTGTTGTCAGATGTCCATCAGTTACAACAAACGATTTCCCGTATAACATATTACACACCATGGCGACAAGGTGTCTGGGGAACTTGTCCTGAAGAAGTTTAAAAACTAGTCCATCTAACCACACCGTATCGAAGGCTTTCTCCATATCAATGAGACATGTTCCAACACATTGTCTATCATTTAGTTTCCAACAGATGTCTGGGGTTACTTTCGTTATTGCATGTGTGGTCGAATGCCTGGCACGAAAACCAAATTGGCAGTTCGGCATCAACTCATATTCCTCAATGTGGGCGTTTAGTGCTCTGTTGAGTATCACTTCAAACACCTTGCTAATGTTAGGCAGCAAGCTGATTGGGCGATAGCTTTTGGGGCATAAAGGTTCTTTTCCTGTCTTCAAGATCGGAAATACCTTAGCCTTTTTCCACTCATTTGGGAAATATGAATTGCTCAACATGTTGTTGAACAATATGCAATAATTCCTAATAGCAACCTCAGGCAAATGTCGGAGAACTACTATTGGAATACCATCAGTACCACATGATTTCTTGTTGTTTATCCTGCGAAATATGAAACACAAGTCTTCATAGCTGACAAAATAATCAATAAGATTCAAGCTCAGTATGAGGTCAGATGTTAATGTTTCATTGAAATGAATTAATTAGCCGTTCAGGCTTGATTTGAAGTCGGAAACTCTTGCTTGAACGACCTCTGAAAATATTTCATTCCCTCTCTCAGGGTTTGGTAGATGAATCAATTCAAAATGTGTTCCAATCATGGCAAGTTTATCCAATCCCTCACAAATAATCCTATTTCCATTTCTATCCGGAGTCGTACTATCAATTTCGATACCAGTCCTATCGAGAAGATTTATCTCGTCACTAGTGACTTAAAGATTCGATACCTTCACTCGAGACTTGTTGCGGAATATGCTATTCACTTTCGCGAACACGCCGTCTGGGTCCTGTGGGCTAATATCTCTCAATTTTTCCGCCCATTGATTGCTGACCTCACTCCTGAAGTATGACCGGATTAAGTTCCGGACATTCTTCAGATGTAATTTCAACAAAGACAACGAGGGATGGTTGTAGTCCAAAAATCGTCGATAAATATTGTTGACGCGTGTGAGAAGAATGCTTTTCAATCTTTTCAACCTTGCGATGGTTGGTGTTTCATATCCTTCCATATTGTTTCGATGTTCAATCTTGGGAACTACTTTCTCAATCGTTTCTAACGTCAGCTTCTCTAACTTCGACAAATAGACATCTATTTCATCGTTAGTTAGATTCCTGTGATTAGGAACCATTGAGCAAGAGTTGCCACCATCAGAAGGGGGACATTGCTTCTTTTGAAACTTTCCCCAGTCTGTTTTTTGAAATTCAACCGATGATTTTCATGTTGAACTGGAATGAGGAAGAAATCATCCCTGTGATGATTGATTTCCATTACGATTGCGTTATGGTCGCTATCATAAGGAAGCACCTGCAGTTTCCGTTGAGGACTATTAAAGTTGAATTCGAGTCTTGCGTCAGCAATGCAAAGGTCCAAATATGAATTTGTCCTAGGGTATGTTGGGAACTCCGACCCATATAGATTGCACCTGTATTCAATTTGGTTCTCTGTTATCCACGATTTCAGGAATACACCTCTTGGATTATTGGTGGCATTCAGCCATGATGTATGCAAGAATATAATAGTTATGCAGCCTGTTCAATTCGAGTATTTCAAACATGGAATTGAGTTCCTCCTTGAGCTTGAGAACAGTTCCACCAGTTGCATAGGCAGAGATAACCAAGAGGTTATCCCCACCTGGCAGTGAGATTTTGATAACGGACACTTCAAGAGATTCAAAGCTTTTGAATTCGACTTTTTCAATATTTTGGAAACGATAGGGTCTTCGAACCAATATCCCGGTGCCACCTCCCCCATCACCTATTACCCTATCGTTTCTTACGAATTCAAAATCCTTGAATGTCATGGAGTGCCATGAACTGAGGTGGGTTTCGGTTAGGAGCAGGATGTCAGGCTTTTGTCTGGCAATGAATTCAAGGAGATAATCACGCCGGTGTATAGTAACAATGGAGTTGACGTTGATCGAGATGAGACGAATCCTATCCATGGGAATGTGACTGGATGACAAATTATTTTGAGGCATTTGAAACCCCTAGACGATGAAAAACAAGATTAATTTTTGTATCTTGCTTATCGATTCTTTCCGATAGAGAATTTAATTGCTGTAAAATTTTGAGAAGCAGCTCATTATTGCCACTTACATTATTTACACTATTTTCCGCATTTTCTGCTGGTCCTCTAGCGGCTTGTGCAAATGATACTCCGGGCTTGACGAAGTTCGGAGCTAAGACACTGCGGTGTAGTTGTGTTTGCTTTGGGAAAGATTTTAATCTCGCATCCTGATATCGGGAGCATCCTCGATATGATGCCGGGTGACCAAAAACACCGCAGTTAACGCAATATAATTTCTCTTTTGGCTCCATCTGAGCCAATTTGCACTCACCGGGAGGATGCACGTCCTTGCATTTAACGCATCGGTAATGCATGGCGCTGTTGGCAGCCGAATGCCCAAATCGTTGGCAGCGATAGCACTGGTTGATTTCTCGTTTCTGGAGGCGTTCCCACCTCACCACTCGGAAATTTAAATATCTGATTTGCTGAAGAGCGCTTGGACTGCTCTTATTTGTTATTTGTACTAAATAAAGTGGTAAATTTTTTTTTCTACCGTCGACCTTCTTGTCGCGAATGTTTTAACTGAGATAAACTCAAGTTGTGGTGCTGTTTCCTTGAGAACGTGAAGAAGATCGACGGTATCTTCTCCGCAGTCCAAGTGAAGTGCGGAACCTCCCCAGAATTCAAAGCATTTTTCGCTGATTTGAAAACAACCAGTGATTTCGTTCTAATTGATAACTTCTCGGAATTTATTCGTTTGATTTCGAAATTTGTTAATTTGTTTTCGGCTGCCAACAGCCGAACCATGTCTTTTCTTCTTTGACCGAAGACATCAATTGGCGGAACTTTCTCGGTATTCTTGGCTACTTTTTGAGGAGGACCAGCAGAACTACGGGCTAGTTTCTTCTCCTTATTTCTATTTTCATTATTTTTATTTTTAAAAATAAATTATAAAATTATCATCTTTATTACCTCCATTATTTTCGTCTACCTCCATATCCTGTTGGAGTCCATCCAGCGCTGCAAAGTAATTCTGGCTTTCGTTGGTGCCACCAGCACTTAATACTTCTTCAGTGATTATCGGATTTGCAGCTTTCTTCTGTTTTGCGTGCTTATCGATTTTTCGTATCGGTTCACTCTCTTGAACTTTTTTTGCCGTCTTGAACATATCTTCGTACGTTTGAATTCTTGCTTTTAACTCTTCGATTTCACTTCGAAGTCGACACACCTCCTGTCTATCCTCGAGCACTTGTGTCTTACGGCCGCCATCTGCAGTATCCTGGGTGCTCTTGTGTCTCCGCTTGTTGACACTTGCCGCCAATTTCACACTGTCACTCTTCCCGGGGCCCCCCAACGGAGGGAAGCCGTCGGGCTCCTCCATACAGCAGTCCCGAGTTGTCTTTGGTTTGGCCTTTTCTTGATTTATGGATATGGTTGGTCGATGCCTTCGACGATAAATTCTTCCCCAATAAAATCAAAACTTGTTTTTGACTGGCTCGTAAAAAATTATTTCAATTTTTTGAAACTGACTTTTGTGAAAAATTAATTAATTTTTAAAATTAATGACAGGAGCGATTAAAAACACGTCTACACGCAACGAGTGCTAGACGTAGAAATTAAAATGGGTCATACAAACACCGAAGATGCACCTCACTCTGGAAGGCCAAAAAAGACGGAAATCGTAAAGCGAGTGCAGCAAATCGTTTTGAGGGATCGTAAAGTGAAGTTGCGCGAGTCAGCTGAGGCCATGGGCATCTCAAAGGAATGGGCGGGATACATTATGCACGATATTTTGAAGATAAAAAAGCGATCGGCGTGAAGGGTGTCGCATTTGCTGACCGTCGACCAAAAGCAGCAGCGCGTTGATGATTCAACTGCTGCAACGTAATTAAGCACACTTTTTTCAACATTTTGTGATGGTGAATGAAACGTGGGTTCATTACCATACGCCTGAGTCCAATAGCCAGTACGGAGTGGCTGAAAAGCCAAGAAAGCCGACCAAAGCGGCCAAAAGTCCAACACTCGGCCGGGAAGGTGATGGCTTCCATTTTTTGGGATGCTTATGGAATAATCTTCACCGATTACCTATAGAAGGGAAGAATATTCACAGGAGAGTATTATGCAGCTTAATTGCCAAACTGAACAACGGGTTAAAGAAAAAACTACCCCATCTAGCGAAGAAAAAAACCGAATCGATAACGCACCCTACGTCCTTGAAAGCAATGACCAAATTGGACCAATTACGATTCGAATTGGTTGCTCACCCACCGCAGTCTCCAGACTTGGCCCCGAGCGCCTATTATCTGTTCCCAAACCTCATAATGGAGTCATTGCAAATACCGAGGCATATTTCGAAGGTTTGGACATTTCATTCTACAGAAAGGGCATCGAAATACTGGAAAATCGCTATACTAAGTGTATGCTTGCTTTCATTAAAAATCCCGGGACTTATCAGTCCATTTAGTATTTTCTTCTCAGAATGAAACTAGTTGTGTGTGAGTCAAATCTCAATGTAACCGTTGTTAGAATATTACTTTACATAGGGCGAAGCAGAAAAGCTCGATTCCACAAGCGAAAACTATCCGTTTCCTTTATCCTTTTTAAATGAGATGCCGTAAACAAATTATACTTTGACTCCGGAGTGTTGATTGTACGATTTACACTAAGAGTGTATGTTATTGTGTGTTATGTTTATAGAGCAGTTGAAGCTGGAATGGAGTAAATTTTTCACCGACAAATCTTTGCAGTGGTCTATTTTGTTTGTTGACGGTTTTCATTCATTCAGAACGTGGATTTGGTTAGACGGAAGTAAAATTTGTCATTTTAATGATATTTTTTGAAAATTTAAAAAAATCGTTCTTGATTGAGTTAAAGATAGTTACAATAATGATTTCGAGTTTAACGATATTTGCATAAAAAACACGCCTCGGGCTTATCTACTTTGTAACTATGTTAGCAGACACTGTATGTTGCGCAGTACGGGCATTCACTGTTCTGAACATGTCAATAGTATTTGCTGTTGAGAAACAATCCATACCTCTTGTTATTTATGAGCGTATATTAATACAGATACGAATAAAAAAAATTATTTCTGCTTTTTTATTTCTAAATATTTTAGTCTAGTCTGAATTCATTATCTCAAATATTTTCAGAGTTCGCATATATTTGGTCGCAACGTAGCGGAAATTCCATGTTTTCGTTCAAGTTTTCTATACGGCATTGGAGGAGGTCTTGCTGGGGGCGCGTTAAGTTTTCTAGCAACATCTAGGACGGCGTTATCTTCAAATATTGGATTTGCAACGTTCTTTTGTGGGACGATATTTTACTGGTTCTCATGCAGGTACTTCCACCTAATTTAAATAATCTTTTCAATCTATTACGAAATATAATGTTTAAGGTACGAGTGGTCAAAGAAGAGATTTCTGTATCAGCAGCTGCAGCAAGCAATGAAAAAACAGGCAATATACGAAGGTACTGCTGTTGAAGAAGAAGCGAAAAAGAAGGCTGAAAGTTGTTAGAATAACTTGATTAAATGTAAATATTTTAGTAAGATATAATAAATTCTTCAGTGTAATCTAGCCTAGCTTATACATGTACATGAATTAGTATCACTAACTGAAGTAGAAAAAAGCATCTAAGCTTCAAACACAAAATGATTGCTTTCTAGGAACACTTTTATTGCTTTTCAAGCCTAAACATATGTCTCATTCATTTGATTTGTTTGCGATGAATACACAATTCTATCATTCAAGTTTACAACCTCTTTGCAAAATGCTGCATCGCAGGTTTCGATGAAATCTGCAGTTATTATATTTACACGTGGTTTATTCAGAGTGACAACTCCCGCCTTTTGTTTTGGTAGCCATTCTCGAATTCGAGAAAAAACATTCAATGCCATACAGGAATGAGATTTGCTTCTGCAAATAAAATGATAAAATTGATCATCTGCAACTATATACGAAACTAGTTCCAGGCAGAGCAATTGTAACAAACCTTACCTTCGTTTTGGCTTGTAGTAGTACCGAGCAATACATCCCATTCCCGGTTGACGTCGTCTCAATTTTGATTCAAGGGCGCCGCATAAATCTTCGATATTTTCAGTTTTAACTGTTAGTGTAGGCCAGCAACAATCTGGCCACGCGTTTTCCCAGCAATTGTCATCTCTGTATATGATCAAGATTTGCTTTTCTAAATAAGCGGCTTTTGCAAGAGTTAGGTCAACCAGAAAACCATCACGAGGTCCATAAATCGATTTACCAAATACATTATAGAGAAAATCTTGTACAATATCATGATCAATCGAATTCATGTTATAAAATTTTCTAAAGTCAAGAATAACAAATTCTTGTTGGTGAGTTTCCAGGTATTTTCTTATCAAGGTGATAGGCTCTATCACTGACTCACAATACCGACGATAACAAAAGTAAAATCCACGGATAGGATTTTTCGATTTATATTTTTTACATATTTGTAGGTCAAAATACCTAGAAAGAGAAATTACGCAAATATTTAGTTCACGCAATTCCAATCAAGATATGATTTGAAGACTTTTCTACCCAAGATGAGATTGCACGTACTTGTATAAGGAATGTTCACGTGAGTGTAATTTGCTCTTCTCTAAATACACTAGTTAATAACAACTCTCTTTTATTCTGAGACGCAGTGGTACATCTTATCAATTTGAAGTACCTAATTTCAATCGTGAAATAAAGGTAAAGGAGTCCATCTCTACTTTTTGCGCCGTGGAACAATGAGTAAGCGCGAGGAAATCAAGGAAAAATAAAATTTCAACGGACGGCTTACCCAAGCAACTTAGCAATTTGAAGCCTATGGATGGCTACAATATCTTGAAGCCAAGGCAAGAATGGTGTTGGTAGTGCTCATCATGATAATACACAAAATTTTACCAGTATGCTTTAATTACCTGTTTTGTATTTGACAGTCGTCAAAAATTTCGGAAATTAATCAAAGAAATTTACTGTAGTTTCCATCTCATTTTTTGGACGAATACAAAAATGTAAATGAAGAATAGAAGTTGTAGAGTTCAGCGGAAATGAATTATCAACATTAAACTTAAACAAGTACCTTATTCCGTTTCGCAGTTGCTCATAGACATTCAATGATTGTCTTTTGCATCGCCCAATGGACAGTCGGCCAGACATTAAATGCATACATCGAGTCATTAGACTAGCAGCGGGTGCCGGAACGGATTTCCAAGTTACTGAATATGAAATTGAGCTATTTGAACCTTAAATGAGCTCAATTAGGCCACTTTTTGATTTGAAAGTCTTCAGAGAAATTCGTTTACAAACCTGGTATTGCCAAATATACAATTGGTAAAGAATCCCTCACGTTCAAGTCCAGATTGGTCATCCATCGGTATAATAGTGGGTCAGCCATTTGAATGTAATGTTTTAGACATACGCCTAAAATATTACATAAGCAGGTGTCGATTGCTTTTATTGTTAAAATTGCATTGCTGCCAGTAAAAATGCTGCAAAAATTTATTAGAACCTCATGTTAAATACATTAATTTTTTATGACTTTAAAATCATTAGGCAATATGACATTTTAAACAGTATTTCAAAAAGATTTCAAAGATGACGCAAACATGATTCATGCATTGATACGTTGTCATGTTATCCCCAAAGCACACGTCAATTTTTAAATGCATTTTCCTTAAAATTTGTATATCTGGATGCCATTCCTTTTCCGAACGTCCGCATGGACACTTCTCTCTCCCATCTTTCGATCTGAAACCTGAAGTTTTAACTGAACCTTTTTACACTTGAGCCACCATTTTGGGTAGGCAGCTGGTGAGGTAGTTTTTGTCTTTACGTTGAAGAAATTCCTTATCATAATTAGATCAAAGCACACGTTGGGTGAGTACTCTCTAAGTTTCTGTGTATGAGGTTTAACTTGATCGGATAATTGAATTTTAATCTCATGAAATATCTTGGTCTTATCGATCATCGTTTGACTTGGTTGCCACACATAAATATTTAAGAAGACAATTAGCTCCAATAATAGGCTGGTTAAGATGGGGATTTTCCATTACATTATGCGATAGTTATTTGGAGTTAATCGGCAAAGCAACATCTTAATATTTTATATCCAGGCTGATGACCAAAGCATTTAAAAATATTCTAAATGTTCCAATGCTCACTCAAACTAGATTGGTTTACCAATAAGCAAAATCATTAATCTTAAGTCAAATCATTGTAAAAACTAAATTTATCTTCAAATATTTAAAAACTAATGGATTGAACCATATACCATTAATTAAAGTATCGCAAATCGCCCATGTAATACGAGGAATGCAAATCAATTCGTAATACCTTATGTCAGAACGGATCATCAAAAGAACGATGGCATGAATGATGCTCTGCGTATATATAACAATCTTCCAGAAAAGGTTAAGAAAACAAATCACTTTTAGTATTTAAGAAAAGTCTTAGGAATTCTTTAATGAACACTGATTGAAGCGTGGACCTGACGATTTTTCCAACTCAGTATCTTAGGCCATTTTCGACCCTATCGGCGAAAATTTGGAAACAGTTACTCAGAATTTTAGATATTCATGAAAAGATTAACTCACATTATTTTGTGTGCCTCCTTATACCAATGTATTCAACATTGCCTGGGTGGCACACTTGACGAAGCGACGAAATGTGAATGCAGATCGCGCGAGCGTTGTGCGAAGAAGAACGTGGATTTCCCCTCCCTGCACGTCCTTCGAAGCGGAAAGTATTAAATTAAGACCTGTTTTGAAAATTTCTCATCAAGACCTTTCATTTGATACCTATATTGGCTACCTTTGATGAATTTTTTTTTTCGGGGCCACTCCCCTATATGGGGAGACCCCCCTTAAATACCTTATAAAATTTTTTGTAGTTGAACTTTGAAGAAGTCACCACTTTTCACCTGCATACAAAATTTGATGTTTCTAGCTTAAGTAGTTTGCGAGAAAAAGTGCTGTGGCACACGGACGGACGGACGGACAGACGGACAGACAGGTCACGAAACTAGTAGGGTTTTGTAAAATTATTTTACAAAACCCTAAAAAACTTATTAAGTCGTCAAATTATTCTGACAATTTATCGAGTGTCTGGATTTTACTTGCAAGGAAGTCTCAAAAAGTTCAAAAAAGATGAAATGTTTTTTTTCGCCGGGGGCATGGAGGAGCCCGATGGCTCCCCACTGCTGGGGGACCCGGGGCCAGGCATTGCAAATGCTACTAATCAAAAAATTATGAAACGAAAAAACGACGAAGAAAGCTTTGAGCGTATTTCAAGCGAAGAATTGGAAAGAGTAACCACAGAAAACGTAAGAGTTACTTTTACTTGAGAAAATGAGGAGATGAAACTCCGAATTACAAATTTGGAGGAAATACTCCGGCAATTAACAAGCATCAACAAAAAGAAAGTGATGAAACCACAAAATACGTCCGGAAAAGCGACAACAAGAAATACGAACGAAAAAAAAGTAGCCACGCAAAAGGCTCAACAAACAAACAAAGCAACCTACAAGATACGAAGAAGTCAACAATCTATGCTGCTGATACCATACTAAGCGCAGGAGCAAACAGCGCAACTTACTATGCGGTACTTGCTGTGATGAATGATGATATAGACATCGAGATGGAGTGTCAAGAAAACATAGGAAATAAATATTAATGATTCTAGTGATAATTTTATAGAATACTTAAAATAAAAAAATAAGGGGAAGGAGAAGAAGCCAATCGGTGTGTCTGCTGGTTCTCCTTTTAAAAATAATAAGATAACTGAGAAAGTTCCTCCGATTTATGTCTTTGGGCAGCGCGAAGGGGATATCGTTCGGCTATTGGCAGCTGAACATAAGATAAATAATTTCGAAATTAAGAGAGTGACCACTGATAAACCCACAGTTAAAACAAAAACACTGGCTGATTTCAAGCTAGCGAAAGATGCTCTTAATAGTGTACAAGCTCTTTACTTCACACACACGCCAACGGCGGAAAAAAATCAGACCTCCCTGTTGAAGGGCTTGGACTGTGGGGAGAATACAGTTGATCTCCTTGGAATGTTGCAGGAAGTAGCACCAGCTGTCAAATTCATTGGTATGAAAAATTTTGCTACAAGGAGCAACTGTTGAAGGCAAAATATTACCATTTTATTTGGTACAAATTTCTAACGATAGCAGTCCAAGTGCCTTCCACCAGGTAAGGTACTTGAACTTCCGAGCGGTGAGGTCAACCAGTGATACAGGTGCCAAAAATTCGGTAATTCGGCTGCCAATTGTGCCATGCACTATCACTGCGTTGAATTTAAAGATATTCATGCCCCCGGTGTATGCGAATTGGCTCACATGGAGCCAAAAGAAAAATTATACTGTATTAACTGCGGTATATTTGGTCATCCAGCATCATATCGAGGATGCCCTCAGTATCAAGATGCAAAAGTTAAATTTTCTTCAAAACAAACCTAGGTACATCACAGTGTGTTACCTTTCAACTTCGCAAAGCCCGGAGTATCATTTCCACTTGCCGCTAGAGGACCAGCAGAGAACAATGTAAATAAAATAAATAATGTAAGTGGCAATAATTAGCTGCTTCTCAAAATTTACCAACAGCTTGAATCTCTTTCAGAAAGAATACATAAACAAGACGAAAAAATCAATTTCGTTTTCAAAGTTTAGGCCAACATGCTTCAAAATAGTTTGTCCTCCAGTCACATTTCCATGGATAATCTTCGTCTCATCTCGATCAACGTCAACTCCATTGTTACTTTACATCGACGTAACTGTCTCCTTGAATTCATTGTTAAGCAGAAGCCTGACATCATGCTTCTCACTGAAAACCACCTCAATTCATGGCACTCCATGATATTCAAGGATTTTAAATTCGTAAGAAACGATAGGGTAAACGGGGATGAGGGGACTGGCATCGGGATATTGGTGAGAAGACCCTTTTGTTTCCCAATATTGATAGTCAAATTCAAAAATTTGAGTCTCTTGGTGTCCGTTATCAAAATTTCACTGCCAGGTGGGGATAATCTCTTCGTTATTTCTGCCTATGCAACTGGTCAAAATGTTCTCAAGTTCAAGGAGGAACTCAATTCCTTGTTTTAAATACTCGAATTGAACAGGCTGCGTAATTATTATATTCTTGCTGGTGACCTGAATGCCAAGCATACATCATGGCTGAATGCCAACAATAATCTAAGAGGTGTATTCTTAAAGTCGTGATGACAGAGAACCAAATTGAATACATGTGCAACCTATATGGAACGGAGTTTCCAACATACCCTAGGATAAATTCATATTTTGACCTCTGCATTGTTGACGCAAGACTTGAAATCGGCTTTAATAGTCCTCAACGCAAACTGCAGGTGCTTCCTTACGATAACGACCATAACACAATCGTAATGGAAATCAATCATCACAGGGATGATGTCTTCCTCATTCCAGTTCAACATGAAAACCATCGGTTGAATTTCAAAAAAACGGCTGCGGAAAGTTTCAAAAGAAGTTTAATAGAGAGTACTAGAAGCAATGTCCTCCTTCTGATGATGACGATGCTTGCTCAATGGTTCCTAATAACAGAAATCTAACTGATGATGAAATAGATCTCTATTTGTCGAAGTTAGAGAGGCTGACGTTGGAAACGATTGAGAAAGTCGTTCCCAAGATTAAACATCGAAACAATATGGAAGGATATGAAACACCAACCATCGCAAGGTTGAAAAGATTAAAAAGCCTTCTTCTCACACGCGCCAACTTTATTTATCGACGATTTTTGGACTACAACCATTTCTCGTTGGCTTTGTTGAAATTACACCTGAAGAATGTCCGGAACTTAATCCGGTCATACTTCAGGAGTGAGATCAGCAATCAATGGGCGGAAAAACTGAGGGGTATTAGCCTTCAGGGCCCAGATGGCGTTTTTGCGAAAGTGAATAGCATATTCCGCAAGAAGGTATCGAATCTTGAAGTCACTAGTGATGAGATTAATCTTCTCGATAGGGCTGGTATCGAAATTGATAGTACAACTCCGGATAGAAATGGAAACAGCATTATATGTGATGGATTGTAGAAACTTGCCATGATTGGAACACATTTTGAATCGATTCATCTACCAAACCCTGCGAGAGGGAATGAAATATTTTCAGAGGCCGTTCAAGCAAAAGTTTCCGACTTTAAATCAAGTCTGAACGGCCAATCAATTCTTCATTTCAATGAAACATTAACTTCTGACCTTATACCGAGCTTGAATCTTATTGATTATTTTGTCAGCTATGAAGACTTGTGTTTCATATTTCGCAGGATAAACAGCAAGAAATCATGTGATACTCATGGTATACCAAATGTAGTTCTCCGTCATTTGCCTAAGGTTGCTATTAGGAACTATTGCATATTGTTCAACAACATGTTGAGCAATTCATATTTCCCAAATGAGTGGAAAAAGACTAAGGTATTTCCGATCTTGAAGAAAGGAAAAGAACCTTTATGCCCTAAAAGCAAGGTGTTTGGAGTGATACTCAACAGAGCACTAAACGCCCATATTGAGAAATATGAGTTGATGCCGAACTGCCGATTTGGTTTTCGTGCCAGGCATTCGACCATACATGCAATGACGAAAGTAACCTCAGACATCTGTTGGAAAGTAAACAACAAAGAATGTGTTGGAGCATGTCTCATTGATATGGAGAAAGCCTCCGATACGGTGTGGTTAGATGGACTCGTTTTCAAACTTCATCAGGACAGGAATTACGTGTCTGATGGCCGAGATTGACAAAAAAAAATAAATGTAGCAAACACTTAAATAAAAACACTTTAGTTACAATACACAAATATTACTTTTATTAAAAAACACATTAAAACTTCGAACAATAATTTTACAATTTAGATATTCAGTCGACCAGAGTTTCGACTTACACGTCGCGGTACTGGGGGCGAAGCCAAGTATCCCAATGATTTTTATGCAGGTAATCTGCTGATGCAGCGTGAGAATGAACTTTGTAGTTTTTAGGTAAATCTGCTGATTCAAGTGCATGTGGCGAGCAATTTCCGTTTTCGCGTGAGAAATTTGAGGAAATTGTCTGCACGTTCCCGCTTAGGTTTGCGGTTTTTTCTTTTAAGGGAAAACTGAACAGATACGTAACTTCTCCCCCTTACAATGAGGATTCTCCTGAATTCTTCCTTTAACATTCACTTTAACATTATTTTGTCCTTTTTTGCAAAAAATTAGTATGAAAATGATCATTAAGAGTATCAAACTTAGATTACACGTATAGGAAACTTTTATGTGAAATTCCAGTTCTTTAATTTTTTCAATATTTTTGATATTTTTCAGAGCAACTTCTTCTAAAGTAAGTTTTTCAGTAAAATTTTTAAATACTTCATTTGAAGGGTAGAAAAATCGTTCTAAAAATTTACATTAGAAAAATAGTGGTCCAAAATTTTTATCTCACAGTTGTTAAAATGTATCAAAACATTATTTTTTAGCGTTAATTTTCTTTCATCACAATTTTGAGTAATATTAATTCTATCTGCATTTTTTATGAGTAATGTCTCATCGTCAACTTAACTAATTTACAATTTTGACTATAAACACAATTTTTACTTGTAAGCGCTTCGTTCAAAGATTTCGATTTATCAAAGGTATACACGATATCATTGTACTTAAAAATAGTTTCTGAGGGAGAATCGATTTCTTTATGCTCTGAATTGGGCATTGGTATAATTTGTCTTAAATTTATCTGAATGAATTGACTTGGAATTTTTATGGCATGTATCAAAAGGTTATCTTCCAATTTCGCTAATCCCAATTTTATGTATTGCATTTTTGTTAAGTCAGTTTTAAATCTTTGGATTTCTTCGTCTGTTAAAATGTTAGGATTCAAAAGGCCATGTCTTGCGGAAGCTACGTTGTCCAAGATATGTTCCAGTTTACTTTTTAGGATTTGAATTTTAAAAAGTTGGTCGTAGTACATGTTGCCGTTAATTGTCTGTTTTGATATTGTATTAAGTCTCGAAATTATTGTTTTGCGGTCTGCTTCGATAATGTGTTTCAGTTGTAAAATTGTCTGGTTAAATGCACTGTTAATTGCAATTTG
The DNA here is from genome assembly GCA_963969285.1 of Odontomyia ornata. NCBI lineage: Eukaryota > Metazoa > Arthropoda > Insecta > Diptera > Stratiomyidae > Odontomyia > Odontomyia ornata. The sequence goes on from OZ017740.1 coordinate 161,216,597, forward strand.
TTGGTTAAGTGTTGTTATTGCGTTATGTGAATTTGTTTCCATCGTCTTGAAATGGTCTTCTTTTGTCTGTCTGTCTTGTTCGTCCATTGTCCCGAATAACCATTTTTGCGTTGTTCCTACCAAATTAATTAGACCTCTTTTCCTTCTGTTTGTTTTAGGAATGATAGTGTTTATTTTATTTTTCAAATGAGTTAATTCTGTTAAAAGCAAATGTTTGTGGTCACCTTCTAAATATTCTATGTTTGTTGAGAAATCGTTTAGGATTTGTAAAATTTTCGTTGTATTTATTATGTGGATAACTATGTTGTATTTGCTAACTATTTCCGTTTTGTCAAGTTGAAGTTTGATGAATCCCGTCTGTTCAGATATTTCTTGTAGGCTTAATCGTCCTGTCACTGGTGTAGTCAATATTAGTAGAAGCGTCAATGTAACCATTAAAACCTGAAAAATTAAGAGAATATTTTTCCTTGTAGGATTTCTAGGATCATTTTCTTTCGGAAGTAAGGTATATTTTCTTGTGAAAACGTTACTTCAGAATTACTTGCTATGTATTCAGCAATCATACAGCTGAACACTCCGCAATCATTGTTATTTGTTTGCTGCGGTGTATCGGCTAAACTTTCTTTTGCAAACTCAGAAACCTCAATTGTTACTTTTCTTTTATCCATGGACTCTTTTTCTAAGTAGTCTTCTAAAGTTTTGATGATTTGCGGATTTGGGTGACCCATGGAATGGTAATATTTGATACTTTTATCCCTAAAATCGATAATACTCATGCACCAATGTACATTATTTATATTGGTTGGAATTAGTAAAATATCGTATGAAAAGATATCAAGTCCTCTGGTCCATCTACGGACAGCACCATAACCTCCTTGCAAAAGGTGAGGTAAAAAGAGAGTATTCATTGTGTAGACACTGGGCAGATTCCTTGCTTTTTTCTGTTGTGTCCGTTCCACTATTAAATTCATGTAAAAGTTAATAATGTTATCATTCAACCAGTTTCCTTCCCGTAGTGTATTTATATCATGTCTTGTTATGTTAAGTTTAAATTTTGAAACTAGAATGTCATTTTGGTGTCCGTTATTTAAAGCTTTTTCTATAGTCAATTCCTGTTCTTGTGTAATTATATTCTCGGTATGACAATCAATGTTTGTAAATTTTCTTGGCTTCTTAATGTTAGATGGATGTACGTTTTGTAGTTTTGCTTTCCTGAATCTGGGTAAGTGTTTTTGTCTTTCGGCTCTATAGTTTTTAATGAACCCTGTGGACCTATTTTCAATATAGTCTTCTCTTTTTTCGTTCGATTTTTCTAGCCATTTTTCTTTGGTTTCTTTTAAGTTTTTCTTGATTTTTTCAAGATCGACTTTGTGGTGTTGGACTGCAATAGGGGTAGCTTTAATTGTTGAGTGAAGCCTTTCATTATAATTTCTAACTGCTTTCTGGATCAAGGTTCTTGGGGACTGTCCTTTCTTTTGTTGGTGTAATATGCGAAATTTTTCAACAAGTGTAGAGTGGAAACGTTCAATGTCGGCTAGGCCCGTATGACTGTGGGCTTTTGTAAGATGTAACTCTACATTTTCTTTATTGAGAAAATCCTTTATAGTCACACCATTAAATTCATTGCCTGCCACTATCTTATTAGGTTTCCCCATTTTAGCAAACTGCTCTTCTAGTACATCAATTATAGTTAAGTGATTTTTATCTGGCAAGTAATATACGGTTCCAAACTTTGAAAATTTGTCAATAATCGTTAAAAAATTTTGATTAAGTATTATGTAAATGTCAATATAAAGTATCTGATTAATATCTGTTGGTGTCTCGGCCTCTTGAAATTTCGGCTTGATGGGTTTTCGATCGTATTTAGTCCCCTGACATATTTCGCACTGATTTATAACTATATTTATGAGTTCCATTAGTTTAGGATAATAAATTCTGTTTTTGATAGCATTGAAAGTTTCTAGAATTCCTGAATGAAGACTTTCTTTGACGTGATATAATGAAATTTGTCTTACTGCTTCCACTTCAGTAGCTACATCCTGAGCTCTGTAGGAACATCTTACAAATTTTAGCGTTCCATCGTTTGAAAACATTTCGCGAAGTTTCTCTTGGACAATATTATATTTGCGGTCTGAAATTTCGGAGTAAATCCCAGTGATACCCTTTTTGATATACCTCCGAAAAATGTCATACAAATTTTCAAAATCATGTTCAGCAATATAGATTATTCGTTTGTTATGAATCGTTTCGAAGTCTTTTACTTTATTATTAGTCAAAATTAATTGTGTCTTATACTTATTGACTATCTCTTCTTTAATAGGAATATAGTCGAGTAATTCTTCTTCAGCGGAGTGAACTGTTGCCATAGTGGTGTCCTCTTCTTCATTTTCCACATTGAAAAGAACTGGTATTTCCGAATAAGAGTTTGTTTTAGTCTCTAATTTTTCTGCTTCGCTCAGATTTTCTTCCGACTGATTAAGTCTACTGAGAAAATCTGCGACATGATTATCTTTACCCTTAAGGTATTCTATCTCAAACTGATATTCACCTAACTTAAGCAGCCATCGCTGATGTCGGGGAGAGATATCCTTTCCTCTATATTTGGAATGCAAATATTTTATTGGTAAGTGGTCCGTCAATATTGTAAATTTATTACCGTACAAGTAGGGTCTAAAATAGTTGACCGCCCACATGATTGCAAGAAATTCTTTGTCAGTTGTGCAATAGTTTCGCTCATGGCAATTTAACGTTCTAGATGCGAAACATACGGGGTGTCCGTCCTGAGAAAGGACAGCACCCAAAGCATAATTGGAAGCATCCGTAGTTAGTTGAAATTTTTTGTAAAGTTTGGGAATTTTAGAATAGGTGGAGAGCTTATGAGAGTCTTAAGTTTTTCAAAGGCCGCTATATAGTTCGGATCTTTAATTTTAATTTTGCTGTCTTTTCGGAGAAACTTTGTCATTGGCTGTGCTACTTTAGCGTAGTCGCGAATAAATTTACGGTAGTATCCCGTCAGACCTAAGAAACTTTTAATTTGTTTTTCCGTCTTGGGAAGTTTTATGTTCTGTATAACTGTTATTTTTTCAGGGTTCGGTTTTAATCCCTCTTTTGTTATAACGTGACCTAGAAAATTTGTTTCCTTTTGCATAAAGGAACATTTGTCAATTTGTACTTTTAATTTATGAGTATCTCAAAACGTTAAAAATATCAGTCAAATTGTTAATATGTTCTTTTAGAGATGTGCTAAAAATCAAAACATCATCTAAGTAAACCACACAAGTCTTGTTTATGAAATCACGAAGAATGTCATTCATAAGCCTCTGAAATGTTGCAGGAGCGTTTTTGAGACCAAATGGCATTCTTATGAATTCATACAATCCATGTGGAGTTACGAATGCAGTTTTATGCATATCTTCTTTTTTTATAAGAATCTGGTGATATCCTTTAGCCAGATCTATTGTCGAGAAATATTGTGCTCTACCCAACTTGTCGAGGATAGAGTCAATATTGGGTAACGGAAACTTATCGTCTATCGTTACCTCATTAAGCCTCCTATAATCAATTACAATCCTGTACTTTTTTTCGCCTGAGTTATCAGATTTTTTTGGTACTACGATCAAAGGGCTTGAATATTTCGGGTTGCTTTTCCGAATTATCCCTTGGGATTCCATTTCAAATATTTGGCGTCTTACCTCTTCTTCGTGTTTTGGTGGGTACCGATATAGTTTCGAATTTATTTGTTGATCTATTGTAGTTTTAATCTCATGCTCTATTGAGGTTGTACTTGTCAGTCTATCTCCTTCTTTGAAAAATACTTCTTCATATTGTTTAATTAATTTGGAAAGTTCACAGTATTCTTCAGGATTCAGATGATTGAGCTTCAGCCATTTCATGTAATTTTCGTCAGTGGTTTCGAGCCAACATATTTCTTGACTTGAATATGGGTTGTTAAAAAATCGAATTGGTTGTCCGTTAAGAGTAATTATCTTATTTTCTATGTCTATTATTGTTCCAAGAGCATCGAGTAAATCCATCCCTATAATAAAACTATACTTTCTATTTTTCAGGCTTCTAACCTTCCATCGAATATGACCCCCTAACTGCGGTTTAATTTCAATGGGAGCCGGGGTATGCACTTCGAAATTAATGACATCTTTTCCCGTAATTGTTGTAAAGTAAAGAAGTTCAATTGGAACTTTACGGAATTGATGGAGATTTTCATCAATAATGCTAAAAGAAGAGCCAGTATCGATAAGCGCTAGAAATTTTGTTTGGTAGATCGTAATTTCAATCAAAGGCAATTTGTCCGGGGCTAGTTGTAAAAAAACTTAGATCTTTCGGATGAATTACATTCTGTGCCCAAATAATCATTTGATCTCATTCGACTCTCAGTATACGTATTTGGGTTTGAACTCAAATTACTTTCATCACATGCAACGAAATTTCCTTCTGGTTGGGGACAAACATTATTTTCATCAGATCTCATTCCCTGTAAGTTATCCACTTCCATGGGCTCACCCGGTTGATGTCTCCTGGTGCCTGAATATCTTCGAGAATGTCCTTGAGAATTATTTGGTCTATATTGACCAGAAGTGTTTTGATTAGGATTAGAGCTAGAATTTTGTCGAATTTGTTGGCTTTGGCTTCTATAAACATGATTTTCTGGTCTAAGTTCATTGTCTGTTTGGTTTTTTGTATGTTGTTTGTCGTTTTGTCCGTAATTATTTGGGTTCATACTTTGGAAGCAACTTTGTGTATTCTTTTTAAATTGTTTATTGAATGGTTTTTTGGAAGACGAATTGGAAGACTCCCTTTTTTGTATTCATGCCTTATGCAAGAATTTTCAAATCGTCTTTTCCTCATAATTGATAAGATTTCATTAATATTTGATAATTTGTATATTTTATCTAAGAGGACACCCTGTGTCATCTCTTTAACACTATTGACAAGAAGTGAATCGATATTGCTTAAATCAATATATGGGTTATCTTTATAATAGATAATTATTTCATCTTACTTAAATTTAATTGATTGTATTTCTGTGGCAAGTTCACTCACCGAATTTGCTCGCATAGTCGTTATTTCCCTATAAATGTCTGCTGGTTCCATTTCCGGCTTGTACCTGAGCTTTAGGTTTGTTTTGATGAGCTCCCAATTGTCCGGCTCCGGTATGTTGATAAGAGCGCTCTTTGCCTCTCCTTGGATTTTTTCATAATAAATCGTTCTGGTTGCCAGCTTCTTGTATTCCGGGTCGACCACATGGTTTAAATAATATTCCGTACTTGCGATGAAGGCGTTTATAGAAATGTCTCCCGTTCCCGAGAAGGTATTCATGTACCGCACTTCTCTGAGTATTTTTTTTGGAATTTTCTTTCGCCTGATTTTGGATGGTCATCCTATGCAAGGCAAATCGAAGTTGTTCAATTTGTGCGTCACGTTCCTGAAGCGCCTGGTGAAGTGCTTGCATTTGTTCTTCCATTTCTATATTTTTGATGTCACACCGTCCAGAATTAAAAACTTTGCACCTTTTGGATTTTCCATTGTCCGTAGACATGCAAAACTTCACTTCACTTCACTTCTTTTTTTTTGTGTTGGATTTTACAATGATTTAAAATTGCACATATTACTTTTTATTTATCACTTATTATAAGGTACCTTGTTCGGAGCACCTTTGACGAGTAGATTAGGTCAATGAGATTTTATTATCACTGATTCTTCTCGAATCTTAGTAGCACTAGTTCTTATCGAACTTTAATTGACTTTACACGTCGCAGTACTGGGGGCGAAGCCAAGTATCCCAATGATTTTTATGCAGGTAATCTGCTGATGCAGCGTGAGAATGAACTTTGTAGTTTTTAGGTAAATCTGCTGATTCAAGTGCATGTGGCGAGCAATTTCCGTTTTCGCATGAGAAATTTGAGGAAATTGTCTGCACGTTCCCGCTTAGGTTTGCGGTTTATTCTTTTGAAGGAAAACTGAACGGATACGTAACTCAGGTTCCCCAGACACCTTGTCGCCATGATGTGCAATCTGTTATACGGGAAATCATTTGTTGTAACTGATGGAAATCTGACAACAATGCGCGAATTCAAGGTCTTGAATAGTCTACAGCAGGGAACAGTTACTGCGCCCCTGCTTTTCTCAATATTAATTCGCAAGCTATTGAACAGCTTTGATTTTAACGTCTCGCTAATGCGATAATTGGTAGCGTTTGCTGATGATCTGATCATCTATACGGCAGACCGAAAAGCTGCAATAGTTATGAGCAACCTTAAAAAAAATGTTCAATGATGTGCAGCTCTACACCGACAATTGGCGAATGAAAATCAATGCGCAGAAGTGCGAAATAATTTCGTTTCGGACAACGCTGCAGGGGGCCAGTCAAGACCTGAAACGTAATTGGAAGGATTTCCATATTATGGCTGGTGAGGGTTCTGTGTTCAATACCTCTGTGTTCAAGTCAAAATCATGCTCAGTAAAGCACAAAAAGTAGTCATGGCTCTTCGGTGACTCTTTCATTCCAGATACATTGATCAAAAGGTCAAAGTTATTTGTTGCCAGACCCTGGTTAGACCAGTTTTGACATATGGATGTCAGATCTGGTACAAACACAGTGCTAGGACTATGGAAAAATTAAGAGTTTTCTTTGTGCATGTACTGGTTTGTACATAAAGCCTGAGACGGATTGGAAGCACTATATATCGAATAGAAAAATTTATCAAACCGCTAAAGTGACAAGAGTCAATATCTTTATATTGAAACTTCTTCGGAATCATATCGCAAGATCTGTAACTGTGTGTGAAAACCCTTGGATTTCACAGCCGTTCCACCCTACAGACGGATATATTGCGACTTGCCTCACTACTGGCTTCGTTCCTCCAGAAGCATTCGTGTATTTGGAGATGAATCGATATGTTTTTTATTCTGACGGCGTCCCAATCATATATCACATATATCGACGGGCCACCGATAAGATAAAATATCCTCAGAGTTTGACTTCACGAGACCAACAATTCCAATGGAGATACTCATTTGCTAGATTAGTTGAGGCTGGTTGAGCTGAGATGGAGCAATCTAGGTATTGGTGGCTGAATGCCAATGTCTAAATTATTCGTGTTTATTTTTTGTTTTTGTGTTTTTTTTCGTTACTTAGTTTTTAGTTTCAGCTCATTATTGCTACATCTAGTGTTGTTGTTTATTTGTATTATAAATTAGGGATAGGTTTCAGTATAAGCTAACGTTTTTTTTATTGAACTTATTTAGAATTAGGATGTAACATATTAGGTATGGAATAAAAGTTCATTGTTGTGTTAGTAATATAATTAATTTTTGAATAATGCTGGTTGGTTTTTTCTCCTTTTTCCAATTGAATCAAAAAAAATGTAATAATCTTAATTAATTTAAATTTGCTAGTGTTTTTTTTTCATTAAATGTGTTTCATTTATAACGTATAAATTTAGAGAGTGTAATGAATTTTCATTGTCTAATTTCGTGAACAAAGTCGGAACCGACCTCTCACGGTTCTAGACGTGAAGTCTGAGTCGTGCCAACGAATGGTACCAATCAGTAAACCAGTTCATGCACCCGTAATCCATTTCACGGTGACTGCTTGTCGGCCAGCTAGAACGGAGAGGATTTCGGTCGTAGGTCTTAAAATGGATTACGCTCAATTACGTATTTCAGCCACCGTTAAATCCCCGTTTCAAACGCGTCGAAAACACAAACATACGGAAGAGAAACCTACGTTACGTTATTCCGTATTCTTTCATCCTTTCAGCCAATTACAAAAGTCTAAAATCCATTTCGCGTTCCCGTATTTTACCGACGCGTTTCCGAAAAATATACTACGTTAACTTCTTCCCGCTGGAAAGAAAAGAAGGGCAGGCTGGAAAAGAAAGTCCAGTTTAACTCTAGCGATTCATTTTTTTCTTTTTATTCTTCTAAACATTTGTATTTACAAGTACAATAAGTATCTAAAGTCCGGTTGTGAGCTTTACTTGTGACAAACGTTTAAATTGCATTTATATATGTTTCAATATCCGCTTGTGTAAAAACATTTTAATTATTACCAAAAACTTTTTTTAAAGAAATTTACGTCAAAAACTCAGTCGATGTGTTTTTTTTTCAATTCGGAAAAGTCATTTTCAGATATTTTCATTAGCATTACATATATTTAGATCTTGGGTACACTGTTACAATGTTAACAACTATCAAAATTTCAACGTATCCCAATGAAAATATTGTCTACTGGACATATTATGTTAGTTATGGGACGTCATATCTGAAATATTTTCCCCTTATTTTTTTAGAACATGACTTTACTTTTTACCAAAGTTATTTTTTATCAACACTATAGATTCAGAAACAGGTTAACAAAAAAATTTGACCCTGCTGGCTTATTTCATATTTTCATACCTGACATTATATTACACATTATTTATTATAGGAAACTTAAAATTATAATTGATTTAATATAATAAATTATTGTGCTCCTAAACTAAGGTCGGTTTTCCGTCGAAGGCACATGCAAAATTCCGAACCTCAATTTATGATAAAAAGCTTAAAAAGCCTCGTTATACTTCTTATGTGATAAGAATTATAAAATCTCAATGCATGCAGAATAGATCATGTACATCAGCTACGATCCATTGAAACTCATACAAATTCTTCAAAGAAAATACCTGCATAAATTACTTTGTACGTAAGTCTTTGGCTTCTTCAGATTGCCTTAGTCACAGGCGCTCGTGTTAATGATTACTGGAATGTGAATGGAGTGAATGGTTGTGGGCCAAAAGCTTGTCCGCTTTCCGGAACACTCGAAAATTCCTCGTTTAGGGCCTCGTATTTGTCGCATAGGTGCTATAGTGTCGTCCATTTTGCCATTTTAGAGGGATCTAGTATGCGATTCCTGTCGCCCGAACCGGGTTCATCTGAATATGCGGGGGGAATAAGTTTTGAGTTCAATATTATATTATTAATTGAATCACTATTCCTACCATCTGATTTTAATTCCGACGCCACAACCGAAGGCACAAGCAGTTTTTCATTGAGACGATCACTTTCACGGGGATTATCTGCGACAGTCGAAGCACTTGCTTCATTTTCTATGTGCTTCGGACTGCTCTGACCACTTTTGTGAATAATTGGAAGTGTTTCTAACAGCACGGAATGTGGAGTAATTGGCGCCTTGATGGTTTCTCTAGCATATATCTGATTATCTTTGTCGATTTTGTGGAGGCGTTTTATCTCCGCCGAGAAACTACTCATTTTGTTTTGTTCACATCAATCGTACTCCATTCGTAGCCGAAGCCATTCGAAATTTCCTTAAAGATCCCGTTCACGGTAGCGAGACAGTTTTAGGTTATCTATTCCCTGGAATTTACTGCGCGCACACGCTCGACAACAATCTATTTTTACGGTACCCTCGCTACTAGCTCCACCATATGGCTGCTACTTTGTCATTCCCCGATCAAACTGACGTAGGATGGGAATGTCATCCAAAGCTGACGTTCGCTCGAAAGCCATATGGCAGCGATGCGCATGTGTGCGAGCCAGCGGTGGCGTAGGGTTATTACAAGAGCCATTCGGGCCATTAAGTTTTTCATAGTTTTATTGTTTGGAATTTGCTTGCTTCAAAATAGTTTGTCATCCAGTCACATTTCCATGGATACGCTTCATCCCATCTCGATCAACGTCAACTTCATCGTTACTTTACATCGACGTGACTAACTCCTTGAATTCATTGTTAAGCAAAAGCCTTACGTCATGCTTCTCACTGAAACCCACCTCAATTAATGGCACTCCATGACAGTCAAGGATTTTGAGTTCATAAGAAACAATTGGGTAAACGGTGATGAAGGGACGTGCACCGGGATATTGGTGAGAAGACCCTTTTGTTTCCAAATATTGATAAAGTCAAACTTTGTCTCTTGAAATATCCGTTATCAACATTTCACTGCCAGGTGCGGATAATCTCGTCGTGATCTCTGCTTATGCAACTGGTCAAAATGTTCTCAAATTCAAGGATGAGCTCAATTTCGTGTTTTAAATATTCGAATTGAACAGGCTGCATAGTTATTATATTCTTGCTGGTGACCTGAACGCCAAGCATATTTCATGGCTGAATACCAACAATAATCCAAAAAGTGTATTCCTGATATCGTGGATAACAGAGAACCAAATTGAATACAGGTGCAATGTATATGGGTCGGGGCTCCCAACATACTCTAGGACAAATTCATATTTGGACCTCTGCATGGCTGACGCAAGACGAGTTCAGCTTTAATAGTCCTCAACGCAAAATCTTCCCTTTGATGATTGATTTCCATTACAATTGCCTTATGGTCGCTATCGTAAGGAAGCCCCTGCAGTTTCGGTTGAGGACTATTAAAGCTGAACTCAAGTCTTGCATCAGCAATGCAGAGGTCCAAATATGAATTTGTCCTAGAGTATGTTGGGAGCCCCCACCCATATACATTGCACCTGTATTCAATTTTGTTCTCTGTTATCCACGATTTCAGGAATACACCTTTTGGATTTTGTTGGCATTCAGCCATGATGTATGCCGGGTATCAGGTTACCGGAAAGGTTATAATAACTATGCAACCTATTCAATTCGAGTATTTCAAACAAGGAAATGAGCTCTTCTTTGAACTTAAGAACATTTCGACCAGTTGCATAGGCACAGATAACGAAGAGGATATGCCCCCCTGGCAGTGAAATTTTGATAACGGACACCAAGAGACTCAAAGTTTTTGACTTTATCAATATTTGGAAACAAAAGGATCTTCTAACCAATAATCCGGTGCAACTTTCCTTATCACCGTTTACCCTATCGTTTCTTATGAGTTCAAACCCCTTGATGTCATGGAGTGCCATGAATTGAGGTGGGTTCCTGTGAGAAGGATGATGTCAGGCTTTTCCTTGACGACGATGTAGACTCATAACGATTGTAAGACTGTGGAAGCTCCAATGGGCTGGCCACGTAAATCGTATGCACAGACAACGGGTACCCAGAAAGGTATTCTTTCGGAGAACTGGTGCAGAGACCAGTGGGGAAATCGAGGAAACGCTGGTCTGACTCAGTTGACGGATTGAAGTTGCGCGGATTTCAAAATTGGAGGACGCGGTTAATTGACCAAGATTGTTGGAGGAGCTCTTTGCAGGAAGCAAAGGTCCAAGAGGGGCTGTAGTACTATGAGGAACCAGATTACCGTTTATATATGGTTACTGAAAGAACTAGGTATAACACTTAGTTTAGTTAGGGTGCATAAAGTCTTACAAATAGATACTTTTCTTAATCCAGAATTTACTTAATTCAATTTCAGTACTACTACCTTTTCTCTAATTGAAGATTTCGGGTTTAAGGCTCCAATTTGGAAGCTTTAACTGTAAATTAGAAGAAGACCAGTTCTGATATTAAAAGAATACTTAGCATATAAATATATTGTATTTATTTCATTAATTTCAATGTTCTTCTAGTAAATGCCGGTTTAACTTAATTATTTGGCGGCAAAAGGCGTTCTTTTTCAAATTGATGAAATCCGCAATTACTACGTTGAGCTTTCCATTTTCACACCTATTATCAATGAACCCAGGTGATTGATAAGATATCCAGTCCTTCATTCCTATATACAGGCACTGCGCAATTAAGCTCATGCACTTCTCGAGGCTGGAATGAATTAAAACATTAATAAAAGTGGATTTTATATTCATTATGCCATTTCTAAACAAGTCGAAAACTAACTTACTTGCATGCTACAAATTCAAAGGAAGGTGTCAACACCAATTGTAATATATGCCCCTTGTTTGGTCTCCTTTTGCTTAGTGAGGATTCTAGAAATTCTTTTAGCTCCTTCACATCGGTCGATTGTGGCCATGGATTTGGCCACAAATAACTAGGCCAGAAAAGTTCGCCACAGCTATCATGGCGATAAATAATTATGACACGTTTCTGTGTATCATGAGCACGATTCAGTGTGAAATTACAAAGCCTGGTATCCTTCGGGTTGACAATAAGACTTCGAAATATTTTGCAAATAATTCTATGAAGCTGAACATGATCACATTCACTGAAATCGTAGAAATGCTGAAAATCTAAGATAACAACTTCTTTTGTATGTTCTTTTAGGAATTTCTTAATTGTTCGCAAAGGAGGAAGCAAAGAAACTGATAATAGCGTATGGCAAAAATGAAACTTGGAGTGTTTATCAAGACGGCAGATTCGTAAGTCAAAATATCTGAAAAAATAGATTTAAAAATTAATATATTATATATAATTGATTATACTCGAAAAATTATAAATTCTATAGAGAAGTAATTGTACATAATATACAGGAATCAAGTTTCACCTCTAACAATAAGAGAAGAAATAAATTTAAAACAGCATCACCGGCACCATATTTTGAGGAGAAGTTTTTGTGGCTGTTGAAACCATAGCAAATATTTGTGTTGATAAAAATAAATAGGATAAATTAAGGATTACCTATACTGAGACAAAACTTGGTATAATGAGAGTACCGTCTTTGTCGTCGTAACACAGCCTAATCGCCTCAACCTATAGCTTGGATATTGCTGCAGTTTGCGTTGAGGACTATTAAAGCTGAATTCAAGTCTCGCGTCAGCAATGCAGACGTCTAAACATGAATTTGTCCTAGAGTATGTTGGGAACCTGTAATGCTTTTCCGTCTAAAATCGTCTTCGTCCGCTCGAACGAAACCGGAACCAACCTCTCATCGGTTCTAGACGTGAAGTCTGAGTCGTGCCAACGAATGGTACCAACCGGTCAACTAGTCTGTGTACCCGTAATCCATTTCGCGGTGGCTGCTTGTCGGTCTGCTAGATCGGAGAGGATTTCGGTCGCAGGTCTTTAAATGGATTACGTTCAATTACTTATTTCAGCCACCATTAAATGCCCGTTTCAAACGCGTCAACAATTTAAACATACGGAAGGGAAACCTACTTTACTTTATTCCGTATTCTCTTCATTCTTCCAGTCAATCACAAAAACTAAATTCCATTTGGCGCTCCCGAACTTCACCGACCCAGTACCGAAAAATATACTACGTTAAGTCAAAGCCAAAGAACTCTACGCTAAGAAAAAGGCAAGGCAAACGAAGGTACCGCGTACCTCACGCGACGCGAAACCAGCCATCCGCGGATTTCTGAAAACCCTACCCTTTTAACGGCATACCTACTGTTCACTCTCCCTCCTGCTGAAAAAACGGACCAGCTGGAATGGAAAGTCTGGTTATGATTTAGCAATCGATGTTATTTATTTAAAAAAATGGAATGATTTCATGATTTATAACATAAACTAACTTCTATTAAATTCTTAGACAATACTGTCAATCTTCTATTGGATTGGTTTTTTGTAATTTACATTTACAGTTTTCTATCAATCTACATAGTGCCTGCACCAAAAATTAAAATTAAATTCTTAAGCTTAATCAAAATTATTCTTGAGAATAAAATGTCTTATCGAATATTTAGTTGTATTGTAAAGATTTTTAGTCTACGTCCGTACGAGGAACCAACCTCTCATCGGTTCTAGACGTTAAGTCTGAGTAGTGCCAACGGATGGTACCAACCGGTCAACCAATCCGTGCACCGTAACCCATTCACGCGGTGGCTGCTTGTCGGCCAGCTAGATCGGAGAGGATTCGGTCGCGGGTCTCCGAATGGATTACGCTCATCTACAATATTCAGCCACCAATACATGCCCGTTTTCAAACGCGTCACCAAAACAAAACCATACGGAGAGGAAACCTATTTTGCGTTACTCCGTATTTCTTCATCAATCAGTCAAAGAACAAAATCTAATTTTCACTCCGCGTTCCCGAGTTTCCGACGCGGTACCGAAAAGTATACTACGTTAACTCAACCCGACGAAAGCTACTCTAATAAAAAGGCAAAACAACAGAGGTACCGCGTACTCAGCGGATTTTCTCAAACCCTACCCTCGCGACGGCATACCTTCCCTGCACTCTATTTCCCGCTGAAAGGAAGAACCACTGGAAAGGAAAGCCGTGTTGTTAATTAGCAATTCATTATTATTTATTCTCTGATTTAACTCTTAAGTTTTTTATAATAATTCTATTCAAGTTTTAATATTTTCTCTCAGTTCATCATTTTCATAGTAATCACGGAAGAAAACCATAAAATTTAATGTGATTTAATAATAAAAATAATTGTTGAATATTATCAAGTAAATCTAAACAGTTAATTCTTGTTCTCTTTTCTTTTGTACTAACTATATTAAAAGCTTCTTATTCTTAAATTGCAGTCTTAATTAACGTGTTCTTTTTGTTGTTTTTGAAACAAAAGGAAGTTGATTTCTTTCACTTTATCAAAATTATCGGCTAACAGTAAAGAAATATACAATTTTTGAAAAGCACGCCATTGAATTTATTACTGGTGGGGATATTCATGTTGTTTTGGAGTATTAAGTCAATTCCGAAAAGAAAAAAAAATCATTGAAGTAGGTGCATTCCACTATTAAATTGACTGATAGAGAGAGGAATAGAAAGATAATAGTTTCAAAAAAATATATTTATACAGCAGGAATGTTAGGGATTTTTTCCTTTTTTTATAAAATGAAAGCCTCAATTAGCTCACTGAAGTTTTGCAGTTGATTCGGTAGAAACCTTTCTATGGTCTTAAAATTTTATCGAAAGAGATCTTTTGGAGATTAATTCCTCGCATTCAAACATGATGATATTACACATGTGCAGGGCTAATACAGTTCTCATTCTCAGACGTGCAGTTCATAATTTTTTTAACCTACTTTATGAATAGGCAATACAAAATAGTATATACAGTTTACCTAAGCAAATGCATGAACAGAATTTTGTGAAATATTCAAAGGTGCCGATTGGAAGAATACAACGCAGGTTGGATTCTAAAACATTTACGACTATTCAAAACAGGGCATTTCTTATATTAAATAGTTTTTCATTACGTATTTACACTACAATGAATTCTCTAGAATTTCCCTTTTAAAAACATCAACGGGCACAAAAAAACTGTGACTAATTATAACACAATCAAACCTAAATTTTCTCGCCATTTGCAATTATATTAATAAAATATGCGATCTACATTCAGAGTTGCTTTAGTTTTTTTTTTCGTTTTAGCGGTGTGTAGTATTAGGGAGGTTAATTTTTCCTTTCAAAATTTACGTGAGAGTTCTGATTCACCACCATTTTCTTTGTCCTAAGATCGCGTTATATTTATATTGACTGTACAGTTCAATAGAAATTAACTATTTGCTCTTTTGTCCTCAATTTTTTCTAGTTTTCATTTTTTTTTTGTTTTAACTGATCATTTATCTATCTATTAACCACATATTGTATTCTCAAGGAATATTGCTTCCATTTGCTTTCTGAATAATGAATAGACTATTATTTCAACTCTTGATAATTAAGTTCTAGCACCAGAACATGTAGAGGGATTAAATTATAACATGCATTTAATTAATCAGCTTTCCCCTTAGGTATATTCAAAAGTTATAAAAAAACGTATTCCGATTTATATATGCTGACAATGTCATAGTTGATTTCCATCAGGAATCAGCCGAAATTGGAGCGAGTTAATGAGCTAGTCAAGTTCAGTTTAAAGGTAGTTGAGTTTTACGATTTAAGAACACGGACAGTTTGCAGTACCAAGTTGAACCGTAGAAATCAACAAACTGCAAAATCTATAATCAATCCGTTTTAGCTCGGTTGAACGCCCCTTTTCCTCGATGGTTAGTGACTCCGTTTTGATTTCCTACTGACGTTACCTTCGATAATAATCTGTAGGGTTTAGCTAGTTCAAAGGCTGTTCCAGGCAGCAGAATAACTGGAGTTGAAAGATGTCCAGATTCAACGCCTAACATATTTGGATATTCATCGTCTCCAAAATCTGCTATCTCTCGGGCTTGGTCTATCCAAGGATTCCAAATGACTGTGTCGAGGAAATTGTATTTTTGCAGCCTCCTCTTTCGTCCGGAGACAACATTCGCAATAAGTTGTTCTGGTGGTGTATGTTGATATATTCTATCTGTCCATTTGCCTATTGTAACAACTTCACGACCTTCTTGGTAGGTAGCACCATCTCTAGTCTTATCAATAAATGTACAACCGTGTAAACCTGTTATTTGGCATCGGTGCACCTCGGGAACCTTCAGGTAGGTATGTAGGAGTAAATTGAATGAAAAGGTTAAGTCCTTACTAGGGTTGTAAACACCGATATGAAAGTGCAGTTCTTTTTCACGTAGTATTAATCGGTACGTTATTCGAAATGGATAATTCCACATTGATCTAGTAAATTCATAATCCATTAAAGAAAATAATGCTTCGACAACGCCATTGTGTAATCGTTCAGGAGGTCGTTCAAATGTTAATCTGGTGATCCTTACAAATCCATGTTGCGACCTGCGCTCCTCTATAATACATTAGCGCTAAACTGTGATACCTGTCTTGTCCAGCCGTATCCCACGTTTCCAATTTAACTGTCGTATCATCTGTACAAGCAAATCTAATTACCTTGGTAGTTCTGAGGCCGAATGGTGGGAACATTCATTGGCACACTGTAGTACTGCTAAAACGGCATTGAAGGTGGGTATATTGTTGGCACACCTGCTGGTGGGTAAACTGCTGCAAACTGATCGATAGGTATGTTGCTTATCGGAGTCGGTAGAGTAGCGGCATAATAAACGGCACCATTCGTTGCACATATAGCCTGGTTCTAAATAGCAGGAGGAATCCGAAAAAACAGACTATTAGAGCGGTGAAACGAAAACACTAATGGAATCGTATTTAAAGTGCTACTTTTTATGGTTACCTTACAAACAGGACATTAAGGTCAACTTACCTACCTTTTCGGTTGGCTCGTACTCGTATTCTTCTTGCCTTTTTCCCAATTCTTCATATATGACAATTTGTTAACGATGCAAATAAATTTTTTTTTTCAATATAATGTAATGTGTTCTTTTGATAAGTGATGTATCCAAAAGGGGCAATTATATTTAATTATTTTAATAAGTTTCCATTTTCAAATAGTGGAATGATAAATGCGTGAAACTAAAACAGACCATGTTTGATTGTTCGTTTGAATTGATTTGCTTACTCATAGCAAGTGAGATTTAGCAAATTTAAAAACTTTTGAAATTATGCGTTCAAAATTTTCTGGACATGTATTTCAATTTTCGCTTGTGTTGATCAACATAAGGCACAGGATTTCTTTCCTCACTCATACAAAAAATCAACAATCAATCGAAAAACACAGAAAGAATAGTTTCCCGACGATAATTTTTTCGTTTGTTGAAAAAGCAATAATTAAGTACTATTCCAGACTTATTTAATATTGTGAATACATATCAAGTAGCAATAATCAGTAGTAACCTATTTGGAAAGTTCTCGTTTGCATTTGAGTATTTTTTAATCAGTTTTGATTCTTTTAACAGCTTTAAATGTTGCATCGTTTTAAATGTTGCTCATCATTTTTAAAAATATCAACTAATATTAAATTAACATCTACACTAAACAATTTCATTTTGCATTGACACTTGTTTGTCGTGGGAGGTTAAAAAGTTCATTTTGTCTTTAGGCCTTTTTGTATTTTTTTGAATTTGGATGTTATTTATAAATTTCGTTGGTGGAGTGATAAGATGTGTCTTTTTCATTATTTCTTCTTTTAGATATCAAACATTGGTTCATTGGATTGGGAAGCATTTTAGGCAGAGCTATTCAATAGATTTGTTTTCTTTGCTCATGAAGCGATCACTATTATTACTTCTGACTATCTCCTGTAGGGAAATGATATGTTTGCATTTAAATTTAAGTGAGTTTCGTTTAATATCAGGGCAAATTGGCATTTATAAATGTTGAAAATGAGTTAACAAAACTTGCATGGTATTTGATTTCCATAAAAAATAAATTCTCATTTTGATCCACTGCTCCAGTCTGTTTTTAAGAGTTGATTGATGATGAACGGTACTTTACTTTTCTTGCATTCTTTAAAAATGCCTTTTTCCATTTGCCAACCGCGCGAAAACTCAATAGACAATAATTAATTATTGAGTAGTCAATTCTCACTTAACATTGATAATCACATCATTTACTCAACATATGTTTCTCAATCAATTACTATCAATTATTATTGTCCTATTTCTTGCTGCTTTATAAATATCTACAGTCATTTACATTGAAGTGCTTCGATACCTGACCCTTTTACGCGTTCCAGAAGATGGGGATGCTGCCGTTTAATTTTATGTTTCGAAAAACAAAACTTTACCTACTTTTCAGGGTTCTTTTCCTATATAAACCTTGATGATGAATGATCCTAAATATTTCAAAGCAGCTCGATGTGGGAGAGGAGTAACGAAAATAGGATCGAAGACGTTCGGTGCACTGTAAAACGGCAGGTAATGTCTTGAAAACTGGAAACCAATGCTAGTGCTGCCCGCAACCGCACGTAATTTCAGCAACCCTGATTATCCCACGAACTGAATCTCGATGGGATTCCCGAAACATCAGCGTCGGTTTGGCCTCTAATTTCTCCAAAAACTGATAAAGGAGACTGTACCATACGTCCTTTGGAGTAGACCGGTATAACTGGATCGCCCTTTTCCAGTAACTCTTCTTCCCTGTGAATTCTATCAAGATGACACCGCTGACTTAAAAAAAACAGTATTTTACCGTCCTGCACCGGCAGCCAAACTTCCTCGCGCTCGCCATGTAGCTGTCAACTCGACTTGACATCCCACGACAAAACTTGACGTAGGATGGGAAGTCGTCGCAACTGACACGAGATGGGAAGCCACATGACGGCAATGTGTATGTATGCGTTGCCAGTGGCGTAGGGCCGATTCATTACAAACCCCGACCCATATACATTCAATTTGGTTCTCTGTTATTCATGATTTCAGGTATACACCTTTTGGGTTATTGGTGGCACTCAAATACAACTCAAACTCAAAAGTGCTTTATTCAATAGTAATCGTAATAAATTTTAAAAGAATGTAAAGCAAATTCCAAACAATAACAATCCAAAAATTTAATGGCCCAAATGGCTCCCTAAATTTATACGTTATCAGTTAAAAACCTTTAATAAAAAAAAACCATGGCAAATTCATATTAATTGTTGGCGCTCAGCCATGATGTATGCTGGGCATTCAGGTCACTGGCAGGGATGTAATAACTATGCATCCTGTTCAAGTCGAGTATTTCAAACAAGAAATTTGAATTTGAGAACGTTTCGACCAGTTAGGCAGAGATAACGAAGCGGTTATCCCCACCTGGCACTGAAATATTGATAACGGACACTTTAAGCTTTTGCTTAACAATGAATTCGAGGAGATAGTCACGTTGATATAGAGTAACAATGGATTTTACGTTGATCGAGATGAGACAAAGCATATCCATGGGAATTTGACTGGATGACAAGTTATTTTGAGGTATTTGAAAGACCTAAACGCTGAAAAACAAACTTAATTTTTGAATCTTGTTTGTCGGTTCTCTCCGATAAAAGAATTAAGTTGCTGGTAAATTTGATGAAGCAGCTCATTATTGCCACTTACATTATTAACATTATTTCAGCATTATCTGCAGGTCCTCTAGTAGCGAGTGCAATGATGCTCCGGGCTTGACGAAGTTGGAAGGTATGGCACTGCGGTTTAATTGTGTTTGCTTCTGAATAAATTTTACTTTTGCTTTTTCCGGATGACCAAAAACACCGCAGTTGCAGTAATATTTTTCTTTATGTAATTCAAGTACTTGATTCGTTGAAGGGCACTTGGACTGCTTTTATTTGAAGTTTGTACCAAGTACAGTAGTAAATTCTTCCTTTCTACGGTCAATCTACTCGTCGTCCTTTGAGAAAACCGACCGTACCCTGTCCGTAGTCCAAACCCTTCAACGAAAAGTTCTAATTTTTTCACTTTTTGGGGTATAGGTGGTGTGGAACCGCAGAATTTAGCGCATGCTTATCTGACTTAAAATTAACCAGTGATTTCATTTGAAGAGCTAATTTTTCTCTATTAACTCTTTTGATTTCAAAATTGCTTAGTTTATTTTCGGCTGCGAATGGCTGAACCATATCTTTTCCGCTTTGTCCAAAAACATTGATTGGCGGAACTTTTTCTGCTTTTTTGGTGGCTTTTTCAGAGGAACCAGCAGAACTGCGAGCTGGTTTCTCCTCCGTATTTTTATTTTTTTAATACTGAATGAAATTTACATCATCATCTTGATTAGAATTACCTTCAATACTTTCTTCAGCTGCCATTTCCTCTGGTAATCCGTCCAGCGCTGCATAATAGTTTTGGCTATCGTTAGTGCCTCCAGCTCTTATGATTTCTTCTAGGATAGTTTGTTTTGCAGTTTTCTTCGCCTTTGTTCCTTTATTAATTTGCTTTTGCGGATGTGCATCTTGACTTTTCGTCCCTCTCTTAAATATATCTTCGAGGGACTGTAGCCGCAGCCTTAATTCGTGATTTTCTAGTCGAAGTCGGATCAGTTCTTATTCGTTTTCGACTGACATATTTGCGGTTTACATCCGCCATCTGTAGAGTTTTCTCGATTGCATCAACGGTGGGATGCTGTCGGGGTCCTCCATACCAGCAGTCCCGAATTTTTCTTTTGATTTTCTTTGGATTATTTGCTCTTCTTGATTTATCGGAGTAAAATAATGTTCAATATAATTCCTTGGGTTGATTGCTTCAACGGTATAAGCCTCTTCCGATAAAATTAAACTTTGAACTGAGGTTTTAAAAAATTAATTTAATTTTTTGAAAACTTTTGACAGGTGTGACTAAAAAAACGTCTGTTCGCAATGAATGCTAGGCGTAGATCTTTGGATTCACGTACTGCTCAGTACGTTTAATACTTGCCTGCATAAACTAGTGTTTTTGGAGAGCTGGAAGGTGGTGAGACTCGTGCTATACAGCAAAAGGAAGGATAATTCTAAGGCACCATCTGCATACAGCCCATTATGTATGCTAGCTACAGCCAGGCATTACTCAACAAACTCATCAGAGGAAAACTCTGACGCAATCCAATCCACTGGAGACCTATGTCCAAGAGAGTATGGCTTCAAAGCAGGTTGCTCCATCATCGATGCCATCGAGTAAGTGGTGAGCTCGGTCTAGCATATGGATGCAGATAGTAGTTGTTATTACTGCTAGTTACTCTTGACGTCATAAGTGCTTTCAACTCCAATAGATCGGCAGATATTCTGAAAGTGCTAGCAGATGATGTGTTTTGAGGAACTATCTGAAGGACTGTAGACTGCTCTACAACATGAAGATCTTAGAAGGATGAAAGCTACATCAGGTGTCGCTCTGAGCTCCTTCCTTGGATCTGACTTGTCGATATATCTCGTATGATGGACTACTGAGGCTTGAGCTCCCGGATGAGTCATGCTTGATCCACTATGCGCTATTTTCTGGACGTATAACCAAACATGCACAATTTAAGACATGATATGCTTATGTGCCGAGTGAGAGACATGATTACTCGTGGCTTTAGGCTGACGTAGGAGAAAACTGAAGTAGTTACCCTGACAAACAAGAGAATCAGTCTCAGGTGAATGACAGTCGAATCGAAACCAGCAGTAAAATACCTGAAAACGTATTGACAAACTCGAATATTATATTTGTTTGTACTACTCATTGTATAATAGTTACGGAGTCACTGTCTCAACAAGGAGCGGTTGACGAAGGTGCACGACAATGAGCGCTTCAAACTGCATCCGCGTATCGAACAACTCTGAGTCGGCGGTTCTGGTGATTGCAGGGGCGATACTTATCGCCTTCCTTCTCAGAGAGTGCAGAAGAAATGAAGGCGACTGGGAGTCCGTTGTAAAGGAGGAAAGGCAAGGCTCTCTCAGTGATTGCCAACAGTATTGGGAGAGTGGCGGAAATGGAATATGGACTGCGCGCCCAAGGTAAAATAAGTAAGTTGCGATCTTCCGATTTCATGTTTTGCACAACAATGGTAGATTACGCCTGTCACACATGTTTGCCTACAAAAGATGGGGCAATAAATATGGTAACCTTTTCAATGAGAGCTCTCTTGGGAAATAATCATCGGAGATAATTAAATCAGTTAACAAGAGGAACCGGGTAGTCCTGAAAAATGAAAAAGGTATATTTGAGCATCAGGAGGCATCTGGCGAGGAGCGGTCTCTCTCCTAGGAATCTGATTCCACTCAAAAAGTAGTATGTGTAACTCCAACTTGCCTCTTGGCGTAGAAAAACGAGGTCCCAAGATTGACAGTCGAGGTGATTAGTGGGATGTGCATTTCGCGTTTAGGAGTCCCACACCCAGGGCGGGAACATTATTTACCTCCCTACCACAAAAAAAAATACTCATGGCTTCGCATTAGTGGCAAAATTTACAATCAATTGACCTGATGGAAAACTGGGAAAATGTTAAAGTATATGATTTCAAGTAAATTAGGTGCTACCGTTGCTCAAGACATTATACACAACGATCAATCCATTAAGTGATATTTAAGACAAAAATCGCATGAAAGTTTATTTTAGAGAATGCATACTAACTATTGTACTACCTTATTCCACTCATCAACTGTTGACATGCGTTAAGTTCCTGATCCTTAAACCAACGATACGTGTAGTCTGGTTTAATTGTGTTGACTATCTTTACCATTGGACTTCCATCTGAAGTAACTGCCGACTTTGGTGTGATTCCGTAGCTCATAGAATTATGGGAACCTAAATGCAAACCGCATGTATTCACTTCATATAATCTTAATTTCAAACTTTTACCCGGTATGGCCAAATATATAATCGGAACTGATCTCCGAATTTCATCTGGAAGTAGTTCCATCCATCTGTCAAGATTTTTAACCGTCTTCTCCATATGTCTTCACGATAAGTTCAACAGAAAATTTTGCGCCAAATCCGGTTAACAATTATATAAAACTATTAAGAGTTTACGTTTTAATTTATTTTAGATACATTAGATTGCTGGATTATATAGTTTCCCATTATAAAATCTTACATTTAGCACTATAGTCAGGTATTTTGTATTTCGAAACGTAAACATTTAATTTTTTAGAGTAATGTTTTTTGATAAAATGTGTGATCACTTGCAAAATTTTTAGCATTTATGAGGCTATTTAAGTGACAAAAGCAGAAAGTGTAATTAATGAGTGCGTCAATTTATAATGAAAAATCAAAGTTTGCTGACTTTTGGGTACTATCGCAAGCAATTAGTTTTCAAACCCTTTGAAATTAATAATAACGATAAATTTGCTTTTAATAATAGTGATAAATTTACTTTTAATAATTTTGATGTGCGAAATAGTTTCACCCTTAGCAAGTTGTAATATTACTCAAAATCAAATGGATAATCCTGATATCATTGTTGACAAACTCACGGTTTCCACCCATTTTTTTTTTACCTCCATTCCCTACCACTCTCTCCATCACACTTTCTTCGTCGCACAACGCTCGTGCGATCTGCACTTCACATTTCGTCGCTTCTTCTAGTGTGGCATCCAGACAATGTTTATAACATCGGTATAAGGGTGCACACAAAAATATGTGGTCATTATATTATCTTTTCTTGTCCAATTCGTGATCAGCTCTCAGAGATAAAAAAAATTATAAATTGGACGCAGTAAAAAAAAACTCTGAGTTATTAAAAATAGCTGTCTCTTCAAGCATCTCGACGATAGGGTTTCAAAAATGCCCTAAGATGCTATGTTGAACTTTACTGGACTGAATTTCAAACGTTATTAATTAAATATTCTTTAAGCCTTTTCTTAAAGACTATAAGTGAGTTTGCTTCCTTAACTGAATTAGGAAGATTGTTGCATATTCGCAGCGCATCATTTGTAGCATCGTTTTTCAGACGGTCCGTTCTTGCAAAAGGTATTACGAATTGATTTGCATTTCTAGCATTGTACTGATTCTTTTGCGATACTTTAATAAATTGAACTTGTGATGACGATTTTGATTGTAAACATTTGAAGATAAACTTGGCTTTCTCCATTTCAATGATTTGAGGAAAGGTTAATGCTTTCGCTGATTGGTACACTAATCTGGTTTGATGGAGCGTCGGAAGATTTAGAATGTTTTTATACGCTTTGGTGAGCATTCTAGAGATGATATTAAGATGCTGCTTTGATGACTGGCTTCAAATTACTACTCCATAATGTAGTTTCGACAGTGCGAATGCATTTAGGATCATCTGCTTGACGTTTTTTGGAAAACCTTCATATCTTCTAAGTAGTCCGACAATAGGAGTTAATTGTCTCCTTAAGTTATTAATGTGTGATAGCCATGTTAGTCTATGGTCAATGATGAGTCCAAGATACTTGTTCTCCGTTACTCTTTCTAGTTTTTCGTCATTAATTTTTATGTCCATGTCAATGTCACCTTTATTATTTTGCTTGAAAATTACGAATTTTGTTTTTGAAGTATTCAGTGCTTGTTTACTATCAATCAGCCACGAATGATATGTTTCTAGATCCTCATTAATGATGTTTTCGAGGTAAGCTCTTTCGTGTCCCGAGTAAAGTAGTACTGTATCATCTGCGTATAGTGCATAATGTCCTTTAAGTCCACATGTATTCAAATTATTAGTGTATAACAAGAAGAAAGTTGGGCTAAGTATCGAGCCTTGTGGAACGCCCGATTTCATATCATCAAAAGCTTTGTTCAGATCCACAAAAATCTTAGCAACATAATCTCCTTTATCCAGGCCTGTATTGATGAAATGCGTGACTGAAAGGAGGGCATCAAAAGTTCCTCTATTTTTCTGGAATCCAAATTGTTGTAAATTTAAAATTGAGTTTTCCGAAATGAAAGATGTTAAGCGGTTATTTATTAGTTTTTAGAAAATTTTACTAAACCCTGTTAAAAGGGCGATCGGGTGGTCGTTGTTTGGAACCATTCGGTCTCCTCCTTTGAAAATTGGGACTATTTTAGCTTCCTCTGGAAACGTTCCTTTCCTAATGTGTTCATTAAGGTAATTTGCAATATAATCAGCTATCAGTTCTTTAATGAGTTTTATTTCATCCATGGTTATGTTGTCAATCCCGGGTGCTGTATTTTTCTTCATTCCCTCAATGATGTTTATAATTTCTTATTAATATTGTAACATAAATCCTTTAACAATGAAATTGATTTTCATGCAATTTTCTACCTGTAAGTACCGGGTTAATTCGTTTTCGAACCGTTTGACTTCATTCTAAATTCAATGAAAGAAAAGAAATTAGCAGGGCATGCGTTTATGCCTTCGATCAGACGTAAATCCATTGTACGAGTATCCTTAAGAGGTTGAGCGCTTTGTTTCCTTTCCCCAAAATAAAAAATGATGTCTTGTTACAAATGCTGGAACTAAACAATTTCGAAATAACAAATTTACCTACAGCATGGTTTCGGCGTAACGATGTGCGGTTAAATATATTTAAATTAAAACTAAATAATGACGATAATCTAAAAAATGTTTTGAAAATATGTTTTTGCTCGATCACAAAATCATTTGGGAAAAACATAAGAGGGGTGATTTGATACAATCATGATGTCAACGTTTTGGGCACGTATCCTCAAATTGTAGATACGAAAAAATATGTGTTGCTTGCGAGAAGGAATACATAGATTATGTGAGCCCACGTAAGGATAACAATGATGAGACTTTTAATAATCCATTTACTCCTCCTTTGTATTGCTTATTATACTCCTCAGCCAGATTACCAGCTAACTTTTTTGGCTACCCAGAAACGGTTAAATTAAGAACAAAGTTGACAGAAAAACGTGCTGCAAAAGCAAATCGGCATTCGTTTAGTACTTCATCTAATAATAAACCAAGCTCCTCTTTAACTCCAGCTAATAACAATTTGATTTATTTTAACGTCTTAAAATCAAATAATGAACCTGAAAACTACAATGCCTTTCTAAATTAAGTTGTAAGGGAATTATTTAATCGAATTGTACCTTTAAATATAAAATCTCTTCTCCCATTTTGGGTATTTCCAATTACCTTCATTGAAAAATCTCAAGAATTTCTTGCATCATACTATCTGTAATGATTTATTTCCGTCTACGTCCGATCGAACGAAATCGGAACCGACCTCTCATCGGTTCTAGACGTGAAGTCTGAATCGTGCCAACGAACGGTACCAACCGGTCAACCAGTCCGTGCACCCGTAATCCATTTCACGGTGGCTGCTCGTCGGCCAGCTTGTTCGGAGAGGATTTCGGTCGCAGGTCTTTGAATGGATTACGCTCAGGAACGTATTTCAGCCACCATTAAATGCCCGTTTCAAACGCGACAAAAATTCACACATATGTAGTGTTATGTTAAAGTCAAAGTCCGTGAAGGACTGCAGCGATGGTCTGCTACCTCGGCAGATGAAGGTGTCAGTATCTACCGAGAATGCCCTTGTCTGCGGACGCGTGAATGCGCTGGCAGGCTAGCATTGCGATGTCGTGGGGTTGGTTCATTCCCCCAGCACAAGGACCCACTACAAAGAATTTCGCATTCACGAATTTCTTGTGGTCAAACATAAACAAGGCGACCGAAGTCGCAAAAAGTGTAGGTAACTACACAAGGGACAACTGACTTGTTCGTGGAACAAGAGTAACAAGTAAAAAGAAGTGGAAGCAGGGTGACCTCGTCCTTACCCGGAGAGGCTAATGGTCCACAAATGAGAGAAGGGCAACCGATTGGTGATGGAGCCCCTACGCACCCACCCAACCGGATTAAAATCCATATTTGTTGCAGTGGCCAGGTATTCCTCTTCTGAGTGGAAAACTCATACAACTTAACTTGCATAAGCTTTCCACTCAGAAGAGAAGTACCCCGGTGACCAATTTATGCCATAGAATTATGCAATTCGATTGCATAACTCTATGCCATAAAGAGGCACTATGCTTGGGCCACTCAACCCGCGAAGTCACCTGAAACAAAGAAGGATTATCACGCACCCGGCGGCTGGCTCATTTTTTTAGGGGGCAGCCTGCCACCGTACCGGGCTCTATACCCGGTCAGAATTTTGGGAAAGGAAAGACCGAATTAATGATTTAACTTTCCATTTTATTTTATTCCTTATTTAGATATATATATATATATATATATATATATATATATATATATATATATATATATATATATATATATATATATATATATATATAATTATTTTGTTCTCATTAAATTTGCCTTTCTCTAGTTCTTTTCTTGTTTAAGGAAGTGCTTAAATACAACGATTAGAGATTAAAGATCAACTTTTCTCGCATTTCTTGTTCGGAATGTACTCATATGTATTATATAATGATTTCTATTCGAATTAAGCAGAAATGTTACATGCCCATATCAGCTTGCTCAATGCGTGTGCGATCTTGTTCTAGCGTTTCGTAGATTATTGATATACATTAAATAATGTGTAATTTATTTAAATAAATTAAATATAAATATGGTCATAAAATTTTCTTTTTAAAAATGAAAAAAAAAAAATACAAAAAAAAATTAAAATCAAAAGGGTACTCACCCGCATGGTCCTCCGAGCGCTCGACGACGATGCAGGTATCCTTTACAATTCCAAATTAGTAGAATAATGCAATGACGTTTTGGGCAATTATCAAATCCTATGTAGTCTTGCTTAAGTGTAAATAACTTCATGAATTACTAATATAAAACTTCCTTTCGACAAATTAAACTCCTTTTAACACGAAAAATTGCACAACGCTTTGAAAGGTCTTGAATAACAACCGTTTACGTATGATTAGGACAAAAAGTTAGTTACAATGTTCTACGTGAATTAAAATTAAGGTTGATTGAAAGATATCTGGTTGCTGTTCCGGACTCCGCTTTGCACCGATTTGGTTTCCGACACGTAATTTGCTTCCGAGATTTGCATGAATTTGCCTCAATGCTTTTTCCCGATTGTCGAAGAATAAAAGATGATACGAAAGATACATAGGCGGATAGATTCGCGCTTCCAAATTAGATATCTCGCACTAGAAAAGTGATTTTCGTCGATGGGAAATTGAAAAGGGAACGAGAGAAAATTTATCGTGAGATGAACGGAGTGAACTATGTTTATGCACCAAATTCACTGTTATTTACGTTACAATTGCGAGTGCTGCGGTAATGAAATTTGCGATCGAGTTCTAAATTTTTTGTTGCTAACAAATTGAAAGGAATTTCCAAAATCCGGTTTGTAATATTTAATTCTTCACGCCATTTGATTTACAGTTGGGAAGTTGGAACTGTAACCACCGCAAATTCTCCACTCCCCGATCACTCTATGATTCGCAAAGTATTCATGAACCAAAACGATTGAACTTTACAGATAATTTTTCAACACGACTGTAATTATTTCACGTCAATATTTTTCTTCACTTTTCTCTCGACTAACGGTTTTTCACCAAATGTATCGCAATTAATGCATAAAATATTTTCCTTCGCAGGATAGGGACAAACTACCGTTATTTTTTTTCGCACGCGGAACCACTTACTAATTAAAACTTTTAAAACCAAAGAGAATTTAACGGCGCAGGATCCTCGAAGAGGCACTTCACCAGTTGCGAATATTTTCCACTCAAAACTTTTCCGTTTTTACAAACTTTGTGGCGATAGAAAGTACAATAGCACGAAATACCTCGTCACTATAATTTTCCACGAAACCGCTTATCAATTTTTCTTTTCTTTTCTCTCTCTCTCTCTACGCGGCGTCCGCGCTGTGTGGCGGTTTCTAGCAGACTCCCGCAAATCTCCCGGCAACAGCACTAGCAACACCAACCGGTCCTAACCCCGCTACCGCCACTCATACCTCATCGACACCATTCGTGT
This sequence comes from Odontomyia ornata, assembly GCA_963969285.1. Lineage (NCBI taxonomy): Eukaryota > Metazoa > Arthropoda > Insecta > Diptera > Stratiomyidae > Odontomyia > Odontomyia ornata. The sequence continues at coordinate 161,245,402 of OZ017740.1, forward strand.
TACATCTAATTCAATATGAACAATCGTACACCATCGCCATTTTTCTCGTTCAATGAAATGCTGTCGCAATTATACCATGAAAACTTTTCGAATTGGATTTTCAGTTTTCTAAGTTTATTTCCTTAAAAAATTTTTTCTTGTTATAGTTATCATTTTCTTGAAATGAGTGAATTTTCTGTTTTTTGTTTAAATTAAAAATTTCAACATTTCTATATTGTTATGATATTCGATAGAGATGCGTCCCCCTGCACTCTCCGATTGTTGTTGGTGTTGCTGTCGCTGCTGAAATGCATGAATTTGTTAGCAGTACTGCACGGTTGGTGGATATATGTAGATCGTGTCCGCATGTGCTGACTGGAAGGTGGTCTGAAATGGTCAAGTGGCTGCGACTCATCCGTCGCCGTGTACTGGAATTTGCTGATGTTTATGTTGATATTGCAATGTGCCGTGATTGGATTGATAGCTGGAACGTAAAAACGGGACTTGCCTGGTGGCTGGTGGTTGCATGACAGGCACCTGGCGATGTGACTAACAGATAATTGTACTGCGTTCTTTTCGAATGTTGCTTTCAATTTGTGGTGGATAAAGTTTACAGTTGGTTTTGAATGTTCATGTTGTGGGTTTTGAATAGTGGATTTAAATTTCTTTCTCTATACATCATATTATTATTGATTACAAGTTTTTGACGATGAATTCAACATGTTCAACTGTCCGTTCACGATCGCAGGAAATAGGGATGTGCCATCGCCTAGCGGGCCGTGAGCCACTCGACGTGGTCGTAGCGCAGCAATTTGTCGAGGAAGTCGAGAGCCTCAGGCGACACTAAATGTTGATTACCAGAATGTACGAAACGCTCCCATTGCTTGCTTGGAATCGTGGGTCCAATTCAATATTATATTTGTCTAAGTAGGCGAAGAGTTCTTCGGTGCCCAGCACCTTGGCAATACGTACTAGCTGATCGTAGTTGTCGTGGCCGTGGAAGAACGGCTCCTTGCGGAGTATCATGGAGGCGAGCATGCAGCCCAACGACCACGTGTCCAGCAAATAATCGTACATCTGAAAATCGACGAGCAGCTCGGGGCCTTTAAAGTACCGCGAGGCCACCCGCACGTTGTACTCCTTGCCGGGGTGGTAGAACTCGGCCAAGCCCCAGTCGACCAGGCGCAATTTGCGGTTGTTGTGGTCGATCATCACATTGTGAGGTTTCACGTCGCGGTGCATGATGCCCATGCTGTGACAGTAGTCGAGCGCCTTGAGCAATTCAAACAAGTAGTAGCGGATCTGCAGGTCTGTGAGTGTCTGGTACAGCTGTTTGAAGTCCGTGTTGTTGACGTGCTCGAAGATGAGCGCAGGCATGCGCGACACTGGGTCTTTTACGACCGCCAGCAAGGTGATGATGTTGGTGCCTCCGCGGAGGTTCTTATTATTTATGACGCTGACACGCTCCGTGCTCGATTACTACACATACGGTAGGGAAACCTACTTTACTTGATTCCGTATTTTTTCGTTATTCCAGTCAATTACCAAAAACCTATGTTCAATTTCGCATTCCCGAATTTCGCCGATGCGGTATGCGAAAAATATACTATGTAATGATTTTTTTAATGCCCGTGTAGGACACGGGTGCCGGTGGTCTAGCATAAGTGTCAGCGAGCTATAAACAACACCGAGCTCAGCTAACTAGCTTCGCTTAACGACCGCGTACGCGTGCTTGACGACTAGCATTTGCGGGATCATATGAGGCGGGTTCTTGTCGAGCCACGAAGCTACACTACAAAATACTTATCACGCGTACTCTACTCTTCAAGACGCACCGATCAATTTTTATTGTCTTTAGAAAAGTTCTATTAGGTGTCAATTAAGCTACTCTACAGTAATTCAATATTTTTTTGAATCGTTAAAGTTAGCGGACACGGAGGCTTGAGACAAACGCAAAAATTACACAAAAAGCAACCGTTACTTTCACCGAAGAAGGTCGTTGCATTACAAGGGGAATGTCAAACCTAAAGATGTTAAAGTGGCTGAAGTGAACCACTCATCTCTGCCTAAAGGATGGACACTTGACGGATGCAGTTTACTTTACACTAGTAAAACAACAAACTAAGCAGTTTCGACGGGGTGACCACCTTATCTCTTCAGGAGTAGCCACTCCTGGTCACCACGGGGCTGCTCGACTGCTTATGTTTATTACAACTACGTTAATTCAACCCCGAAGTACTCTACTCTAAGAAAAATGCAAAGCAAACGAAGGCATCGCGTACCGCACGTGACGTGAAACCGGCCATCCGCGGATATCTTAAAACCCTACCCTTTTAGCGGCATACCTACCATTCACTCTCCCTCCTGCTGAAAAAAAACGGGCGGGATGGAAACGAAAGTCCAGTGTTAAATAAGTAATTCTTATTATTATTGAAGCAAATTTAATACTAAACAATGTACTTTCAGTATATCTGGACAATATTATTTACAAAGGATATATTTTACCTAATATTGCCTTTTCATATATATGTATATAATTCTTAAATCTCACAACTACTAAATAAGTTTGACATTACTTCTGTTTTTTCTTCCAGACAGGAATTAAAATCCGTCAGAACCTCTTAAACTGTTTGTTCTTTCGCTTTTCTTCCTATATGCTCCTTAAACTATTCCACAATAGGATATTTGGGTCAATCAAGATCCTATTTACAGCAAGCAGTAATTTTTCAATTTTGGGTGTTTAATATTGGCTCTGTTCGAGAAACTCTCATTGCATATCAAATATTAATAAATTGCTGATTTGTTAAATTTTCTTTAATTTAGGGCATTTTATATGACCATACAAGATTAAAAATTTGATTGAAATCTATCTCTCTCTTCTAAGTAAATTAAAATTTAATTAAACTAAGAACCAAACACTATTCAATTTCCGGTCGCTCCTTTTTTTTCATTGAAGTATAAAAAAAATATAAGCAAGTAGACTAAAACTAGTTTTTTTTCCAATTATTTCAAATACAATTCTTAACCTGCCATTGAAATTCAGTTTTTTTTTGCAATATCACGTTGATTTGAAACAAAATTGATATGCAAGGTGTTATGTTAGTTACTAATTATTTTAAAGCAAACAGTTGTTAAGAAAAATTCCTAAACCGAATTATCATTAATGTCTTTTTATCGCCGCCTATAGCAATATGCGTTTAATCGAGCTGGCTTCTAATTTTTCTAATAGGAATTTCAATTTTTTTTATCACCATGCTGTTTTTTTTTCTCAACCCCCTCAATTTTTCTTCAATCCGAAATCAAGTAATTCAATTTATAATTTATCGTGTTAAGCAAATTTCATTAGTAAACACTCAGATTCTCAATCAAATACTGCTCAATAGCCAAAAACTAGACAAACAAAATAAACCATTCATTAAACTTATGCGAGATTAGTAGAAGCGAAAGAGATATTATAAGTCAAAAAAAAGAATTGGAATGATATGTTAAGATACAAGAAGACAAAAATTAAATGTATAGAAAAAATATCACTAAGCGACTGAACATCTCGGGGCCAATGTAAGAACATTTGGAATTGCCACAAGACATGCTCCGGCTTGGCTGAAATTCAATGGTGCTATGAGAGACCACTCGTTCGTTTCGAGATCGTATTCATCCACAGTCTTTAAATAGTGATTTCCATCGAAACCACCAGCAGCTATAAGACGATCTCCTAACAGTGCAACACCAAGTGGATCGCGTCCAACGCTCAAAGATGTAATCAACGTCCAAGAATCTGTTCCGGGATCATATCGTTCAACGATTTCTGCTCGAAATACTGCTGGATTTCTGGCTGGGCTATCGTGACCACCTAATGCGTAAAGATATCCATTCGCGACACCAACCCCAACTCCTCTGACCGTATAGGCATTTGGTTCGAAATGATTAAGCAGTCTTCCTAAAGGTGTCGGGCGTAATTTGTTCGTTGTCATCACAGCGAAGAAACATTTAATATCAGCTAATTTATCTCCGGAACAAGATCACAGAGTTTTCCCCACGATTTAGAACGGCAAAAAGCGTGATTAGCTTCGTAAGCCTTATAACCCGTCCGTGGTATCCTTACAATGTACGATCGAGCAAACGTGTAGGTGTAGTATAAAATCGTGGTCACTTCCATATTGCTCATAATTTCTGGGATGGGTTTACTCATTGGCACCAATACGCGGTTGTTAACAAGCAAAAATAATGCTTTATTATGACTTTTTTCAATCTACCGGTTTGTTTCCGGTACCGGAAACTTCCTCTTGTTCAAATAAGGCAGTTTGTACTCGCGGGCATATATATCAATAATAATTGGGATTTTGGAGGGAAAGCGTAATCGAATAGCACAAGCTGCTTCGTGCTTTTGAAAATCCTTTCCTCTTGACACGTACAAAGAATTGAAATTATTTGAATTTAAATCGTGTTTTATCTTGTATATTTGGTTTTAATAAACGCGTTATAGCAATCGATAGCATTCATAGTTTTTATAGTCTTCTCCTACATAATATGCTGGCGACATGATTCCGCGTCCATTACACTATGCCACAACAGTACACTCCGGTTCAATCCAGCCCGCCTAATAACTTTGTAATTTAATGATGAAAACGGAAATCTTTTTCACTTTATACATTTCGAAGTTTCAGATAACGGCGCAAAACATACTCGTACACTAAATGGCACCGGATGGATGAGAGTCTTTGTGTATTTTGGGGTTATTTTACGGAGAGTCGACCGACCGAATTTTCTATTATCTGCACAATTTCCATTCTAATTTCTATATATTGTATGAGTACATATTCGAATCACCTTGGAGAGTGTTAATTCAATCAATCAAACAATGCCACAGCAAAAAAAATAACCTCAACAACGCATCAATTTACTCTTGATCATCTATTCTCGAACTGGACACAATGTCGCTCAAATGCAACTCAACCATAAAAAGATCAGTAGTAGTTGCTTCCTGCGATGTGTAAGTCATATAAAGGAATCCGTCGTCACTTCTCTGCGGTGGCGTAGCGGCTGTCACAGGTCAGCTTCAAGGATTCTGGTAGGGCTGCACTGCAGTACCGTTTGACTGATAAATTCATCGGTGAAAACTCACTGTTTATTATTACCGCCCACGCACATATCAACAAGTTTTTCGCGAACATTGTCTCAGGAAGTTCTATTAGCGAATGCTCTTCGATTTAGTCTACAGCACTTTGGTGATAATATGTACTAGCTGTCCGATCAAGTAAGAAGCGAAGTTAGGTCACAAGGCGTATTTTCACTTAATAATTTAACACCTACTTGTACTCCACAAAGCCAATCCCTCCGAGCGTTCGGATTGTTAATAATCATCCCATGTGATTTTTGCACTAGCCAGAAAATAATCCTTCGCTATCCTAACTGAATGCCTCCTCTATTCCGCCTGCCTGCTTCGAAGTCCTGTCGCTCCTGATTCTGGGTTATCGTCGATGGGCCTACTAATGTTTAACAGTTAACACTAAATCGATATACTATGTTCAGTTTGATCACCTTACGTAGGGATTATCTTTATCCCATCGGCAGCCGAACCTACCGCGCTCGCCATGCGGTCACCTCGCCATCTGTTATCGATTTGACATCCCACGACAAAACTCAACGTGGGATGGGAAGTCGTCACAACTGACGCGAGATGGGAAGCCACATGACGGCAATGCGTGTATGTATTGCCCGCCAGTAGCATAGGGCCGAGTCATAACATGTCTTTTGCCTCCAAAAGAACAACCTAAAGCCTTACTCAATTATTTTTATTCGGATTGCGAGGAATAAATAATTTAAAAATTATTGCAATGAATATTAATTCCTTGCAAACTTACGATTATCGTATTGTTGTCCAAAATATTCTTGATGAGTTTGTGCCTGACACTGTTTTTTTAACTAAACTCGCCTAAATGTAAGGCTCAAATCATAATTCCAAAATTATACAATGTTTTGCCATGATATTGGTAGAGGTACAGCCATCGTTGCTCGTTCTAAACCATAAAAGTCAGAGAGAATGGATGCAAAATTCATCGCGAGAATTGAAGCACTTTATGATGTGGCGTGAAGTTGGCGCGTTATCAGCTGTTGATTCAAATTTCAAATAAATTTGACGTGATGTCTCTCACCAATTTTCGCATCTTCAACTGAATTGTTCTGTGTACAATTTCAAATTCAACTTGACTAGATGTTTCCCGTCATCTGTTGAATTTTCAGGAATCATATGTTTTCAAGTCTGTGGTCTAGTGGTTAGAGCATGAATGCATAAGCCGAAGGTCCTAGGTTCAAATCTCTTTGGGAGCAACGTGATTTAGTTCAGGGGATTTTTCGGACAGACTATGAGTATTCACTCAGTTTTGATATGTACTGATTTAATCAGATCATATCATAGCTGAGCGGGCACAGGGGAGCTTGGTACTGACCAAACCAACTTCCGAAAAAATCAATACGGTCATGAAAATGAGATACTCTAACTATCTGTAAGCGAAGGCCTGGAGGGCCTGTAGTGCTACAAAGAAGAAGAAGATGTTTTCAATCATATTGTTGATATTTCGTTGACAACTCGGAGGTCAAGGTATAAGAGGAGTGGGATTTTCGTGAGAGCAACTAGAGAGCCACTTAAGTGTGTGGATGCTCTAGCGGCATGAAAGGTGTGGGGATTTCAATTCACATGGGAGAGGAAGGCATGTACGTAGTAAAAGACCTCCACTTACATATGGATGAAAATAAGCTCATTTCGCGTTCAGTACTTTATATAGCTTTGTTCTAAACGTTCTGTTTTCAAAATTCGATGTGAATCCTCATCTTTATCCTTTACTTTTGCTTTTTTCCATATGCGTGGTACTGGTGGTGATATTCGGAAATTATTTTTAAATTCTCTGTATATTCCTTGCAAACTCAGCTAATCACTTTTCTCTGATTTTGACCAATTATTAAATTTTTTCAACGAATTTGATGATTTCATTTAGGGAGGAGATATTAATGCTAAACATCATAGTTGGCATGAAAGTACTTTTAATATAAACGGTAGAACTATTAACAATTGGTAATAGCTCTTCAATATAAATTATCAATGCAGACATTCCTCCTTTCTCTAGAGGGTGTTTTTTCTTAGATAATTTCCTGATTTCCCCTTCAATTCTGATTGCTCATTGTGTAACAAACACTGTTTCACAACTGCCGCTTCTTATGAACAGCATGCACTTTTTCTTATGCTTCCTCTTGCCGATTTTTATCCAATTATTCCTCATCCTTCCTTATTTCGCTCGTTTAAGAGTGTCGATTGGTCTTGTTTTGACGAGCCGTAATTTGATCTCTCGGCAAATGAATTCCCGGATGAGCATGTATTTAACAACCAACAAATCGATGAGTCAATTCATATCTTCTCTTCTATGATTTCTTTATGCATGAACTCTTTTACACCCACCTGCCAGAAAATTTAACATATCAAAATATGACAATCTTTCTCCATAAACATTCCATTTAATTCATACTAGAAGCAAATGGCAGCAAAAGCTAAAAAGAATATTTCACCAAAATTACTACACTACGACTTTTTTCTACCAAGCCTTTCTGACATAATTTTAAAGAAACAAATAACTTGACTGGCCGATTATCAAATGATTGGAATATTTCTAGTGATCCCATTGTTTTTAATGGACAATCATATGTTGCGGAAGATGAAAAATTGAACGTTTGCTCCTCTTTTTATAATAATCTTTACAGTGAAAAACTGCTGCTAGCAATGCTTTAAAAGAACTTGTAGAAGATCTTTTTTGACAATATTCTCTCCTGATAATCGCTCCTCACATCCCACGTATTTAAATTATCGTGATATTTTCACTATTTTTGATGATAACCAAAACTGACGATAGATACAAGCCATATGGTAGCAATTTGCATATGTATTAGTCGGCCTACTATGGACAAGCTTCCGGTAGCTGTCACCCAACTGCGGCATTAGCAAATGCTTATATTTCGTCATATATACTATTTTCCGAATAAAAAACGTGCCGAACGCATTCCGTGCATGCTATAAATTCACCTTGTATAGCCCATTGTGCTCCTAAACTTTCCAAGACGAGCAAATGAAGCACACGTTTTGCACCTTCGACTGAAAGCTCAGCGTTGAGATGTAAACAAACTCCTATAAATTCACTTTGGAAGGCGATAAAAACTAAACGGGTATAAGAACTGAAATAATTTTCACTTCACTAGGAGCGCTATTGTGTTCTCCGCGGATCATCTGGATTTCACTGTAGAAATCCGTCTCTAAACCGTACAAAACCTCGAATTTTTGTTGGCACCTCCACAATTCTTCATATAACGCCATGTAAGTTAGCCAGCAAAGTCGGCCTACTAATGGTCATGTGTGTGGTAGTAAGCGCTGCTGCCATATGGCTTGTATCTATCGTCAGTTTTGATGATAACCAATCTATAATAGAAAATTTGAATAATAAAAAATCATTGGTCCAGATGGCATTCCGAACTTAGTAATCAGGAAATGTAGCCACTCAATTTCTAGACCTCTTATCGTAATTGCAAATAATTGCATTAATAAGGGTTACTTTCCATTTGCTTGGAAAGTAGCCAGATTAGTTTCTTTGCCAAAATCAAGATCAAATGGTGATATTAAGAAGCTGAGACCAATCTTTCTTCTTTCGAACCTAGGCAAAGTTTTTGAAAAGGTTATTCGGTGATCTTTTAAAATATATTCTAAACTAATCATTCATATAGAGCAATTTGGCTTCAAAGGAAAAAATTCTACTGAACATGCAATCCATCCGATCATAATCAAATTTCTTCTGGTTTGCGAAACAAAAAAGTTACAGTGGTGTGTATAATTGATCTTAAAACCGCTTTCGATTGGGTTTCGTTAAAAAATTTAATCTTTAAACTTGTAAATAGTGATAGTCCTATTCCTTTAGCTCGTATTTTCATGTTTTCTTACTAACCATAGTTTATCGGTTAAAATAGGTAGTTCCTATTTTTCTTCAATTAATGTGTTTGTTCTGGTGATCCTCAAGGTTCTTTTTTTCTTCTTCTTCGTAGCACTACAGCCCCTTTTGGGCCTTCACTTCCTACAACAAGTGCCTCCAACTGTCTTGGTCCATTGATCGCGTCTTCCAATTTTGAAATCTGAGCAGCGATAAACTGTCTTCGTCGGCCGAGTCAAACCAGTGTTTCCTCGGTTTCCCCACTGGTCTCCGGCCTACAGTTTTCCAACGGATACCTTTTTGGGTATCCGTTGTTCGTCAATAAAATTTACATGGCCAGCCCATTCCAGCTTCCGCAATCTTAAAATCGTTGAGCCCTTCGGCTCATCAAAAATTTCATACAGCTCTTAGTTGTATCGAACTCGCCATTGGTCACCGTCTTACCACAGATTTGTATACTTGGACTTTTGTTTTCCTGCGTATGCAGCTGGTGTGCTAAATCGTCAAAACGGAATAAAATATTTTATCTACGAGGGCTATTCTTCGGCGTACTTCATCTCTTTCATTACCAGTTCTCATTATTTTGGTGCCTAAATGTACAAATTTGCCCATATTTTCGATATTGTATTCGCTATGTATGAGGATGTGTTCACATATTCCTTGTGCGGTGTGATCATAGTCAAGGCATTTGAAACATTGAAGAGGCGTTGCTCTTCGTCGTATCTTACAGACAACTCACCCTATTCGTACTTTGCCCTTATTCAGAAATTGTTCGGCGTCCTTTTCGGTCAATTGAATTATGGCCATACGTTGTCCCCTATGGTTTTCTGGTGTCAGCCTCGCCTTGATCCCGCCCACGCGAGGGAACTCCCTTTTGATGGCCTCTTCCACCTCGGCCAGATCCGTAACGCAGTCAATGTCTCTTATTCCGATCGTTGCCATCAACTTAAGCGAGGCTATAGCTGCGCTTTTGCCGAGGACTTTCTTTATTGCGTTACAGAATGCTTCCCTATTCTCGGCCTCTGCTCCGAATGCGACCAGTATGTGGCCCAATCGCGTTAGTCGTACTGCTTTAATGGGAGTGTAAGTGTCTTCGGGCCTTACGTTTCCCCTGACGTTCCACAGCACCTCCGTGTAGGATCGACCATCTTGGAGTTTTACGAGTAGTGCCTGCTGCCGGAGTCTTCGTCGGGGCTTCTTTCTCTCCTGTTTTGCATCGGATCTTTTTTATTCTTGGGCATCCGTGCGAACTTTACTTTCTGGAATTTTTTGTAGGAGTTTCTTTGCGACTTTCTTCGCTCCTTTTGTAAGCACGGTCTAGAACCGCTGATCTGGTGTTCCGCGCCCATTGAGTGCCTCTTCCTTCCTTCTTTTATCCCGATCTCCTTCGATTGGGCTGGGAGCCATTCTTTTATTAATTTTTAATTGTGGAGCTATCTGCACGCGCCTTCTAGATTTCGCCCCCAGCGCTTCTTTAGCATTTTGCTATTCTTCGGTCTTCTGGTCCTCTTTGGCTTTTAACCAGCCCCTCCTATAATGCCCTATGCGGTCTAGGAGCTCCTCTAGTTTAAGGAGCCCAATCCTTACTGCTTTGGTGATTTTTGGCGTGCAGATTATATTCTACATGTCGCTGCGCGGCAATCGTACTCGTACTTTGCGACGATTGTCCTTGGGAGAGGTTATCGGCTTCTGTTTTCGAATACAGCACTTCCGCCACCTTTTCGACGTTGGCGATGAATTCACACATCGTCGCTTTATTTGCCTGGTAACTTGTTCCTTTTCCTGCCGTAATCACCTCATTGGCTTCAGGATGGTTCTTTACTAATTCGGGATTTACGGCGCTTGCTTCAATCGCTTCGGTAGCGATCGCAGCAGTGACCATCGAATTCTCGAGTTTCTTTATATTTTCCTCCACCACTCGAACATCTGGCGCGTCCTGCAGAGTTTCCTGCTTTTCCTTCCTAGGATGCTCTGGCGTTCGCATCATTTTTTTGCTGCGCCCGAAAGCCGCAGGAATCTTCGCGTCCTGCAGAGTTTCCCGCTTTTTCTTCCTAGGATGCTCTGGCATTCGCATCATTTTTTGCTGCCCCCGAAAGCCGCAGGAACCTCAGTCTGGACCAGACTGTCTGTTAATCTCCGTTTTTCGTCCGTCTTCACTGTCGCCGTTTTTGCCATCTTTAGTACCGCTCCCAATGTGCTGTTAACATCGTAGCTGCAGCTGCTGGTTGCGTCGTCGCAAGCTCAGAGCCAGACCAGCGCTAATCGGGAGTCCGTCTCAACCGAACCTACACCACCAACCCAATGGTGCGAACTTCGAATGAATTCCGAGGCCTGCCAAGGTTTGACCGGGACGGACACGGTATTGTAGTTGAATTGGAGCCGTTCACACGCGAGTGTCACCTCGGCGCTACCGTGCAAAGCAACTATGTTGGGTCCAAACCATCATATCCGCCTGCCCAAAGCATGGATTCCAGTTCGTTGTCTAAGGCGTAGTCCAGATCCAGTCAGGGTCGTAACCTGTCATCCCAGGAGGGAGCCTCATGGCGTTTTGCACTGGTTTTATTTAGTGTTGGGCTGAGGGGCCACCGTGATTGTCAAGGAAAATTCAGTAATTATTAAAGTGATCATATTTGTAAGGAATCAAAATTTAAAGTTTTCAAATATGCGAAGAAGGCTGATAGCTTGTATAAAATTAATATGTTGCAGAAATTATATTAACTATATTAGTTTTCTACATTGCTATTAAAAAGATAGACAAAAAGCACTTTTTCAATTGGCTTTAGTACATACGATCGAAAAGTATAATACGAAAAGTGATACCAACTGTTCTTAAAATTGTTAATTTCCTGCCAACATACCAATGAAATTTTACTTAATATGAATTTGTTTACTTTCCCACAAACAAAATATAACCTTCAATTGAAAGCAATCGATTCATGATTTACCACCTTATAGAGTTGAATATTTCCATACTATCATACTATCTATAAAATCAAACTGTTAACCTAAGATAAAATTATAGCCTTAATTAAATTTTCAGAAACTGGTTCATATACTGAATTCATGATACGACTACGTCTCGTAGAACAAAGAACAATGCTTTATCATGAAGTTCAAAAAGCAGAATTTTTTTTAGTCCAAATATTGATTTCCAAGTTTCGAATTATCTCGTTGGTCTCACGCTTTACTGGTCGTTAGTCTTTGACGTCACAAATTGCGTTTTACTTGTTCGATTACAGCGTCATCTTCTATTCAACACTTTAAACAATTATTGAATTGAAAGATTGTTAAGCACTTTGAAGCGCTAAGAAAGAAAGAAGAAGACATTTACGTCAATTTAAAAGTTTGTATTGTTTTCATCGTTAATTCAGTTTTCAATAATGTCCAGCACTGCTCAATTTGCGGAAGCTTGGAATTCTATTTTCAACTATAAAATTAGAGAAAATGATCTACATAAACCAACCGAGAACTTTCTGTTCAACGTTCTCGTGGATTACTTGAAAAAGTCGAACATGGATATCGCGCCACAGCTAAACGTAAAAAATAATTTCGTTAGCTTAAACTGTTAACAAATTAATAATTTTTATTTTCTAGCTGTATAATCACACCAGCAATGAAGTAAAAAGAGCTTTCAAGATAAGGTTTTGTGCATATATTGACCACATTTACAAAGTTTCTTGTGCCGATGGCAATTTTCTATACTATGACCTGATTAGACCATGTAAGTACTACAAGTCGTGATTAAAAAATAATACAAATTGCAAGTGCATGTGTTACTTTGAATTATATACAGTGAAGAACATGAAGTGCTTTTAGAGGGGTTGCAAAGTGTTAGTTTCAATATATAAAACGATCATTGATAGGGCAGATCTAACAAAGGCAAGCAAAATAAAGATAAAATTTGAAAATCCACGTATTTAAACAATGCTTGAAAATGTTACCAGGGAAGTTTAAAACGGTATAACTTTCTTATAATTGCTTCTAGCCTCATTTTCCTACACAGAGAACTTCAATATATATAATGCTCTTCGCATGAAAATGAGACTACATAGAAGCCATCATTTGATTTTGAAGGATTTATCAATCAGTGGGAAAAAATTTGATTTCATTTAGTGTTGAGAATAATCAACAAACTTAATTTAATTATTGACATTAATGTCTATACCTTTTGGAAATGTGTCTGAACATAATTTCAAGTTCATGTTAGTTGTCATAGCACAACAGCTCTTCTCATACCTCAGCTTCCTACAGGCAGCATCTCGGTGCACGGACCGCGCCTTTCAATGCTAGAATCCGATCAGCCATATGCACTGGGCTCGCAACCGTCAAATGTAATAAATAACTTTTCTACTCCTTTTTTAATCACATAGTTGTTCATTGGCTGCTCTGCACGCATTGCAGGTTTTATCCTTAGATCCTCTAATTACATTCGTTATCATTCTACTTCCGTAAATCTTTCCGTTTTCTTAGTTCAGAATGCCTTAGAATATTGTTCACAAGTGAGGAATCCGCATCACAAATGCCTTATTGATTCCGTGGAATCTGTTCAATGTAGATTCCCACGTAATTTATTTTACCCATGATCTTTTAAGAATAAACCCTAGAGCGATCACTTACTGTGCCCACTGCCTCTCCTTTGCTAAAATCGCGAAGATTTGTTTTTATATAAGTGCCTGCTATTTAATTTATTTTTAATATGTTCTTGCAAATGTCGACGGTAAATTTTTAAACCAAAGAGTAATGCGGAGTATTAAATGAATGTTTTGAAAAAGATCTTTGAATTAATTTGAATGATCAACGTTGAGCGAGGCAGGAAAAGGGTAAATGTAGGAAAAATTGTTGGCCCCCCATCCTTCCCGATTGGGCACGAAAAATCTGACATAATCATGAGAGTAATTTTTATGAGTACAACAAGAAATATCTTAGAACGTCAAATTCGCTGCACTTGATTAATGAAAGTATGATTTATTAATGTTGCATTTGCCAAGAGTCCATCTAGCAATATGAAGTATAAACGAAGTTACAGCTATTGAATTTTATGCAATTACAGCATCAAAACTAAGCCATTTTTCTACTATAAGAGCATTCCTTCGAATGAAACACTACAGTTTTGATCTTCTGTGCTCTAAAACTTCGAGAAAGTTGAATCATTATCTATGACGAGACAGCCCAAGCCGGACCTTGGGCTCCAAGATTAACCTCCTCCAACATTCACGATTCTTCGACCTCGTCCGTCAGTTGATCACTCACAGCAAAGACCTACTTTTACCTTTTATCTTGTATTTCCATCGAGTTCTCAGTGTTCCCGCTGGACGTCTACCTTGTGCTCTACCCTTTAATGTTCTTTTAGGTAGTTGATTTTCTTCCATTCTTGCTACATGGCCCGCCCATTGCAATTTGCATAATTTTACACAAATAGATACAGGTGGTTCGTGAAATAGTTCATACAACTCATAGTTATAACGTAGTCTCCACTCTATTCCTTATTTAACTGGGCCGTCAGGGCTCATTTTTCACTTCCGTATACCAGCACAGGTTTGGTTAGTGATTAGTAAATATGAAGCTTATTTTGCCTGTGTACAACTCTGGACCTTAGAATAGGAAGTACAGAGCAATATGCTTTATTTGCGGCGTTTATTCAGCGTTCAATCTCGTCTTTTTCAGTGTCCCTTCTATTCAGGTTAGCTTCAAGACAGAAATTATCTACACTTTCAAGGTTTCCTAAAACTCAACAGCGAAGCAAAACAAGTGGGGCTACAAATCAATGAAAATAAAACAAAACTCATGACGTGGTCGAGGAATATTCTCAAATATCCAAAATATACATTACGCATACAGAATCCAAAATGTGGGCGAATTTGTGTTTTTAAGCGCCCAAATAACGGGAACCGCTAATGAAAGAGACGAAATGCTCTAAAGAATACAACTCGAAAATAAAATTTTTTTATTCAGTTTTGAAGATCTGGAAGACCAGCTGCATATACGGGAAAACACAGCTCGAAGTATACAAATCTGTGATAAGGCCTGTGCTATGCTACGGGTGTGAAACATGGACCCTAGCCCAAGCATCCGCAAATATACGCCTTTGAGCGACAGGTCCTGAGGCGGATAATTAGAGCGAAACTAGACGGGGACCAATGGTGAATTACAACCATAAGCTGTATTAAATTTTTTGACAAGCCGGAGGTCTCAACGATTGTAAGACTGCGGAAGCTGCAATGGACAGGCCATGTTAATCGTGTGGACGAACAACGGATACCCAAAATGGTATTCGTTGGAAGATCTGAAGGAGACCAGTGGGGAAACCGAGGAAACGTTGGTCTGATTTGGCCGACGAAGACAGCTCATCGCTGCTCGGATTTCGAAATTGCTGGACGCGGTCAATGGACCGAGCAGTTGGAGGCGATTGTTGCAGGAAGCAAAGGCCCGAGAAGGGCTGTAGTGCTACAAAGAAGAAGAAAACAGCAATAGAAGAAATAACAGGGATGGTTATAGATATAACAATAATCAGGCGCTAATAAGAATAAAGGTAATATTCGCATTATACATGGCCAGGAAAACTTGGTAGACTTCAATATGGAGTAAGAATTCCTTCCGAATCAAGAATATATATAATCTCGGATAATTGTGCAAATTGCATAACGGCATTTTTGCACAAATGCGTCACAAATCATGAAATTTTTTATAGACACAAAAGCAGACGTTTCCTTATGTAAATGTGGAAAAATTAATAACAACAAGCTATATTTGTCGGATGATAAGTGTAAGCTAACAGGGATTAATAATGAAACAATTACGTCTTTTGGGTCGATAGGCTTAGAAATAAGTTTGGGAAATGATCATACCATTGATAGAAAACTTTATATTGTGGGTGATAAATTTCCAATCAATACCGACGGTATCATAGGGAGACATTTATTACAACAAAAATTTCGTGGAAAATCTTTCCTTCTGAAAGATAAAAAAAATATTCTTCCAATGCAGTAGAAATACAATAATGTGAGGCAAATTAAAATATTTGCAAGAACTGCTTTGATTTTTCCCGTTAATTCAATCACAACTGAAGATATGTTGATATTGAATAAACAGATGTAAGGGCAATTAAATACGTGAATATTCTGAACTCGTGGGATCTAAACGTAAGCAAATTAAAAACACACGTCTAGATACTGTCTTTAAATCGATCAACATTACTTCAGATGATCCTGTGGCAAGAGATGTTATCTTAAAATAATCGATGAGTATCAGTATGTATTCCATTTAAGTGATGAAAAATTCAGTGTGAACAATTTCTACTCTCACAGTTTGGTATAACATATCCGTGTACAAAAAAATCACTTAGTCCTTTAGCTTCTGAAATATTTATGAACGATTTGGAAGCAAAAATTAGAACACATCCCTTTTTTAAATTGTTTGTTTTCTGGTATAGATATGTTGATGATGTTATAGCTATATTTTAAGGGACCCACCGACAATTGCAAATTTTCTTTAATTTTATAAATAATTTGCATGCTAAAATTAAGTTTACGATGGAATTAGAAGAAAACAGATGTCTTAATTTTCTTGATCTTAATATTTCAAAGCTAAATAACAAATTCGCTTTCAACATTTTTCACAAACCCACACACAGAGACATGACCATTCATAACACATCATCACATCCATTTTCACATAAACTTGCCGCTTTCCATAGCTATTTACGCAGACTCATTACGATTCCATTATCGGAAGAAAACTATCAGTCAGAACTTAATTTGATTCAACAAATAGCCATTAACAATGGCTATAATCCGATGATAATTGAAAATTTTGTTAAAAATGAAATTGAAAATACAAGCTATTAAAAAAGTTTATCCTGTCCCCACTATAACAAATTATTGTACCTTGACATATATTGGTGAAGCCACATATATAATTAGTAGATATTTGAATGAAGAAAATTTAAAAGTGGCATTTAAAACTCATTCCTCCTTAGGTAAATTTATAAAGAATAATAAAACAATTACTGACAAAAAACAAAAATCGGGTGTTTATGAATTACCTTGCGGATCATGTAACAAAGTTTACATTGGACAGACAGGTAGATCCTTTGAAAAAAGAATGTACGGGCATCATTATAGTCTTAAAAATAAGGATGGGCTTTCTAATTATGCAAATCATTTGTTGGAGATGAACCATAATTTTTGCAATGACTTTAGTATTCTACACGTTGCTGAAAAAGGACAAAAATTAAATGCATTGGAAAGTCTGGAAATAAATATAAGAAAAACATTTAATATTTTACTAAATGACCAATTGGACTTAAATAGTTCGCCTTTATTAAATTTGAAATTCGTTTAATTAATATATGTATGGTTATTGTACCTGTATGGTTATATTATATTTATTTATTTATATATTTATTGTATCATTGACGATCGTTGTAGTGATTTCTACTAAATTATTTTCCAACTGTTAAAATTGTTACTTCTATTCATTAATATATGTATTGTAATGTACGGTTCATATTATATTTATATATTTATTTTATCATTGCCGTTAGAGTTATTGATATTTGTAAAATTATTTTGTGGGCTGTTTTGTAGTATTAACATCTGAGGAAGACACGGTGTGTCGAAACAGCTGTAGTGTTTAACATTAAATATAAATAGTGAAAGTTAACTGAAAAGTGTTTTTATTACTTAAACAATGAACTATCACCAAGTAACGGCCTCATCCATTGAACACATAAAAAATAGTGAAAATTTGGCAGAGACGGTTCGTAAAACTCGACCCAAAAATCGTCGTGAAGCACCGCAATACAGACCGCAATACAGAAATTGGTGGAAAAATTCGAGCTGTTGGGCCACATTAGTGATGTGAAGAATAAAACCCGTACACGTCACTCAAGAACAGCCGAGAATATTGCTGCTGTAGCCGAAAGTGTTGAAGAAAATCCAGGTTTGTCCATTCCTCGTCGTTCTTTGGAATTAGGCATTCCACAAACGTCATTACACCGTATTTTGCATAAAGATTTAGATCTTAAGGCTTATAAAGTTCAGTTAACACAAGAACTCAAGCCGGTCGATCATCAACAACGTTGTGTCTTTGCTGATTGGGTCCTTGAAATGCATGAAAATGATCCGGAATTCCATCGAAAAATCATCTTGAGTGATGTGGCCCATTTCCACCTCGGTGGCTTCGTCAACAAACAAAATTGTCGCATCTAGGGCTTGGGGATGTCGCATCTAGGGCTCGGAAAACCCAAGAGTTATTGTTGAAAAGCCTCTCTATCCTCAACGTGTAACTGTTTGGTGCGGTTTATGGTCCGGCGGAGTCATTGGACCTTACTTTTCGAAAATGAGGCTGGAGCAACAGTTAAGGTGAATGGATTGCGCTATAGAGAGATGATTAATGATTTTTTATGGCCGGAATTGGATGGTATTGATCTGGACAACGTTTACTTTCAACAAGACGGCGCTATGTGCCACACAAGCAACGAAACTATTGATCTTTTACGGGAAAAGTTTCCGGACCGTGTTATCTCTCGAAAAGGTGATCACAATTGGCCACCGAGATCTTGTGATTTAACACCTTGCGACTTCTTCCTTTGGGACCACGTAAAAGAGAAGGTCTACGCCAACAGCCCAGCGTCAATTCAAGACCGCAAAGATGGAATTCGTGAGGCTATCGAAGACATAGGGCAGCACTTTGCGATTTGGTTATGGAAAATTTCATGAACAGGATATGGTCCTGTAAGCGTGGTCGTGGTGGTCATTTGCCTGATGTTATTTTTCACTATTAACGGCATACCTTCCTCTTTATAATGAAATAAACATCCGATCATTTATATTAAAAAATAGCATTTTTCTTTTAATATCAAAATAATACCTCTTATGGGAAAACCCTGTATGTTTAGGAGATTATCTTTTAGTTTGAAAATTTCTTCAAGCAGTTTCCAGAGGATGCTTACGATTGCCTTGTGCGGATTGATTTGAAGATTTTATTTTATTGTTTTAAGATATAGTGTCCAACTACACAATCAAAATTCAAGAGAGGACTTCAAAATGTTGAAGCAATTTAACGTAAAAGACAATCCTGGCTTTTAAAAAAGGAAGTAGTCTACATAGCTCATCTTATTACAAAAGATAGAGTTAAAACGAATCCTTCTAAATATCAAGTTATAAAGTGCTGCCCAGACGTTTCATTCCCAACTTTGTGGACACTGCAAAACCTCTGAATAAACTTATGAAATTCTTTGTAGCTACATGATTGAGTTGCTTATGTTAATAATTTTTTTCTGAAAAATTATTAGAGAAGAAAAATGTTAGAAGAAGGTGGTTTCGACGTGTGTGCTAATTCTCAACGGGCCATCACTCTGATTAGATACACACCGGTGATGGCGACCACCATGCTTAGAGGCGAGAGAGCTATTTTTAATTTTCCTACTTATGTGAACTCAATATGTTTTTTTTGTAACTACGAACTATGTTGTATACTTTGGAGCTTTGTTTTCCTGTGTATGCAGCTGGTCTTTAAGATCGTCTTCGGCGAATTTTGTCTCTATTATTACCCATTTTCGTTATTTTGGAGCCTACCTAAATATACAAATTCCCCCACATTTTCGATACTGTATTCGCCAAGTGTGATATTTTGTGTAATTGACGTATTTTTCCTCGACTGCGTCATGAGCTTTGTTTTATTTTCATTGATTTGTAGGCCTACTACTTTTGCTTCACTGTCGAGTTTCAGGAAGAGTACTTTGGCAGTTGTTAATTACCGTGACAAAATGTTGATGTCGTCCGCATAAGCTACTACTTGGCTCGACTTGCATAGCAATGTACCTCGTGTATCGACAGGTAGCTTCCTTATGACGTATTCCAGAGCCACATTGAATAGCAGTGGGGCCAGCCCTTCTCCCTGCTTTAGTCCGATATTAGTGTCAAAGGCATCGATGAGTTGGTTATTGATGCGGACTTGGGAGGTCGTCGCCGTCATTGTCATTTTGGTAAGACGGACTTATTTGGCTGGGAAGCCAAAGCAAAGCATTATTTGGTACTGTACGTTACGCTCAATACTGTCGTATGCCTGCTTTAAGTCAACGAAAATTTTGTGTACGTTAATGTTGAACTCCCAGCATTTTTCAAGTACCTGGTTGACTGTGAGTGATTGGTCTACTGTCTATCTATCTGCTCTAAATCCCCAATACTACTGTTGGCGTATGATCCGATTTTATCTTCTAAGACCTTTGAAAATATTTTGTATGCCTCTATAATTTTCGCACTTGTCACCTTTTCTGGATAGAGGATATAATCGATTGGCTCCACTCTTTCGGCATATGTTCTTGTTGCCAAATGTACTGGATGACTTTGTGAATAGCTTGATGAACACTACTGCCACCATATTTGATGAGCTCCACTGGAATCTCATCAATGCTTTATTATTTTTTGGGATTTGATGATGGAACAAACTTCATCCAGAGTTGGTGGGGCCAATGGAAGCTCTCCGCAAACATCTATAGGCTCCGTTGTTCTGGAGCTGTTGGAAGATTAAGGAGGTTCTTGAAATATGATGCCCATCTATCCTTAATCATGGTTTCATCAGTGATGGTATTTCCGCTATCATCAGGACAGAGCGTGGTTTTGGACTGATAACCACGTTTCACGCTTTTCACTACTTTGTGTGCTTGTCTCGTGTTGTTGCTCGCTAAAATTACATCTATTCTTCTCAATTGGTCGTCATAGTATTTTCTTTTCTTAATTCTAATTATCTTGTTCGCTACTCTTCTGAGATTTTCATAGTGTTCTCTCTTCGTCCTGGTTTTACTACCTACGTATTCTTTGTACGCCTGATTCTTTTTGTCTAATGCATTCTGGCACTCATCATCGAACCAATCATTTCTCTTGCGCCAGGCTTGATGTCCGATCGTCTGTTCTGCCACGGTCTTAATTGCCGCGTTCACTTCCACAGAGCTCGTCGCTTGTCTTTAACGATGCGTCTGATAAGATGGGAGCCAGTTAGTTGTCGAAGATTTCCGTGAAATTTTTGGCTACAGACGCCGTTTGGAGCTTTCGATGTCAAATTTTTGTAGCGGGCTGCTCTTCGCCGAATATGCCTTTGACATACGACATCGATAGGTTAATTTGATCAGTTAATGATCGGAGTTACAATTGGCTCATCGGTATGTACGGACGTCAAGCATGCTCGAGGCCCAACGTTGTTGGATCAGCACATAGTCTATCTTGTTTTTTATGTTGCCACCCGGTGATAGCCAGGTCACTTTATGAATGCGTCGATGTGGGAAGCAAGTCGAACGTATTACTAGATTTCTGCGACATGCAACGTCAATCATGCGCTGGCCGATGTCACTGGTTTCATCGTGGAGGCTATATCCTCCAGTCATTTTCCGATGAGATAGCTCATTGCCACCCTTAGCGTTGAAATCACCCAGAATTATTTTTGTGTCGTTTGTAGGCAATGTGTCGACTAGTCTTTCCAGGTGATTGTAGAAC
Organism: Odontomyia ornata; assembly: GCA_963969285.1. Lineage (NCBI taxonomy): Eukaryota > Metazoa > Arthropoda > Insecta > Diptera > Stratiomyidae > Odontomyia > Odontomyia ornata. The sequence goes on from OZ017740.1 coordinate 161,266,832, forward strand.
ATTTCCCTCGTTTCTTCGTCAATTTCTTCGGTCGGGGCACGGACCTTTATCAGCCAGGTTTTAAAGAATTTCGCTTTTATACGGATCGCACACAATCGTTCATTGACTACCTTAAAATCAATAACGTGTGATTTGAACTCCCTATCCACAATGAAGGCCACTCCGAATTCTCGTTTTCCAGTAGGCTTCCCCCTTTTTTGAATATTGTGTGTGATCTCATGTCTTGAATATCATTTCCAGTCCAGTTCGCTTCCTGGATTGCCAGTATTTTTAACTTATATTGACTGGCCCGTTGTAAAAGGTCCTTAACAGCGCCAGGGTAATTGAGTGATCTGACATTCCAGAATCCAATGCCATAGTGCTTTTTTCGTTTGCGAGGTCGTTGCCGTAAGTCCAATCCATTCCGAGACCCGTCTACAGGTTTCGAAACATTATAGGGTTTTCCAGGGGCGGGGAGTTAGCCCGTCACCCAACCTCGATTCCGGCGGCATGGTTATTACTGCGATCCCGTCATCAGGCGCGGAAGATTCGCCTTCACCCTCTTACGTTTCCACAAAGGAGGTGTAAGTAGGATTTAAAAGCAGAGCTGTAAATGTATTTACAGTTATTAGCATTTCTATGTATTTAATGTCCCATTATTCGAGAACCAGCAAACCCAATGTGCGACCCCGAATCATGAAACCTGTTGGTTGGGGAAACAACGGGGTTCCCTCCTCGTTTCTCAAACGGACTTGGGACCGTCTACGGCAGAGTTGTTACTAGATACTAATAATTTGGAAATGAAATAATCCCCAACATTCTTAAAATTACACAAAAACTGGTTTGTATAAACTTATAATGGCGAAAAACTATCAATGTAGCATGGGACGACCTTCCTTAAAACCCTTTGAACATTTTGATAAGGCCGAAACTTTCATTAATTTCTATAAAGTTTGATTATCGCGGCGTTTATGGTATCTTGGGCAAGTTACAGAGACGCACGGGAGGACCGACGCACGGAGAGAATGTTATACAGGAACAGAAATCAGCAGATCTTTATAAAATTCGTTTACAAGGCTTGGAAATGTTTATTTGAAAATTAATTGAGGTTTACGATTTGTCCATTGTCGCCATTGCTTCGTTCACTGTGCACCATTACAAATATCTTAATCTTAACTTCAGCTATTTAAACAGTCAATAAATTATGTTTTGCATCAACTACATTAATTACTTCTACTCTATATTTTCCCACTTTACTTTATCTGATGTCTTTATATTCGTCAAGATAAATTTCAAATACTCCTCTCACTTTTTCATGTTGTTTTTAAACAAAAATTTTTAACTTATTTACTTACTGAAAATTATTTGAATAGTTTTATCTAATATCCTAATTTTTTCTTTTTTAACTTGCATCCACAAAGCACCAAAAAAGACTGCGCATTTGCTAAAGATCTTACGGAACTACTTTCTATATGTTGAAATGCTGCACAATGAGACAATTGGCGTTGTGTTAGCGAAGAAAAGAGAAATGGATCGGCTATTGAACAAGAAAACGAAATATCAATTAGAAATTGAATCAAATAAAATGAAATTGGAAGAAGTAAATCTAAATAATTAAAATTTGTGTTGATCTTCAGTCATGTTTTATCCATCCACAGAGTAGTGAAAAAATAACTCAATACAATGAAATGCTGCCAAATTTAACCGAAGAAATTGAAAGACTCACCTCGCAAGAAAAAGATCAAGTCCATAAAATTGCTCAATTGCGCGATGCTGTTACAAATAACGATGCGATACTTTCCCAGTTAAAAAGCAAAGAAGAAGAACTCAAAGGCCATATTGTATCCGATGAGGAAATTGAAAATTTGCTGACGTAAGGACAAACAATTTTGCTGACGTTCCCCATACATCATTTAATTGTTTTCAGTAATAAGATTCGTTTGGAAAAGGCTATTTCAGAACAGGAAGAACTTAAAAAGGCTACACTATCTAGCATAGAAGAACGAAAGAAACTTATCGATAGAATGGAACCTGCAATCGAAAAAATTGAGTTGACCATGAAAAGTTATCCAGTTGATGATCTGAACCCTCTGAGGTGTTTATTCTGCTTTAAATGTTAAGTAAATTTTAGTTTAATTTCTATTTTCAAAGGAAAATGAAGTTAGAACTGCAACAAGTTTCACAGAAATATGCTGCCCAGCAAGCCGCCAATGAGATAAAAAAGAATACAATTGAAAGCAAATTGGAGCTAGTAGACAAAAAGGATAAAATATTTCTAGAGAAAAAGGAAACATTAGAAAACATTAAAGAAAAGTCAAAAATAGTTGAAATTGAAAGGTAACTTTTTATAAAATGATGAATATAATATTAACCATGATCATAGTTACAGAAACCTAGAAAATCACTCAAAACTAGCTACTCATTTAGAAAATGAGTTGCAAGGTGTGGAAAAAGTTATTGGAGAACAAAACGATTACGGAGATTTTCTTGTAAAATCAATTGAACTTGTCGTAGACAAAGTATGTGCGATTGATTTGCCCGATTAAGTTTTTTTAATGTTATTCAATTTGAAATGGAAATAAAAAAATTTAACATATCGGTTCTTCTTTGATTACTGTGATATATTTCAGTATGTATGTACTTCAGTTTCTAATAAGCATCATTATAAGTTTGAACTGTATAAAATAGAATAGAAGTCTTTTCAGATAAGAAATTTATCCGAAACAAAAGTATAGAACTCTGTTCATAGGAAAATTATTCTGAGTTTTTCAATATTGAGGAGCCTATCCTAATGGTAAGTCAGTCAAAGTCAAAAGCGCTTTATTTAATTCTAATCGTTATAAATTTTAGAAGAATATAAAGCAAATTCCAAACAACAATTAAAAAACTTAATGGCCCAAATGGCTCTCTAAAATTATACCCTTGATTGGAAAAAGGAGAAAAGGCCAACCCACACTATCCTAAAATTATTTATAATTTAAACACAACAGTGAACTTTGATCATACACCTAATATGTTATAACCTAATTCTAATAGAAGTTCAATTAAAAACGTTATCTTATACTAAAAAAATTCGATCACAATGTTCCTAACCTAAGCGTTTAATCTTATCTCTAACCTAATATAATAAACATGACATATACCTAACCTATGCCTAATTTTTAAAACAAATTACAACAACACTAAATGTAGCAATAATGAGCTGAAACTCAAAAACTAAGTAACGAAAAACACCAAAAATGAAAAATAAACACGAATAATTTAGACATTGTCATTCAGCCACCAATACCTGGATTGCGCCGTCTCAACTCGATCAACTTCAACGAATCTAGCAAATGAGTATCTCCATTGGAATTGTTGGTCTCGTGAACTCAAACTCTGAGGATATTTTATCTTATCGGTGGCCCGTCGATATATGTGATATATGATTGGGACGCCGCCAGAATCAAAAATATGTCGATTCATGTCCAAATACATGAATGCTTTTGGAGGAACGAAGCCAGTAGCCAGGCAAGTCGCAATATACCATCCTGTAGGGTGGAACGGCTGTGAAATCCAACGGTTTTCACTCACAGTCGCAGATCTTGCGATATGATTCCGAAGAAGTTTCGATATGAAGATATCGACTCTCGTCACTTCAGCAGTTTGATGAATTCTTCTATTCGATTTATAATGTTTCCAATCCGTCTCAGGCTTTCTGAACAAACCAGTACATGCACGAAGACATTTCCTTTCGAAAACTCTTAATTTTTCCACAGTACTAGCACTCTGGTTGTACCAGATCTGACATCCATATGTCAAAACTGGTCTAACCAGGGTCTTGTAACAGATAATTTTGACCTTTTGATCAATTTATTTGGAATGAAAAAGTCTTCGTAGGACCATGACTACTTTTAGTGCCTTACTGAGCATGATTTTGACATGTTCAGTGTAGTACAGATACTGATCGAGATGAACACCGAGATATCGAACACAGAATTTATGTGAAACTCGTTCTGAACTATCCTTGCCAGCCATGGTGTGGAAATCTTTTCCATTACGTTTCAGGTCTTGACTGACCCCCTGCAGCGCTGTCCGAAACAAAATTTTTTCACACTTCTGCGCATTGATTTTCATTCACCAATTGTCAGTGTACAGCTATACATCATTGAACATTTTTTGGAGATTTCTCTGAACTATTGTAGCTTTTTGGTCTGCCGTATAGATGATCAGATCATCAGCAAACGCTACCAATGATCGCGTCGGTGAGACGTTAAAATCAAAGCTGTCCAATAGCTTGCGAATCAAGATTGAGAAGAGCAAAGGCGCAGTAACTGTTCCCTGCTGTGGACCATTCAAGACCTTGAACTCGCGCATTGTTGTCAGATTTCTATCAGTTACAACAAACGATTTACCGTATAACATATTGCACATCATGGCGACATGGTGTCTGGGGAACTTGTCCTGAAGGAGTTTAAAAATTAGTCCATCTAACCACACCGTATCGAAGGCTTTCCTCATATCATTGAGACATGCTCCAACGCATTGTCTATCATTTAGTTTCCAACAGATGTCTGAGGTTACTTTCGTTATTGCATGTATGGTCGAATACCTGGCACGAAAACCAAATTGGCAATTCGGCATCAACTCATATTCCTCAATGTGAGCGTTTTATGCTCTGTTGAGTATCAGTTCAAACGCCTTGCTGATGTTAGGCAGCGAGCTGATTGGGCGATAGCTTTTTAGGCCATGAAGGTTCTTTTCCTGTCTTCAAGATCGGAAATACCTTAGCCTTTTTCCACTCATTTGGGAAATATGAATTGCTGTTGAACAATGTGCAATAATGCCTAATAGCAACCTCAGCAAATGTATGAGAACTACATTTGGAATACCATCAGTACCACATGATTTCTTGTTGTTTATCCTGCGAAATATGAAACATAATTCTTCATAGCTAACAAAATAGTCAATAAGATTCAAGCTCGGTATGAGGTCAGATGTTAATGTTTCATTGAACTGAAGAATTTATTGGCCGTTCAGGCTTAATTTGAAGTCAGAAACTTTTGCTTCAACGACCTCTGAAAATATTTGATTCTCTCTCTCGGGATTTGGTAGATGAACCAATTCAAAATGTGTTCCAATCAGGGCAAGTTTATGCAATCCCTCACATATAATCCTGTTTCCATTTTTATCCGGAGTTGTACTATCAATTTCGATACCAGTCCTATCGAGAAGATTTATCTCATCACTAGTGACTTCATGATTCGATACCTTCACTCGAGACTTCTTGCGGAATATGCTATTCACTTTCGCGAAAACGCCATCTGGGTCCTGTGGGCTAATACCCCTCAATTTTTCCGCCCATTGATTGCTGACCTCACTCCTGAAGTATGAACGAATTAAGTTCCGGACATTATTCAGGTGTAATTTCAACAAAGCCAACGAGGGATGGTTGTAGTCCAAAAATCTTCGATAAATATTGTTGACGCGTGTGAGAAGAAGGCTTTTCAATCTTTTCAACCTTGCAATGGTTGGTGTTTCATATCCTTCCATATTGTTTCGATGTTTAATCTTGGGAACGACTTTCTCAATCGTTTCCAACGTCAGCCTCTCTAACTTCGACAAATAGAGATCTATTTCATCGTTAGTTAGATTCTTGTCATTAGGAACCATTGAGCAAGAGCTGCCATCATCAGAAGGGGGACATTGCTTCTTACTCCCGATTAAACTTCTTTTGAAACTTTCCCCAGTCTGTTTTTTTGAAATCCAACCGATGATTTTCGTGCTGAACTGGAATGAGGAAGAAATCATCCCTTTGATGATTGATTTCCATTACGATTGCGTTATGGTCGCTATCATGACGAAGTACCTGCAGTTACCGTTGAGCACTATCAAAGCTGAATTCAAGTCTTGCGTCTGCAATGCAGAGGTCCAAATATGAATTTGTCCTAGGGTATGTTCGGAGCTCCGACCCATATAGATTGCACCTGTATTCAATTTGGTTCTCTGTTATCCACGATTTCAGGAATACACCTCTTGGATTATTGGTGGCGTTCAGCCATGATGTATGGTTGGCGTTCAGGTCACCAGCAAGAATATAATAATTATGCAACCTGTTCAATTCGAGTATTTCAAACAAGAAATTGAGCTCCTCCTTGAGCTTGAGAACAGTTCCACCAGTTGCATAGGCAGAGATAACGAAGAGGTTATCCACACCTGGCAGGGAGATTTTGATAACGGACACTTCAAGAGATTCAAAGCGTTTGAACTCAATTTTATCAATATTTTGGAAAAAATAGGGTCTTCGAACCAATATCTCGGTGCCACCTCCCCCATCACCTATTACCTTATCGTTTCTTACGAATGTCAAATCCTTGAATGTCATGGAGTGCCATGAATTGAGGTGGGTTTCGGTGAGAAGCATGATGTCAGGTTTTTGCTTAACAATGAATTCAAGGAGATAATCACGCCGATGTATAGTAACAATGGAGTTGACGTTGATCGAGATGAGACGAATCCTATCCATGGGAATGTGACTGGATGACAACTTATTTTGAGGCATTTGAAACCCCTAAACGATGAAAAACAAGATTCATTTTCGTATCTTGTTTATCGATTCTTTCCGATAGAGAATTTAATTGCTGTAAAATTTTGAGAAGTAGGTCATTATTGCCACTTACATTATTTACACTATTCACTGCATTTTCTGCTGGTCCTCTAGCGGCTTGCGCAAATGATACTCCGGGCTTGACGAAGCTCGGAGCTAAGACACTGCGGTGTAGTTGTGTTTGCTTTGGTACAAATTTAACTCTCGCATCTTGATATCGGGAGCATCCTCGATATGATACCGGGTGTCCAAAAACACCGCAGTTAACACAGTATAATTTCTCTTTTGGCTCCGTCTGAGCCAATTTGCACTCACCGGGAACATGCACGTCCTTGCATTTGACGCATCGGTAATGCATGGCGCAGTTGGCAGCCGAATGCTCCAATCGTTGATAGCGATAAATCTGGTTGATTTCTCGTTTCTGGAGGCGTTCCCACCTTACCACTCGGAAATTCAAGTATCTGATTTGTTGAAGAGCACTTGGACTGCTCTTATTTGATATCCGTACTAAATAAAGTGGTAATTTTTTTTCTACCGTCGACCTTCTTGTCGCGAATGCTTCAACTGAGATAAATTCGATTTCTGGTGCTGCTTCCTTGAGCGCCTGAAGTAGATCGACGGTATCTTCTCCGCAGTCCAAGCCCTTCAACAGGAACGTCTGGTTCTTCTCGCTTTTCGGGGTATATGTGAAGTGCGGAACCTCCCCAGAATTCAGAGCATGTTTTGCTGATTTGATATCAACCAGTGATTTTGTTCTGATAGTCAACTTTTCGGAATTGATTCGTTTAATCTCGAAATTTGTGAATTTGTTTTCGGCTGCCAATAGCCGAAACATGTCCTTTCCGCTTTGACCGAACAGATTAATTGGCGGAACTTTCTCTGTATTCTAGGCTACTTTTTGAGGAGGGCCAGCAGAACTACGGGCTGGTTTCTTTTCCTCATTTTTATTTTTTAAATAATGTATAAAATTGTCATTATCTTGACTAACATTACCTCCAATACTTTCATCAACCTCCATTTCTTGTTGGAGTCTGTCCAGCGCTGCATAGTAATTCTGGCTGTCGTCAGTGTCTCCAAAACTTAATACTTCTTCTGGGATGACTTGTTTAACAGCATTCTTCTGCTTAGCTTCCGTATTGATTTGTGATACCGGTTCAGTATCTTGAACTTTCTTCGCTGTTTCGAACATATCTTCGTACGTTTTCAGTCTTATTCTTAATTCTTGAATTTCAGCTTGAAGTCGACTCACTTTTTGCTTATCTTCGACTACTTGAGTCTTACGCCCACCATCTGTGTAGTCCTGGGTGCTCGTGTGTCTTCGCTTATTGACGCTTGCCGCCAATTTTGCATTGTTATTCTCCCCGGGGCCCCCAAACGGAGGGAAGCCGTCGGGCTCCTCTATACAGCAGTTCCGAGTTAGTCTTCGGTTTATTTGCTTTCGTTGATTTATTGATTCCGTGGGTCGATGCCTTCGACGATGAATGCTTTCCCAATAAAATCAAAATTTACAATACTTTTGACTGGCTAGTAAAAAACTAATTCAACTTTTAGGTCTGTCCGTCTTTCCGTCCGTCTGTCCGTGCGTCACAGCTAGTTTTCTCAGAAACTACAGAAGCTACAATGCTCAAACTTTGTGAAAAGGTCAGAAGTGTCTCTCAAAAGTTAAAGTCACCAAAAATTTAAAAAATTTTTAACGAATTAGCCCTTAAAAAAATCTTGATTAGAACTTTTAGGATCTGAAATAAAAAAATCATTTTGTGAATTAGGGGGTCCAGGGGAAGGCAAAATGTACCAAAAATTGGTGTCCCCCCCCCCCCCCCCCCCCGTCGCGATTGAACACCTTTACGCCGAAAAATCTGAAAATTATCAGGAATGTAGGCCTTTATAAGTACAAGGGCAACAAATACCTCAGAAATCAAAATTCACTCAACTTTGTTAATAATAGTATGATTTGTACATTTTACATTTTCGCCCATAAACCCAAAACGGTACCTTTAAACTTATTGAAATTTTGCAATTATGTAGACTGATATAAGACATTCACGTTCACAACATTTAATTGAGATCGAATCATAATCAAGTGAGTCATAACCATTTCAATTGTATAGAATTACAACAACAATAACAAGTGTTTATGGTTGATACATATTTTAAATTGACCTGGGCACTGTTATTTTCTTTCAGTTGTCATTAAAATGTAAGGAATAGTGTTTAACTTGAATATGTTCAATCAGCCGAGCATTCAGAAAAATAATTTAAGCTAGATCAAAATTGCGGCTGCACTGTGCTTATGAAAGAAACTGTGCATTTTTTGCATAAATTTGAACGATTTCATATCCAAGTATTGGATGAATAGTTCAAGTTATCGATTTACGCTATTAGAAAACTCGTTTCTAACCCTCGGATATTTACAAAGACCTTCTGGTAGGAGCACTCTCCTGCTTACTCGACTTGTTTGGAACTGACTTTTGTGAAAAATTAATTAATTTGTAAAATTAATGACAGGAGCGATTAAAAACACTTCAAAGTCAAAAGCACTTTCCAAATGGTAAGTTCCGAAGATACAAATCAGGTGTCGGTTTCTCCACGATGAAATGTATTCATGACAAGACCTAGATGGAGGAATAATGCATTGAAAACCATGTTGCCAATATCAGAGTTGATAGTATGATTACAAATTAATGACATAAATACAAATTTATTAAACCTTTATACATACATACATGCATACAAATATATTGAGCATTTATACAGGGTGGCGCAAAATTAATCCCCTATCGGAAGATGCTATATCTTTTGCAAATGGCGCCGTACGTGAATTATATTTAATATTTGTGAACTAGACAGCTGAAGTATACAAATAGACAAGCAATGTAGCCCTATACTCTGCAAGAGCGTGGAATAATTGTGACGATTTCGTATCGAAAATCATCATGAGCAACGAGGCGCATTTCCCCTTAACCGTTTACGTCAATGAGCAAAATCTTCGTTTCCGGGACGCTGAAAATCCACGTGTGATGCACAAACAGCCACTACATACACTCAAAGCCACTGTGTGGCGCGTTGTTCACGAGGGAGGTATGATCGGGCCATATTTTTTAAGGATGCCATCGGCAATACGGTCACTGTTACTGACGGACGCTACAGCGCCATGATAAACGGCTTCTTACTACCGAAATTGCATGAGCGGGGCTTGGTGAACATAGGATCTCAGCAACACGATGCAACCGCACACACACCACGAGCCACAATGGATATTGTGAAGGAAGCGCTTCCTGGTAGCGTAATCTCCCGTTTTGGCGATTCGGCGTGGCCAGCAAGATCACCCGATTTAACCATCCCAGACTTCTTTCTATTGGACTACTTGAAGTCGCAGGCTTATGCAAACAAGCCTCAGAGAATCGCAGACCTTAAGGAGAATATTGGACAGGAATGAGAACAGTTATCACCGGAAATTTTGTGGGAAGTCATGGAAAATGTGTACAAATGTGTATCAACACTGGCGGCAAGATATAATCTTTTCCACTTAACAGAAAAAATTGAAAAGGTCCAAATAAAGATTTCCATCACTCAAAATCATTTTTTTTAAATTTATTAAAAAAACGTATTCAAAAATAAAATTGCATGATTGATTTTGCGGCACCTTGTACATATTAATTAAAATAAAACTACAATGGAATACGATTTACACTTTAAAACTTTTTCTTTCTTATAAGCCCGCGACAGCTATTTCGGTGAGTCGGTCCTTTTTCAAGAGGGATAATAAACATACATACGAGTATATGAATATACAAGAAGGGAATGAAACTTACTGACAGGGAAAATAATTGTCTAGTAACTAAACATAGATGAAAATCGGTCGTAACTAACACAATATTATTTTCATGAACTGTTTCAAAGTCAAAAGCGCTTTATTCAATACTAATCGGTATAAATTTTCAAAGAATATAAAGCAAGTTCCAAACAATAACAATACAAAAACTTCATGGCCCAAATCGCTCTCTAAATTTAAGGTTATCATTAAACACATTTCATCAAAAAAACTATAGAAAATTCAATTAATTAAGATTATTACATATTTTGTAATTCAATTGGAAAAAGGAGAAAAAACCAACCAACACTATCCTAAAATTATTTATAATTTAAACACAACAGTGAACTTTGATCCTACACCTAATATGTTTTAACTTAATTCTAATAAAATTCAATCAAAAACTTTATCTTATACTAAAAAATTCTATCACAATATTCCTAACCTACGCGTTCAATCTTATCTCTGACCTATCCCTAATTTTTAACACAAATAAACAACAACACTAAATGTAGCAATAATGAGCTGAAACTCAAAAACTAAGTAACGAAAACCACAAAAACTGTAAATAAACACGAATAATTTAGACATTGTCATTCAGTCACCAATAC